>CM030361.1:112935711-113554608 GCA_017893485.1 Hemerocallis citrina | reverse complement strand
TTTTATTTTCTGATGAAGCTCTCCATGTTTTTGGTCGCCAGCTAGGCCTCTGGTGCCTGATCAGAATGCATGACAGTCAAATTGGAGCTGCTTCCCCCTCTTACGGCATCCAGAAAGATAGGATCCCTGGCTGCTTTGGGGTTGTGGCCCCAAGCTGGTAGTGAACAGTTGAACTCTCCCTTCTTCAACATCAGCCAGAGCAACCGAGTCTCTATCTTAAGAGAACATGAACATCTTACATCTCTTTCCATGGAGTGATGTATTAATTCCACTTCCAGATTCATAAGGATATCAGCCATACTTTGGACCTCTATCAGCACCATGGTGTTCTTCATTTTCGCACAGTTTTCCATATCTGAACTCATAGTGATTACCTTAGCAAATTCCTTCAACAACTCATCCACGGAGGCTTTGTTCCATAGGCGAAAAGACAGCATCGGGACATTACCCCAAGTATAACATGATTTCCGCCTCAGTCTTGCACCAAACTCCAGAGTCCATGGAGTCACCGCTGTCATGGCTCCGGCGATCTTGAAGACTCCTTCAGCTACTGCATCCTTCAGCATGTCTTCATTTGGGAAACTTGATGAAAAAGACATCTTGACCAACCGGATCTGCAGATATGGGTAACTTTTTTTTTGCAAATATCGATTACTGGAATTCAGTTTGTTCTTTGATAATTAGTCAGTGCCAAAAATTGGTAGCATGAACTCCAATTTTGAAAGGGAAGTAGGTTTTGGAATTTATAGAGTTGAGAGTGATGCACAATATTCCCTTGTTTTAGTAGTTGATAATTGTTAACAGTCTCGATATAAGCTGCTAATTGACATTTTGATATGCCTGAGATGAAAAACAGAGTAAAGGGTTTTGAAACATATACCCTTCAAAAAAAGTGTGAATCTCAAACATGTGTTTCAAAACGTGTATTCTCTTGTTCACCAGAACAATGTACCCTTCAATAGCCTTGTCGAACTATGTCATAAATTAATCTCCCCTTACTAGACATAGAAAATGACTAGATGCTTCTATTGTTAGAAAATTTAAAAAAATAAAATAAAATAAAAAGTCTTGATGAATTTTGGTAGACACGGTGGGGAGGGAAACCATACGGACGGCAAGATGGAGTGGGGAGTGAGATGTTGGAGCCACAGAATATCGTAGGATATTGAGGCAGAGGAGGAAGGTGGAATTGTAGATTTGGAGAAGTGGACGTGGGATTGCGGCATTGGGAGGAAGGAGAGGGTGTGGCAGAGGAGAGGAGACGCGGTAGCGTTGAGGCCCTTGGTGAAAAAGCAACGAATATGTGGTGGAGAGAGGCAGGTGGTCAGATAAGTGGTTGGAGGAGACATCGCTGGCAAAGGAGGCGGTTGCGACGGTATGGAAAAAATAAGAGGAAGAAGAAGAAGAGTAATGCTTATTGCTGTGGCCATAGCATTACTCAATATAAGGGTTATGATTCTTGTAGTGTAGACTTGTAATACTTCCCAATTAGAGCCTACTTTAGTACATGAGTAAAGTAAACATTATTTATGTGCAAGTAAACTAACAAATGATAGCATGTCATTCCAAATACAACTTTATTTGTAACTCTCTCATATAATTGGTCAATACATCATTTTTGAAGGGGGAAAAAAAGAATTGTAATTAGTTGAACCACTTTCTTCTAGTAACTGGGCCTATCAAGGTGTACATGCAAAGTAGTATGCTATCGTTTGTTTATGTAACTGCATAGTTTTCTACCTTTTCCATTGAGTTGACTTGTTGCTTACATTATCCCAACATAAGTTGCAAATTGACAAATGATTAGGAGACTTAGGAGTCTTCTTTAAATATGCACATAACAACACACATTACAAACATTTCCATTTTGGAGCGACATTTTGTTTGTTTATTTGTTTGCATCAATGCTTTCAACCAAGGACTTCGCCATCTTTGCATCACCAATCGAGTTTCGGCGTTGTTCTTCGGACTCTGGATGGACCACCAAATTTTGTCCCCAGACTAATTTACAAAAGAGAAGAAACTAAATACTTATCGTGCTATTCAAGTACTGCATTTTGCATCACACGGGGATCAGTGTGCAGGAGCTTAAACAGTCCCATGAATTTGATAAAAGAATGTATTTTTTTTATAACGTTGATGAGTCAAAAGACTCCAGATATATTAATGATAAGAGAATATTTACAAATAATAGATAATTTTACACAAAGTAAAAATGAAAAACAAACAGAAGAACAAAAAAACTGACAAATATACATGATGGTGCAATAAAGGGAATTGCACAAGAATAAAAATCCAGCGAGGCCGATAGCAGACCAGAAGCAAACATCCTGAAGGCAACATACATCGTGCCTTGGACTGAAGACAGCAACGCTCAACGATCATTTAACCAATACACAGAGAAAAAGAGCCACAACACTAATCACAGCTCAAAAGAAACAGAGTCAGCCCCACCGCCGCCGCCAAAACACCCCCTATACGAGGCCCCTCCACCCAACCTGAATAGAAAGCCAATAGAGGAACAAAGCTGCAAGTCAACAGCACAACAACACAACCCTGTAGAACATGACAACAAAAACAAAAGGGCCTCTAAACCAATCTCAGGCACACCCACAGGCATCGCAAAAGCGAAACAGCCTCAAAAACGATGATCGGGGGAAACCAGTCTACGACCGAACGGAACCCAGATAAGCAACCAAGAACATCCGCCCGAACAAAGACAAAGCCAAACCTCGAACGAAAGTAACCAATACACTAAATAAAAACAGTCGCAATAAATAAAGGAAGAGAACATGAGGCAAAAGGAGCAGTATAACAGCACTGAAGCTAAAAATCAAACTAGATCAGCAAATATCGCATCTAAGAGAAACCAAAAGATTAGCATACCATAATTACAGAGCTAGCAATAGGAAGCTAACCAAAAGATACAGAAACACAAGAAAAAAGGAAAGCATCATAACAACACAACCACCCAGGCCACCACAAACAAACGAGACAACCACCCAGGCTACCACAACACAAAATGAGAGGATATACCAAGCACCCTAAAACTCAGAATATCCTCACTGACAGAAAAGTAACCAACGCAGAGGGTTGGCATTCGGGTCGAACGGGCCGGGCCGGGCCGGCCCGGACCCGCCCGGGTTGGGCGTTGACTTGGCCAGGTTCGGGCCGGTTTGGCGACTTAACCCGGCCGGGGACCGGACGAAAGGTGTTTAAGGCGACGCACCCAACCAGTGAACCCTTTCGGGTCCAACCCGGGTCGGGTCGGGGTCGACCCGCGGGTTGGCCCGTTTTAGATTTTTTTTTTTTTCACTTAAAATAATACATAATAATAATAATAAATAAACATTAAAAATCAGTAATAATACAATATAAGATTGGAAGAGTTAAAATTGGCAAAAAATATTGAAATATTATTCATATGTATATAAGGTAAAACCAATTTTCCACCATGTCTAATGACTTGAAATAATTTCAATTCACAATATTGGGTTTTATACACTAACATATTTCATATATACAATTTTAATTTACTTTAATTTTTCCTAAATTAACATAAACAAGCAAAGATAAATACAATTTCTAACATGTTGGGGCGAGTTGCTATTACAAGCAAAGCTATTGTTGTTGTTGTTCTTCCGGCGAGTTGCTCCCACTCTTTGGACGTTGATAATGCTTTCCTTGTGTCCTATCTTCAGCCTTCAGCCAGTCTTCTGTGCAAACGAGCATCTCTAACGTGTCGGGCTTCAAGCGATTCCTGTAATCAGTTAGAACTCTGCCACTTGAAGAAAATATACTTTCAGAAGCAACTGTAGAGACAGGTGGAGTTAGTAAATCTTTAGCCACAATTGACAGAATACTAAAAGTGTGTTCATGGTCTTTCCACCATTGTAAAATATCTAGTGGAGAAGAAGAGGGCTCAGAATCTTGTTGGTTATACCAATTTAATTCATTTTGTTGATTAGTCCTATGTTTTTTTGATTGAATTTGTGCAAGTAAATTAAATGTTCTATCATCAAATTTACTCTTACCCTTACCTTTAGAAGTAGAAGAAGAAGAACTAACTACAGAACTTGTACTGCTAGAATCAAAACGTCTATCATAATAATCATACAAGTTATTTAATGTAGATTCAAATTGAACTAAAAAAATAGCGCAATCAATTACTATTTCTACATTTTTCCCAGTAATACAAAAAATATTTTAATCAAACTCTTCGTACCTTCTAATTTGATACGAGGATCCATAACGGTAGCAACACAAATCAACATAGGAGGAGGAAAATAATACTTCAAAAAAAATTTGTATGCAAGTTTTACAATATCACCAACATGTATATCATTTAACATTTCATAAATGTTTGCATCATGCTAACTAATGAAATAAAAATACTACTAGAAGTAGATTCATATGTTTTGAAAATTTTAAAGGTGCGGTTTTAAAAGGTTCTAAAAATTTCAACAAAGATTCGGCATAAAACCAATCCGTGGGAGTCATTTCAAAATTGTGCATATTTTTTGCGATACAAAAATTATTTACAACTGCTTTATATTCGGTAACAACATGTAGTAAATCAAAAGTAGAGTTCCATCGGTGTCTAACATCCCTTTGGAAATCTTCTAAAAGGTACATTTGAAAGCCTACACCAATTTTTCCATTCTTGAAATACGCTGGGACTTAAAACAATAAAATGTACACAATTTTTAATTTTAAGTATATATGGATCGGCTATTTTTAATGCATCTGAACACATAAATTTATAATATGACATGCACATCTAATATGAAAAATATTGTCAAATGAAGGGTTTAATGCGGATTTTAAAATAGTAATTAATTGTTGTATTGTTGTTAGATGCATTATCAAAATAATACACATAATTTTATCGCGAACATGAAAAACATCACAAATTTCTAAAATACGATTTGCTATTTCAGCGTCATTATGGGGATACGGCAACGCCGCAAGTGATATGATTATTTTTTGAAGAATCCAATCATTGTCGATCCAATAACAGGTTATTCCCATCGTTGAAATATTGTTGACACCCGTCCAACAATCCGAAGTTAAACTCCATAAAATTGCAATCAAAGCGTCCTTCATTTCATTGTACACTTTAAAACAATCCGATTTGCAAGTATTTATCGGAATACTTCTAAAATAAGGGTTTAAGGCCGTTTGATTAAATTTTCCAAATCCCTACTCTCAGGATAAGAAAATGGTAACTCTTCCTTTATGACTAATCGGGTCATTTCCCGACGAACAAGATCGGGATCATAAGGGTGGCTATCAACTAGACCGATCCTAGGGTTGATTTTTTGTTGGCCTTGTAGATCAGCAAGAAGGTCTTTATGGTTATTTTGGATGTGTCTACTAATTGTATCGGTACCATCACCCCTCTTGAATTTGTTTGCCTTAGAACATGTTTTACAAACTTTCAAACCTATACTCGGAGTTTGTTCGTCCTGGATATAATCGTAAAACTTATGATAATCACTACTTTCTCCTCTAATTTTCCTACTACTATGGAGTTGTGTGGTTTCGGTTAGTTGTTGTTCTTCTTCTTCTTCTAATTGTATGTCACTTACAACCTCGTCGTGTGCACCCCATTGTTTGGTAGGAGGATCACGGTACTCTTGGGCGGCTCACTAATTGGGACAATTGGTAGCCTACGGAAAGAGGAGGAGGAATCTTGCCCGCTACAACCGCTACCGCGTGATCTAGACATAATGTAGTAATGTATGTAAAAAAAAACTACACAATGTAGGAAGGGTAAATTATAAAAAAAATCTAAAAAACAAGAGGGTTGAGATAGAAAAGATCAAAAAACCAACAATAATTATAACTATAACACAAAAATAAAATAACGAGAGAAGTATGAAATTTTGATACCGTTCACCGTGGATACGCATATATAAAAAAAACTGTGAAAATAAGAATAGAAGTAGAACTAGAAATAAGCGATTCCGGAATTGAAGAGTTGAGGAGAGCTTGAAGGAGAATTGACGACTTGATCACTTGGAGTTGGACGAGAGTTGAAGAGTTGAAGACGTTGAATTTTGATTTCGATACGATCGAAATTTGATCGTGTATATGCCTTGAAGACTTGCTTGTTGAATACTTCAATTGTTGAAAAATTCCTTAGAAATGAGTTATAATAGTAGAGAGTAAGAGAGTAAGGTGTATTTTTTTATGGGATTTTAGGGGGGTATTTATAGGCTAAAAATATAAAAAAAACCAAAAAAAAAACAAAAAAAACATTTATGAGAGAGCCAAACGGCTCTCTGTTGTACAGTGCCCCCCCCCCCCCCCAATGGCTCCGTTGTCAACGGTCGACCCGTGACGGGTTGAACGTTCGACCCGAACAGGTCCAACGGTTCGTAACCCGCGGGTTGACCCGCAGGTTGGCGGCGGGTTGGGCATTTTTAAACGGGTTCGCGGGCCGGGTTAGACGGGTTGGATTCACGTTTTTGATGACCCGGATCGACCCGTTACTGTTCACGGGTTCGACCCGAACCCGCCAAACCCTTTCACGGGTCGGGTTCAACGGGCGGGTCGCCAGTTGACCCGGCCCACTTGCCATCCCTACCAGCGCAGACATCCACCGGGGAACAAAGAACAAAAAACAAGCAAATGCTTGCTCAAATATGCAGGTATATGAAAAAAGAAGGATTATTAGTAACTCAAGTTGGTTGAAAATTAGCTAAGCGAAATAAATCTGCCTCCTCATGGAGACGACGAAGTTGAGGGCTTCCACTTTATCATGTGATAGAGAGGAAGCCCAAAAATTAGTAAAGAAAACTAACTCATCAATTAGACTACCAATTGAACGGGGAGTAAGAGAGAAAATGCGATTGTTTCTTTCTTTCCAAATGATCCAGATAAACGCCATCATAGTAAGGTCCCAAAACGACCTAAACATTTTCAAAACAAAAATGTGCCTCCAACTTGTCCACCAAGACAGGATGGAGGTGGGAAAAGAGTGAACTAGCCACACATGCGCACCGATCATCCATAATGGCCGAATAAAATCACACTGCAAAAAGAGATGTTCGATAGTTTCATGATGAGTAAGGCAAAGCGCACACAATTGACCCATGGCAAGGCTCCTCTTGTTGAGGTTTTCTACCGTGAGCAGTTTGTTGTTAATGGTCAACCAAACATGAATTTTGACTTTCAACGAAGCACAAGAGCTCCAAATAACCTTAGCAAAAGGGAACAAGACACCTCCATGATTTAGAAAATTGTAGAACGACTTAACCGTAAAAGAACCGGAGGAATTCCATCTCCAAACGACGTCCTCTTTGGGATGCCGGGAATAAGAGTATAAGTTAGAAAGAAATTGGATATAGCAAGTAATTAATGAAGGGTTAAGGACCGTATTGAAAGGAATAACCCATTCTTTGTGGCCATTAAAAATGAAGAGATAATCTGCCACAGAAGCCGGAGGGTTGAGGGCTATCTTAAAAAGATCCGAAAACACCGAAGCAATCTTATAATTACCGATCCAAAGGTTGGTCCAGAACATCGTCTTTAATCCGGAGGCACATACCTTAGATAGGCTACATTGAAAAGGATCTACCACTTTCCACACACCCTTCCAAAAAGGAGAGGCCGTAGCAGAGAGAGGGGAGAAAAATTCCCAAATTTTATGCCGCGAGTGACATTTCTAGCGAATAAGATTAGCCCAAGGTAGATTATTATCTTTCAGAATTCGCCACAGCCATTTACCTAGCAGTGCTAGATTTTGGTTCCGCAAGTCAAGAACTCCCAAGCCCCCAGACGACTTAGAAGTACAAATTAACTTCTAGTTGCAAAGATGGGTCCCCGCTTGATAAATATCGGAGCCAGACCAGAAAAAAAATCCTTCTAATTCGATCAATTCTTTTAATAATCCAAGAAAGGACATAGAAAAAGGATATCATAAATAACGGGATCGACGAAAGGACGAAGTTGACTAGGATGAGTCTACCTCCACGAGATAAATGCCTACCATTCCAAATGTTGAGTCTGGCTTCCACTTTATCAATCATAGGAAACGAATCAGATTTATGCAGCTTGCCCCATCTCAAAGGTAGACCGAGATACTTGACGAGGAAAGAAGTGGAAACACAGTTGAAGAATTGCGCTATCGCGTTTTGACGGTTGTTTGCCCCACCTAGCCAAAGAACGGAGGTTTTAAGGAAATTAATCGGTAAGCCAGAAGCTCTTTCAAAGATATAAAAAGGAAGTTTAAGATTTTGAAGGGTTGAGCCGTTAGGCTTAGCGAAAATAATGGTATCGTCGGCATATTGTAAATTAAGAGCTCCGCGATAACTCTGGGAGCCACCCAACCCTTCGATGACATTAGCGTCCCAAGCATTTCGAAGCAGTTTACTAAAAACATCAGCCACCAGCGAGAACAACAAAGGAGAGATCGGGTCGCCTTGATACAGATCGCATTTGCATTTGAATTTGTTACCCTCCGTACCATTAATAAGAATAGAAGAAGTTTCAGCGAAAAGACTGGACTTAATTCAGGCAATCCACTTAGAACCAAAACCGCGATAAAAAAGGATATCAAAAAGGAAATCCCAACTCACATTGTCGTACGCCTTTTCAAAATCTAACTTAAGAAGGATGCCTTCTGAGTTAGTTCTATGGCATTCTGAAATGATTTCTTGAGCACAGGCCACACTATCAAGGATAAACCGATCCTTAACAAATCCTGACTGGGCAGGGTCAATAAGAGGTGAAATGACCACACTGAGGCGGCTGGAGAGAACATTCATGATGATCTTAAAAGTAGTATTGATAAGACTAATGGGACGAAAAGCAGACACCGCATTAGCCCCCATTATCTTAGGGATGAGAACAATATGAGCGTAGTTAATACGGTCAAAAGAAAAATGACCCTGGTGCAGGTCAGCAAACATCTCCAGTAAATCTTCTTTCAGAGAGTCCCAGAGTTTTTGGGAAAAAAAGGACATGAAATCGTCAGGGCCAGGAGCCACATCGCCTTTGAGGGGAAAAACCGCAGCTTTGATCTCGTCCAAGGAGAACGGTTCTTCAAGACTAGTAAGATCGTGTATTTCGTTACCGTAAAGTTGTGGCCAATCTAGATTAATGGAATGGGGTTTCGGAGACCCAAAGAGATTTTTGTAGAAATGAAGAAAAGTGGCGTGAATCTCAGTGTTGGAGGTAAGATCAATGCCATTGTCTACAATGGAAGAGATGTGATTGCAACGCTGACGATGAGAGGCAAAATTATGGGAAAAAAAGGTGTTGCTATCACCCTCTTTGAGCCAGCGAATTTTAGCTCGCTGTGCCCATTTGATGTGATCAAGGTTAAGAAGGTAAGCAAATTCTCGTTTGCAAGAATTTCGATTGAAATGTTGGGCATCAAAATTGGGACCGGTCTCTTCCAATAGATCGATGGAATTAATCGAAGACAAGAAATATTCCTTAAGCCTGTTAGCATTAGCGAATCTATCCTTCCGCCATATTTTACAACCATGTTTGACGGCATGGAGTTTAAGAAGAATTCAGCTACGTCCGTGAGAACCGGTCACGAAAGAGAGACAATTAATGATGAGGTTAACAAAAATCTGGTCCCGCAATCAGAATTTTTCAAAACGGAATTTGAACGGTTTAGAGAAATTATAGTTTGAGTGCAACGAAATAGACACATGATCCGAAGATGGATTAGGCATGGCCTGCACAAAAGAATTGTGAAAGAAGGAGATCCAATCTTGAGATACGAGGAAACAATCAAGCTTGGCCATCGAAGGAACGATCTGCATATTAGACCATGCGAAAGATCTACCATTAAGAGGTAGATCAATCAGATCGAGATCCCTAATGCGACCGTTGAAACGAAGAGAATCTAGATTCGAAAAAGGATTACCCATCCTTTCAGTGGAAAATCTGGTGACATTGAAATCACCACTAAAAATTCAAAAGCCGTTGATAGAATTCCGAAAGGAATTGAATTCACTCCAAAAAGAGTTGCGACAATCAGTAGTAGAAGGCTCATAAACCGAAACTACTGTGAGGTTGCAATTGAATTCGAACCAATGCAGAGAAACAACGAGGAAAAAATTAAGACGGCGAACTGAGACAAGAGAGAAGCAAGACTCCTTAAACCCGAAAAGGATCCCGCCACGAGTTCCTTTAGCGTCTAACGCAATCCACTTAGTAATCAAAGAACCCCCGATGGAGCAACTAATAGAAGGGGAAATGGAGTCAAGTTTTGATTCCTGAATCGAGATCATATCACAACAAGAAGATCTTATGAGATGGAACAGCGCCTGCTGTTTAGACTTACACCTAAGACCGTGAATGTTCCAAGAGAGACTAATCATGAATTCGAGAGGACTTTTTAGCTCTTGAAATTTCAAGGAGACGTAAATAATCAAAGTCAGACACCTTGACCGGGTCTAAGACAAATCCCATGTCAGAGGCTAGATGAATTATGTCTAAATTAGAAAGGGAATCGAAATGAACCTGATAAACAGAACCAAAATCGATTAGATTCTTTGTATCCGGAACGAAGGGTGGAATTTCGAGATTGCGGATCTGCGCCGCTAAAGAGGCTTTGGAAGACGAAGATAATTGCGAATCTTTTTTACCGCGAATACGCGTGCTGGACCGAATAACAGGAAAGCAAGATTTTTTCTTATTTTTATGAGAATCAGTTGAAAGCATTAGGGGAACCCTGATTAGAAAGCTAGAATTTTTAGTAGGAAGGTCAGACGAGCCAGGGATTGAAGGGACCAAAGGAGAGGAATTGCTCCGGAACGGGGTAGGATGCTCTGAATTAATAGGACCAAGGTAAGAACTAGTGTGGCTATCAGCCAGTGTCGGGGCAATCCGAGATAGGGAGAGTAATTGAAATGAGATAGACTCAGTCGGCTCTATTTTATCAAGAAAATTACAATCTTCTTTAAGAGCCGAAGAAAGGAGATGTGGATTATTAACCAACGGAGAATAAGAAAATGGAAAGTAAAACTGAACATAACAGGAGGGAATGTGTAACCCCTGTTTTTCATTTTATGTATTTTGAAGTATATTTTTCATTTTTGTATATTTTTATCTCTCTTGTATTTTCTGGACCGTATATTGGAATTATTTTCAATATATATTCATTCTATTTTATTTTGAGCTCCTTGAGTTGTTTGTTCGTCGTTTTTGGCTCATTTCATCATTTTGTTTATTTTCTTCATTTTTGGCCTCAATAGCTTCATTATATTTTTCCATGGTGATGTGATGGTATTTTGGTGGTGATTTTCCAAACCTATGATTTTTGACCCCTAATGAGATTTTTAGGAGCCATAGAATTCACTATAAATTGTATTCCTATTTGAAATCTACCCAATACCCATTACCCATTTGCATACCTATTACTACATGCTATTACCCACAACCCATTAGCCCGCATTAATTTCCTATATAAATATCCTTAACACCTTAAACCCTAACCCCAATCCCTAATTAACTCTCTCTCTCTCTCTCCCTCTCCTAATCCCGGCCCTCTCTCTCCCCATCCTTGGTGATCCCGGCCTGCATACCCCTCAAACCCGACCACCCCACATCTGGTCAATCCCCACATCCGACCACATCCTCCCCATCTGGCCACCACCTCCACATCTCCCTAACTCCGACCATCCACCATACAAAAACCCTACAAACTCTTGCTTGATTCCCTTATTGCCGACCACCAAGAACACCACCACCACCATCAAAGTTGCACCTTTTGATCCCCTACTCTCTTTTCGTGGTGTTTTGTGAAGTGGGTATTGGCCACCTTGATCGTTGATTCAAGGGATTCGTTCGTGAGAGGATTCGTGTTCATAGTTGCTTGGATTCGCGCTTGGAGCGGATTTCGTTCGTGGGTTTTGCTTTGCTTCGTGTTTGGATCGCTTTTCATCTCCATAACAAGGCAAGTAACTTGTATTACAATTCATTAGGTTGATACAAGTCAAAAAATTCACATCTAGTGTAGTTGGGTCTAGAGACAATCAAAATTTGTGTTTTTCTTGATGAGTTGTCTCTATTGTGATAATTTGGCCATAGATGACTTATGACACCGAATTTGATAGGAGATAACCTAGAATTTACCCAAAAACTTGATTTTGATGCATGTATGTGGATATTTGCATGAATTGTGTTTGATTGAATACCCATATGAAATAATAGGTGTGTACATGTTAGTAATCCCCAAATCATGATGTTTAGATGCTTGGTAGGTTGTATTTCAAGTTTGGATGTGTTTGAATCAATATTGTGAAAGTTATGATGTTCTTGATTAGATGTGTGAAATCTGTATTTGCTGCTTGTTCTGTTTTGATTGCTGTTTTCGTCCATGCTACAGTCAGTATTTGAATTCCAAAATAGAAGATGAATCAAACCCCACTGGTTTTACTTGATTTGGATTTCGTATGACTGAGTTATGTGTGTTTTGGTACAGACATGTCGAACAATTTCAGATTCTGTTTTGGGTTAATTTTGTTAACAAACTATTTTCAAGAACTATTCTATACATAATATCTTAACCTAATATTTTGGTCGGTGTTTCTGTATGATATTAGGGACTACCCAGATTTTTGATGAATTTTAAAGATAAGTTTTGTGTGGTGTTTTATGCTCTTTTCTAAAATCTTCTCATACTGTATTTTGCTTACTGTTTAGTAAAGAACTCTATTTTCACTATACTTCCCTATACTGTATGCAAATTCTTTGTGAAATATGAAAGTTAGTAAATTCTATCTATTTTCATGTCCCTTTGGCGGAATTGGATTTCGATTCACTGGTTGCGAGATATCTTAGTTCTCGTACAGCAGTGTTGAGGTTTCCAGATTCGTCAAACTATGTTTTCTTGATGCTTTCTTATTTTTGATGGCTCATCTATTTTTACTGAAATATTATGAAACTTGTTATTTTGATTCTAGACATATAAGAGAATACCCCAAATTTTTCGTAGATTTATTTAGTGTGTTTTCATGCTGTTCTCATGCCCTTGAATTCGTTTTCCTGATTTCTGACTGAACATGTTTTCTGACTTCGAACTTGTTTTGAGTTAAGATGTTGTGAAGTACTGTATGACTTAATTATACTCGTTGGATTCGTGTGGATGTCTAGTTTCCAGATCCTTTGACGGATCTAGGTTTGCATTTCTGTAGAGACGGAAATCTCTGTTTTAGTACTGATCTGTCATGCTGTCCTGATTGTGAACATACACCATTTTGCTCGATTATGTGACTCTGTATTACCTATACGTGCTGATTTGATTTCCTGAACCTAAACCTAATTATATCATGATAGTTTGACACTATTTCGCACACATTCATGTCTGTTTGATAACTATAATAAAAGTAACCAAGCCGGGGTTTAAGAAAAAAATCTAATAGTGAGAAAGCATAGAAATGTGTACTTAGAAGGGGGCCCGTGTTTCCCATCTGTTGAGATCATTTTATATGATCGTCTGTTGAGATCACTTGCGTGATCGTCTGTTAAGATCATTTTATATGATCGTCTGTTGAGATCATTTTACATGATCGTCTGTTTGAGATCACTTACGTGATCGTCTGTTTGAGATCACTTATGTGATCGTCTGTTTGAGATCATTTTACATGATCGTCTGTTATCTGTCTGAACTCTGAGTACACAACCCTATATAATCCCCTACGAAATCTACAAACGAAACTGTTGTGTTGTAGCAACCATGTAGGTGGGCTGCATGAAGTGCTACCTAGATAGTAATCACACAAGACTTACATAAATCTGAATCTGAATCTGTTATCTGAATATCTGAATCTGTTATCTGAATATCTGTTATCTGTATCTGATTACCTGACATATCTGATTACCTGATTATCTGTCTGACACTATCATGTGACACATTACTTGACACTACTTGCATATCTGTTTGCATATTATCTGACACTTGACACTTGACCTATGTTAGTATACCATGTTAGTTAAATTCTGTCATACCATGCTAGGTCTGTTTCTGCTATTAATTAGATATGTTAGTTTCCCCCATGTGTTTGTATCCTACATTATTTATGACCCGCGACTTGCAATTGACGGATACTTGTTTTCTCCTTTTTTTTCTTTTCCTGCAAATTTACTAATTGCAGATCAGGTTGGTCAGCTGCTTGATGGTAATGGCGAAAGGATGTATTAAGTTGGAAATTTCCGCTTTATCATTATTATTAGTTGTGCTTGAACAAGGAATAAGTTGTATTTAGTTTATTTGGATATTATTTATATTTGGGCGATGTGACCCAGAATATTATTTTTCTCCAGACTCTGATTTATTTGAGAATATTGTATTTAGTTTCAAGTAAATTTTTGTTGGTGTTTTGTTTCAATATTGCATGTTGGTTCCACCTTTTGCTTACGACTGATAAATTCTGCGATGTGTTGCAAAGATTCTGAAACGGCTTAAGAATGATAATAATCATTCGCTGAGCTTTTGTTACGTATCCGTATTCCGTATTCCTTTTTGGGAAGCGGGGCGTGACAGAATGGGAGAAAAAGTAATCAAATTAAAAGCGATTCAGAATAGTAACACTTTATCAGATACCAGTAAAAAATTAAACTCAGTAAACCGAACGGGAATAAGTACCTTGGCTGGCTTTTTAGATTGATCAAGGTCTTTTTCTTCATCAGCTAGCAGATCATCTGATTGAGCCCAGTCGTCAGCTGGAGTGGGATCAGATGCAGAAGCTTTCAGAAAGGCCAAATGAGACTTAGAGGCCAATGAAGGTGAGCTTTGGACCGATGATTTGTATATGTCCCAGTCGGAAGAAAAGTTGGGATTGACCTTCCATTCGGGCCAATTGGGGTCAGAAGCATCACAATGCGCCACCTTCGGAAGTGTAGGCAGAGTAGTGGAAACAATGGTCGAAGAAGTGGGTAGAGAAAGGTGAGCTGTCGATGTGGGAAAGGTCGACAGAGCAGCTATGGTGCGGATGGTAGGGGCAGCAATAGGACTAGAACTTGCCTGAGAGGCGATGGCAGGGTTAATCCAAACCAAATTGGGGGCCTTAGAAGGAGAAATGGTCGATCCTTTGGCATTTGTAACACCTCTGTAGGAGAAGGTGTAATTCTTTTTAAACTGGATTTTTTGACTCCCTCTAGCTTTGGGATTGAACATAGGAGGACGAGAGGAAGAACCTGCCGCGAACTTTGTATCGATAGAACTCATCAGCAAGGAGGAGAAAGAGCCAGCTGGAGTGGAAACTGGCTTAGCAAATGCCACTATAGGACAATCATGGTAATTGATAGAAATGGCGAAAAATGACTGGCCAACACGAAGAGAGTAAGCCATAACTCTATCTTGCTGAGCGAGGCATGAGAACTCTGCTTCAACCTGGAGGCATCCAGAAGCTAACAAGGAGGTGGATGAAGTGCAAATAAGGTTTCCGATGCATGTTGACATATCCGCAACAAGACGGGGAGAGTCACAGAACGGAGGTAAACCCAGAATGGTAACTTTGGTGGGAGTAGGAAGAAAGACAGGAGGAGGAGAAGTAAGCTGAACCCATTTGCAGAAAGAGAGAGTAATAGTCCCAATGTTGAGAGATTTGATAGCCAGAAGCTCGTCGAGGATTTTGGAACTGGGGCAGTTAATGACTACATCCCTGTTAGAGCAAGCACTAACTGCCCACGTCCATTCCGCAACGTTGTAGGTTTTGCACAGAAAGGAGTCCAATGAATAATTGGAAATGGATCCTCCAACAAAAGTAACAGCTCCGTGAGAGTCTAACTTGAAAATTTTGGCAGAGAGGTCAGAAGATGGTACGTAGATGAGAGTAACCATAGGTTTCTCAACCAAATCAGAAGGAGCAATAGTAAGAGGGTCGAAAAGGAGGGGAGTAATTGGGGATACCGCAAGTAATAGATGAGAATCCGGTGGCGTTGGAAGCAATGCATCCCCTCCCGACAATTTGATCCTCTTGGGATTTTTGGATTGAATATCAGAAAGTTTGCCTCGAAGCGAGGGGAAGTCTAATGCTGACCAAACTTGGTCAGAAATTGGAACTCCCAAAGAGAGACCTAGCAATTGCTGAATAGAAAAATACCGATTACGAGAGTGACCAGATTTAAGGCAGAAAAGACACTTCATTTTGGACTTGGAAAAAGACTTGAAGTGCCCAAGTTGAAGGCAGCGAAAACAACGGAGAGGGAAGGGAGAAGATGAGGAAAAAGGAGATGAAAAGGTAGCGGACTTAGGGTAATAGAGGATTGGGCAGAAATTTAGAGATGCCGAAGACCCTAGAAGAGTCTAGGTAGTGGGCCTAATACAGTAAGAAGAAACAGAGGGTTCGCTTTGACTTAATTTCCTCCTTTTTTTTTACAACCTCAACCCAAGATGATTCCATCGGAAGGCCCAGGCCCAAACCAGAAAAGAAAATAGGATAGAAAAAATAAGAGGAAAACTGGTTAAAAACCTCAACTGTAGAGATTACCGTTCAAAATTTCCTTTTTTTTTACCTTTTTTTTTACTTTTTTTTCCCAAGATCAAAGAACAAACGCACGCAAATCACAGCAATTGAACGAAACCACACAGATCAAACAAGCAAAAGAACGAAACCACACAGATCAAACAAGAAATAGAAGTGAATGCCGAAGAGAAGAAAGGAGTACAATCGAAAACCAGCGAAATGACCAGAAGATCGAAAGAGCTAAGCAAGGGGTAGAAAACGCACCCTTGAGACGTAGGAAATGCCAAAGCCCACAAAAATCTTTAAATTAGATCTTAGAGAAGGTAAAAGGTAAAACCAGAAATAGAAATGAAGAAAATCAAAAGATAAGAAAAATCACACCCCAACACTGCACAAACGCAACAAAAATGCAAAAAACACGAGCAAAAAAACCTTCAAAAAAATCAATGGTAAAACTAAGGATGGTAGGAGAAACGCAAACCCGAATCACCGATATCTGCTGCAAGGAGAATGGAGTGGGTACTCCGGTAGAAGACCTAGATCTGCGGGATCTATGCCGGAAATAGATCTGACCCCAATGGAGCGTGCAGCTAGTAGAAGGACGAAGCCAAAGAAACACTGAACCCCAAAGAGGAGCTAACCACCGGACGCCGAACCTTCAGGCCAACAAAAAGGGGGCAGGACGAAAGATTGTGGAGGAAAAAGCCAGAAGGGGATCCCAAAGGAAAAGGGCATGTAGAGAAAGACGAGAGGAGCAAACTTAAAGGAGAGAAGGGGAGATAGGGTGGAGGGAAGCGAGATCTGGCCACTGAAGAGGGCAGGGAGGGAAAAGTAACAGTACACGTATGGAGATGAGGGTTTTTTTTTTCAATGTCACGCTGAAGAGTAGGGGTGGACAACTATTATCCGAACCGACCAATCCGAACCAATCCAACCCGAACCGACCGGTTTTTAACCGAACCAATTGGGGATTTGGATTGGATCAGTTCTTGATCTTCAATAACCAATTGGACCAGTTCGGTTGTTGGGTGAGGCTTTCAAATAACCGATGAAACCGAACCGACCATAACTCTATGCATAAGTCCATAAAAAATATAGTTCTCCTTTAATTTCTTGAATATACAAATAGTCATTTCTCATTTTTCTTGAGATACAAACAGTCTTTTTTAATTTCTTTAATACAAACCGAGCAGTTGTTCTACCTATGTTTTGGTTCTCCATAATCCTATGTATTATGTTATTGAGAAATGCTTGATTTACAGTGTGACCCAACTTAATAGAATCATAAAGTTGATGTAACATTTAGTAGTTATTTTAATCAAGTCAAGCAGAAATTATTTTCTAAATCTTTTTTTATTGCACCTGAAATTCAATTAGCTATGGTTATTGATGTTTCTTTTATGATAATAAACTAAGATTATAGAAGTATGCAAGTGAAAAAGCAGTTTATCTCACTCATTTAAACGACAACATCTCAAACAATTAGAGCAAAATTCAGTAACAATTTGTGGTTTTATGAATCTTTATTTTAAATTCATTTTTGAATAACAAATAGCAAGTTGTTTTTTAAGTTTGATTGAAGTTGATCTTTTAAATTTCAACAAAATTATGAATGATGTTGAAGGTGAAAAGTAGCACGCCAAACCGACCTTCCAATCCAATCCAAACCGAGCATAATCGGCTTGGATGAAAACCGATCCAATTAAGGTTCGGATTGGTTGCGGATAAGAAAATTAAAAAACCGATCTTCTTTGAATCGGTGGTGAATGGTCCATATTAGGTCGGATACCGACCGATGCCCACCCCTACGAAAGAGGGCTAAAAAGAATGTATTGTTTATTTATTTTTATTTGTTTTCTGGAAGAATATTTAAATTCAATTGGGGTATGCAGCAACTGACCCCCCAAGCCCAAATGGACTTACAAAAAAAATCCATGTCACAAGATCTGATCCTCCGATTCTCCTCACAAAATAATGAATTTGTCCGGGGTTTTGTAATAAGGGCCCGAATCTGAAGCTTAAATCTTTAGTCATATGTTATTTTTTACAAATACATTTTTAATGATACATCAATTGTCAACGCATAATTTTTTAAAGAAATAAAATAAAAAAATAATTAGTTGAGCACTAAATTTTTGTACATGGACCAATCATAGAGTTACAAATAAAGTTGCACATTACAAGTGGCTATCATTCTGATTCATCTAACCGCATATTTTTGTACAGTGGCATGAGTTTTTTTTAATAATGACGGTAGCTCTAAGTCACCCACAACTCTACATCTTTAGTCATTATTTTTTTTTTTTTTTAAAGAGTTTGCTCCATTTCCAAGGGAAGACGAAGAACAAAAAAATGGAGGTTTGCTCCATTTCCAAGGGATCTGGCCTCTCGAGTTCATCTTTAACTTCTTAACTTTAATTGATTAGCAAAAATTGGAGGTTTGTGTAGTATGATGAATAACTCAATGGCTTCAGTGAGATCTCTTTCCCTGTCTTGAATCTCCTGAAACTTAGGAATGATTCAAACATCTTCGAAACCTGCAACAACTTACCCTGATTCGAAAATGTTGCTCTGCAAAAACAGCTTGATAACCAGCTTATTTGGAAGGTACAGTCAGATATATATGTTTATGATTCCACGACTAAAACAGTAAGTAATTTTATTGTACATATCATAACTCTCGAGTCAATCCCCAATTCATCTCTACTACTATAATGGGAAACGGCCTTAGTGTAATTTGTCCTTAAGCCAACCCGTACAACGCACGTGCTGGTAGATTTTTTTTTCCCTTTTCATTCCTCCAATTTTCCCCACGTGCACAGCACGTGTATAATACTAGTAATATATAATGGTAGAAGACCGTAGTGTCATTTGTAAATATTTTGTCATTCTACCAACCCGTATAACACACGTGCATAACTATTATAAAGGAGCTCCTAGGTTCAAATCAAGACTACATCTAAATTTTTATTTTAAAAAATTATATTAAAATTTTTATTTTAAAAAACTATATTTATTAAAACGTGCATCGCACGTGTAAACTACTAGTCGATATAAAGGACAAGTGTGTGAATATGCACCATTACAAATCCAAACACAAACTCAAATAAAATAATTTGGTACAACTTACTATGGATAAATACCATTACATCTCGAAGACTTTCTGTAGGGGTAAAAAATCTAGAAAACTTCACAAGAGTATAAAACAGAAAGGAGGACTTTGAAAACTCGAGAACTCCTCCCTACTCTAATTCACAGTAGTCTATAATTGACGGTCACCAATAAAGCAAAGGAAAAAAGATTGAAGTAAAGAGGAAACAAGATTATGCAACTACTCATTTTATTTGATGAAGAAAACTTGGAAGAATGTGTAATAGAATCAGAAGGAAGAGTAACATTTTAAGGGAAAATAATTATTATTATGTAGAAAAATATCAGAAGAAATGAAATGACTGAAACAAAAGGAAGAACATGAGCATATATTGAATTGAATGTGTGGTGGTGCTCTGCGAGAAGATCTCATGAGCATATCTATTATGATTCAGACCTGCAAATATAATCTTGAAATGGACCATAACAAGTGCAATTAAGAATGCATAGCTAAATGAGACATGAGCTAACCGATCATAATCCAATTATAATCCAACAGGGATGGCGGAGTTCTCCCATCAAGCAGACACTCCCATCAAGCAGTCAAATGTCGGACTACACCTCAAAATGAAATTTCTGTTCAAGTATTACGTGGTAAAAGCTGAATGCTAAGACACTCCTACAAGCTTTACCAGAACAAAGAGGAAACTACATACATGACGATTGACAACTACATGTTATACCTCATATCTCGAACTTCATCCCTCAAACACCGTATAACAAGAGACAGACATACCAGCCACAAGAGAATTAAACCTTACAAACAGTCAAAACATCAAGCTTATTTGCCTTTAGGGCAAAAGCTGCACACCAGTTGACACCAAATGCAAAGAGGGAACTAACCACACAAAAACAAGTTACAATATCAAATATCCGATAATGAGATTCTTGATGAATCCCCTCTAAAAAATCATTCATACGTGATAAGACAATCTTGAAAGTGTACCAGACACGGAAAATGCAAAACAGTCTCAAACAAAACCAACCTGAAGAGAAAGATCTGACCCAACAAACCAACATACCAGTTGCACATAGGCATACTAGTTCCACTAGTACAATTGACTGAACTGAACCGAACTGAACCGAACTGAAACAATGAGTGGAGTCACTCGACAACCGCCACGACAACACTATAACATTGACCTTTGCATACATTCATGTGACGCTGACGACTCTGAACCTTCTCGACCCACATTAATGTTCTAGACTCACTGTAACAGTAGAGCACAGTGATAAATCAATGTAAGAAGATGGATCTCAACTTTAAAGAAAATTACTAAACAAATTTAACAACCTTATCCCACAACTTGCATTTAGGAGACATGAAACTAATAATGCAATTATGAGAGGATAGGATAACCCTCAAACCTTTCCCACCACAAAGGGGGGTTGCTATGGAAGACAAGGCTCCCTCTAAAGTTTGACCACAATTACCAGTAGTAAACATGACATCACCCATTCTCAGTCGGCATTTAACCATCTATGGACAAGAGGAATTGTTCACAATCCTAAAAGGTCCTTTGGTGATGTCCAAGTCTAGCCGAGATTGTGTAAGAAGTCTAGAAGGCGAACAATGTACAATAAAGCTAAAGAGCCAAACATGATACGTTCTTACAGTTCTAAGAATACAAAGTAATAGTAAACAGAAAGCAAACCTGATTTAATTATCTTCTTCGCCTGACTGAGGCATGTTTTCCTCGGTTGGTTTGTCAGCTCCGCAGTTCTGCCTATTGCACTTTACCCTGAATGGATAATTTATGTTGTTGCATTTCTTGCACTTCCAGCTTCCATCGGGCATTTTTGATTCTGCAATAACCATCATGAAAACTGTTATTTATTTCCAACATTAACTGTTACATTACAGTTTGCAATAACTATATTTTCTGCTTTTAGTTGAATTTCAGAAAATGAAAAGAATAAAGATCAACATTATAAAATTTTGAAATGCTAAGCACTTACTCTAATTTTCAAAATCCATTAAAAACTCATCTCCATTAAGTGGAGAATAGCTTCATATAAAACAAAATACAAGACAGTGCACCAAATTGAACTTAGTCTCTAATATTATAATGGGAGAGTTGGGGTTGTCATTTGTAGACAAACAAACCCGTGCATCGCTTGCGCATAACTAATATAAAGTTGGTCTCAGTTCAAGACCAGTCTACGTCGGAATTTTTTTACTTAAAAAAATATATTTATTAAAACGTGCATCGCATGTGTAAATTACTAGTATTAAAAAATGAAAGGACCTATAGGTAAGTAGACTTACTAGTAGAACCTTTGGAGTTGTCAAACTTGTCCTGGCATTAAATGTAGAGAATAATATTAGCCAAGAATTATCTACGAACAAATATAACAGCATGTACCAAAAAGTCTAAGCATGAGTATGAAGAACAAATTAAGAGGTTATTCACAGTCAGCTGGCTTCTATAAGAAAATGTCCTTACGCTGATTTTCACAAAGTGCCTTTGTATTCTTTGTCGCTATATACTTCCTGTATCTTTTAAGGTTTCTCAATTAATAATACTAAAAAATCCTGAAGCAATCAATTTAGAGTTTTTGGAGTCTGATTTCCTATGTCATTTTATATGACTAAATGTCTTTAGCATGAAACATAATAGACAGCTTATCATGATCTTTTTCTCATTCAACGAAATATGCATTTAAGACAGAGAAAGCATCTGACACAAACAAAAACTGCTTGCTCTGCTGTTATTTACTCCCTCCGTTCCCCCCACATATATATACCATTCTGAGTTTCTCCACTCATGTTAAGAAACACCCTAGGTTAGTGGAAACGTAAAAGAACATTCTTGTTATTGAAACTTGAGCTCACAAAAATTCCAAACTTGCCCTCCTCCATAGTTTTTTTAGGTGAAAAATTAAGCGGCTACACAGGCATAATTGGAAGTCTCATAGAATAAACATTAATCTACCTTTAAAACAATTAAGACATCTCTCTTGAAAACCTAAAGTGGCAAATAATTTGGAACATAAAAACGGCTAAATGACATATATTATAGAATGGAGGGAATGTACATGAGAAGAGATGTCACACAGCATGCATCTTCTAACATTTCTGAAAGGGAAAATTGCTTCCTTTCACCTGCTTGAATCAATCTTGTGTGCATGCCCACTTTGTTTCGAATTACAGATATACCCCTACTTTCAAGCATTACAAAGTGTATGAGCTCTAAAAACTTGTGTGATGTTTTTCTGACTTTGCAACATAGAGATACAAAAATATGTCCAGATCTTCTAAGGAATATATGCATAAAAGAATATCCATGCAAAAATAGGGGTATGAAAGCTACTTATGAATATAATCAATGATGCAAAATACTCTGTATTTTTATGCTGAAAACATATAATTGAATTAAATTGCAAAACGGAAAATTTCAGTGCTTGATTGTATACAGGACAAGAACATTGAAAAAATTGATGTTTTATATAGGGATCAGACTAGAAAGTTGGTGTCCCAACCTGGCTTCCTGGCCTTGGAGTATTGCACTTCCTCATGTTACAAACTGTTCGAAAGGCAAAATTCAGATTACCACAAGTTGGGCACGCCCAATCATCTTCACGCCCTGCACCTGTTGTGTACATGAAACTGAGCATGCAAGTGGAAAGCTAACTAGTTGAAAATTTCAGCAGATAAAAAATAGATAAACACTGACTTGCAGCCTTCTTCTGAGAGCTCTCTTCAGGAAATGCTCCAGGCCTTGGACCCTTCAAGAATAAATTCTCAAATCAGTTGCCAAAGTTTTAAAATGACAAGGAATGATACAGATGCAGAGCAGAAAAATCCAGAGGGATACTGAACAATCAAAGCATAGTTATACTCACATGTTGCAAACTTGAAAAGGGTAGAAAGGGAGGGAGAGGAAAATTGAAAGGCATAACACACCACCATATGACCATTATGGCATTCTATGGTGCTCATGAAACAAATCAAGAAAATAGGAGAAAATGTGAAGTAATTTATTAAGCTTACCATGCCACCATGAGCCATAGGCAATCCCAAGCCATATCTATCCACCATCGGCGACATACCATACATACCGCCTAAAGCATAAGGGTGAAATCAGGTAACACTACATAAATGTCTATGATAAAAGAGCCATGACCAAGAACAAATATAATAAAGTGTATGTACAACTGAGTTCAAAGCATAGTGATCTTATAAATGCTCATCATCTTGAAAATTTAGTATAAATGTATACAGTCAATTAAATATTTTCTGTCAGCTCAATTTAATCAGCAATTCCAAAACAAGTAGTTTTTCAAGCGACATGTATAATGCTGAGGTAACAGTATAAAATCATCATCAAACAAATTGAAAATAACTTCAATAATGTACCTGCTCCCATCATAGATCCACTTGAATAAGGAGGTCCAGACATATGTAGTGAACCGTAGGGGCTCCCAATGGAGCGGCTGCCATAATCAAAATGATAAGCAGAACCACCTGGGAAGCGCATATTATAGGGAGAAAGCGCAGGCCCATTGAGAAGAGATGAACCATAAGGAGGAGCACCAAGATACATAGAAGACGGAGCAGCAGCCCCCATATAACCAGGTGCATAACCTGCCGGATGCATTTGGGGAGCCTTTGGAGCAGACTTCTGCAAAAAGATAACAATAAGCTAGCAAAATATAATTTGTAAATAATAAAAACGGCCATCCTTAACTAAACATGCATTAAGTCTAACAAAATTTACTAAAAAAAAAAAAGATGCCAAAGCACCTTTATAAATAAAAGTTAATATAACATATTGCCTATTTGGTGGTTGGTTTAACAGTTAAGGAACCTATAAGTAAATAAGTAAAAGATAACGAAACAAATTAAAAGACACTTTGGAAACACAGCACAAAGCATGTGTGAGAACGAAAAAACTTGATATTTGTGAAAATATTTAATTGGCTGTTTTTTTAACATCTAAAGAAAAGCTCATAGCCTCAGCTTAAAACTTGGCATATCCCACCATCCAATTCCAACATCTACCTATCCATTCAGAGTGATAATATTTGTACAAAGTTTAAGAACTAATGATATACAGCATATTATGATATTCTGGCATATCAAACAAAAACAACATTATAGAGGGAGGGGAAAAAACTCGAAAGGTAACAAAGAAGATTAATGGAACAGAAATATCAGAAGGCAAGTGCATCTGTCACGTGTATACGCATTTTCTGGACAAATACACATGCAAAAACGGACAGTGTGTGTATCTGTATACATGCATCTGTACAAGTAAGGGTCTTCGTGTAAGAAGAAATATAAAGGATTATACATGTTCAAATTAAATTCATCAAAGATAACTGCCAACAGCATTGGACCAGAATATAACAGCCAACAGACTCAACACCAATTTACATGCCTTACAAAGAATGGGGTGAAAGGTGAGAAGGGAATAAAAGAACTCACTGTGTTGTGATCTGCCGGTCTTGACTGAGTGCAGTTGTGCATGTTGCACGTTGTTCTGAATGAGAAGTTAACATTGTTACAGCTAGGGCATGTCCAGTCATCTTCTCGACGACCACCTGTGAAATAGAGAGGGAGAAGAAGATAGAGATAGTCAGCTATATCCCAACTTCATCCATCATTGACAGCTCTTGTGAACAAACTTTGTCTCTTGTACACACATCAACACTTCTAATCACTAGAAAAGTAATAGCTAAAATTTCACATACTATATAAATGTGTATATATGGGGGTCTTCAAGAAAGCCCATAGCCCTCCCTAGGATTGGAGAGCTCACCATGTTGCGGACATCTATGGGCGATCCAAATAGTTAATCTTGTTCTAATACCAAATGCAGTCAAAGCATGCGTGATCAAGTCATTTGAACTACGTTTGCACTTGCATCATATTCTTAGAAAAATAAAGATGCCTCAGTCGTATGATTTCTTAACGTTTTAATTGCAAGGGCAGATGGGTTTAAAATTACCTGATTTAGCATTGCTAACCTATTCTAGAAATTTATAACCACCTGAACAGTTTGGATCGTTCATTGGATGTCTCCATGAAGAATGGGAGCCTTGGACTCTCCCACCTTACTAGGAGCTCGGAGCTCTTTTGAAAATTTCCTGATATATATAGAGAGAAAAGGGAGCCTCATAAAGTAGGCGATTTTCTCATATAGTCTATAACTACCTGGTGGGACCCCAATGGCCAATCCACACCGTTTACTTCAATTTTTATGTCAAAATATGTATGCCTATAAAATATCGAGTGCTGTGGAGATCTTCTATACATATTTTAAGTGGGTCCAAAATGAACAGTTTTTTTTATTAACAAATTGACGTCATGCGATGTATGGATACAAAGCCTTCAAACGACCTGACTTGTTGTACACATGTCTAATGACAGAAGAAACATATGAACAGTATGGGTTGTCCATTTACAGTCCAACCATCTAAGTACATCTACTCCATATGAGGAAATTATTCGACTACAAGTATGAGGTTCCCTTTCCTCGTACACTTAGGTATATACACGCATTACATGTATGTACGTATGTACACATGTGTGTGTGTGTGTGTGTTGTGGAAGGAGATGAGGAAGAAGGTGGAAGCGAGGGTGACACTGAAAGGTTGAATGTGGATGCTGTGCTGGATGCAGGAGAGTTAGGAAGTGATTTGATGGTTGAGGAAAGGGGACTTAAAAGGGGAGAGGATGAGAGGAGGTAATTTGGTAAATTACCCCCAAAGTTAGTTCCAACGGGATATACCTGCAGATTTAATATCAGCCAACTAAAGGGACTATTAATGTGTGGGCTCTACCATTGTCAGGGACGAATATAGATATGGAATACGCTATTTGTAAGGAATGTGAGAGACGAAACCTTGATTTGTAAAAACATGCATATATAATGGGCCAGAAAAACCTTCAGTAGCATAAACTAGTTTACTGCTAGGAAGGGTTCATCAAGAAAAGAAAGGCCAGAAGCATGCAACTAAAAAGAACTTTCAGTAATTATGTGTTTGTAGCACAGTGTGACCATGTAAATGCCAATGCAGTAGTAGCTGATACCACCAAGAGTGAGAAAGATAAATATGTATAATGAAGTTGATAAATTACAACTAAAAGCATATGTTGCATATTCACATTGCAAGCATCCAAAATTAATAGGTTTATGTACAACTCAGTTTTGCAAAAAAAAATATTTCCGCTTTAAATTGATTAACAAGGCCGAAAAGGGCTTTTCACCTCTCCAGAAGTAATAGCCCTAATGCACTTGGAGAACTCAACAAACCTTTCACAAAAACAAAATCTAAAAGATGAGGTGATAAGTTAACTTTCTAAATTTAAGAACACATTTATAACCTCTCACTAAATATTTTTTTAATTCTGCGGTGTCTAATGGCAAAGTCAATATATAGTGACAGGATGGACTGAGGGACTAAAACCTAAGAGAAACAACTGGGTACAAAGAGAGTAAAAGAAATTAGTCATTCTGATCAGTAGTGCTCAAGCCTCTATTTTATTTCTGTAAACTTCAGTTCTATCCGAATAAAATACAACCCTACTAGCATGTCCATACATAGCCACAAAATTATAATACCCAAGAAACAAGCACAATAATATCTGTCACGTTAAACACCAAAAAGAAATGAAACTATGCACCAGGAAATTGAAAATTGAGGAAGAGATGGCTTACCATCAGTTCTGGCACGCTTTCCAGCAGAAGCATTCCGGTTGCCTACCTACAAAAATTGTGGGTACATGGAATGTCAATAAACACTGTTTGATTGCAAAATTTCAACGGAATAAGCACAAACATAAATATTACTGATCTGAGGGGATTCACATCTATAAAGTTAAATGACAATGATAGTAAAAATTATGATGTATGAACATCGGCACAATATAGTTCAGACCAAACTACATATTGACCAAGCAATTCACTAAAAAAATATGACACATGGTCATGCAAGTTTTTGTCTCTGACAATGATGGAAGAAACTATGTTCAGAAACACGGGAAGATCTATAACCTTAACCATAACCTAACTCTACATAACCCCTAGTATTCCTCTCTAAGATTTTCGTAAATCTCTCACTCCCAACAATGATGTGGCACAAAATAATCCGGTATTTGGCCAAAAAGGATGGACACCACAGTTAAAGACAATTTTTGACCTGGACACAGACTTAAAAGTGTATGAGCTTGTATGGTAAAACCTTACAAATCCTTGCATGATACATATTTGTCACGGACACAAACATATTTGTCCCTTTGAGCGGGCGCATCAAAGGGAATAACTAACTATAAGTAACAAGAAAAAAACACCCTATAAAACAATGGAAGTTAATTAGAAACCGGATAGTGTCAAGATGGAAGTTTCTTTGAAACACATTCAGTATTTTCTAAAAAAAACATGAGCTATGAAAAGATATCTGCAGTTCGGAAACATGCCTGGTTTTATTAATCATCAGTTCCTTACGTGTGTTATATGTTATGAATAAAATGGTGAACCAACGACAAAAAAAACTGAGCTATAATTTACTGCATAAAATGAAAGGAAATTTTGCATGAGCAGGTAAACTAAAGAAGCAATCCTCCAAGCTAAAGCATCAACCATCAAATTAGATCAAATATTAAAAGAACAAAAAAAAATTGAATTAGCTAAACAAATGTGGTCAGCCAAATAACATTTTCGTAAATTGCATTAGGGAGCTCTTATTTACAAATCACCACTGGCTCAGACTTGTCAACAAATACTCAATGAACTTAAGGGTTTCTTGTAAAAGTATGATGCAGTAGGTATCAATGCAGACTTTGGTGCGACAAATACTCAATGAACTTGAGGGTTTCTTGTAAAAGTACAATGCAGTAGGTATCAATGCAGACTTTGGTGTGATATTAATTTAAGCTTTTGATAATGTAAGCTGGGCTATCTACTATAATGGGTAGTCTTGGAGGTTTGAGATAGTACAATCAGTTATAACAGATACTTAATTCTGTCAATTCATGTTCTAAAGAATTAGATCACACTGTATAGATAAGAAACTGAACTGGACATGATATAAGGACTATTTTTTGTTTTGAAAATCATCAACATACAAATTTATCTTCACCCTGTAGATGAGGAATACAAGTAAATTGGGTTCACATTATTGTTAAGTGAAGAAACAAGCTTCCTCCGAAGGAAGAAGCTTTAACCAAGAAAGCACACAGACTCAATACATAATTTCGTGATTAACCGATATAATACGTATAATATCACAAAAAGAGTGTTGTAGGCTAGTAGTCTACAATGCATCAGTGAACCCCTCCCTAATCCATTCACGCTAATCGGGAAAGACCTCGTTAAGAAATTCCCCATCTACACTAGTACAGTGCCATCTCCGCCGCCATTTTGTGCATATAATTTATAAATAAAAGAACAGACTTTTCACAGCCCTGCTCTCAATTGAGCAATCTTTGATCTGATTTCAAACTTTACAGCAACAAGATCCATAAAACTCGTGTCATAGCATTGGGTTCTTTAACTTTTCATCACAAATTACATCAAATCTCAACCAAAAAGCGAAATTCAAAATCCTAACAAAACCATAACCCTAACTCCTAATCATACAATTTGCTAATCTCGGTCCAAAACTAGCCGAAAACAAACAGATCAAACATAATCGAATCGAACCTGAGACATGACGGCACGGCGGATTACTGTAGATCTGAGAAGATTAATGGCGGATTAAGGAAGAGGATGAGAGATTTGCCCTCCTTTTTTGACCGGATTTTTAAAAGAGGAATAGACTTTTCTGGGGGAAAAGTTGGGGGTTTTATGGAGCTAGGGTTTGAGAACGGATCGAATATTTCTGGGGGACGAGGAAATGGATGCCAGCAGTCAATTTTGACGGCTGGGATTCGATTGGTCAGTTTTGTGTCTCCTTACTTCAAAAAAAAAAATTTTAAAACAATATTTTTTTTTTACTTATCTTTACAAGTGCGATCCACGTCTTAATAAATATGATTTTTTAAAATAAAAATTTAGATATAATTTGGATTTGAACTTAAAATCTCCTTTATAATAGTTATGCACGTGTATTGCACGGGTTGGTAGATTGATAAAATATTTACAAATGACACTAAGGCCTTCTCCCATTATAATATTAGAGATAATAAGGGAAAAAGGGATATGAGCAACTTGCTCATTTAGTAAATAAGTAATTGATGATGTGGCATACATGTAATTGGAAAATCCTTTAAAAAGTTAGTTGTCCAATATTTCACATGCATGCCACATAATCAATTGCTCATTTACTAAATGTGCAAGTTGCTCGTATCCCTTTTACCCATATAATAAAACACAAAGAAAGCTATCAAGTGACTCTCATTCAATCCCCAAAAATTAAAGGCTCAGATCTAACCTCACAAAACACATTTTTTCCTCAAAACTCAAATTTAAATCCCAAAAACAACTCATTGAATCCCTAAAACAACTCATTTATTTATTTAATTCTCTCTATTTTTCTCTCTTATTTACAACTAATTTATTGTCATACTAATCAAACTTCAGCTACATAATTGTTGATTTACTGTTTACAAGACTTTTCATATGTTATATCGTTCTGAAGACGTGTCGTAGGCACGTGGCCACGGGCAAATCTAGTACAGACACAAATTAGCAAAAGTCTAAGAATTGTAATTTTATTTTATCTTGTTTATGTAAAAGGTACTAGTGTTACTCTGTGCAAATTGCACAGCCTACATCAGTTTTGAGGGACTCATAACATTATATAGCAGTCCAAAAAAGTGTCAGAGAATTGAGATAAACGTATGAATATCATCCCTACCGTAAAAACTGAAATCTTCGTTATCATTTTCATATAAGCAGATGGTTTAGAGAATCACTGTTAAACTATAATGTTATCTAATTGAATATTACTAAAACTAAGGGGGCGTTTGGTACGTAGAAATGTGCAAAGGAATCTCATATTCACCCTTAGATTACCTTGTTTGGTATGCGGCAAGCATAGTTTTAGAAGGAATGGTAGATTCCTATGGGAATCAAAATCCTTAGTTGGGAAGGTTTTCAATTCCTCTAAAAAACCATGGGATTTGAGGATTCCCATGGGGATTTTCATAACAAACAATAAAATAACCAAAAAAACAGAAAAATTCTCTCCCTAAAATCATGGGATTTGAGGATTCTCATTAAATTTCCATAACAAAGAATAAAATAACCCCAAAAATTAGAATAAAAAAATACAATTATAAAAGATTCTCGGGAATGCACTGTACTTTACCAAACGTGATAATGCAACATTCCCGAGAATCTTCATTCCTACCCTCACATTTCCGGAAATCCTCTCATTCCTGGGAATCTTCCAATCCATGTACCAAACGACTCCTAAAAAATGCATGCAATGAAAAGATATCGCAAATTCAATTAATTTATGTTTAGTATATTACAATATCATTAACATTCGGTAAATAAGTTATACATTATAAACCATACATTATAGAACATGTTAAGGTAAAGATAATAGAGTAAGAAATTCATTTAAAAATATATAAATTGTATTTGCTTAAATATCTAATTCTAAGCGAGGGGATGGGGTGGGTTTGGGAAGAGACGTGGGATTTTATGTAACTCCCATTTCCATTTTTCCCCTTTTATTATTGTTCCCCATTGTAACTACCATTGTAATTCTATTACATTTCAATTTGTCTCATTATTGTATCGAATAATATTAATTCTAATATTATTCATGTTTATCCTTGATCTCAGTTTAATTATTTGAATCTTACTTTTCCTTTTCCCAATTCAAATTTAATTTTATGAAATTGTCTTTTGTCTTGTTGGGTTGAGAATTGTCCTCCTATTTGACCCATATTGTACCCAACCCTATAACCCACCTCCTAGTGGATCTTGTACTCAAACCCGTTAACCAATAACCCACAACCCAAAACCATATACTATATAAACCTAATTAACTCTAAACCCTAATTAACCCTAAACTTATACCATTGTTCAACCCCCCAACAGTAGCCGCCCCCCTTACCCCCTGCACTGTTCGTATTCCCCAACCTCCTGACGCTTTATCTCCCTCTGCCTTTTCCCATCACCTCGTCTTTGTCCCTAACCTTCGACCTCAGCCTCGTCACCATCTCATCCCATTACCCATCACTCTCATCTTCATTGCCGCACCCCCTCACCGTCGCAGCCATCGTCTTCTTATCCCTCCACCATCTCTACCACCGAAGCCCCCCCTCGCGACCTCCCATCGTCATGTTGTCGCTCCTCGACCTCCTCCTCCGCTCACAACCTCCGAAGAACCCATCGTCTTCAACTCCGCTCGAACCCAACTCCATCACACCCATTACCGTCACAGCCATCGTCTTCTTCATCCTCCACCGTCTCCACCACCGAGGCTCCCCTCGCGACCTCTCATTGCCGCGCCGTCTCTCCTCAACCTCCTCCTCCGCTCACAACCTCCAAAGAACCCATCGTCTTCAACTCCGCTCAAACCCAACTCCACCGCACCCATTACCATCGTCGCCATCGTCTTCCACCGTCGTTCCCATCACCGCTCCTCGCCATTGCCTTCGTCGACCCTCTCCGCTCACCCTCCTCATCCACCGCAGATCCCCCTCGTCATTGTTGTAACATCCAAAAAAATTATTTATTAGAGTTTGTGATTTTATGTGTTTTGCACGTATAATTTCATATGCATTTTTCTAGAGAAAAATATTTCTTTATAGCTTGAACAAGTAATTATTCTCTTTATTTCCTAAAAGACCTATTTTTAAAAGCCTAATTAAATCCTAGGCCTAATTATCTCTTTCTAGTCCGCTATAATTAATTTATTAATTAATTCACTAGAGCTCATGGTCTTTTGGCCCATTAATGAGCCCATTTAATTTAATTCCTCTTTTAATTAACCTAACTTGCAGTGTAGACCAATTTAGTAAACAATTAATTAAAATACATGAACAAATTTTGGCAAGGGGTACTAGTTTGCATGTGCATTGCACTAGCACGTGCAAGTGCACCATGGTGTAGGTCGGGTTGTACCAAAGAGAGAGGGAGAGGTGGATGAAGTGGAGAGGTGGTTGCTCCATCATGGGTAGTTGCTACAACTCCCTAATTCATCTTGGCCTTTGATCCTTAACTAGATGGATTAATCACAGCCTTCCATTTGCACTCCAAACTAGTATAAATACCCCCTCTCATTCACTCACATTTACACTTGAAAAAGAATTGATAAAAAAGAAAGAAAGAAAGACAAAATTGTAAGTAAAAGATTATGAGAGTTGTGAGTCAAAAGATTGAGTGCTAGTTGTGTGTGTTCCTCATCCAAGGAGTGGTCAGCATACTTCAAGAAGCAAGGTGAAGGCTCGGGTTACATACAAGCTAGGAGGAGAAGTCAATTGGTGGCTCGATCTATGAGGAGAAGGCTTCCCTTGTTCATTATAGGAGATCTTTTAGGAGCTCTTGTTGTTTTTCTCTCCATTAAAGGTGAGCAATTTTCTCCAACTTCTAACTAGTTACCATGCTAGGTTTATGTGTGTGATCATGTTAGAATAAACAAGAAAATGAAATATTACTTTATGTTAGTACCATGTTTAAGGATAAAATGAACCCATGTGAAATTACATGAAATAAGTAGTAAAATTGATTGAATGATGTGAATAGAAATATTGTTGTGATAACTTGATAATATACTTGTTTGCTGATTAGGAAAATATGAATCTTTATGTTGAGATATTCATGAATGTGGAAAAATGCAATATGAAGAAATGTGTTGTTTATATGATGTGAACTATGAAAAAATCTCCATGTTATGAAAGTAGATTGATTAACAAATCATACATGTTCATTGTTAGCAAGATTGATACAAAAATTCCCAAATTTACATGTTGTTTTTGTTGGAAAGAAAGAAGAAATGAACATTTTGTAGTTAGGACTAAGTTAAGAGAAAGATTGGATTTTTATTGATAAAAGAAGAAAAGGAGGAAAATATTAGTTTAATAAAGAGTAACCCATTTGAGAATTATCAAATTAGAATTTTCTCTTGAAAAGAAACAATTAAGATGACATAAAGCTTTTGTGACCAATTTTGTACAAATAAAAGAATAGTCTTTTATATGAAAAAAATGAGAGTTAAATAGTTTTTAAAATCTTAAGCTACTGTATAAATACCAAAGAAATCCAGTCAGGAAATTTTGTTATGCTTCTAAAGGAACAAAACGTATTTTGAAAGAAATGAGTTATTTTTTTGAACTAGAATTGCTACAGTCGTATACAAATCTATTTGTGATTATTTTCTCTACGGGTTAGTCACTGTGTCCATTCTGGTTAGTGGGTGAAAAATAAAAACGTTACTGTAGCAAGAGGTCATGAAGTTCGAGTCTCTATATAGACTCTTTATTTTTCCATTTGTAAAATTAACTCAATACCGAGCCCTAAAGTACAAAGGGTTATTAAGCGCCCCTTTTATCACCTGGCGTTGTTGACCTTTCTGGTCAGTAGCTGCACCACAGTAACGTTACTGTAGCATAGCGGCTGTGTGTGTGTGCAGTTCGAAACCTGCCTTTGGCCAAGGTTTTTAATTCCGATTTTTTTTGGGAAAATGATTTTTTAAAAATGTTTTTAAGTGAAATAAATTCATAAAAAATTATTATAAATATCCTGAAATTAATTAGACCTCATGGAAAACTTCTATAGCTTAATTTAAAATCATAGACCAAGTTAGAGGAATAATAAGTGTATTTTTATGAGATAAACAAAGCAATAATTAGTCTCTTTTAAGAAGTGTTGTGCGAAGTTTTGTAAGAAATTCATAACTTGATGCAAATGTGAATAAATTCACTTGGTTTAAATAAAATGAGATTTTAGTCTTATGAATGCAAAGTAGATTTGTGAGATTATATTGGTAATTTGAGAAATTGTGAAAAATTGAAAAATCTTGTCTCTTTATTGTGGAAGTTTATGCATGAATTGAAATGAAAAGAATCATGATAACTTATGAAGATATTGATGAGTGTGAATACTCAATTTATGAACATGAAATGAGATTTTGAACTAGAGGGTAGCTAAGTCCTATTACCGGCAATTGAATAAATTATTTTTTGAGATGAACTATTGAGATGAAAGACCAAGTTTGGTCATATTGTTGATTGATGTTTAAGACCGGTATAGAGAAAAGAGCTAACTCTAGGGATTGATTTTATTCATGATTCAAATAATTAAGGACTAGACACACAGCGGTGATGTGACGAAAGTAAGAGAAAAACATGAGTACGAGGGTCATCTGATTGGCAGTGTGACAGTGATTCACAGATTGCCTGCTTGATACGTCATGACACGACGTAGCACTACTCCGGAATTATCGTCCCGGTGGCGATACTTGTGGGGTGTTTGGTGACTACGGGTGGTACCATCGTTCCATGACGGAGGCTGAATTGTCCATAGATTACCTGCATGATGCGTCATGTCAGTGCGTGGGATTCCCCTCCAGACTGTCTGGACATGGGCTCGTAATTCATAAAACATCTAGGATACTTACCGTAATTACCGTGGTAGTTTAAGTCATGGCGAGGGACTGAACCCTACAAGATGAAGTATGATTAAGGGCTTGCCCTCGGACCTATGTAGTATGGGATGCATAGAATCTGAACAAGTGCGCATTAGTGTCATATAATATAAACAACTGCATTAAGGACTAATTGCACAGCATAACACCACATCTATAGAATAGTCCTCGTAGTTTTGCTTGTGACAAGTGTGTGCTTTCTAAGTAGGAGAAAACTGATGTATTATATCCTTGCATCAGTTTATGAACTGACGAGCCCACAATTTCTATACAGAATAAAGTGACTAACAAGATTAAAATATGTATGCTGCTTAAAGAATGTTTCAGGTGTTGTACATTTTATTCATGTAATTATTGTAAATTGCTTCCGTTGTTTAAATGTAATTTAAGATGTAATTTTGATGTTATAAAAGTTTTAAATTTTCTTGTAAAATTGTACAAAGAGAAGTGTAAAGATCTTGTGGAACTTCGAATTCAATCTGTTTTGGAATTCGGGGTGTTACAGTCATTATCGTCGTCTAAGCCCGAACACACCCCGTTGTTCGCTCCTCTGTTTTCGTCAAGAAACAGAGGCAGCGTCGAAGCTTGGTCGTTGCATCGCTTCCCGACCGCAGCACCGTCGCCGCCCTTGCCGTGGTCGCCGCTGCCGTCGCTTCACGACCGCAGCGCCGCCAGACATCGTCGTCCCCTTTACCGCTCTCGTTCTCTCTCTGTTGGGTTGAAGAAGGAAGGACAGTGAGAGGATTTGGGTGTTTGGTGTGTTGGGCACTGGCGATCCGAACTCGCCACTTGCGGTTCTACTTGGATCCGGTATGGAGTTGTTTGCTGTTTGGTCTTGAGTTGCTCTTGCTGTTTGGTATTTTTGCACGTAGCTCGCACGTATGGTCGTGGTTTGTCACCCGGGATCCTAATCCCGTTATTCTCTTATGTTCAGAATCATCTCCTAACAGGCAAGCATCTCTTGAACTAATTTCCGTTGTTTCTAGTTCAAGAAAACACTCTTTGAAATCTGGCAAGTAGTAATCAAATTGAATATTATATCTAATTGAACTCCATTGTTTATTTATTGTACCATGTTATTGATTCATAGTCTTCTTATCGTGCTATTATTGTTGACTTCAATCTCAAACCGTAAATTTATTGTACTATTGAACATTCACACATACTGCCTTGTCATTTGCTTGACTTCGTACTAAGGTTTCGACCCGGTTCTTGACACAGAAACTTAAAACCTTGCATATGAAATTGTAGTACACTTAGTCCATATATTGTTATGTTTTGTATATAAACCGTGTTTTCCATATTTAATAAATTGGACCATGTATATTTCATATATTGTATAGTCTTGATATCATCTTGAAATTGTACTATCGGTCTCATTGATTGTACCTGTTGCATGAGTATTGATATCATCGTCCACATTGACCACATGCATGTTCATAAATTATTATTAATAAAATGTTAATCAAGCCGGGGTTAAGGGTTGACCATAGTAGTGGACAATATAGATAAGTGTACTCGGAAGGGGGCCCGTGCTTCCCATGTTTTAAAGTTAAATGGAATTAAGTGCCACGTAGAACTAAATGCCACATCGGGAATTGACGGGGGCCACCTCTAGAACCTACGGGGGCCACCTCTAGAACCCATTACATAGAACTAAGTGCCACGCCAGGGATTGATGGGGGCCACCTCTCGAACCTACAGGGGCCACCTCTAGAACCCATTACATGACTACCAGTTAATGGAACTAAGTGCCACGTAGAACTAAGTGCCACATCAGGAATTGATGGGAGCCACTTCTAAAACCTATGGGGGCCACCTCTAGAACCCATTACATGATTACCAGTTAAATAGAACTAAGTGCTACGTAGAACTAAGTGTCACGTCAGGGGTTGACAGGGGCCACCTCTAGAACCTACAGGGGCAACCTCTAGAACCCGTTACCTAATTACAAGACATGATATAATGATGCCTGAGTACACGGCCCTATAAAATCCATCACTAAGTCTAAACGTAACTTGTTTGCATGTGGCAACCATGCGGTAAATAAATGGGACGCATGAAGTGCTACATTAGTTAGGATTGATAAAAGACTTATAGACATAAATGAACACTAATACTGAATACTGGTTATTAAACATTGATTCCTGATTTCTGAATTATTGATTATCAACATTTGATTTTTGTTATCGTTTATCATTTATTGACTCCGATATCGTCCCAATTTCTGTTCTTGTTATATAGTCGTTTATTCCCTATTTTACTGCTTCCTACTACTTGTCGCCCGAAGCTTGCTCTAACGGGTTCTCTTCCTCTTTCTTTTGAGTTATGTTATACAGGTACAGTGATGGGTAACTGAAAGGAACTCGTCAAACTGTTACTGCATTGCATATTCTCGAACCATTTGGTAAGTTCTTGTACCCCATATTTGGTTATTAGATTTTATTCAAGTTTATGTGATTATGTTTTCTGCGTGGTTGTGGTTATTTCTTTTCATGTTGTTGAGTTAAGACTAGTACAGCTTATGGATGATGTTAAAATCATTCGCTGGGCCTTCGTCACGGGCTCGTATTCCCGTATTTTGAGAAACGGGGCGTGACATTTTGTGAGAATGAGAAAGTGTGAGGAGAAAAGACTGTGTTTGAAGGATTGAGGTTTTTATTTTGTTTTTTATTTTTTTAATAAAATCATGCATAGTGCACGTGTTAGTTGAATATGAATCCCTACTTTTCCTCTCCTTTCTCTATTTCAAAATAGAAGGGAAAAAAAAAGAGGCGGGGGGGGGGGGGGGGGGGGGGGGGGGGGATAGACTCTCTCTTATTAGTATAAGATATATATACAATAAGGTGTAACTAGTGTTACCCTGTGCGAATTGCACAGACTAAATAAGTTTGACATACTCATAATTCACTTGGCTATCTATAAATTCTAACAAAAAATAGTAATTACAAAATCCTAAATTATAAAGAGAGAGAGAAAGAGCGATAGGTACTTATGATGGTGATGTGAGCATCAGTGACGTTCTTGAGTTCGATCGAGACTGTCTCGTTGTTTAGCTTCATCAAAAACCTAAAACTCATCACCAAAACTGAAAAAAGAACACGAAAATTAGAGAAATAAAACATAATAATGCGAATTAAAAAAATCAAGAAATCGAAAGAAGAAAGGGAGGTACCTGACGTGAACAGTAGCATTGGTATCGGGTCGGGTCGGGTCGGGTCCTTCACTACCCGGACCCGGACCCGGTCCCAGACCCATGAGGACCGGGTCCTATTAAAATATTCCTACCCGTTCGGGTAGGAGCGGGAGTGTAGCGGTGAGCGGAGGCAAAGAGCAGAGGATTTAGAATAGAGAAGAGAAGAAAAATGCATGAGTTTTGAGTTTGCAAAAGGAAGATTTAGAATTGAGGAGGAATGAGGGAAGGGATGAGGATAGAATATTTATTTTTTATGTTGATTTTTTGGGTTTTTTTTAACGGGTCTGGGTCTGGGTCCGTGTCGGGTCTTTTTCGAGCAGACCCGGACCCAGACCCGGACCCAAAATTACAACGGGTCCTATTTTAGGACCCGGACCAGGATAGAACGGGTCTGTTCCGGTCCAATGCCGGGTCCGAGTTGGATCCGGGTTTCGGATATTTATACTAATGCTAGCGAACAGCAGTGGCGTTGTTGAGTTCAATCGAGACCGTCTCGTTGTTCAGCTTCATAAAAAACCTAGAAGTTAGGAGTTAAAAAACTGTTTAACTATAAGTTAAGAACCATAGTGCAAGATGGCAAAGTTATGATGGAGACTTTAACTACATATATCTATAAGATGTCAATAAAGCCTTCAACCAATATAAACTACAAAAACTACCAATTAGCCTATAATAGATTGTCGACTATAAGTATTATGTAACAAATGAAGCACTTCCCAAATCAACAAGACATCAGATCATCTTGTATTCTACTTGGAATTTCCAAGAAAAGTAGCCTATACAATCAATTTAAAGAATTCATTCCCTGCAATTTTTCAAGTTATACATGCTAACATCTTTATCCCTAAACAAATGTAAAAGATGTAATTGAGATAAACAACATCAATTAAGCACTAAGATTTAACCTGCAATGTAAAGAGTCTGTCTTCAAACTGCACTTCTTTGGTCAAGAAATCCGGCCCGGTCATCGTCTTATACTGATTACCAAACTTCCGATTCACGTACCTAATCACCACATCCCAAAAACCCATTCAATTAAACCACAAAAAATAAATCCCATCAAAATCAAGAATTAAAACTTTTGGGGTTTGAACATACTGATTCAGCAACGACATCTACTCAACCATAAATCAGCAAAATAAACATATTAGCAAATCAAGAAACCATAAAATGGAACATAAATAACAGATTGGGTCGGCATGATTGCACCCGTGATCGCTGAAGATCGTCGCTTCGGTGTGGGAGGGCGACAGGGTGCATCGAAGTGGGAGGGTAGTGGGGTGCGCGGTGGGAGGCGGCAGCGTCGGAGTTGTGCGTGGGGGGAGGTCGAGGGTTGGGGAGGTGAAAGTTGTGTGTGTCGGAAATGGCAGTGTAGTTCGTCGGCGGTGAGGATGAGGATTGGGAGGTCGAGGTTGGGGAAAATTGGGAACAGAAGAGGTCGGGGGTTGGGGAAGATGAAGGATTTTGAACCAGGAGAGAATGAGAATGTTTTTTTCTTCTCTTTACGTGTCGAGTGTTGGGATTGGGGCGTCAACCAACGCCCGTTGTCGCAGCAGAACTAAATAGAGCGATGAGGAAGTCGAAGTAGATGAGACGAATCAATTGAGCAAGCAAGTAGATCCACCAATCTAACACAAACACACCGATGACTTATCCCGGTTAGCTTTTGCTTAATCCAGGGAGAAATATAGGGAGATCTGATATTCAACTAGAAGAGATTACAAGGAGTTATTGATTCACTCAATATAAGGAATTAAACTCACCCACCAAGAACTATCTCTCTCTCGAACCTCTTTTTGAAATGGAGAAAATAATCTGTGTTCTCTCTCATATTGGAGGAGTTTAAAATATATATAGAAGAATAGAAAGAAAACCTAGGTCTAATCTTGATTCTCAGTCGTCTCATATAGCCTGGAAAAAAAGTAACTGAATAGGAGCCGTACGATCTAACTTGGAGTTGAAGATTTAGCTGAAACGACCTAACAAATCGAAGCCCAAAAATGAACACAGCGCCGCGGACGGTCGACCGTCCAACAAGACCGGTCGACCATCCACCTCTCGGCCAAACCAAGTGCAACTACGGTCGGGAGGTGCGATCAGGAGGTGCGGTCGACCGCAACATAGGTTAGTCGACCGCAACATAGCCTGCACCTTGTTGCTGCTGTTTTCTTCTACTCTCTTCGGCCCTTCGACCTCCGTGCTTCATCACCTTCTTCTAATCTAAACAACAAGTATTCAAGACACAATCCTAACAACTCCACCTTGGATTGCATACGAGTGCTATCACATGATGTGTTATTCATCTCCAAACTCTAATAAATTCCACTTGCAAAAAAGGACTGAGAACAATAGCTTCTTCTTCTAGTTGAAATAATCTCTACCCAATCTCACCGAATCCAGTATACCCCTTCAAGGCTACACCTCTGTAGATGTACTTATAAAGTTGCCAAACTCTGCACGAACTCCACCTACCCTTAGGCTTTCTCCACCTCTAGACGATATTCGAACGTTGTGGTCTCGTCTCAATAAATCTAGTTGCGGCAAACTAGCTGAGCTTGTGGGAATAACGGGAAAAGAAGCAACACTTGCGCAAGTATTTCAGATTCCCCAAAGCTTGTAGAGATTGTTTTGGCTTGGCCCAACTACTCTCATACCTTTAATCACCTTACGACGACCTTGAAAAACAGACAGAACTCCACCTCGAGCTGTGTACCTACAACCCCGTGCATCAAGAGTTCCCAAAGAAATCAGATTCTGTTTCAACAGAGGAATATTCAAAACATCCTTTAAAGTGAACATGTTTAGACATGGCATCTTCAACTCAACTGTCCCCCTCACCTACTACTTCACAAATCTTCCCAGTTCTCGTTGTCACACAACGTCCCGTAGTAGACTTATAAGTAGAAAACAACTTCCTCTCGGAGCAAAAATGAGAATAACTCCCTGAGTCAAGAAACCAACTAGAATCCACTTATAAAGAATTTGAAACAAGAAGACACGAATCACCTGAATCAAAGACACTAACCACATTAGTGGCTGAAATTTCATTCTTTGCGCTCTCCTGATTATGCAATTTCCAACAGTCTTTCTTGATATGCCTTGGCCTCTTGCAATATCGGCAATGAATCGAATCCCTTTGCAAAGCACTTTGTCTTCCCCCTAAAGGACCATCCACTGCTAGACAACTTGTGGGAATAGACGCTGATTTCTGAGTCTCCTTCCTAGGTTGATTTTACTTCGGTGCTTTGATTACACCATCTACCGAAATACTCTCCTTGGCAGATCTACCGTGTAGCATGGTAGTGATCAAAGGCTCGTACGAAATCCGGCAATGAATATATCAGGTTGAAAGCTTTATCTTTCTCATACACATCTGCATTGATCGCCTTAAATTCAGATAATACCTTATTGAACTCTGTAATGTGGTCTTGGAGATCGGTACCTTCCTTTATAGATAAACGGAATAATTTCCTCTTCCAATGCATCCGATCTAATAACGACGAACCAAAGTAGTCAGTTATGAGTTTTTCCCACAAACTCGCTGCATCAGTTTCTTCAAGAAATCTGCACTTGACCTCATCTGCCAAGGATAGTTGGATCAGACTTATGTCTCTTTCACGAATATCTTCCCAACCATCATCCTTCATATCGGTTGAATTTTCTTCCTTCTTAACGGCTAACTGCAAACGTTCTTGAACAAGGACATAATACATGTCAGTCTTCCAAAGATTGAAATTGATCTTTCCATCGAACTGCTTGATCTTCAAAATACTGTAGTCTGTCAACTTAACCAAGGGACTCGGCAACCTAAAGCTCTGATACCAGTTGTTGGGATTGGGACATCAACCAATGCCCGTTGTCGCAACGGAACTAAATAGAGTAATGAGAAAGTCGAAGTAGATGAGACGAATCAATTAAGCAGCCAAGTAGATCCACTAATCTAACACACACACCGATGACTTATCCTGGTTACCTTTTGCTTAAACCCTGGGGAAATATAGAGAGATCTGATATTTAACTAGAAGAGATTACAAGGAGTTATTGATTTACTCAATACAAGGAATTAAACTCACTCACCAAGAACTATCTCTCTCTCGAGCCTCTCTTTGCAATGGAGAAAATAATCTATGAAGTACTCTCTCCCATATTGGAGAAGTTTACAATATATATAGAAGAATAGAGAGAAAACCTAGGTCTAACCTTGATTCTCAGCCGCTGATATAACCGGGAAAATGAGTAACTGAATAGGAGCTGTACGATCTAACTTGGAGTTGAAGATTGGGCTGATACGACCTAACAAATCGAAGCCCAAAAAACAAACACAGCACCGCGGGCGGTCGGCCGTCCAACAAGACAGGTCGACCGTCCACCTCTCTACCAAATCCAGTGCAACTGCGATCGGGGGGTGCGGTCGACCGCAACATAGGACAGTCGACCGCAACATACCCTGCACCTTACTGCGGCTGTTTTCTTCTACTCTCTTCGACGCTTCGACCTCCGTGCTTCATCTTACCTTCTTCTAATATGAACAACTAGTATTCAAGACACAATCCTAACACTGAGTACGTGTTAGTTCCTACTCTTGCTCTTCTTTCTCCATTTCAACATAGAGAAAGGATAGAGGGGGTAGGCCTATTAGCTTAAGATATAGTATAATACGGATGACGGTCATTGTACTTCATTAATGAAAAAATAAAGGAAAAAGTTAATGAATTGTATAGTTGATGTGTCTAATTTATATACAAATATTTGAACCCATTTACCTATTAAAATGGCTTGTTTTCGCTGATATTGTCTATAATTCATCTTATTTCTATATGATTTCATTTAATTAATTATTTTTGAAGAAATAATATTTTTGATGCAAAAAGTAAAGATTTGTGGAAAAAATCAACAAACAAAGTAAAATAATGGATTTATAAATTTTTATTGTTTTGTTGAGTTAAAAGTGCGACAAATAATTTTTAAAAGGATTTTTATACGCTAATATGATTTATAGTTAGTTTAATTAATTTTAAACTAATTAATTTTATTTAAAAATCCTAATTTCAGATATCATTTTGTGTATGCAGAAGCATGTGGTTAGCAGAAAAGGAAGAAAAGAAGAAAAGAGAAAGAAATAAAATTCAGATCAAATAAGGAAGGAAATAAATGAAAGAAGAGGACTTTCTGCAAAAGTGCAAACCCTAACTCTCTTCCCGTACTCTATAAATACAAATCAAAGGGAGGGAGGAGATTCTAAGAGGTGACGGCTAAATACAATTAAAATAATAATTAAAAAAAAAGAATAAAGAAAGGAGAGAGAGAGCCGAGACAGCACGTGACGACTCTGACCTGGCTGCTTTTCCTTCTTCTTCGTTTTCGATCTGGCGTGCGCATCGAAGCTCAGTGACAGCGACAACATCTGAAGACCTCGGCTCCCGTGCGAACCCAGAGCCGCTGACCTGGGCGATCTGACGTGGACGCAGACTTCGACGCGACAGCGACAAGCAGACAGCCCACGTGACAGGTGGGGAAATCCTGTCTCTTCTCCTGGCACGTTCTTCGAGGCAGTTCCTTCGGTGCAATTTTTGAGACATAAAAAGGGATTTGAATTAAATTTTGTATTCTTTTTATTTCCTCTTTTTCTCTATATTTTTTAGATGCAATCCAAACATTGTTATTAATTGCAAAATGAACATGAACTGAATTTATTGTTCTAGAGGCTAAGATGTAGCCGAGTTTTGTAGAACACAAATTTTAATTTCTTATTATTACTCTATCTTTCCTGATTGTGTTTTAATTTTTATTATTTATGCGTACAACATGGTGGATAGACATTTGTATGATTTTTCAAATCATAAAGAGACCGAACAGGTTATTTGTGATTAATAAAAATTAACACCGTATATTGGAGGACGTGACCGTTAAGAAATCCAATTTCTCAATTAATAATTTGATGGATAGGCGAATGATTAGTTGAGAATAATTTTTAGACTACGTGGATAGAGTGGTTAATATCTTTAGGATTTTGGTCGACAATTGGGAAAGATAATATTTTTATTTATAAGGAATTATAATTTGTGTGTGTGATAAACGAGGTGAACCAAGAGTCCTAGAACTAATTTTACCATTAAACAAAGTACAAGTGCTTCATCATTTCACAGCCCTCTCCCTCTTCACCAATTTAGTTAGTTTTAAGTAGATTAAGTTAATTTAGTTGTTTTATCCTTAATTAAATTCGATCTTCCAAATAGTGATTCATCTAGCGATATAGGTACTCAGTAAAATATCTAGTCCCTGTGGGTTCGACACTCTACTCACCTATCTATATTACTTGTGCGATTTTGTACACTTGCAAAAATTCAACATCAAGTTTTTGGCGCCGTTGTCGGGGACTAGTTATTCTTTTATTGATATTGAAAATTGTTAGATTATTGCTAGTTTGGATTTTTGTAATTATTTTTATTTTATTATTATTTTACATCTTTTATTTTCTTTTTACTAACTTTTACTTTTATTTATTTTTCTTTTTATTTTTATTTGTATTTAGTTTTCTATTTTTTTATATTTTCGGACTTAGGATTTTTATTTTTATTTTTCTAACTTCTTTATCCTTTTGATTTTTTTTTTCTTTATTTACTTGTTTTTTAGGGTTTAGGTGTGTATACCCAGATCTAACCCATTGGAGCCTAAACTTTTTGACCTAGAAATTGAAAGAACCTTACGACAAATTAGGAAGGAAAAGAAAGAGAAGATCACATCCTCTTTATCCATGGCGGACAGAGAGAAGAACAAAGCTTTGAGGGATTATACAATGCCCTCAGTTGAAGGAACGCTATCAAGTATCACAAGGCCGGTAATCGAAGCAAACAATTTTGAAATCAAACCCGCAATTATTCAGATGATTCAGCAAACAGTTCAATTTGGAGGACTAGCACATGATGATCCAAATATTCACATCGCAAACTTTCTCGAAATATGTGATACCTTCAAACACAATGGAGTTTCGAATGATGCTATTCGACTTAGACTTTTCCCTTTCTCACTTAGAGATAGGGCAAAGGCTTGGTTGAATTCTTTGCCACAGGGAGCTATTATAACTTGGGAAGGTTTAGCACAAATTTTTTTGACAAAGTACTTTCCCCCAGCAAAAACAACAAAGTTAAGAAATGACATCACAACATTCACTCAACTTGAGACAGAGTCATTATATGATGCATGGGAGAGGTACAAGGATCTATTAAGAAAGTGTCATCATCATGAACTTCCAAAATGGCTACAAGTGTAAACATTCTATAACGGTTTGGGGGCTACAAATCGATCCATGGTAGATGCAGCAGCTGGAGGTGCCTTAATGAGCAAAACTCATGAAGCAGCTTATGACCTTTTTGAAGAAATGGCATCTAATAATTATCAGTGGTCCTCAGAAAGAACAGTGCACAGAAAAGTGGCGGGAGTTTTTGAACTTGACCCTATTTCTAATTTAAATGCAAAAATTGATTTTTTATCTAAGCAAATAGGTAATATGAATGTTAATGCTATTCAATCTCATATCATTTGTGACTATTGTGCAGGAAATCATTCTAATGCAGATTGCCAAGTGAGGAACCCTTCTGCTCAATCAAATGCAGAACAAGCAAATTATGTGTCAAATTTTCAAAGGCAAAACAACCCTTATGCAAACACATACAATCCAGGATGGAGAAATCACCCCAATTTTTCTTGGAACAATAATCAAGGAGGAGCTAGACCACAACAAAATTTTCAACAACAAGAAAAGAAGCCAACATTAGAAGAAATGTTCAAGCAATACATGCAAAAGACAGATCAAGCAATTCAAAATGTTGCAAATTCAACTTCGGCTTCTATCCACAATCTCGAGGTACAAATTAGTCAAATTTCTAATATTCTTAATGAAAGAGCTGCAGGAACTTTACCAAGCAAAACAGTTGTAAACCCCAAGGAGCATGTGAAGGCAATAACACTTAGAAGTGGGGCAACAATTGGGCAGCCACAAACCAAAAATGTAGAACGAGATGTGGATGAAAAACAATGTGAGAATGAACAAACAATGGAAGAACAAACGCAGCAAAAAGGAGAGGCAAGCCAAACCATTTCAGGGGAGTTAAATTCTAACACTTGTGCTAATTCTCCTTATGATCAATCTATTCCTTTTCCACAAAGACTTAAAAAGAATAAGCTTGATAATCAATTTGCAAATTTTTTAAATATTTTCAATCTATTGCATATTAATATTTCTCTTATTGAAGCTTTAGAACAAATGCCTAAATATACTAAATTTTTGAAGGACATTCTATCAAACAAGAGGAAGCTAGAAGAGCATGAGATGGTGATGTTAACTGAAGAAAGTAGTGCAATTTTGCAAAAGAAGCTGCCACCTAAACTTAAAGATCCAGGGAGTTTTACAATTCCTTGCACCATTGGAAATTCTCCTTTTCATAAAGCACTATGCAATTTAGGAGCGAGTATTAATCTCATGCCATATTCTGTTTTCATGAAACTAGGTATTAGAGAAGCAAAGCCTACAACAATTTTCTTGCGATTGGCGGACAGGTCAATCAAATATCCAAGAGGGATCATTGAAGATGTTTTGGTGAAAGTTGACAAATTCATATTTCCAGCTGATTTTATTGTACTTGACATGGAGGAAGATGAACAAATCCCTTTGATTTTGGGGAGACCTTTTCTTGCAGCAGGAAGAACATTGATTGATGTGCAACAAAGTAAACTTATTCTAAGGGTTGACGACGAACATGTAACATTTGATGTATTTAAATCCATGGAGCTTCCCTTAGAAGTTCATGCATGCTTTCTAGTAAGTAAAGTCATGGAGGAAACACATTTGGATGAAATTGCTAAATTACATTTAGAAGAATGCTTAACAAATTCAGAAACACTTGAATTAGAAATGAAGAGATTTATGATTATGATAAAAATTTGGAAGATACACCACTCATTTTTTCATAACCACAACAACTTGAGCTTAAACAACTCCCATCGAGTTTGAGGTACGCATTTTTAGGCCAGAACTCCACTTTTCCTGTTATTATCAATGATTCTTTGAATAATCTTGAAGAAGAAAAATTGTTGAGAGTTTTGAGAAAACATAAAACTGCCTTGGGATGGAACATTTCTGATATAAAAGGGATTAGCCCTTCAATTTGCATGCATAAAATTCTAATGGAGGACAGCGAAGATTAAATCCATCAATGCAAGAAGTGGTGCATAAGGAGGTTTTGAAGCTTTTAGATGCAGGTATCATTTATCCAATTTCAGATAGTGCATGGGTAACTCCTATACATGTTGTGCCAAAGAAAGGAGGAATAACTGTAGTAAAAAATGATAATAATGAGCTAATACCAACAAGAACAGTCACGGGATGGCGAGTATGCATAGATTATCGAAGACTAAATGATGCAACTAGAAAAGATCATTTTCCATTACCTTTCATTGACCAAATGCTTGAAAGACTTGCAGGCCATTCTTACTATTGTTTTCTTGATGGGTATTCGGGGTACAATCAAATTGCTATAGCACCAGAAGATCAAGAAAAGACAACCTTTACTTGCCCATATGGAACTTTTGCATATAGAAGGATGTCTTTTGGTCTTTGTAACGCGCCCGCCACATTTCAACGCTGCATGATGTCAATTTTTTCGGATATGGTTGAGAAATTTATTGAAATTTTTATGGATGATTTTTCAGTTTTTGGTTATTCATTTGATAATTGTTTATCTAACTTATCTTTGGTTTTGCAGCATTGCGAGGAAACAAATTTGGTTCTAATTTGGGAGAAATTTCATTTTATGGTGAAAGAAGGAATTGTGTTAGGGCACAAAGTTTCCTTTAAAGGAATTGAAATGGATCGTGCTAAAGTTGATGTCATTGAAAAGCTACCACCACCAACTAATGTTAAAGGAGTGAGAAGTTTCTTGGGTCATGCAAGATTTTATCGGCGATTTATAAAAGATTTTTCTTTAATCACTAAACCTCTTTGCAAACTTTTAAATAAAGACACACCTTTTAATTTTTCTCATGATTGCTTGCATGCTTTTGAAACATTGAAAAAGAAATTGATTTCAGCACCTATAATTATTGCACCAGATTGGAATATGCCTTTTGAATTAATGTGTGATGCTAGTGATGTGGCAATAGGTGCTGTTTTGGGGCAAAGAAAAGATAAATGTTTTCACACCATTTATTATGCAAGTAGAATTTTGACAGAAGCACAGCTTAATTATGCTACTACTGAAAAAGAATTATTAGCTGTTGTATATGCTTTTGACAAATTTTGATCTTATTTGATAGGTTCAAAGGTGGTTGTGTACACGGATCATTCAGCCCTCAAGTACTTGCTTGCAAAGAAGGAAGCCAAACCTCGATTGCTTCGTTGGATTCTACTTTTACAAGAATTTGATGTGGAAATAAAAGACAAAAAGGGTGTGGAAAATGTGGTTGCCGATCATTTATCTCGTATTGAACCAAAAGATGAAAACAAATTGCAGGTTACACCAATCAATGAAGAATTTCCAGATGAGTATTTGGTGATGATAAAAACTCCTCCATGGTATGCCGATATAGTAAATTATTTGGTATCAAAAATTCTACCTCCTGATTTTACTTATCAACAACAGAAGAAATTTTTCTCTGACTTGAAATATTATTTTTGGGAGGAACCTTTCTTATTTCGCCATTGTGCAGATCAGGTAATAAGGAGATGTGTGCCTGAAGAGGAAATGGAAAGCATACTCAAACATTGTCATACATTGGAATGTGGTGGCCATTTTAGTGGAACAAAAACAGCAGCAAAAATCTTACAATCAGGATTCTTTTGGCCCTCAATTTTTAAAGATGCTTTTAATTTTGTTAAATTATGTGATAATTGCCAAAGGGTGGGAAATATTTCTAGGAAACATGAGATGCCCCTAAATAATATTTTAGTGATTGAATTATTTGATGTTTGGGGGATAGATTTTATGGGTCCTTTTCCATCCTCATTTTCTAATAAATATATTTTGGTTGCTGTAGATTATGTCTCCAAGTGGGTGGAAGCTGTTGCACTACCAACAAATGATGCAAGAGTAGTGGTGAACTTCATTAGAAAAAATATATTTTCACGATTTGGAGCTCCAAGGGCAATTATTAGTGACGGAGGAACACATTTTTGCAACAGTCAATTTGAAGCTTTACTTGCTAAGTATGGAGTCACTCATCATGTGGCCACACCATACCATCCTCAAACAAGTGGTCAAGTGGAGGTTTCAAATAGAGAGTTGAAGCGAATACTTGAGAAAACAGTGAATATGGCACGAACAGATTGGGCAAGAAAATTGGATGATGCATTATGGGCTTATAGGACGGCATTTAAAACACCGATTGGAATGTCCCCATATAGATTGGTGTATGGTAAAGCATGTCACTTACCAGTTGAACTTGAGCATCGCGCTTATTGGGCAATAAAGACATTAAATTTTGACATGAAAGATGCTGGCGGAAAAAGAATGTTGCAACTAAATGAGATGGATGAGTTTCGCAATGATGCTTATGAAATTGCCAAGATCTATAAAGAAAAGACTAAACGATGGCACGATAAGCATATTTTGAGAAGGGAATTCAAGGAAGGGGAGAAAGTATTGTTATTTAATTCAAGACTTAAACTTTTGCCAGGAAAATTGCGATCTAGGTGGACGGGTCCATTTGTTGTCACACGAGTGTTTCCATATGGAACAATAGAAATTTATGATGAGCAAAAAGGGACATTCAAGGTGAATGGACAGCGGTTGAAGCCATACATGGGTAATGAAGTTGGCAAGGAAATCATGCACATCGAGAAGGCCAGACAATAATGAAAAGATGAAGAAAGTCTGGCTGAAGACTTAAAACTTAGCGCTTCTTGGGAGGCAACCCATGTTTTAGTTTATTGCATTTAGTTTTGATTTATATTTTAGTTTATTTTATTTTAATTTTTGATTTTATCTTGTAGGATTGCATAAATGTTGGAAGTCGCCGGGCGGAGCTGTTTTGAACACATGCATTGATGGCTGTTTTTGAGCAGTTTGGAGTCAAAATCTGGAAAAGTGGTTCAAAGAGAAGTTGTAGACAATTGTCTTAGCTTTCCAGCAAAAAAAAATTCAACCCATTTCGACATCTACAGCTCCAGATATCGTCAAAATACTGAACGCTGCGCGTGCAGAAATTTAAAGACGAATCAGGGGAGATATTCTAAACTTTTTGCATTCTTTTTGTTTTTCTTTTTCTTTCCCATTGAGGAAAATGTGATATTCAAGTTTGGCGGGAAGGTTTACAAAATTCATTTTTATTTTTATTATTTTTGAAAGGAAAAACAAAACAAAAGGATTATAATTAGGCTTACCTTTACACTTTTGAGTTCTTTATTGTGATAAGCATTGAAATAAATTTTTTTTTGGGATAAACAATTTCCTATAAAGCAAGAGTAAGCATACTTATTTACTTTAGAATTATTTAGTTTCAAAATTCCTTACAAAGTTGTGTGAGTCATGCTATTATACATAAAAGACAAATGTGATGCTTTTTCTTTTGATTATCCCCTTTGATCTAGTCCTAAACAGAGTTTAAGTAAATAGAGTAATAATGAATTTTTTTTTTTTTTGAATAAAGTCAATCTACTCCAATGTTTTGAGTTGCTTAGTAACTAGGGATATTCATCACCAACGTTTACTTTTACGTAAAACGGCAACTTGAAATATGAGTATGCAAAGCACTTTATGTTTGTGACTTATTGAGTAACCGGGTGAATTCATCACAAATGTTTGCATTCGCGTCAAAAGGCAAGTGACGACTTAAAGAAAAGACTAAAAAAAAAACCTCTAGTTTGCTACTCGGTTTGTAGTAGAGAGAAGGGATAATCACAGATTGAGTTGTTGCATACTATAATTACATTAATTGCATAACAAATGCGATTGGATTGAGAATTATGAATAAATAATTGCACTGGAGAAAGTGGGTATGCTTAGGTTTACTTTATTTGCAATTGTTTATATTTTTAATTGAAATTTTGATGCTTGCATGATAAGAATTTTTAGTGTGATGGGTTAAGCCTACTATTATTATTCCCTTGTTTATGATTCTACTTTTTGCTCGAGGACAAGCAAAATCTTAAGTTTGGGGGTATTTGATGTGTCTAATTTATATACAAATATTTGAACCCATTTACCTATTAAAATGGCTTGTTTTCGCTGATATTGTCTATAATTCATCTTATTTCTATATGATTTCATTTAATTAATTATTTTTGAAGAAATAATATTTTTGATGCAAAAAGTAAAGATTTGTGGAAAAAATCAACAAACAAAGTAAAATAATGGATTTATAAATTTTTATTGTTTTGTTGAGTTAAAAGTGCGACAAATAATTTTTAAAAGAATTTTTATACGCTAATATGATTTATAGTTAGTTTAATTAATTTTAAACTAATTAATTTTATTTAAAAATCCTAATTTCAGATATCATTTTGTGTATGCAGAAGCATGTGGTTAGCAGAAAAGGAAGAAAAGAAGAAAAGAGAAAGAAATAAAATTCAGATCAAATAAGGAAGGAAATAAATGAAAGAAGATGACTTTCTGCAAAAGTGCAAACCCTAACTCTCTTCCCGTACTCTATAAATACAAATCAAAGGGAGGGAGGAGATTCTAAGAGGTGACGGCTAAATACAATTAAAATAATAATTAAAAAAAAAAGAATAAAGAAAGGAGAGAGAGCCGAGACAGCACGTGACGACTCTGACCTGGCTGCTTTTCCTTCTTCTTCGTTTTCGATCTGGCGTGCGCATCGAAGCTCAGTGACAGCGACAACATCTGAAGACCTCGGCTCCCGTGCGAACCCAGAGCCGCTGACCTGGGCGATCTGACGTGGACGCAGACTTCGACGCGACAGCGACAAGCAGACAGCCCACGTGACAGGTGGGGAAATCCTGTCTCTTCTCCTGGCACGTTCTTCGAGGCAGTTCCTTCGGTGCAATTTTTGAGACATAAAAAGGGATTTGAATTAAATTTTGTATTCTTTTTATTTCCTCTTTTTCTCTATATTTTTTAGATGCAATCCAAACATTGTTATTAATTGCAAAATGAACATGAACTGAATTTATTGTTCTAGAGGCTAAGATGTAGCCGAGTTTTGTAGAACACAAATTTTAATTTCTTATTATTACTCTATCTTTCCTGATTGTGTTTTAATTTTTATTATTTATGCGTACAACATGGTGGATAGACATTTGTATGATTTTTCAAATCATAAAGAGACCGAACAGGTTATTTGTGATTAATAAAAATTAACACCGTATATTGGAGGACGTGACCGTTAAGAAATCCAATTTCTCAATTAATAATTTGATGGATAGGCGAATGATTAGTTGAGAATAATTTTTAGACTACGTGGATAGAGTGGTTAATATCTTTAGGATTTTGGTCGACAATTGGGAAAGATAATATTTTTATTTATAAGGAATTATAATTTGTGTGTGTGATAAACGAGGTGAACCAAGAGCCCTAGAACTAATTTTACCATTAAACAAAGTACAAGTGCTCCATCGTTTCACAGCCCTCTCCCTCTTCACCAATTTAGTTAGTTTTAAGTAGATTAAGTTAATTTAGTTGTTTTATCCTTAATTAAATTCGATCTTCCAAATAGTAATTCATCTAGCGATATCGGTACTCAATAAAATATCTAGTCCCTGTGGGTTCAACACTCTACTCACCTATCTATATTACTTGTGCGATTTTGTACACTTGCAAAAATTCAACATCAATAGTACGTGATATGGCTAAAAATAGGGTTAAATCGGGACCGTCCAGATCGAGCACGAATCTTGAAGCATAGGGGTAAAAGGTAATTTCACATACAGATGGATCCAAAACGGGTATTGGGTCTCCTTCTCACAGAACCAACCACCCGCAAATGGATCCACTTCAACTGGGCACGGGTCCCGACCCGATACAAGCCCAGTTCACCAAGAGGAGAATCAGGGCCACTGATTTGACTAAATCAAATCAACAAGCCTGATTGGCTCCCACCAGGGAATCAGGGGCTAATTTCCCAAAACAGAATAGGAGGATTTTCCTCCTGGCTGTTAGGCGGGAAATCAGGCCCCTGACCGTTCCAAAGGCGACTATAAATATCACCCCTCTACCACCATGACCAGGTTAATCACTTTTTCACCACTTAAGCTCTTTCTTAATCTTTTTCTGATTACTGACAAGAGCGTCGGAGGGTGCGTCGCCGGAATCAACCCCGGTGTCTCGCACTTCCTTGCAGGTTGCGGCGGGAGCAAGAAGGCTGAGTCAACTGTTCAGGTTTTTCTCGGACTCACAAATTCTATCTGTTTACCCCCACACCGAAATCAGCGATAATAGATTGGCGCCGTCTGTGGGAAAAACCGCACGAACAGCCTCAGCCCATTCTCCGTCGTCCTCTGCAGTCATGCCGCCGAAGAAGGTTAGATCCAGAGGGTCGAACCGTGTGGGCAACCTCACCGACCCGGCGAATGAAGTCCCAGTCAATCCTATTCCTCAGTCCGACCTCCCTCCGCCAACCCAGCAGGTCCCACCTCCTCCTCCCAAGCAACAGCCCAACAATGGTCCGTCCGGTCATAACGGTCGGAAGGAGAAGAGCCCCTCAATCCGGGCCATGTCTCGGTCCATAATGGGTCCTCGGACTCGATGGCTTCTCATCATCCCAACCTCCGCATCACACTTCTGAACCGCCAGAAGGACGACGACCTCCGAACCCATCTCGACGAGAGGCGGGCCCGAGAGGGAGCCTCCCGCCAGCGTCAAGGTGAGCGGTCCCCACGTCGCCGGGACGGCAGAAGGTCTCTGGACCGCAGAGGCCGAGCGGCGTCCCCCGAGCGCCGAAGGAGGAGGTCCCGTTCCCCCGGGGATCGGCGTCATCCGAGGGACCGAGATGTACCTATCAGTCGAGTCGAATTCCTCCAGTTTCAGGAGACCGTTCTGTAGGCTCTCAATCTTCGGCAGAACGTCCAGAATGCTCAGAGGGCTCCGACGCCCCCCAGGGATCCCAGCCCTCGGCGCCGAACCCGGAGCCCTTCCCCGGCTCCCAGCCGCCAGCAGCGGGAACAAAGCCCTCGCCGGTCCCAGGACTACCGGCGCCGCAGTCCACGCTCCCCTTCCTATGAAGAGGAGTCCGGGGGGTCATACGATTACCAGCGGAGGGACGACGCCCTCATCCGCCGTCTCCATGAGGTGGAAAGGCGTATCGGCCGCATGGACAGGGAGGAAGAGTCCCGAGCAGGAACCTTCCGTCCCAGCCGACCCCCCTTCTCACGGTCGATCATGGAGGCCCACATATCGAGGAGTTTCAAACCGCCACAGTTTGAAACATACTCAGGGGAATCCGACCCAGTCGATCACGTCGAAAGCTTCAAGACCCTGATGCTGATCCATCAAGCTTCCGACACAGTGCTCTGCAGGACCTTCCCTGCCACCCTCAGGGGGTCGGCTCGGGAATGGTATTCCAGGCTCGCCCCTTCATCCATCTTCTCATTCGAGCAGTTCGAGATGCTGTTCATAACTCACTTCGTGAGTAGCCGGCGAGCCGAGAAGACAAGTCTTTCCCTACTGAACCTGCGGCAGGAGAGGGAAGAGAAACTGCGGGACTATGTGAAAAGGTTCACCGCAAAGGTCAGGTCTATCGCCTCCTTGGACCAGTCCGTGGCCACCGTGGCGTTCCAGTCGAACGTCCTCAACGCCAACCTCCGATCGTCCCTAACCAAGAAACCGCCGCATGACTTTGCCGACCTCCTCCTGAGGTGCGAGAAGTACATCCGAGCTGAGGAGGCTGAAGCCCTTCCGAGCTTCGGAGGGCCCTCCGCGGGTTCGAAGAGGAAGGCGACGGGGGAAGAAGGGTCCAAGAAAGCTCAAAAGGACATTGGCGGCCAGCGCTGCCCTCCCCCCAGGTTCGAAAAATTCACTCCCCTCACCACTAATGTCTCTACTATCCTAATGGAGGTGGAGAAGGAGGGAGTCATCCCTCCAGCTCCGAGGATGCACACCCCAGCGAAGAGGAGGAACAAAGATAAGTGGTGTCGTTACCACCGAGACCACGGGCACGACACGAATGACTGCCGGGCTTTGAGAGATGAGATTGAAGCCCTCATTCGGAGGGGGCAGTTGGCCAAGTTCGTGAAGGCTAACGATCGGACAGATCGCAACTCCCCTCTGCCTCGGGGGGCTAACATGCGCTCCGAGCGACGCGAAGAGACACCCGAGTTCGAGGAGGAACGGGTTCTACACTTGATCCATGGAGGCCCCATGGGGGGCTCCTCTAATTCCTCCCGGAAGGCCTTCGTCCGAGAGGTCAACTCGGTCCATAGTGCCCCTCCCCCGAAAGGTCTCGGCGTCCCTGTGGCTTTCTCCGACGCCGACCTCGAAGGGGTCCGAACCCCACACTGCGATGCCCTCGTCATCGACCTCCGCATGGCCAACTTCAAGGTGCAGAGGATTTTGGTGGACAACGGGAGTTCGGTCAATATCCTTTTCCTCTCGGCCTTCCGAGGCCTGCAGCTGTCCCGAGACCGTCTCAAGCCGGCCGGTTACACTCTCCACGGGTTTACGGGGGTCCCGGTAACCGTCGAGGGGGTGATAACCCTAGACGTTACTGCGGGAAGCACCCCTACTACCCGGACCGAGCCGATGGACTTCATGGTCGTCGACGTCCCGGCAGCATATAATGTCATCCTAGGCCGTCCCGGCCTAGCCGCCCTGGAGGCTGTCCCCTCGGCATACCATTTGAAAATGAAGTTCCCCACTCGGTCGGGAGTAGGGGAAGTCAGGGGAAGCCAGGAAACAGCCCGGAAGTGCTACATGACTTCCACCGGGGGACCAGTGCTCTCGCTCGAGATGCTGGAAATCCCCGAGCCGAAGGCCCGCCAGACGTCCGAGCCGGCGGACGAATTGGAAGAAGTGCTCTTCTCGGACGAGGATCCAAGCTGGAAATTTCTCATCAGCAAATCCTTACCGACCGCACTGTGTTCGGACCTGATTAAATGCATCCGGGACAACCGTGACCTGTTTGCATGGTCAGCCGCGGACATGCCCGGCATTTCCGAGGAGCTCCTCGTCCATCGCTTAAGTGTCGAACCGGGGTGCAAACCGGTCCAGCAGAAGAGGCGAAAGTTCGCTCCCGAGCGACAGCAGGCCATCAAGGAGGAGGTTGATAAACTTCTAAAGGCCAAGTTCATACAGGAGGTAAATTATCCCGAGTGGCTGTCGAACGTTGTGATGGTCAAGAAGTCCAATGGCTCATGGAGGATATGCATTGACTTCACCGACCTGAACAAGGCGTGTCCGAAGGATCCCTTCTCGCTCCCGAACATCGACACCCTTATCGACGCCACCTCGGGCCATGAGCTCCTCAGCTTCATGGATGCCTTCTCGGGGTACAATCAAATCCGAATATTCCCTCCGGACATTCCGAAGACCTCCTTCGTCACCGACCAAGGCCTCTACTGCTACCGGGTAATGCCGTTCGGCCTGAAGAACGCGGGCGCCACCTACCAGCGCCTCGTCAACAAGGTCTTCCAGAGCCAGATCGACCGAAACATGGAGGTGTACGTTGACGACATGCTCGTCAAGAGCATCCGCGGCACCGATCATGTAGCCGACCTCCAGGAGGCCTTCGGCGTGTTGAGGAAGCACAGCATGCGGCTGAACCCGAACAAGTGTGCGTTCGGGGTCTCCTCGGGAAAATTCCTCGGCTTCATGGTAAGCCAGTGAGGAATCGAAGCTAATCCCGAGAAGATTAAGGCCATATTAGACATGGCTCTGCCTCGGAACGTCAAGGAGGTGCAAAAGCTCACTGGCCGGCTCACTGCTATCGGCCGGTTCCTTTCGAAGTCGGGGGAAAAGTGCATTCCCTTCTTCAAAGCGCTCAGGGGGGCCAAAGGTTTTGAATGGGGCCAACCACAACAGGAATCATTCGACCAGCTGAAGGCCTATTTGGTGAACCCCCCCTGCTCAGTAAACCGGTCCAGGGCGAGACTCTCTTCGTCTACTTGGCTGCCTCCGAGCAGACCTTAAGTGCTGTCTTAGTGAGAGAGGAGGACCGGGCCCAGAGGCCTATCTACTACGTGAGCAAGGTGCTCCGGGACGCCGAGCTCTGCTATCCGAGGATAGAGAAGATAGCCTACGCTCTGGTCATGGCAGCGAGAAAGCTTCGGCCATACTTTCAATCCCACTCGGTCGTTGTCCTCACCGACCAACCCCTCAAGCAGATCCTCCACAAGCCTGAGACCTCGGGCCGGCTGATGAAGTGGTCCATTGAGCTAAGTCAACATGACATCTCTTATCAGCCTCGGACGGCAATTAAGGCACAGGCTCTCGCCGACTTCATCGTAGAGTCCACTATCCCCGAGGTCGGCCACGTCCCGAATGGGCCCCCCCATTTGGACAGTTTTCGTGGACGGATCCTCTTGTAATGAAGGAAGCGGTGCCGGAATCATACTGAACGGCCCTGACAACTTCGTCCTCCAGTACGCCATCCGCATGAACTTCAAAGCCTCGAACAACGAGGCGGAGTACGAAGCACTCATCGTCGGGCTCGGACTAGCCCGAAGTGCTGGAGCCCAACGCCTTCGGATTCACAGTGACTCCCAACTAGTCGTGACCAGGTCTCGGGCGAATATGAGGCCCGAGACGAGCGAATGGCGAAGTACCTCGCCAAGGTCCGGGACCTCCTGAGCCGGTTCGAAGAGGCCACCATCGAACGAGTCCCTCGGGAAGAAAACTCACAGGCTGATGCCCTCTCCAAATTGGCTTCGTCCTCACTTCAAGGTCTCGAACAGACCGTGCTGATCGAAGTCCTCTCTAAGCCGAGCATCGAAGATGAGTCGCCCGCCTCGGCGGAGTCGTTGCCAGTCATGCTACAAGACGATTGGATGAAGCCATTGATAGAATTCTTAAGGGATGGAGTTCTGCCTTCGGATCCCAAAGAGGCTCGCCGAGTCAGGACCCGGGCCGAGCGGTTTGTCCTAATCGAGGGTATCCTGTACAAACGCTCTTTCTCTCAGATAAACGGCCGACCGTACTTAAGGTGCCTCTCTCCGGATCAAGCCGAATATGCCCTGCGAGAGCTCCACGAAGGCATCGGAGAGGCGCACTCAGGATTTAGGTCCTTGGCCCGAAAAGCTTTGAATTATGGGTATTTCTGGCCGACCCTCCTTCAAGACGCCGAGCGACACGTTCGGCAATGCAGTTCCTGTCAGAGACACTCTAACATCCGACGCCTCCCTCAGGCCAACCTCGCCTCCCTATCAAGTCCCATCCCCTTCGCAATGTGGGGCATGGACTTACTAGGGCCCTTCCCTCCAGCTCCGGGTCAGCTCAGGTTCTTGGTCGTAGCCATCGACTACTTCTCGAAGTGCGTCGAGGCCGAGCCCCTCGCCACTATAACCGAGAACAAAGTGGTACAGTTCTTCTGGAAGAGCATCATATGCAGGTTCGGAGTCCCCCGGGTCCTCATAACGGACAACGGGGCTCAGTTCACAGGCGCAGCGTTCCGAGCTCTATGCGACGACCTGGCCATTCAGCAGCGCTTCTCGTCCGTCTCCCATCCTCAGTCGAACGGACAGGCAGAAAATGCAAACCGGCAGATTCTCGCAGGTATCAAGAAAAGGCTCGACAAAAGTTCCAAGGGCTTATGGGTCGACCAACTCCCCAACGTCCTATGGAACTACCGCACGAGCAAACGGACCCCCACAGGCGAGTCCCCCTTCAACCTCACCTATGGGTCCGAGGCCGTGATACCTCTTGAGGTCGGAATACCTTCCCCTCGGCTCACAGCTTATGACGAAGCACAGAATGCCAGAGACCTCAGAGCAGAATTGGACTTGATAGACGAGCTGAGGGAAAGGGCATCGATTCGGCAGCAGATCTACCGAAGAAGAGTTGAATTGGCGTACAACAGGAAGGTCCGGCCCGCCAACCTTAAACAGGGAGATTTGGTCTTGAGAAAGCTGGCTATATCCCTCCCCAGTCAGAAGAACAAGCTAGCCCCGAACTGGGAAGGGCCGTACAGGATCACGAAAGTTGTTCGGCCAGGAACATATCGCCTTGAAGACCTGGAGGGCAGAGAGCTTCCGAGGACTTGGAATGCCGACCACCTCCTGAAATACCAAGAAAGCGCTCCGGCGCCGCTCTGAGTAACATGGAGTATCGAGCCATCCCAGTCTTCCGACTTGTAAGCCATTTTCCACAAATTGTACTATGTAAAACGGTTCACCGTTAAATATCAATAAAGAAAGCTCTATTATGTTTGTGAATCCGCATGTTTTTCTCCCCTCTTATCACCTGCCTTTTATATTGCGATTTCAACCAATGGTTCGGAGTCCACGTTCGGCAAGGCCTCATTCCCTCGGTTCGTCTCCGGACGGACCAGAGGTAGACCGCCGTTCCGAACTGCTCCCACAACCGCTGAACTATACCGATGGTTCGGAGTCCAACACTCGGCTTGACTTTACCTCCTCGGCTCGTCTCCGGACGAATCGGGGGTAGATCGCCGTTCGGAATTGCTCCCGCAGCCGTTGAACTATACCGATGGTTCGGAGTCCAACACTCGGCTCGACTTTACTTCCTCGGCTCGTCTCTGGACGAATCAGGGGTAGATCGCCGTTCGGAATTACTCCCGCAGCCGTTGAACTATACCGATGGTTCGGAGTCCAACACTCGGCTCGACTTTACCTCCTCGGCTCGTCTCCGGACGAATCGGGGGTAGATCGCCGTTCGGAATTGCTCCCGCAGCCGTTGAATTATACCGATGGTTCGGAGTCCAACACTCGGCTCGACTTTACTTCCTCAGCTCGTCTCCAGACGAATCAGGGGTAGATCGCCGTTCGGAATTGCTCCCGCAGCCGTTGAACTATACCGATGGTTCGGAGTCCAACACTCGGCTCGACTTTACTTCCTCGGCTCGTCTCCGGACGAATCAGGGGTAGATCGCCGTTCGAAATTGCTCCCGCAGCCGTTGAACTATACCGATGGTTCGGAGTCCAACACTCGGCTTGACTTTACTTCCTCGGCTCGTCTCCGGACGAAACAGGGGTAGATCGCCGTTCGGAATTGCTCCCACAACCGTTGAACTATACCAAAGGTCCGGAACCCAACACTTGGCTCCCAGTCCCCCCACTCACTTCGGGCACATAATCCGAACTCTCCTAACTATTAGCCGAAGCCCGAAGACCCACACCTTCGGTCGGCTACCGAGCAAGAGCCTTCCCGAGCTTGTAAACGGGGAAAACACACTTTCCCCTCAACTTTCGTGCATGATCTCGATCAGACGGCTCAGATCATGCCACCTGCGCTAAACGACAAGATAACGTTTTCTTGGGGACTGAGCCGCCTCGAGATTTGTGCCTACGTTCGACGGCTCAGATCTCGCCACCTGCTCTAAACGACAAAATAGCACTTTCTTGGGCGCAGAGCCGCCTAGGAATTCGTACCGTACCGTGTCAGAGTCGCTAAACGACAAAATACCGTACTCATGGGGACCCCTTCGGTTAAACAAACACGCTCGGTTCAAAGATCTCGGCACGACCGACACAGTTATAAGCAAAGACAGATATGCAAAGCAATGAAAGGGAATTTTATTAATGGTCGGCGCATAATACAAAACATTCCATTACAAAGTGTTGGCAAACAAAACACACAACGCCCGACCCACTACACTTGTCTCTCATATAGAAACATACTCACTAGACTGTTCGTCCTCCTCGGATGGCAGCTCCTCTGCGCCCCCCCGGAGCTTCGCCATCACAGCCTGCAAGTGCCGAATCTCTGAGAGCAAGTCATCCCGCTCGGCTATAATCTTCGACTGGTTGTGCCGAATGCATTTGACCCGAAGAGCGTTGCTGAATGCGGTTTGCGAGTCTTCATCCCCTCCTGCGGGGCTCAGCTCGACGATCTTATTCTCCAAGCATTGGATCTCGGCTTCCGGGAGATCGAGGACGAACGAAAGGTGGGCCCGCTCACTCTCAGCCCGACGTAACTTCAGATCGGCGCTCCTAGGGCTCAGAACCACCGTCCCAGAAGTGGCCTCGGATTCGGAGTCATCATTCGAACGTTCGGAGTCCGAGCCATGGATCGTCACCACGAGCTGAAAGGAAGGGAAAACGAATAACACAATTTCAATACACTGCCAATGTCTAACACTTGAAAATTTTCCAAAAAGATTCGCATTCAGACATAATAGTGTTACAGACAGCCGAACCGACCCCATAATTAGGTTTTTACAACAACCAACAAAAATGGAAAACGACATGATCAGGGCCTCTTCGGAAGGGGAATGCTTCGGTTTAGGGAAACGCGAGGACGACGAGGCCTGCCCTCCGAGCTCGACCCTAAACCAACGAAGCGCGATCCCCCTTCACTGCTGGTCCTAACAGCGACGCCGACCGAGGCACCGCTCGACGAGACAGCCGCGCTACTCTGAGCATCGGCCGGACTCCGCCTAGTCATAGGCGAGCGCGTCGCAAGTTCGTAAAACGTAATCCCCCTCTCGCTCTCCTTGCGAGTGCACGACGTGCTGCGAACATTAGCTCTCTCCGGCACGGGCTTGAGCGACGCGATCTCCTCCTCCAGTTCGATAATTCTATCCCTCAAGACGTCGTCCTTCGCCAACTTCTTCGGTCGAGGGGCCCTCAACGAGCCCGAGACATTGGCACTATTAGTCGCAAGCCGTCGGTAATGGGTGACCTCAATCTCCCTATCTATGGTGATCCTTCTGAGCCTGTCGATTTCGGCCGATAGCCTCTTGCGCTCGGTTGACGCTTTCTCCAGTTCGGAAGTCAGCTTCTCTCCCTCCGCCGAACGTTCTTTCTCCGCTAACTCCAAGTATTGGACCTCAGCCAAGAGGTCGTCATTCTTCTGCTCGGCAGTAGCGAGCTCTCTACGGAGACTCTCGACTTCGCCTTCGGGACAAGGAGCTGGGGGGTGCTTCCGCAGTTGCCACAGCTCGCGACAATACCTCTGCAGAGCTGCCTTCGTCTCCTCCAGCCTGCCGAGCAGGAGAAATCGATTATACCGGCTCTGAAAGAGCTCGCCCTTCGTTTTTGCCAGCTCCTTCCGAAGGTATACGACCTCCGTGATCGGACCGAATCTCACCTGAAAAGCAGAGATAAATCCGAGGCCCAACACTTGAAGAAATTTACGCCAAATCAGACACTAAATCCGAGACTCAACACTTGGACAAATTTTGGCCAAGCAAAACATTTTTTCATTCAAGATTCAAAGAGAAAGTTCTACAACAGCGGTGGCCAGTCCGTAGTTAGGCTTACAAAAAGAGACAAGATACCAAAAGACAAAAAAGAAAAAAGACAACCGAGTCAGGGGTCGACCTTTTTGTCGTTCGGGTCCGTCGACCCCCCGGCCTTGTCCTCGCCATCGCCCCCGCCTCCGCCTTCGCTCCTGCTCTCCTCCTCGGAGTCATCCTCCTCTTCGCCCCTGGCCTCGGCCTTCCATGGGTCCTCGACGGGTTCCGTCTCCCCCTCAGGGTCGAGCAACCCCTCGGGGACACCCTCCTCCCCTTCCACGAGGTCGTAAAAGTTGTAGGAGGACGTGTCGAAGCCCGGGTTCTTGGCGGCTACATGTTGCAAGGCTCGACCATAGGCATCCATCATGTTTTGGAGCATGTGCTGCGCGGCCTCCTCCTGCACGGCCTTCTTCACCTTCTTCACCTTCCTGAGGTGTTTGGCCTTCATCTTCCCGGCCCTCTTCCGAGCCTCCTCCGCTTCCGACCGAGCCTTGGCCAGCTCCTCCTTCAGCTCGGCTGCCTCCTTCACCGACGCCTCGAGCCTGGCCGTCGTATCCTTCAGCTCGGCCGCCTCCTTCTCCGAGGCCTCAAGCTTGGCCGCCGTGTCCTTTGACCGCTGAATGGCGTCGGCCAGCTGCTTCTCCAACCCTCCTACTTCGGCAACCCTCTTCGTCGAGAGAAGCAGCTCGGCGTCAAGCTGCTTCGCGACCTTGACGCGCTCCGCCCTCTCCCGCTCCTTCTCCTGCTCCTTGTTCGCCAACTCCTCGACCAGGAAATTGAAGTGGCAGAGGGTCTGAAAGAGAACAACACGTTAAAATCCGAATCCAAGAACTTGGAGAAATTCTAAGGAAGAAATTTGGACGAAGAAGAGCTCGGCCTACTTACCGACATGGTATTCCGGGCAATCTGCATCACGGCGTCCCTTGCCATCCCGGCCTTCAGGGTCGCTCGATCCTTCGGGGTCGGCAGGTGCCTCACCGCCTCCATGCAGATGTTCCCATCGCCCAAGAAGCCATCGACGTTCATCACCTGCCAGTCGGGGACGAAGATCTGCTTATGACGCTCGGTCAAGATCTTCTCCGCATCGGCAGTAAGGGGCAGAACTGGGAGGGACAGCGCATCCTTCACCCCGAACACGCTGCTCGATGAACCGGGAGCATCCGCCTTCGGGGTCGGTGCAGATGCATCCGAGGCGAGGGGATCGGAGACCACGACCCCCCCCTGCTCGGGGACCACGACCTTCGTCGGATAGATAAGGACCTCGATCTCCCCCTCCTTGAGGACCGCGACCTTCGGTTGGTCGGCAGCCTTCACAACCGAGGGCTTCTTCGAAGCTCGGCTGTCTTGAGGCACTGCCGACGGCCTCTTCTTCTTCTCCTGCTCTGCCCTGCCCTTCGCCACCCGAGCCTTGTAATCAAGCTTCATCGTCTCTGCAAAAGCCGAATGAAAAAACTTAGAAAAATTTTCATGAACTTTAAACAAAGAGTATAAATACCAGAAGCATACGAGGGTCGATCGGACTGAGACCCCCACGGAACAGATGCTCCTCCGTAATATCTTTCCAGCTTAGCGCTGGCAGGGCGAGGAGCTTCTTCTGGACCTCCTTGTCCTCATCACTCAGCGGCGCCTCTCTCTTGGTCCGCTTGGGCAGACCTTCCTTCGCCCAAACCGTCGGTATCACCCATGGCGTCAGAGCTCGGACGAGGAAGTACTTCTCCTTCCAATGTTTGATCGAGTCCGGGTTCTCGATCAACTTAACTCCCGTCCAAGGAGAAAGGAAAAACCTCTGCTCGTCCCGCCTCGGCTGGCAAGGTCGGAAGAGACTCCGAAAGAGGAACATAGTCGGCTTGGCGCCGACCTCTTGGCATCGAAGGACGAATGCCACGACGTGCCTCCATGTGTTCGGCATCTGTTGGGCGGGACTCAAACCGTACCAGACCAGGACTTCAACCACGAACGGGTGGAGGGGAAAGCGGAGTCCGGCAATGAGGGAGTCGACCGGAAAGACACATACGTCCGACGAGGACTTTGTGTTGGCTCGGAATCCCGGCCCAGGAAGGAGCAGTACAAACTCAAGCGGGATCCGGAAACCCTCTCGGATCAGACGAAGATCGGTCTCGGTAAGAGTCGAGATCCTATGGTCCACCTCGGACAGCTCCCTAGGCTCGTTCTCCTCCACCAGCTTAGCCGTACCTTGAGTGATTCTCTCCAAGGTATCCTTGGCGTAATCCCGGACGCCTCCCACGCTCGACAGGGCGATAGGCTGCCGACCGAACGCCCCCGCTCTCTTCGGTGTTTCCACTATCGTGACCACGGCTTTACCCTTTCGGGACTCCGCCACGACTTCCTCGGGCACTTCAGCCACTTCGCCCTCTTTATCCGGACGAACGACGTCCTGCTCGCTCGGCTCCACTACTCCCTTCCCTTTATCCCCTCGGCCAACGGCTTGCTCCGAGGCGGGGGTCTCAGCCGAAATCTTAACCATTTTTCCTAAAAGAGAAGGGAAAGAGACTGACCTTGAAGTGACAGGTGCGGTCGGAAAGTTCGCCGGAAACAAGGAACGCTACCGCGACAGCTAGCAACGCCACCAGAGAGCTAAAAACTTCGAAGCAAAGTAAAAACTGAAGAGAGAGAGTAAAAGTGAAAAGTGAGACTTGGTCTAAGGGGGGGTGAAGATTTATAGTAAAAATGGAACGTCCCTTGGACTTCCAAACGAAAGTTTGCGACTTTTGGGCTGCTCTCGAAACGTCGCGAAGGCCCATCACCACTGTCTCCATCACCAAGTCAACTAGCTCGGCTCCAGGGGATCTGAATCCGAGCTACAAGCAATCCGAACATGCCGGCAATAGGGTCCGGTCGGAATCCGAGCAAGTGCCTTCCCGAGCGTGTAAACGGGGAAAACTCACTTTCTCCTCAACTTTCGCGCCTGATCTCGATCAGACGGCCCAGATCTCGCCGAGAACACTAAACGACAAGATAGTGTTTTCTTGGGAGCTGCGCCCGTCTCGAGATGCGCGCCATCATCCAACGGCTCAGGGTGCGCCACGTCGCTCGGACGATTGAACCCTCGGACGCTCCACCTATGTCTAGAGGAACCAGGATAAATTTTGATTCAAAGTTTTAAGGCACCGCCCTCGGCGAGCACCCCCCAGGTCCCGTGTCTCAGTCGGAATTCCACCGACCCACGGGCCCCGGTGAAAAACAGATCGGCACTCCCCCCATTTCTAACTCCTCCGGGCTGACATCCATCAGAAGCCATCAACCCGGAAGGAAGACAGAGATGGGAGGGGGCCCATCAACACTCAGAGATCAGGAGAAGCGCACCATTCCGAGCTAGTTGGTAGCAACTGGAAGGCTCGGCTCGTCAGAGGACTCTGACAACAGCGCCTTCACAGTTGCTAACAACGGGCTCGGACGGTCCGGAAGCCCGAGCCACGACTCATGGTGGAAAAGCGCACCATTCCGAGCTAGTTGGTTGCAACTGGAAGGCTCGGCTTGTCAGAGGACTCTGGCAACAGCGCCTTCACAGTTGCAAACAACGAGCTCAGATGGTCCGGAACAAGGATTCGGACATGGATCATCACCTCTTCCACCAGGATCTCCGCCTACCTTGACACCCACTTCGGAGCAACCAAAGAAGGCCGAAGATCTTGGTGGAAGAACGACCACCCGTCCTTCCGAAGTAACTCATCCCTCGGGTCCGGACTACGGTCGTCACCACTACTGCCACATTCCCCCCCGCTCCTGACATCCACTTTGGGGCCGTCAGGAACAGAGGGAAAACCAGGCAGAAGAGCAACCACCCCTCCGGACCTCAAGAGAGAAGCTACCCAAGGCAGATACCTCCGAGGTCTGAAACTCTATGTTGATTGCGACTGAAATGACAAAGGGAGTGGAGTACTTATAGCCTGCCTCCAAGAACCAGCCATTATGACCCTCGGAAGCTGAAACGCCGCGTATTAATTAAGGGAGTTATCCTTAATGACATTGGGAAGGCGGAACGCCGCACAAACCCCAAAGCACCATTAATGCCCTTGGGAACAGCATCGTCTCGGCTCAGACCGCGCCACGACGCTTGTCCGGCCGAAACCCCCTCTCTTCAGTCGGAAGCCAAGCAAGTGCCTTCCCGAGCGTGTAAACGGGGAAAACACACTTTCTCCTCAATTTTCGCATCAGATCTCAATCAGACGGCCCGGATCTCGCTGAGAGCACTAAACGACAAGATAGTGTTTTCTTGGGAGCTGCGCCCGTCTCGAGATACGTACCAACATCCAACGGCTCAGATAGCGCCACGTCGCTCGGACGACCGAGGCCACACATCCTCGGTCGGCTACCGAGCAAGTGCCTTCCCGAGCTGGTAAATGGAGAAAAAAGACACCGAGCTACTTAGACCGTTGGATCTCTCAGAAATTCGCGCTCCTAATGATGAACGGCCCAGATTGCGCCACGTGCGCTAAAAGACAAGATAGCATTTTCTTGGGAACCGCGCCCGTCTCGAGATGCGCACCAGCATCCGACAGCTCAGATAGCGCCACGTCACTCGGCCTGCCGAACCCCCTTACCTCCGGTCGGCAGCCGAGCAAGCGCCTTTCCGAGCTCGTAAACGGAGAAAAACGCTGCCGAGCGGTGACAGCCATCAGATCTTTCCGAAATTCGTGCTCGTCCATGATCAACGGCTCAGATCGAGCCACGTCATCAGTCGGTATTTAAATCGTTTTTTATCGTTTTATTTATTTAAAAATTGCGAAAAAATTGCTAAAAAATCGGGAAAATTAACTAAAAATTCTGGAAAGTAATTGGAAATTTGGGGGCACATTTTTGAACCCCTGAACGAACAATTATTGCCTAGAATGTACTGTTAAGGGCCCCCGAACGATTAGCGAACATGTCGTAAAATTAAATAAATAGTCCGAAAAAATAGATAAAAACCCTCAAATACCCGATGTGACCAGAGAACAGCAAGCGGAGTCAAAAAATTACCTCACTACCCCCTTTCTAGATTCAAGATCCCACATTTGGACTCCGATACAACTCCACCAGCCACCAAAACAGTTAGACTACTCCTCAAAGTCTGATCACGCTCAGTCTTTAGGAGTGGGGGGCTCGTGATATGGCTAAAAATAGGATTAAATCGGGACCGTCCAGATCGAGCACGAATCTTGAAGCATAGGGGTAAAAGGTAATTTCACATACAGATGGATCCAAAACGGGTATTGGGTCTCCTTCTCACAGAACCAACCACCCGCAAATGGATCCACTTCAACTGGGCACGGGTCCCGACCCGATACAAGCCCAGTTCACCAAGAGGAGAATCAGGGCCACTGATTTGACTAAATCAAATCAACAAGCCTGATTGGCTCCCACCAGGGAATCAGGGGCTAATTTCCCAAAACATAATAGGAGGATTTTCCTCCTGGCTGTTAGGCGGGAAATCAGGCCCCTAACCGTTCCAAAGGCGACTATAAATATCACCCCTCTACCACCATGACCAGGTTAATCACTTTTTCACCACTTAAGCTCTTTCTTAATCTTTTTCTGATTACTGACAAGAGCGTCGGAGGGTGCGTCGTCGGAATCAACCCCGGTGTCTCGCACTTCCTTGCAGGTTGCGGCGGGAGCAAGAAGGCTGAGTCAACTGTTCAGGTTTTTCTCGGACTCACAAATTCTATCTGTTTACCCCCACACCGAAATCAGCGGTAACAGTACTATGTAAACACAAATAAACAATTGTATGTTGGAAAAAATATATATATTTTTACCTCTGAAAACTGTAATGATTGCATCCCCCTCCCCTCCCCTCCAGTTCAAGGCAAATTCGATCTTTATCTTCTTGTCATCTGAATTATCTGACGAGCCCTATCGCATGGCATCACTGATGCAAACCTTTTTCAAGATGCGATGCATGATGTGAGTAATCCTGATAAATTAAGATTGGAGTAACAAATATTTTGAAACCAACATTTTTTTGGGGAGAATGACCTATTGGCACCTGAAGTTAGTGTTAATACCTTAAACACACCTTTAGTTACAGTAATACCCCAATAGCACCCAAACTTGTTATAATTGGACCTATAGGCACCTCCCATCTATTTCTGTTAATTTTCTAACAGATGGCTGGTGAAATGACCTCCCTACCCTCAACCCCTCTTCATCTTCCTCATCCAACCCCCGCTCTCGTCACCCCCCATTGACAGCCTCGCGAGCTCCTCCACCGCTACAACCGAGCCCCCTCCTCGTCATCCTCGCCACCTCCCACCATTGTCAACCACTCCTCTGCCTCCACTACTCCTCCTCGTCCTCGACATTATCCCTTCGAGCTCGTTCCTCATCGCCCTTGTCTTCTCCACATTGCCAGCCTCCTCCCCCGTCGCACCCTCGCCTCGTCGTCTTCCGCCCCTGTCCTCATTGCCCAGTCACGACCACCACCACAATCCAGTCATCATCCCCATCGAACCTCCCTCTCCTATGTTTTCTCCAAAAAACAGAGCACCGCTGCTTGCCACCCTCGAGCTCACGCCCTCCATCATCACCATTGCCGCTTCGCAGCTTTCCTCCTCCATCGCCACCTACTACAGTCATGACGCCCTGTCGCTGCACTCCTCCAAGCCGCAACCCATCACCTCCAGTCAAGCCGTCGCCATCCAGTCGCCTCCACCTTGCGCCGTCGTTCCCAACCGCTTCGCACAGCAACTACAACCTCGCCTCGTCACTTCGTCGCCCTCGTACCCTGTTCCCCCGTCCCTGTCCTCTTTAGCCACCGACCCAAGTTGGTGCCTTTTGGGTGAAGAAGAAGGGGGGGGGGGGGTATTTTCATAATTTCATAGGCTTCTTAATGGGTCTAAACCCGTTAAGAAGTATATTCTCAGAATATTCCACTAACTTAACTGACAATTAAACGGCGGGGGGCTGTAGGTCCAATTTATCAAACTGTGGGTACTTTTGGGGTATTATAAAAACTTTAGGTGTGTATAGGTCATGTGTATAAACTTTAGGTATTAATAGGTCCTTCTCCCTTTTTTTTTGTTTATTTAGTACAATAATCTAATTAGTTGTAGTGATAGCCGTACATCATGCAATCAGTTGGTAGTCTTTAGTTGTCTTACCCCAAAAATTGTTTTTCCAGTCAAACAATGAGTCTAGCCAAAAATTTCAATTATTTAACGAAGGTTGTGGTGGAGTTGGATATTAAGAGTAATGTTATGTGCAAAAGTTTTTTTTACACAAGTTTTACTCCACAAAAGTGATGTGGCACAATCTTTTTGTATACATGAAGAATTAGATATTATACATGGGGGTAGGGATGGCAAAAATATTCATAAAACGATAACATGATCCGCCGACTTTTAGTGTATGGATCATTTTCTTATTGGATCTAGATATGGATCTTTGTGGATTAGAGTCCGATAACCCGATGGATAATCTGAACTATATATGTTTATATATGTTAATTTAAACATAAATCCTAAATATATTTTAAAAAAATAATACGTAGATATTGTTTTTTTATAGGTATAGTAGGAATGTATTTTTTGAACTAGGTTATGCAAATATTAATATATTGCATAGTTTTCTTTTATATATATATATATATATATATATATATATATATACACACACATATGTGTGTGTGTGTGTGTATATATATATATATATAGTGTGTGTGTGTGTATATATATATATATACACACACACACACACTATATATATATACACACACACACACACACACACACACACACACACACACACACACACACACACACACACACACACATATATATATATATATATATATATATATATATATATGACTGATCTTCGGTTGCAAACGGGCCGGAACGGGTCTGTTCGCACGGACCCGTGCGAACTTCGATCTGGACCGTTGGATCAAAGATCCAACGGTCCAGATTTTTTTTGATCAGATCTTGCCTTAACCCGTCGTTGGGAAGAACGGGTTAAGGCAAAATTTTATTAAAAAAAATAGCCTTAACCCGTCCTTCCCAAGAACGGGTTAAGGCTATCTTTTTTCATTTTCGTTGACATACAGTTCGTCTTCTTCCGCCCTCTTCTTCTTTCTTTGACGAACCCAAACCCAATGACGAAAAAAAACCCTAAAAAACCCTAGCTCCGACGATCGAAACGTCCGCTCTCCCTCTTCTCTCCCAACTCCGAAGATCGAAACCCTCGAACTCCGACGATCGAAACCCTAGCTTCTCTTCCCCTCTTCGGTATGAAATCGGAACCCTAGTTCTCTTCCAAAACCGATTGCTTGGCTTGATTTCGACCTATTCCGTAAGGTATACACTATTTCTTTAACCCAATAATCTACATTTGTATTTTTTTTGAATTTGTGTGTAGTAATTTATTTAGAAATTGGAAAAAAATTTAAATGCGTTAGTAGATTTTAGATGTAGAATCGGGCTGACCTCAAGTATATTCAATTGCCGAATTATGTTGCTTGCATTAATATCTTGTAGAATTAGAATTGTATATACGAAATTAGTTAGAAACTTTTCAGTGCGGTTATGGTTGAAAACCCTGCGAACGACCGTAAAAAAATACGAAACTTTCCGAGTAGGTTCGTCTCACGTAGTACACGCCACACCAACTTGTAGAAGCGAGTTTGGACTCATGGTTCGAGAGATACGGCTGCGTATCGATTTCGGTTGGAAAAAACCAAGTATAGCGGTGCACGGCCGTATATCGCAAACCGTGACTCGAAACTCGCTTCTACAAGTTCGGGTGGCTTGCCCTACGTGAATTCGACCAAGTCGGAAAGTTTTAAAATTTTCGGATGTCGTTTGTGCAGTTTTCCTCAACTTCCCTGCATGTGAATTTTTGACTTAGAATTTTGTAAGTGCGTTTAGAGTTTAAAACACTTCAAATCACCTCCAAAAATTACAAAACTTTGTGAGTTGGTTGGTGTCCCCTAGGAGAAGCCAACCCAACTTGTAGAAGTGAGTTTCGACTCACGGTTCGAGAGATATCGCCGCGTATCGCTTTCGTTTGAAAAAAATCATTACAAAGCGGTATACGGTCGTATCTCGCAAACCGGGAGTCAAAACTCACTTATACAAGTTCGGGTAGCTTGCCCTACGTGAATTCGACCAAGTCGGGAAGTTTTAAAATTTTCGGATGCCGTTTGTGCGGTTTTCTCAACGTCCTCGCATTTTAAGTTTTAGACTTAGAATTTTCTAAGTGCGGGTAGATTAGAAAACTCTTCAAACGACCTTCAAAAAATACGAAACTTTGCGAGTTGGTTGGTGTCCCCTAGGAGAAGCCAAACCAAGTTGTAGAAGTGGGTTTCGACTCACGGTTCGAGAGATACGGCCGTGTATCGCTTACGGTTGGGAAAAAATCAAGTAAAGCGGTAGACGGCCGTATCTCGCAAACCGTGACTCGAAACTCGCTTCTACAAGTTCGGGTGGCTTGCCCTACATAAATTCTACCAAGTCGGAAAGTTTTACAATTTTCGGATGCCGTTTGTGCGGTTTTCTCAACTTCCTCGCATTACAAGTTTTAGACTTAGAATTTTGTAAGTGCGGTTAGATTAGATTAGAAAACCCTTCAAACAACCTCCAAAAAATACGAAACTTTGCAAGCTGGTTGGTGTCCCCAGGGAGAAGCCACCCGAACTTGTAGAAGTGAGTTTCGACTCACGGTTCGAGAGATACAGTCGCGTATCACTTTCGGTTGAAAAAAACTATTATAAAGCGGTATACGGTCGTATCTCGCAAACCGTGAGTCAAAACTCGCTTCTACAAGTTCGGGTGGCTTGCCCTACGTGAACCCGACCAACTCGAAAATTTTTAAAATTTTCGGATGCCATTTGTGCGGTTTTCTCAACTTCCTCGCATTACAAGTTTTAGACTTAGAATTTTGTAAGTGCGGTTAGATTAGAAAACCCTTCAAACGACCTCCAAAAAATACGAAACTTTGCGAGTTGGTTGGTGTCCGCAAGGAGAAGCCACCCGAACTTGTAGAAGTGAGTTTCGACTCACGATTCGAGAGATACGGCCGCGTATCGCTTTCGGTTGAAAAAAACTATTATAAAGCGGTATACGGTCGTATCTCGCAAACCGTGAGTCGAAACTCCCTTCTACAAGTTCGGGTGGCTTGCCCTACGTGAATTCTACCTAGACGGAAATTTTTATAATTTTCGGATGCCGTTTGTGCGGTTTTGCTTCAATTCCTCAAATAAGAAGTTTTTGACTTAGAATTTCTTAAAAACGGGCCGATTAGAAAACACTTCGAACCACCTCCAAAAAATACGAAACTTTGCGAGTTGGTTGGTGTCCCCTATGATTAGCCAACCCAAGTTGTAGAAGTGAGTTTCGATTCACGGTTCGAGAGATACGACCCGTATCGCTTTCGGTTGAAAAAAAACCTAATAAAGCGGTATACAGTTGTATCTCGCAAACCGTGAGTCGAAACTCACTTATACAAGTTCGGGTGGCTTGCCCTACGTGAATCCGACCTAATCGGAAAGTTTTATAGATTTTTTTATTTTCATTCATGCGTTTTTCAGTATAATCTCGGTATGTTTGTTTTGTTGTCATCTTTATCAATCACATTTTAATTTTTTTGTCAGATAGCTAAATGGCTACAACAAGGCAACCGAGAAGCCCGTCCGGTAACACTAGTGGCGCACCAACTACTGAGGTAAGATTAATTACTATTATTGGTTTTAAATACGAACATGTAACATTATCTCAATTATAACACTTGTTATATTTATTCGTGTAGGTTGGTGGCCGTCAATCCACATCGGTTGAGGCAGGTCCGTCGTCCTCAGTTACATCACCCGGACCCGTGGATAGAAGCGTACTCACCCTGCAACCCAAACACCGATCGGAAGTCGTGTGGAATGGGTCCGATAAAAAATATAATTTCCGGAAGCACACAGTTCTTCCTTTTGATGACCGTATCACGCCGTATGTGGTGGAGGCCGGTTTCTACGGAGCAAGATTCATTCACTCTGTGAAGCTAGATCGGCCACTCCTTATAGCTCTAGTCGAGCGATGGAGGCCGGAGACCCACACATTACACCTACCAGTGGGTGAGATGACTGTGACCCTACAGGATGTGGCAATGATAACAGGACTACCAGTCGATGGGGTTGCCGTGACGGGGAACATGGACTTTGATCGAGTTGGGGTTGTACGGGACTTACTCAGTATCGACATGCAGTTGGTAGTTCTCCAAAGGAAAGAGGCCGCCGAAAAAGATATCCGCGAAAATGCGCCCGCAGATTCTGATGAAGATGTATTGAATGAACAAATAGAAGCTGTGAAAGATAAAGCGGAGGAAGAAGTGATGGATGACGCTTTTGATGGTAAATCACTGTACATCACCTGGTTAAAATTTCAGTTCGAGGAGGATTATTTGGACGCCAATTCGAACGAGGAAACCCTGACGTACTATGCACGTGCATACATTTTTAGTTTGATAGGGGGACTTATCTTTCCGAACTCATCCGGATCAACCGTGCCGCTAATGTACCTACGGTTGTTGGAGGATTTCCGGTATGCAGGTCGCTTTAGTTGGGGGAGTGCGGCACTGGTGCTACTGTACAGGAATTTGTGCACATGTTCTTTAGGTGGCGTACAGATGGGTGGCCCAATGGTGCTACTGCAGATATGGAGTTGGGAACGCATCCACATCGGACATCCCCGTATTGTTGAGCCTACGGAGCAATGGTTGGCCGACTCGGGGGCAGCGGAGTTGTTACCTCCTCTAGGAGCATATTGGGTCGGCCGGCACACGTGGGCCGATAACCCACGCCATTCGCTAACCTACTACAGAGATGAGTTGGACAACCTGCGGGACGAGTTCGTCAATTGGGAACCGTACTCGGCCGACAGGTTGCAACGGGTTCCTCCAGTCTGCCTAGACAGATCCCTTTGGTTGACGGTTGCACCTCTTGTGAACTTTGGAGTCGTGGAGTTCCAGTATCCTGACAGGGTCTTGCGGCAATTCGGATATCAACAGCGGATTCCCGAGGTCAGGTCTTATGATAAAAAATTACACGAGGTCAGGGGAACGGGACGGGTGCCCAACTTCGATTGGGCTGATTACCATCGTTACCATGTAGCCAACTGGAACACCATGCGGCGGCAAATGACACCGAATAATATGTACGTCGCGATACCATATGATGGCTCCCTCCAGCAGGCATACATGATGTGATAGAAGCGAATAACCCGGTTGTACGTTTCTCCAACGGTCGCCGTACCAGCTGGTGTGCAACTTTCGATTCCCCCTACCCAGGTAGAACCACCTCCAGCATATTCCTCCTTCCAGCCGATGTACCAACCAAGGGCTGAGACATATTGAAAAACGGTCAGTCAAATTTCATATAGTTTGTACGCATGTACTTTATTTAATTGATACCGCTAATTATGAATGATGTTTAAATTGGAATTTTTCACCAACTGTAGATTGAAAATGCATAGGAGGTTGTTCGAACGGCTGCTCGCGTCCTGAAGACTAGGCTACCCGACAGCTTCAAGGCAGTAATCCGGGAGATGTTAGCCCCGTGCCGTCGTACTCTGGAGGACGCGGGTGAAGGTCCACAGGTTGAGGCCTATTTGAGAGCTAACTTGCCGCCAACAGGTTTCAGGCGAAAACAAACTGTGAGTAGGGGAATTCGAATCGGCGAGCCACAACAAGAACAAGTGCCGCCAAATCCCAAAGATGTTGATGAGGAACAGTCGTCGGATGATCCTGATTCTCCCCAGACACATGGCGCACGGCGAAATCCTGAAAGGAAGCGGCGACCTCCCAATCAATTCACACCAAGCGGTGGCAAGCGGCGTGGTCGTAGACGGTAATCTCTAATACTCTGTAATAGCGTATCTTTTGGTTGGTGATTTTGTTATTGCAGTAACTAACGTATTGTTTGTTTCTACGTTGATAAACTGTTGTAGGTGAATTTGTGGGCATGGTGTGCAAGGCAAAGTCGAGAACGCCTTCTTTTGTAATTAATTGTCTTTTGGCCATGTGCAACCTGATATGTATAATTTTGGTGTAAATATTTGAATATTGAATTTTTTTCAAGTAATTAAGTGGTTTGGTTGACACCGTACATTTGTACGCATTCAGCTTTCTTGTATCTGTTGTATTATTTAATTTGATGTGCCTTCATTTGTGAATTTGTGAACAACATTTGATGAAGTCGTTTCTGTATCAGGAAAAATGTACACAGCCCAAAACAAATAAAAGTTCTGCACAAATATCTATACTTAACCCGTTATTGACGATGACGGGTTACTTAGCTTAACCCGTTATCAGTAAAGACGGGTTAGGTAGAGAGATATTGACAGTCCTTTGGAAGCCTACAAACCATGTCTTGGTAATGTTCTGCTAATATGGATCTTCTTAACCCGTCACTTTGAACAACGGGTTAAGTGAACTTAACCCGTTCTTCACGACAACGGCTTAGGTAGAGCGATATTGACAGTCATTTAATTCCTACAAACCAAAATACTGCCAATATCGCTGTCTTTAAGCCGTTCTTGGGAATAACGGGTTAGGTGTAATTAACCCGTCGTTCACGAGAACGGGTTAGGTAGAGAGTTATTGCCAAGACCCTATCCAAGTTTTCAAATTATTCTCTGCCAAAATCTACTTACCTAACCCGTTCTTATAAATAACGGGTTAGGGTTACTTAACCCGTGATTATGAATAACGGTTTAGGGCATTTGAAATTTTGGGTTTTCTACAAATTTCTCTTCACTCTTTGCGAGAACTGTCTCCAGAAGTGTGCAAGGTGACATTAATATGCCCATAAATTGTTTATAATTTTTATTAATTTCCATTTATTCTCTCGTAACTAACCACTATAAATTTGTTACCATAATAGGTTTTGTAAAAGTAAAAAAATTAAATTACGAGATTTTTGTACCAAGGGTTAGGGTTAGGGTTAGGTTAAGGTAGGGTTAGTGTCGGGTTAGGGTTAGGGTTAGCTTAAGATAGGGTTATTGGTGAGTGTATGTTTTTTTGTTTTGGTTAATTAGGTTCATATTTGTGGATCCCCACATCTATATTTGACTTTGTAACACGTGGAACCACATGTAAAACATGGCAAGTATCTTAATTTGTGGTACGAGTCGTTAACTTGTAGTACATTAACAGACCGTTCTAAATTTACACACTAATGAATCCATCGATCCATCAGTCAATCAAATTTGAAGGTTCAAATCATGGCTAATCAAATATATCTTCTCCCACATGTCTTTATTGTGCTACTACATGTGAACTTGTGCGCCCACATGTGATCTGATCCAGTTCTTGTTAGCTAAGTAATTAGATATGGTGGCATTGCGCTCTAATAATACAGAGGTGCTTTTCCATTAGGAATACCCTCATCATCATAGTTGATCCAAACACGTTATTGGTCTTTTTGTACGTGGATGTGGGGATCTACATGTGGTATGTCCCTGCCATATAGGCTACATGTGGGGATCTACATGTGGTTTTTTCCCCATATAGGCTACATGTGGGATCTACATGTGGTTTTTTTCCTATATAGGCTACATGTGGGGATATACATGTGGTTTTTTTCCTATATAGGCTACATGTGGAGATCTACATGTGGTTTTTCCCCCATATAGGCTACATGAAGGATCTACATGTGGTTTTTTCCCTATATAGGCTACATGTGGGATTCTACATGTGGGATTCCCTATATAGGCTACATGTGGGATCCCATGTACAGATCCAGTTCTTGATCGCCAATTAATCTCATCTGATGACGAGATGCGGATCACGTGATGTAGCCAATATACTTGGTACATGTGGGATCTACATTTGGCTATGTACTTTAGGTTTTTCTCATATTGAACTTGTTCTACTATGAAGAGAAGCAGAAGGGAGAGTCTAACGCTACATTTACTCTAACGCTAACCCCTAACCCTAACCTACTAACCCTACACTAACCCTAACCCTAACATACAACATTTTTTTTATTGTTTTTTAGGTTTTTTTATTGTTTTTAGGGTTTTGTATTGTTTTTTAGGTTTTTTTATTGTTTTTTAGATTATTATGTACAGATCCAGTTCTTGATGGCCAATTAATCTCATCTGATGACGAGATGCGGATCACGTGACGCATCTGGTTAGGCTTTTCCATTAGGAATCTCAGCATGTGGGGATGTACATGTGTTCTATCAACGGCAAATTAGAATGAGGACCAGCAAGAAAGCCTAAAATGATTCTTATCAGTCCTTCTACAATAAGTGCATCCCTCATGTACCCACATTAGGAAATCTACATATGGTTTTTCTCATACATAGGCTACATGTGGAGATCTACATGTGGTTTTCCCCCCATATAGATACATGTGGGATCTACATGTGGTTTTTCCCCTATATAGGGTACATGTGGGATCTACATGTGGTTTTTCCCCCATATAGGGTACATGTGGGATCTACATGTGGTTTTTCTCCCATATAGGGTACATGTGGGATCTACATGTGGTTTTCCCTCCATAAATTTGCTAAACAAGTAGAACTCAATCTCAAAGTAGACACTTCGGTCAGTCAAAAGAGTGGAGACTCTACATTTGGGGATCTACATGTGGATGTAGCCAATATATAGGCTACATGTGGGGATCTACATTTGGTTATGTACTTTAGGTTTTTCCCATATTAAAGTGTCTGCTACGAAGAGAAAAGGAGTGGAGACTCCAACCCTAACCCTAACCACTAACCCCAACCCTACTAACCCTAACCCTAACCTACAACATTTTTTTTATTGTTTTTTATGAACCAAAATACAAATTAATTTGTGTTAATTTTAATATTCGTTTGATGATATCAATTTTATATTGGTTAGTTATGTGGCTAGGAATGGAATTAAAAAAAATATAAAAAAACAAAGAACATACATATGACTGTCTATTTTGTAGAGTTCAGAAGACAATGTACGTAAAGAGTGGAGAGGCGTATGTGATTAATGATAAAACTTAAATATCTATAAACTCAACATTGGAAACTTATTACCTATCACCTCCCAGCTACAAATATTAACGTATTTAATATTTGTAGTTTATCATAATTTTTTTTTACATTCAGTGAACTATAAGTTATATTGACATACTTGTTTACACATTTTTTTTAACATGCGATTTAATAATTATCATTACAATTGATTTAGGTACACTTAACCCGTTACTGACGATCACGGGTACAAATACTTAACCAGTTATCATCATTAACGGGTTAAGTTAAAGTATATTTGCAGAATTTCGCAAATAGTTAAAGTGCACTTAACCCGTTCTTGGCAACGACGGGTTAGGTGTACTTAACCCGTTGTCACCAAGAACGGGTTAACCAGGTGTAATTTACAGACATTGTACAAGTTGAGATGTGTATCAATTTGGTGGGGACAATTGTTGTCCTTGCTGCCATTTTTTCGAATATTGTGTCATAACTTGGTTGACTAACAGGTTTATCCTCATTGTCTTCTTCTTCTTTATGTTTAATCCCTCTTTGTCTTCTCCGTTTTGTGTTGATCTATCAAACTATTGATGAGCAGCCTTCTCTACAATCTTATATCTTATCATGCTCCCCTCCTTTTTTCTAGCCTATATGTGAGAGAGTTGAACCCATCCCGTAGAGAATGAGTCTCATCTTCTTCTCTTCAAGAGAACTCAAGTGGAGTCTCCTCAATCTTCATAAATGTTCTCTTCTTCTCTTCTTCTCTTCAAGACCAGGTGTAATCAATGTTCTCTTATTCTCTTCAAGACCCCTCTTTTCTTTCCAATAGGGAAAACAAAGTTTGAGTTGTAGAAGAAAATTGAGTTCAAGGATGGTCGCCTACAATTGTTCTTGTGTATGAAGATTGGCAAGAGTAGATTGTGTATGAATAAATTGAGTTCAAGGATGGTTTCTCTCAAGGGGTAGGAAGGGCTGCCGGCCCTGCCTTTTTTTTCCACAGTGTTTCTCTTAGTCTTCTATTTTTTTAACTTGTAGATGTGTTTACATAAGTAGCAATTGTCCGCCTTTCATACACATTCGTTCTCTATTGTTACACAGAATGTAAAAATTCTCTGCTTTCGTCGGACGGAGTAGTGGTGGGTGTCACAGTGTATTCATGGTACTTTTTGACTTCTTGGCATGCACACCTCACAATCCTGCAACACATAGTATGAATATGAGGAGTGCGTGTCAAGAAGTTGTCAAGTACTTTGAATATACGGTTACACCCACTACTACTCCGTCCGACGAAGCGGAGAATTTTTACATTCTGTATAACAATAGAGAACGAAATAGTATGCAGGAGTAGAGAGACTTGTTTCAGTGTACAAGTGCATGCTCGGTTTCTCTCGAGGGGTAGGAAGGGCCGCTGGCTCTGCCTTTTTTTCCACAGTGTTTTTCTTAGTCTTCTATTTTTTAAGCTTTTAGATGTGTTTGCATAAGTAGCAATTGTACGCCTTTCATACACATTCGTTCTCTATTGTTACACAGAGTGTAAAAATTCTTGGCTTTCGTCGGACGGAGTAGTGGTGGGTGTCACGGTGTATTCATGGTACTTTTCGACTTCTTGGCATGCACACCTCACAATCGTGCAACAAATAGTACGAATATGAGGAGTGCGTGTCAAGAAGTCGTTAAGTACTTTGAATATACGGTTACACCCACTACTACTCTATCCGACGAAGCCGAGAATTTTTACCTCTGTGTAATAGTAGTGAACGAAATTGTATGCAGCGGGTACAACTGGCTACTTATGCATTCAAAAAAAGGCAGAGTCAGCAGTCCTTCCTTCCAATTCGAGAAGAAAGCGAGCATGTACTTGTATACTAAATTAATTTCAATTTAAAAGTAGAGTATCAAAGGATGACTTTGTAATGTCAACTAGCATGCGGATCATGTACAATTTTCTATGTTTCTTCAAACAATATGTCATTGCCAGTTTGTAATGTTCCTTTATATGAATAAATTTTGTTTTGCAAATGGCTTGTTGTGAATGAATAGATTTGTATATGTATCCACTACATGAATATATGTCCCACACCCGTGAAAGTTATTCGGCATATTTTAAGCGGAGAATGCACAAATATGTATATGTATCAACAAAAGAAGATATAGTCCACAGAGTTGAAAGCAATGTAAGGAATTCTTAACCTAACCCGTTATCCCCAATTGCGGTTTATGGGATATAAATCGTCAACGCCAATGACGGGTAAAGGCTAGAGATATTGGCCGAGCTTCATCCCCTACATGTGAAGTATTGGACCAAAGTACTGCCAATATCTATCTCCTTAACCCGTCATTCCCAATAACGGGTTAGGTTATATTAAACCGTCAACGTCAATAACGGTTTAAGTGGAGAGATATTGGCCGAACTAAAACTCCTATATGTGAAGTATTGGTTAAGGGCTGCCTACATCTATCTCCTTAACCCGTTATTGCAGATAACGGGTTAGGTTATATTAAACCGTTAACGCCAATAACGATTTAAGTGGAGAGATATTGGCCGAACTAAAATCCCTATATGTGAAGTATTGGTTGAGGACTGCCAATATCTATCTCCTTAACCCGTTATTGGGAAAAACGTATTAAGGTATCATAATCCGTTATCCCCAATGACGGGCTAAAGTATAAAATATCTGGCAGCATCTCTTCTTCTGAATACTGCATACATTTCACAAATTTCCACAATATAGATATATCATCCACAAAATACACAATCTCCAACACAAATAACAAATCTGTTCACATCGGCATGCAGAAAATTTTCGTTAACACAAAATTCACAGACAGAACGAGTTCCCCAAATTGCACACATCTACCAATTTCACATTTTTTGACATCAATAAGCATTCGCAACCAAAATGCCTAGTCAAAATCCATAGTAACATATTTTTGTTCACAAATACACAAAATAAACTGACATACAGAAATTACATTATGATTAAAAATATCATTAATTTACTTGTACCAAACAAGCCTACGGCAATTATCCACACAAATATACAATCCAAAAGCAACACAATTTTTCAACGCATTGCTTCTTTCCATTGGGCGCGTTTTTCTTGTTTCATTCTGGACCTATACCAGAAAATTAAAAAAAAAATAAAGTTAACAATCCAGTCGAAATTAATAAATATCTGCACGAATAAATATAAAATTCAGCAATTATTCGGTGATTATTTTGAAAGTTTGATATGACATACATATTAATAAATTTCTTAAAACCCCCTTAGCACAAACCTTCGCCTTCGTCATCATCACTCTCTACAGCGTTTGGAGCTTCTTCATTCCCCACCGATCCACTAAAAAAGGAAGAAGAATGAGTTAGTACCGACCAAATTAACATTTATTGAATCCAATTAACAAATACAAAATCTCTGATATAATACCTTGCTATATTTTTTGGGCAATTCTATGAATCGTGGCCTACGACACGAAGACATGTCCTGCAAAGTCTTGGCCTCTTCATTTTTTGACCTTCTCTTACCGACTTCAACCGTTTCCCTTTAGGCCTCCCCTTTGTGGTGCACTGTATAGGGTCACCTACATGTGCATGTGCATGTGCTTGTCCACCACTCTCAGGTTGTGCGCTACCGTCGTGTGGTGTGCTGTTCACTGACTCAATCTTAGCAAAGCCTTCAATTCTCTTCAGCATGTGGTCGAGCATGTACTTGTATCCCCGCTCTGAAGAACAACCAAGATCGACCAAATGTCTTGAGTGCATACTCAGTTCACAATAACGCGAAGCAAAATTATCGCCCATATTATTGGGAACCGGTATACTGCTTCTCCTCATTTGATCCCTGGTCCATCGCCTACAAATATATTGTTCGGGTAGTGCGGTGTGATCTGTGAACCGAATAACTGCAAGTAGATGTTTGCAGGGAATGCCTACGAAGTAGTACATGGAACAAGGGCATTTAGCAATTTTAGTGATTTTACAATAAGAAATCACCCTCCCCGGTTCTGAATTTTCACAAACTGTTACAGAATAAGCTGCACTATCCGGTGTATCCATACTCACAATTAAACTCACATTAAGTAATAAGCTTTTGACAACTTCTTGTTGAAATTTGTAGAAAATCTTCAAAGTGTATGTCCCTGCCATTTGTGACTCCAATGCCCACTCGGTCTTCAATTTTGGCCGCTCCTCGCGATTACGATGTGTTTCTTTAAGTTCATCATGTCTTTGTTTTACTAAGAGTCGGTCAAAGATGATGGCAAATTCATGTAGTGAGTACTTTTTATGAGTATGGTGCTTCAAAGATGAATGTAGCGATTCGCTACGTTAGGTACTCAACATGCCCCCCCAAAATGAGTCTCTTGCGTACACAGGGGCCCATTTTTTACGGATCTCAAATTTTTCCTTCAACCATTTGTTATTTTCTAGTTTGTACTGAGAGATCAAATTTTTCCACTTCTGTTCGAATTCTGTTTTAAATTCCGCCGTATAAATGATAGTCTTCAAAGCATCCCTGAACTCATCAACGTTATTCGACATTCGAACTTCATGCGGTAGCTTATCCAAAATATGCCAAATGCAATATCTATGTGACGTGATTGGGAAAACTTTGGAAATTGCAGAAGTTATCCCGCGATCCTCATCTGTCACGATGTTGATCGGATCACATGGCATTGTAGCACGCCACTTTTGAAAGAACCACTCAAATGAGGATGTCGTCTTATTGGGGATGAACCCACAACCTAGGAATATTGATTGCCAATGATGGTTGAATCCAACAAATGGTACGAACAACATTCCGTATCGGTTTGTGTTGTAGGTAGCGTCAAAGCAGAGAACATCCGCAAATACTTTGTAATTATTTCTAGCGATACCGTCCACTCAGACACAATGTGTCAATCGCCCTTCGGGGTCACATTGGTAATCAAAATAGAATAAGGGATCGGTCGCCTTTTTGGATTCAAAAAACTCAAGTAGCATTTGTCTGTCGTGTCCTTTTAAACCCTCCATCTCGTCTCTCCTGAGATTTCTTACATCGGTTTCGGTGAATCCAATTTTCTCATTACCTCCACTTGCACCTTCAAAGAATAGCATTTGTTTGCATACAGGGACATTAGCTTCGGTAAGTTGACCAATTACATTTTTATCTGTCTTAGTCAATTCACGATTTCGAGGTAGCAAGTGACGTCTACCGGGTGAAGTAAATTCGTGATTGTGTGCTTCATTTAACGAATAAAGAATCCACGAATTACTTTGTGAATTACTATGTGGGTTTAGTTTGACACGGACGAAAGCTTTGCAACCCGTTCTAGAAGTTGTACCTCGTCTAGTTTCATAATGGCTATTCGGTGACTCCCCGGCTTTATTACAAACGTATGATTTATCCACTACATCGTTTCCCTTATATTTATTTCCACCCTTACGCATAGAGAATTCTGCACATTTGCAATATGATGAATAAAATTTTTCCGCATCCTCAAGGGTGGAAAATGTCATACCAATCTTCGGTTTTAGGTACTCGTCAACATGAGGAAGATACTCGCCAAGTTGTTGTGCACGAACAAATTTATCCCCGGCAACAGAACTTCCTTCAAAACTGTCCATACCTAAGAAACCATGAAAAGGTGGATAGTTAGGGGTACTAAACTGTTGTATTTGGTGTTTTTATACGTGCGCAAGCCACCACAACTTGAAAAGAAGAAAAGTTTCGTATTTTTTGGAGGTGGTTTGAAGTATTTTATAATCGGCCCGCACTTAAAAATTCTAATTCTAAAACTTATAATGCGAGGAAATGAAGCAAAACCGCACAAACGGCATCCGAAAATTATAAAACTTTCTGTCTAGGTGGAATTCACGTAGGGCAAGCCACCCGAACTTGTAGAAGGGAGTTTCGACTCACGGTTTGCGAGATACGACCGTATACCGCTTTATAATAGTTTTTTTCAACCGAAAGCGATACACGGCCGTATCTCTCGAATCGTGAGTCGAAACTCACTTCTACAAGTTCGGGTGGCTTCTCATAGGGGACACCAACCTAATCGCAAAGTTTCGTATTTTTGGGAGGTCGTTTGAAGGGTTTTCTAATCTACCCGCACTTAGAAAATTCTAAGTCTAAAACTTGTAGTGCGAGGAAGTTGAAAAAACTGCGCAAACGGCACCTGAAAATTATAAATCTTTCCGACTAGGTCGGATTCACGTAGGGCAAGCCACCCAAACTTGTAGAAGCGAGTTTCGACTCACGGTTCGTGAGATACGGCCGTGTACCGGCTTTAGTTGTTTTTTTCCAACCAAAACCGATACGCGGCCGTATCTCTCGGACCGTGAGTCGAAATTCACTTCTACAACTTCGGGTCACTTCTCGTAGGTGACACCAACCAAATCGCAAAGTTTCGTATTTTTTGGAGGTCATTTGAAGGGTTTTCTAACCTACCCGCACTTAGAAAATTCTAAGTCTAAAACTTATAATGCGAGGAAGTTGAGAAAACCGCACAAACGGCATCCGAAAATTTTAAAACTTTGCGAGTTGGTCGGGTTCACGTAGGGCAAGCCACCCGAACTTGTAGAAGCGAGTTTCGACTCACGGTTTGCAAGATACGACCGTATACCGCTTTATAATAGTTTTGTTCAACCGAAAGCGATACGCGACCGTATCTCTCGAATCGTGAGTCGAAACTCATTTCTACAAGTTCGGGTGGTTTCTCCTTGGGGACACCAACCAGCCCGCAAAGTTTCGTATTTTTTGGAGGTCGTTTGAAGGGTTTTCTAATCTACCCGCACTTAGAAAATTCTAAGGCTAAAACTTGTAATGCGAGGAAGTTGAGAAAACCCCGCAAACGACATCCAAAAATTATAAAACTTTCTGACTTGGTCGGATTCACGTAGGGCAAGCCACCCGAACTTGTAGAAGCGAGTTTCGAGTCACGGTTTGCGAGATACGGCCGTCTACCGCTTTACTCGGTTTTTTCCCAACCGTAAGCGATACGCGGCCGTATCTCTCGAACCGTGAGTCGAAACTCACTTCTACAAGTTGGTTTGGCTTCTCGTAGGTGACACCAACCAACTCGCACGGTTTTGTATTTTTTGGAGGTTGTTTAAAGGGTTTTCTAATCTAATCTAACCGCACTTACAAAATTCTAAGTCTAAAACTTGTAATGCGAGGAAGTTGAGAAAACCGCACAAACGGCATCCGAAAATTTTAAAACTTTCCGACTTGGTCGCATTCACGTAGGGCAAGCCACCTGAACTTGTAGAAGCGAGTTTTGAGTCACGGTTTGCGATATACGGCCGTGCACCGCTATACTTGGTTTTTTCCAACCGAAAGCGATACGCGGCCGTATCTCTCAAACCGTGAGTCGAAACTTGCTTCTACAAGTTGGTGTGGCTTGTACTACGTGAGACGAACCTACTCAGAAAGTTTCGTATTTTTTTACGGTCGTTCGCAGGGTTTTCAACCATAACCGCACTGAAAAGTTTCTAACTAATTTCGTATATACAATTCTAATTATACAAGTTACTAATGCAAGCAACATAATTCGGTAATTGAATATACTTGAGGTCAACCCGATTCTACATCTAAAATCTACTAACGCATTTAAATTTTTTCCCAATTTCTAAATAAATTACTACACACAAATTCAAAAAAAAATACAAATGTAGATTATTGGGGTCAAGAAATAGTGTATACCTTACGGGATAGGTCCAAATCAAGCCAAGCAATCGGTTTTGGAAGAGAACTAGGGTTCCGATTTCGTATCGAAGAGGGGAAGAGAAGCTAGGGTTTCGATCGTCGCAGTTCGAAGGTTTCAATCTTCGGAGTTGGGAGAGAAGAGGGAGAGCGGACGTTTCGATCGTCGGAGCTAGGGTTTTAGGGTTTTTTTTTCGTCGTTGGGTTTGGGTTCGTCGAAGAAAGAAGAAGAGGGCGGAAGAAGACGAACTGTATGTCAACGAAAATGAAAAAAGATAACCTTAACCCGTTCTTAGGAAGGACGGGTTAAGACTATTTTTTTAAATAAAATTTTGCCTTAACCCGTTCTTCCCAACGACGGGTTAAGGCAAGATCCGATAAAAAAAAATCTGGACCGTTAGATCAAAGATCCAACGGTCCAGATCGAACTTCGCACGGGTCCGTGCGAACCGACCCGTTCCGGCCCGTTTGCAACCGAAGATCACTACACACACACACACACACACACACACACACACACACACACACTGCATAATCCATAATATACACAGATAATTTTCTTTGATTACAAAGATGAATATGTATGCTTTGCTAGGGGTGTAAAATGAATAAGACGGTCCGTCGTCTCCGAGTTTGGCTCAAGAAATGGCATGACGTGGACCGTTCGAACTGTTATACAAAGTGAACTTGAACAAATTATTAGGTCCGATGTTTTATCGAGTTCGAACCGGACATAAGTCCGTCCGAGTATTATTGCGGTCCGATGCTTTACCGAACCGAGTCCGGACTATTAAAATTTTAACCAATCTGGACCGAGCCGGACATAAGCCCGTCCGAGTAGAATTTCGGTCCGAGCTTGAACATATGGCTGTCTATTCCCGTCCGGTCCGATTTACAGTCATATGCTTTGTTATTGAGATAAGATTCTTTATCGTTTCAATAATCGTTATTTATATGTTTATTTTAGTATTTTATAAATGTAACAATTAAAGTTTACCAGTTAGTTTTAGGAAAATTTTATAGTGCAAACTTGTAACTAACTCAAATTTTCTAACTAATTCTAAACTAACCTAAATCCACTTTGAACCGTTGGATCTTCAGTTCCACTTCAAAATCATGATAAGGGTAAGAATGTAAATAACCCAAAGAGTAAAATCTCATTATTTAGCAAGAGGGACTCCCTATTTTTATCATGCCCTTCTCTCCTGTTATTTCTCCCATATTTCTTCTATCAACCATGGCAGCTGCATTGACGGCCAGTTGGTTGGCGGTGTCTGAAGTCACAAGTGATTTATCATGATAGAAAACACATCTATATATGAAACATGAGTAGAAGAAATGGTTGGATTCATTTCGACAGGCCTGGCCCTTGGGCAGGGCCCAAAGAGCAACCGCCATGGGCCCCCAAAATTTGGGGCCCATTTTTTATCACCTAAAAAAAAAGTTAAGTTATTAAAAAAATTGCATTGACTCCAAGAGTCTCAGCTATCCAAGCTCCAAATTCAATATTAATGAGTTGAAATAATGACAGGTTGTAACCTGGTTTTTTTTTTTGACTGGTAAAAGGTAGGGTAATCCCCTACCTCACAAAAACTATATAAAAAAGAGTAATAACAGTGCATATTACAAAATGTAACCAAGTGTAATCGGCACAGCCACCGAGCACTTGATCCCACAAAAAATCACAGTATCAGCATGAGGAAATGGTGGACTTATAACTGCGTCCCAAAACAGCCTACAGTATGCTTATCAAAAGAAGAGAATTTCTACAGTACCCCCAACCAGAGCAGCTGCCTTCTCCACTCTCAGCTTGGCCAATGCACATGAGCGCCTGATGTAGCAGGATATCCTGTGCATCTGCCTGCTCAATTTCCCTGATCAGTGCCTGCTTCTTCTTCCCGCCATCCACTCCATCTAGCTAGGAACGAAACCAAAACAATGCATTAGAAATAATTTGTTGTGGTGAGAGGGATTTAGCAGAAAAAACATGCTCATTTCTAGCAAGCCATATACTCCAGCAAATTGAAATAGTGAGGAGATGCCAAGTATGTCTTTGTGCATGTGTACCAAAACACCATGAAGTAAAGCATTCATGCCAGTCCTTGGGCAGTGAGTGTATATGGAAGAGTGTGGTGAAGAAATTCCAAGTTGTAATGGCCATTGGGCATGCAAAGAAAATGTGGTAGGCAGTTTCGACAAGACACGCACAAGCTGTGCATGTTGTGTCTCCTGGCCAACCTTTAGAGTGGAGAAAATCTTTGGAATTGAGTATGTCCCAAATCAATAGCCAGATGAAGATCTTGCATTTCAGAGGTGCCGCCGAAGACCACGTTGCCACGTAGTAGGGTCAGCATAGGCCAGAGGTGACGAAGAAGTTGTAGGCAGATTTGGCGGAGAAGGCCCCTGTTGATGTGAGACGCCAAGAGGGGTGATCAGACGAGGTGGATGGTTGGTGTTCTGCTAACAGAGCCATGAGTGCCTGCTTTTCTTCCTGAATGTGTGGTGTTGAGATGCAGTTTAGTTGCGGTTGCCAATGCCATACTCCATTGAGCCAAGATCCTTGGGAGAGCACCTCCGCTTGCGGGTTCCGAGCGGCAGCAGCAAGAGAGGGACAGAGGGTGACGATGTTGTTGCCATTGAGCCAACGAGACGTCCAAAATTTGATGTGGTTGCCATTGCCTAACTGCCAGTGAACATTGATGAGGAATTGTTCTTTAAGGGAGTAAATCCTTTCCAGAAGCTGGATGCTGTTGGCGGCAAGTTAGATTGTTTGTTGAACTTCTGTAGTACAAACCTTTTAGAGTTTGGCTAGCTAATGAGCCTGAGGAGAATAAGTTCCACCACCACTTCAATAATAGTGCTTCATTGAAGACTTTCAAGTCTAGAACGCCCAAACCACCCTGCTCCTTTAGTTGGCAGATGGCTTTCCAGTTCTTGCAAGCCACATCTCTTGCATCCTTGTCCGAGCCACTCCAAAAGAATTGACTATGAATTTGGTCAATCTGCTTTATCACCCAGAGGGGAAGTCTAAAGAATGATGAAAAATAAACTGGTAAGGCACTAAGAACCGCATTAATGAGCACCAACCTTCCCCTCTTGAAAGCATCCTGCCCTTCCACACCGATAGTTTTCTCTCAATCTTTAGGATTAGGGGTTGCCAATTTCTTTTGCTAAGCTTACCCTTGGAGAGTGGCATTCCCAGGTAGCTGAAAGGTAGACATTCTCCTTTGCACTCCAGAATTGTTGCAAAAGCATGGAGCTTAGCTTGTGATTTACCAAAATAGATGATTGAAGACTTTTTGAAATTAATGTCCAGGCCAGAGACATTGGCAAAAAGTTTCAAAGTCACCTTGAGGTTGAGAATCTCCTGCTCTTCACCACGACAAAAGATTAGGGTATCATCTGCAAACTGAAGGACGGACAGGTTTGCTAGTGCGCCTCTGATAGGAAGTTGAGAGAATACATCATTTCTCCGACCACTAAAGAGCATCTGAGCAAGCACATCAACTACTAAGATAAATAGCATCGGCGAAAGAGGCTCCCATTGCTTAAGACCTCTCTTAGAATTGATTTGTTTCCCACCTTCACCATTGATGATGACAAATGATTTGGCCGTTCTAAGGATCATATGAATCCATTTGCACCAAGCCGGGCCAAACCCTCTAGCGACAAGAAGTTGTTCTAGAAATTCCCAACTGACAATGTCAAAAGCTTTGGTGAAGTCTATCTTGAACAAGAGCGTATCGGAGCTCCTGCGGCTGCATAGGTTTATAGCTTCATGGGGCACCATAAAACAGTCCACCGTTGATTTGCCTTTGAGAAAAGCACTTTCAGAAGACGACATTAGGGAGTGAAGGATGGGACTGAGTCTGTTGGCGAGGATTTTGGTGAAGATTTTGAATGAATAATTAAGCAAGCCGATTGGCCTGAAGTCCGTTACAGAGTTGGCACCTTCACATTTCGGGATAAGAATAATGCTAGAATAATTCATTCTTTCAAGGTCTGCATCTCCCCTCTTCACAGATTGCAACACAGAAAGTAAATTTGCCTTGATTGTGTCCCAGAAAGTATGGTAGAAGCACATAGAGAAACCATCAGGACAAGGCACTTTGTCGCTGCTCATATCAAACACCACCTTTTTAATTTCCTCGATAGTGAACGGATCATCTAGGTGCTTCAAATTGACATCATTAGAAGGATAGAGGGATTGCCAGTCAATACGAAAATCAGATAGCGTAGCAGTGCCACAAATCTCCTGAAAGTGATTCTCGAAAGCTGATCTAATAATAGTAGGAGAGGTTGTTAGAGTGTTACCAATATTGAGGCTATGGATGAAGTTCCGCCTCCTTCTACCATTAGCAATTGAGTGGAAGAATTTGCAGTTGGTATCCCCCTCTTTGATCCATTGCACTCTTGATCTTTGTCTCCAATACACTGCCTCTGCTTTGATGAGATCCTGAAGCCCTATTTGAGTAGCCTTTAGGGAGCCTGGTGGAACAGGAAGCTGCTCTGCTTCAATCTCCAAATTGAGGAGTTTATCATAAAGTTTCTTCTTGCGGGTTGGGATGTGGCCAAAAGTATCATTCCTCCACCGTCGAATGCGCCTCCTAACACTAGTAGAAAACCTTGCAATAACAACGAATTATTTACGAGCACTAAAATTTTCTTGCTAGTGCTACCATCTATAACGGATTAATCACAACAAACTCCTTCGTTGTGAATGTTTTTTATATCCGCAAGAGATTTTATTAATCCGTTGCAGTTGCAACAATTGCAAGGGAACATTTTAAACATAATATATTCCGTTACTAAAGCAATTTTTTAATCTTCAATATTAAACATGTAAAATTGCATTTTAAAAATAAATTCTCCCCCTTAACCAAAACCAGATCTCTCTCTCTATATATCTCACAAAATGAAATCTACTATAACCCTAAATCCCCAAATACTTTCAATCTCGAGCTTGGTCAAAACTTCTTCTCCCCCTTAATCTCAGACGACGACGATTACCCTACATCATCCGTCGCCGCGGTCTTCCCAACTTTTTCGTCGAAGACGACTACTGCCGCGTCTGTCGCGGTCCTCGTAACTTCTCCGTCGAAGTTGACGGCTTCTAATACTGTCGTGACTGTTGGTCTCAGTAATAAACCATCATCTCCGTGGAGGCTCTCCTCAGCGACGACTACAACTGCCACTACAAGTCCCAATCCATCACCCTCAAAACCCTAACCCTAAAAAATCCAAACTCCAAACTGAGCAAGAACTCAACGAGCACCTCCGTGATGGTGGTGGAGGTGGTGGGGCTGGCAATGGGGAAGTTCACTTTGTGCAATTGGATGAGGAGCCAAGGGATTTTGGATGAAGAAGGGTTTGTACGGTTGTGGGGAAGTTGGGGGTTTGGGGTGAGGAGGGGTACGTTTTTTTTTCTTCTTTCACAGTAAGTTGTTCTTCTTTCCCTAAGTGAAAACATTCCAGTCAGAAAATATTGATACATGGCTCATTTGGGATTTTAATAACAATATCAGAATAGGTTGATGTTTAAATGATAATTGTATAGATGGCTAACTGTGGTTTTTCAACAAACTGTACACATGCTGTAAAATGCTTCATAAGGTGTAGGAAAATAATTGGATACATATTTATAAGAATGAAGGAGATTTGCAAAGTTGCACAAGCTACTAGATGATCAAGTTTATGAGAATAGAACTTTGGGAGTACCACCAATAAGTATGAGGCTGCCTATTATTAAAAAGAGAACATAACATTATCAATGGTGTAGAGAAGTATGTAGAGAAGTATGTAGAGAAGTATGCATCATCCCCTTTCCCTTTTTGATCTCATAAAACATAAACCTGTACAACACCTTGGCTATTCAATCTGATAAGGTAAAACTACTTATCGAAGTACAAAATTGTTGAATAACGACATAGACTTGCTTTAAAATTATAAGTAATGAAAAGGTCCTAGTTGACATAGACGTGCCTTTAACTTAAATTTTGCACATTTGTTTATGATTTGGACCTTACTTGAGATTTTTTTCTCCAGTACTATTTGAAATCAGCTTTTGGATTTAACAAAAATCAGCTCTTAGAAATTCTTGCAATAGATGGTTAGCTTTGGATCCATATTTTCTCAGGTACTGTTTAATATGGATCTTGCAATAGAATATATTTGTATTTCTTGCAATAGAAAAATCCTGCTATGAATGTGCTGCCACCAACTAGGAATCCAACAGTGAGGGTGTATACGAAAGCAGCTCAGGATTACTCGATCACTGTTAGAAATAGGGAAGTTGTTCTTGCACTGGCTAACCCTAGGGATGAGTATCAGGTAGAAGTCTTGCTTTCCCATCTTTTAAATTTGTAACATATGTTGTTGCCATTTTTCTTATTGAGCATTTATATGTTAAGTTTGTTCTCAAAGTAAAATTAGCCCACCATGTATGTTGTATGAACTGATTGAGCCTCTCAAATAAAAAAGAATGTGGTTAACAGGGTACGGAAAATAAATTACAGACAATAACTACAACTTCGAAGATTAGAACTGAATCATCCCTTAACTCAGAATTGATACTAAACAAGGATGCAGCTTGCTTTCTCTGAATCAACTTATATTTTATTATTCCATTTGTTTGTATCAGTCTTCTTAGTTGAAGATTTCTTATTAGGTTCACCAATATCTGCTAATATCTGATGTCTTGTATCTGCCCCTATAGAGCAAAATTTCATAAAATAACTCTACAAGACATTATTTTATGTTTAGTTTGTAACTGCAGTTCTGTCCATTTCAGATGAAGATTACTTGTAAGGACTGTTTTAGAGTGGCAGTATCAAACATTGGCTTCACTATTTCTAATAGCCACCTCATTCTACCCTCCCCTGTTTTTTAATTTGCTTCTAATAATCTGCCAATTTCTTTAGCTGATTTGTTTTACTTACAATGTATTTTTAGCACTGGTTCAAAGACTTGAGCTATAGTACAACAGTGAAGGATAAGGAAGGTTTCCCAAACTTTGCTCTTATCAATAAAGTCACTGACCAAGCTCTGAAGCATTCACTTGGAGCACACAATCCTGTAAGTTTAATCCAATCCAAAATACCATTCACTTCCTCTACAGTCTGTCTTACTACTTTGTAGCAGGATATACATTATGGATTAGTGTCGGTCTGCTTTTGTACTGTAATATTTCTACTTTTTATTTATAGATTTGGGATTACGAACTTAATTTTTTTTCTCATTGATGACGAACTGAACAACAATTTACTTCTTGTGTTTTTTTAGATCTTCATAGCCATAAATTTATGGAAGTCTTTTGTTCATGTAGGTACTAATATGAAGGTTTTGGTCACCATTGTTTTGTGCTCTAGCCATATGTAATCAATTACACTACAAGCCACAAGGATTTTATAAGAATTTACAAAGAATTTACAAAGGTCCACATTCTACGATATGCGATTTTATTTATAGGTGAATTTCTATCAGTTTCCATACTACATCCTTCAAATATATTATTCTTCTCATAATCTAATTGACAATAAGAATTTGTTTGTACAAAATGCAGGTGTAATGAACAGCCTATTTTCAGTGTATGGTAATGACATTTTATAGCTGATTGACTGCTAATTAAAAATTACAGCTAACAACTGCTTATCACTTTAGATAATAACTTGCTTCGATCTTTCAGGTATTTATGATGATCTGATATCAAGAAGAGTGAATTCAAGTGATGCTGAGAAAGTTGTAAAGGTTTGCCCCTGCCCTTGCAATGGAGTTGCATGGGGAGTCATCTGGTAAGAAGAGTGAATTCAGTATTTTGTCTATTGTTTGGATATGACACAACGATTACTACCCAGTCTGGAGGAAACAAACTTTGTGGTCTCTATGTATGTTTATCTAATTCTGTGTTGTTTCTTTTTCATGTAGTCTTTATGTAGTGGTGATGACTATAAGGCTGAGGAGAATGAGGAACATGCAGAAGACCTTCCATAACTGATAAAGTGAAGTTGGGGATACATGGAAGCAATAGTGGCGAGTTAGAAGTACTTTTGAAAACTTTTGTTGTAGTTCTTGGAGTATGACAATTCATCTTTCCTTCTAGAATGTATCGTTGGTATTTTGGTTCTTCGAAACAAACATATAATTTTGTAATGAGAATGTTCTATACTCTATAATATTAAAGCTTATTTTGGTGTTATGTTTATATAGGTGTGTTTTTGTGTTTTGACACATTGTGTTTTGTTTATATAATTGTGTGCATCAACAGGTGAAATAATTTTATGTTCTTAATTAAAAAAATATGTTGCTTAGTCTTGTTAACTAGTTTAAGCCATCCAAATATAATCAGCAATGAAAAAAACACGTGCAATTGCATTCATAGGGGAACATTTGCAAGGGAATGACTACCTTGCGAAATTATGTAGCAATTGTTCATCAGCAACGGGAAAAGTCCCCTTTAAAACACATATGCAAGAGAAAAATTTGTTGTAGATATTCTCTTATGGATGGGGACAACAAGGAACAACTTCTCTTGCAAATATTCTATTGTATCTAATATTCGCAAAGGATAGTTATAATTCAGTTGCAAATGTATATATTAACCAAGAGAGATTTCGCAACTGCACAACTACAAGAGAATGAGAAGAAATCTCTTACGAATGTGCACTCACCATGGAATTTCACTCTTCTACAAGGAAAATTTCTGTTGTAATTGTAACATTTTCTACTAGTGTAAGAAGCTTCAACTTGCATGCAAAGATATCAACCGGGTTGCCACCACCACTCTTGAACCTCAGGGTTAAAAGAGGAGTTTGCAAGCCAAGCTTTTTCAAACCTGAAGTAATGTGCATGTCGTGAAATGATCTGAGTATCCAAAATAATAGGACAATGATCAGATGAATATCGGGGTAGGGAGTACTGAATGCAATTAGGAAAACAAAGGTCCCATGCTGATGTGATTAAGAATCTATGAAGCCTGGCCATAGCGGGGAAAGATCTGAGGTTGGACCAGGTGTACTTCCTGCCGGAGAGCGGTAGGTCAATGAGGGCAAGATTATCTATGAATTCTCAAAAGAATCTCATGTCCCTTGTGGAACCTCTTCCACTAGACGTGTCCGTGTCTGAGATAGTTACATTGAAGTCTCCACATAAAACCCATGCATCATGAAGCTGGCTTCTTCTTTGCTTAATCTCATAGAAACAAAGGTCTCGATCTTCCAGATCAAAGGGTGCATATACCGTTGTGATTGACCAGGATTCATCTGACTGACGGTCTTTGAAAGAGGCAGAGATTGAGAAAATGTCAACAGTAGAGTACGTGCATTCCAAGAGCTGGTCATTCCATCCTAAGAGAACTCCACTACAGCTGTTAAGGGAAGCTAGCTGAATCCAATTTGAGATCAGGCTGCCTCCGATCGAAGCGAGCTTACGAGGCCCAGGGTTACTGAGAGTTTGGTTTCTTGAAGGCAGACGACTGAAGGGGAGCAACTGCGGATGCCTTCCTTTATGATTAAGGATTTGTCAGGGTTGCCCAACCCACTCACATTCCAACTAGATATCTTCATTTAGAAAAGAGTGCAACAAAATGCAAAAACAAAAAAGCATGAACGATCCCAAGGATTAGTCAGCCTGTGGAGTTAGACAGAACGGTCTAGTTGACCTGAATGATCAACTAAGTCCTTCTGTTGCCCTTCGATAATGTGCACTGAGCGTGGCCCTTTAGCCTCCACTCCAATAGACTCAGCTACTTCTAAAATATCCTCATTCGAAAGTAATTCAAACTAGTTAAGATGAGCATTCATTACTGAATCAACTGAAGAAAAGGTACCTGAGATCTGCTTCATGAAAGTCCTCGTACTCTTCATCTTGCCTGCCGACCTTGATCGTTTTAGCCTCTTGGATGGACCTTCGTCTGGAGGAGCTGAGATAAGGGAACAGGTAGCTTTTGGAACTGGCCTTCTTAGGAGTGAGCGAGTACGGAAGCTTTCAGCCCTGGCATTACTAGTGCCTGCTATGAACACAACTTTTGCTGCGGCATTTAACTGACTGAGATCTTCTTGAACAGATTCTCTAAGTGCTCCTTCAACAGCTGGTTGGATTTTGGTAAACAGAGACTTCGGGAAGGTGATGAGCTTACCCTTCCAGTACATTTCATGTACTTCTTCTTAGGATTCTTCTTCGGTTGAAACAATGTAGGCAAAAGGAGATTTGGTGGGACCATGCGGGGGTGCTTTATTGCTACTATCTGAGGAATCTGTGATTTGAACAACAGGGGATGCCAACTTGGCAGGATTTGAAATCGGTGCTCGGGCCTCCTTAAATTGCGCATCAACCGCTGGATTTGGAATGATCCCTTCATTAAAGCTCAAATCCGCCAAATTTTAAATATTTAGAAGCTTTTCAAATTTTCCATCTCCTTGCAAAGATTTCGCAACCGTTGGAACCTCCCCCCCCCCCCCCCCAAATCAGGGAGGTTGGTTCGTTGACCACCGGAATTTCAGTCCTGCCAAGAAGGCCACCATCGCCAGCGTCCCTCGGGCCCTCCGGCGCCTTTGGACGCCAAAAACTCGTGCTTCCAACCTCCTCAGAAGATCTAGCAGTCGCGAACAGTTGCACCTTTCCCGATTTAACATCATCAACCGGAATGGGCTCACCAAGCAGTAGAATAGGCACTTCATGCACATGCTTCACAGAGCTCCAGGGGGCAGTATACCTGATGGAGAGGGTCTTAGGAATTTGCGTCAGGTCCTCCACCTCGATGAGGACCAGTGCTTGGTCCCTGGACTTCCTATCTTGCATCTCTTTGCTGAGGGTAATGAGTTTGCCGAAAGGGGAGATAAGGTGCTTAAGTGATTCTTGATTCCAGTAATGGAATGGTAGCAGCGGCAGGTTGATCCAGATGAAGCATGGTTTAGGGTGGAGCCTGGCACCATAGTCCATTGACCAAGAGGAGAATGTGGCATTAAAGCCTGAAAATTTAAAGACCCCTTCTGCAATGGCGCCCTCTGCTTCTGTCACCGTCGAAAATTGGACGTGATACACGCCATCACAAACCCTCTGCAGGGTCCACCAGCGCCCGTGCCTCCCCCAGGCAAAGTTGAAGGCGCTTTCCAAGTCCTTGGTGAGAGGGATGCGTCGCGGGTTTATAAGGTGGAGGAAAGCTCTTGCATGAAGTGCCGGAAGGGCTTGTGAGATGGCGTTGTTGTGCGGGAGATCCACCTCCAACTTGGCGATCCTGTTGTGAACGGGCAGTCCCGCACCTTATGGCCAAACTACTTGCAATTAAAACAGTGGATGCCAAGCCTCCGACACTCAGACGTGACATGGTCGCCCTCCCCACACTTGAAGCAGCGGCTCTCCGTCTTTTTTGATAATTATGGTTCTTGCCTTCTTGGTTCTTGAGTTAATTTTTTTTATTTTCAACTTTCTTTGCAAAAAAAAAAAAAATCATTTTAAATCTAATTTGAATAGTTGAGGACTAAGGATCTTGGCTTATGGTTGGATCTTGTTATGTGAAAATAACATATTCAAAGCTTTTCATGTGCTTTTCAAAACTTCAGTTTAATTACTGTAGGAAGCCATGAATTAAATTTGCATGTTCTTATATATCACTTTCACAAACTTTACTTTCTGATCTAAATTCAAAAAACTTTATATTTTGATTCTCGTGAAACTAAGTTATATGATTAATCAACTGAAATGGACAAAAATACTTATTCCCAGCGTATAGCTATAAGAAAAACGTATATTCATCAATCTTAGTTTTAGTGTGATAAAACTTAACCTTCTTCGGGGATATATCAAAACATAAAGTGTGCTAAATTAATTAAGTATTTTTGGGCTGGGTGATATAAAAAATAAACTCAAGCTGGCAGTAGTTGAAAAATGTCAGTATTTAGACTGTGTGTTTGAATCATTTGATTGTCGCTTGTATTTAGGCTTTGTCTCTTTGATTTCGTATTATATATAATTATGACTCTTAATGAATTACTTCATTTTCCATTCTAGGTTCGTGCTTATTTTAAACGGAAATTTTTCAGATTATAGAGAGAATGGGTTTACTTCTGCCATGCTTTTTGAATCTTTGAACTATTTGTAAGCTTTCTTATCATTTAAGTATCTATATATGACTATATTTCTGTGGTTATTTTGAACATGTAAATTATTTTTATATATTAATGTATTTCAATTGCTAAAAGAAGGGCCTCATAATCTTTGTTCGTCGTGGAACTCCAAATTGTCAGGACCGGCCCTAATTTCGGACTGGGTACAGAAATGGATGAAAGTGTTGGTGTTGTACCAAAGTGGAGAGAGGAAGAAGACAAGATGAGAGATAATTAGAAGAAAAAACAGATATAGTTGAAACACTGCATTTGAGAAGATCCAATGGCATGTATTCGATTTCATAGGATATCGTGTGATTTTAGGTGCATTCGTATATTACGGAAAGTGTGGTATAGTTTATTTACTTCTATCTGTATAATAAAACACAAAGAAAGCTATCAAGTGGCTCTCCTTTAATCCCTCTAAAATCAAAGGCCCAAATATAACCTCACAAAACACATCCCCCCTCCCCCCCCCCCCCCCCCCCCCCACACACACACACACACACACAAAAGGTTCTCCCAAAACTCAAATTCAAATCCTACCACCCAAAACAACTCATTTATTTATTTAATTATTTATCTCTCTCTCTCTCCCCTCTCCCTCCCTCTCTCTCTCTTTCTCTTATTCAAAAAATTAAGAATTTTAAATTTTTCTTTACAAATTAGAAAATAAAAAACTGAAAAAATTAATTAAAAAAATTCAAAAAAAAAATCAAAAAATCAAAAACTTATATAAAAAAAAATTTAATTGTTTTTAAAAAAATAAATAAATAAATTTATAAAATATAAAATTTTAAAAAATTTTTAGAATTTTTAAAATTTTAAAAATTAAAAATTTTAAATTTTAAATTTTGAAATTTTGAAATTTAAAATTTGAAAATTTGAAAATTTGAAAATTTGAAAATCTCAAAGCAAAGCCAAATCCAATGCCGAACCCCAATCAAGAGGTTGTCGCTGATATCTGATCCGCTACTTATTCCATATCGGTGACTCCCCTCTACCAAATCGAGCGCGAATATCAAGCGACTCTGTATCAGCGACTCCCCTCCACCGAATCGAAAGTCTCTATATGCGATGCGACGACTCTAATTTCATCTCATTATCTGAATTCTCATTCTAATTTTTAATTTTGTGTGTACAAGGGATTACTCAGTTTTTTGCTTACTCGAATTTTGTGTGTGCATGAGATCTAAGTTCAGAGAGGTATGATGGTTTTAATTTTGGGTTTAAATTTTTTTTAATTTGGTGATTTATTTGATGAGTTTTTTTATTGGTTTTGATTTAAGGTGTGTGCAAGTGAGAGGTGGATTATTTGGTGGCTTCAATTTGAGCTTCCAAACCATAGCAGGACAGGTAAGCTGACCAACAACCTAAAATAACTTGGCAAATATGCAACATTAATTTCTTTACTACAAGAGAAAATACTATCATGAATTGTTTCCTTCACTGGTTATTAGAAAACCATGGACAACATAACATATAAGAGCTTTTAGTGTATGTTTGGATATATAAGATTGGGATGACTGGAGTTTATCAGTGAAGGGTGCAAACTCTCCACTCAAGAAAGACAGCTAAAGTAAATTTATTATTTATCCATTTTGATTTTTTTTTATATAAATGTGCAATGGGGAGACAAAGTGGAGATAAAAAAAATGATTAGCTTGGATTAGAGTTTTGAGAACTTCATGTATTTCATTTTGGTTGAAATAATAATAAGAGGTATTTCAATTACAAAGTGAGTCTCAGACAAACAAATGTTTAGATTATTGGTATTGTAGATACCTTCACACATGCACTTGCGTTACCATTGTATTTAGACATGCTCATAGTGGTTATGGGATTAGAGTAAGCTCTATAAAACCTATATGATAATGTCTTTACATAACTATTACAAGCATCTAAAAGTGATGCTGAAGTTTAAAAAAAACTCTATGCAGTGTTTCTAACAAATTATATGCATTCCGGGTAAGTTCAAGCTAATGATCAAGAAGGTGATGGTTGAGCTTAAATGTAGATATACTGCTTCCTCATATAATATGTTTGTTACTTCAATTAATTGATGGACCGCCAAAACTATTTTATATAATCAAACCATGTGCACTGTTCCGAAGACGTGCCGTAGGCACGTGTCAATGGACAAACCTAAGTACCCATACAAATTAATAACTTTAAACTAATTTTTATTTTTAAGGGGTTGTATAAATCTAGTTATGGTTAGTTAACGGTTTGTACCATAAAGGAGCTCTAACTTTTACAAGTATAATATTTTTTCCTCAAGAAGTTAAAATTTTATTTAAAAAGTGGATATTGGATAATCTGTAAACTCAATCCGAATTCGAAAAGGAATTCGACCCGAATCCGGCCAGAATAAGTTTGGATTTGGATATGCGTGTTGATTTTATAGGATCCGACCCAAATCCGACCCCTTGCCACCCCTACATTAGGAGTGGAGTTTGTGTTACATCACCTGGTGGAGTCAAACTTGTGCAAAGACCATGTACACAAATCATTTACCTTGTGGAGTAATACTTGTGCAAAAATCTTGTACAATATACTCAAAGATTTGTCTCCTTTTTTTCTTTTTAAAATGCTAAAAAGAGAGTAAAAGTAGGACTTCCTCGCTGAAAATTACAATTCAAATTTCAAAACCAAGTTGGTATCCTTAAACACAATTAAAACAACAAATCAATTTCGAAAATTGATTTAAAACGAAAAAAAGGAAAAAAAGAAAACCACAATTTCTCTCTCACGGTCTCACCCCACAACCTCAACTCCCACTTCGCACCTAAAACCCCAATAACCATCGGTGTTTCTTCTCTCCCCCCACACCCCTTCTTTGTTTTATCTCCACATCTCTTCTATGTTCCAAAATCACAATCTCACATCTCTAATGTGGTTTATGTGGGGGTCTTAATTTCGATTGCATTTGAGTTGATGGTGGGGGAGTATGCAATGAATGATAAAGGGAAGAGAGCATGATCTCAGTATGTATGGGCTGAAAAAGATGATGCGCCATATTGAACCTCTGTTACCAATTTATACTCTTAATTAGTGACCAAGCATTAGGTAAAACAATTTCCTATATTTTTTGTATTTTTTGTTTTGATTTTAAGAATTCAATTGAGATGACATTCATGTTGCTTTTGCAATGAATCTTATTAAGGGATTAAGAATCAAGTTGTGGCATCATGGTGCAAGTACCAGATTCAGCATTATGTTGAAGAATTTTCTTCATCACTTACGAAATTAGGGTTTACAATTGGAGATATTCCTTTCTCTTTCTTTTTTTTAAAATGAATTTGATAGGGGAGGGAGATCGAGAATCAAATTGAAGGTGGTTTTGTTTATTTTACAACTTTATTAGCCAAAGAATAGTTAAGTTTTGGAGGAATCATGTATGGTTATGACACATCATCTACTTTAGTTTCACTTTTTGTTTTTTTAATTGTTTGATTAATTTTTTGTTCTCATATATTAAAAAGATAAATAAAAAAAGATTCAAAGGATGAAGGTTCTCAAGCATCAATTTGGTTACTATCTTTTTCATCAATGTATTGAATGGATACTTTAGAATACAAAAGTCAAACTATATGTGTGTGTATGTGTGTGTGCGCGCGCGCGTGCATTTAAGGGATTGATACTCCATCAGTTTTAAAATACAGGTCATTCTAGGTTTATACACGACTATTTATGAACAACCTCGGATTGTGTTAAGAGTACTAGGCTATGATTAATGGATCTTTAAGGATATTGTAAAATGTCATACTTAACATTCTATATTACTACTTACCCTTCTCTATTGTAATATGAATAGACAAGGGTAAAATTGAAAGTCTCTTAGAAAATTAATTAACATATGTATGATTTTGTTCCAAAGACCAATGTTTGGAATTGATATATATGATTGGCTATTAACTTTGCTCAAACCTCATAAGACCTGATGGACTTTCAACAATTATAATGAGATTTATGTATTCTACTATAATTGTTGTTGTTCTTGTTCTTGTGTGGGTTTTAATTCATAGAAGTTTGTTAGAATTAATGGATGAGAATAATTCTTTATTGATTGTTTTAATAAACTGAATACAATATGACTCATACATATAAGAGAGAATAGAAGACTAAACTGATACATAACCAATATGGGACTAAACTAATATATCATCTAACACCTCCTCTCAAACTCAAGTTGGTTCAAGCAACAAGAGTTTGGAATACCGACGATGTTGATGTGGAAGAAACGACAAACCGTGGTGCAGTGACAGAACTGAGAAGTAGAGTGTTGCGGAAGAAAATAGTGGTGGCGCACTATTGAGATCTCACCCGAACAGTGGCGGGATCTCCATATCACAATCTATGATGGGATCTCACCCCTGACTTGAGAATGGTCGATGATAGGATCTCACCCCAGACTTGAGAATTGTCGATGATGTGGGATATCATTCCTGAACTGAGAACTGGATGCTGAAAACACCCCCTCTCAAACTCATGATCGATCAACCGGAGTGAGTTGACGATCTGGATGTAGAAACACAAGAACCTGCAAGAAGGGTTTTTTTTTGTTTTAATTTTTTATTTTTATTTTACAAAGAGATTTTGACTGACAGAAAGAAACACTATGCCACATATGAAGCCTTTATTTAGACAAGACCAAAATATCCGAAGGTTCAAATACTGACTCATAAAGAAGATAGCATAAGAAAAGTAAATAGCCTGGCTTTGCTGCTCCAATAAGCCAAGATTTAGGACCCAGACGAACAAACCCATGAACAAGCCACCATAAAACCATATCTCAGAATCCCTTCTCCTCATCAGAATCCCATGATTTGAGGGTTTCGTTAGTTGGTTAGGAATTTCTCGGGAATGAAGACACTGGTGTCATCGGTGGTGGTGAGTGGTGTCGCCGGAGTTGAGTTGCTGATGTTGGTGGAGACAGAGTTTTGGATCGGTTGTTGCCGAAATTGTTGGTGTAGCCGCTTATTGTGGCGGCTGGGGTTTGTGTTTTGAAAAGGGTTTGGATTTTGGAGATTTGGGATTAGGGTTTGAGAGATAGGAGATGACGACTGGGATTTTGGAGATTTAGGGTTTTGGGGGAGATTAGGGTTTTGATCAAGATCGGGAGAGCAATGTCCGGAGGTGGAGTGACTCTGATGAAGATGAGAACCACCCCACCTCGACGACGAGGATCAAATTAGTATAGGCCTTATAGGACGATATGCTCTGATACCATGTTAGAATTAATGGATGAGAATAATTCTTTATTGATTGATTTAATAAATTGAATACAATATGACTCATACATATAGGAGAGAATAGAAGACTAAACAGATACATAACCAATATGGGACTAAACTAATATATCATCTAACAAAGTTCATGAAAAACACATGCTTTCTGGGTGATTCATACTATTTAGAGCTTCTATGTATGCCTTTTTTTATATAGTAGAGTTTTGGGAAAGTATCATTAATACGGTTTTAATTTAAAGTAATGAAAAATTAATAACACTATTTTCTCATTTAAATTATGATTGGTTTCGTTGATATTATTGAATTATTGTTTTAGTTTGCTATATGTTTTGTTCAAGGGGTTCTCAATTCCCCACTCAAACTAAACAGTTTTAGTGTTTTCTTTTTTGAAATTTCTGAAATGTTATATTCCACATATACGCTATCTTTTCATCTTATACCTCTTTGTCTTTTTTTTCTCATGCACTCATAGCATGAGATGAAATTCATACTTTTGGGGGGTGACAAATCGAGACATCGTCCTATGGGTCTGCCCAAAGGATCATTATGACAACATATGTGTATTCCTATCCTCATTAGACGTCATGCCACTACAACAAATATGACATTTGATAGCATTCATAAAATGCTATAGTAGACCTACGATAGCGTTTTACAAACGCTATCAAAAGTGAGGAAACAATATTATCAGCAGGATTAGAAACTACAGCTCCCATTGCTCCAGATGCATAACCAGCTAGACAGGTAACCCCCAGTTGTTGAGTTCTTGAACAGTCCTTTTTCTTTCTGATAACATTGCGATATAAAATGTCCACCGAGTGCTCAAATGATGAGAACATAACAATTGAAACGGCACAAATATATGCATAGAGTTAATAAGTAAAATTATTGGCATGCCAAACTTTGATTGCTACTAAGCACGGAAGAGAATATGTAAGAAAGAATGAAATTAATTACATGGAAGATTTCGGCCCCAAAGCGGAAATAGTCCACTGTAAAAGCTGAAATCAAAGACAACGGATTTTAAAAAATTAGACTGAACCAAAAGGAAAGCATTTCCAAAAACAAACACATGCATTATTCAGATATAGTCAATTAAATCAATAGTTTAATCGTGAATGATATTTAATATCCTCACCCAAACAAGCCTTCTGATGCATATAGCTTTGGAATGCCGTCAGTCAAACCCTTTGCAAACAACTTGGGTTCAGTCTGAACACGAACTTTCAAAAGGGCAAAGGGCAACATCTGCTATTACTTGAGCCGGTCTGAATGGGATCAAATATGATTGCCTTCTCAGATTTGCATCTTAGGACTCCACTTGTTGATCAAGCAATGATGACATTGATGTACCTAGGAATCTATATAGAAACCACAGGATAGCAAAGTCTAAATTCAGAATATTTCAATTTGCATAAAAGACAGACATATCAAGGATGATGACTGGAATAGTATGTCTCATAAAACATTCTCCACAGTACATTAAACTACTACTACTCTCTAGATTTTACTCTTTTTTTACTTTACAACATTCTTGTTTAGCAAGGACTGGATAAAGCAACTAAAAGACAAATCAAGGATGATGACTGGAATAGTATGTCTCATAAAACATTCTTTTCAGTACATAAGACTACCACTATTCTGTAAATTTACTCTTTCTCTTTTTGTAATTTTATAACAGTCTTATATAGCAAGGACAATATTGTCATATCTAGCTGAACTTCGAAGGAAACCAGTAGCAATTACCTCGGTTTGTATGAAAACAATTTTTAGTATTGAATGTAACAACTTGGAAGTTCCTGTAAGCTGAAAGAGCAACTATGGCTACTTACTATACCTGTGATTTTCATTTTCCAGCATATCCATTAACTATTAAGTACAAGGTTCTGCATCTGGAACGCCTATAAAAACAAGTTAGGATCTTTCATATAAACCTGGCTCTAAAACTAAGCACTGGTATATTGATTGCAACGCTTTTTATTGTAGGTTTTGTTTGGATATTCAAGAACTCTATCGTTTAGTTCATTTAATTTTCTAGCATCTGGACAGTATAGTAGGTATGCTTTCGATACATCAAATACTCTGTCCTTAAATTTTGTTTCCATTGACACAATTGGTCAATCTGCTAAATCTACCAACTCATTTGCTTTGATAACTCCAACATCTATTCATCGACTACAATCTAAAGCTCATTCTGAGCTCTTTTATCCTCATAGAAATGTAGAGCATTCTCAGAGGTTTTTCTGAGTTTGAGTGCAGTAACTGGACCACTTGATTATGGGTCACATCTAGCAAGTATGCACAGCTTGAAGAAGTAAACAATCTAATGTTGCACCAACACCGGAAAATCTGTAGTTGTTAGAGCATAATGAGGTTGCATATAGTAAATTCATTGATAAGAGTGATATGGGTACCTTAAAAAAATAGGTGCTATCATAGTGTACTGAAGGAGGTTGGAGGCTTGCTGGAAAGACTGTAGATGATCATTATCGATTCCAGATTGCGTACAAGGAAGATATTAGCGAATGAAATTTTGGTTAATGACATTTTGGAAGTGTTTTTATTTGTGTTGATCTAGACAAATAAATGCTAGAATACATGTGGAGATAAGGAGAGTATATATTTTCAGTTGATATTGTGAACCTATTAAAGAATTCCAACAGTTAGACCTTGAGATGAACTAAGCTTTACAAGGGGACAAATTGATGCTATACTGCCTCCATACTGAACATGATATTAGATTAATTGGAATACCAAGACATACTGCAGTGAGGCCTAAGCTTAAGACCACTGTTTTAAATTTCTTCCGATACGCTTGTGGAAAATTGGTTGTGCTGGATGTCTTAAAGTCTTTCAACATAATAATTATGGTAATATGACAACCCTTGATTCCTACTGCTGCACCCAATCAATGGTCATTCTGAATAATATCCACTTGAGTTACACATTTGTTCTCGTCAAAATTTAAATTTTAGCCGGTGAGTGTATAGAATTCAATAGCCATCAAACCATATTCGTATCTATAGAAAAACACATACTGTCTCTAGTCTCTACTAACAAGCCTAATGGTCACAATTCACAAACTTCAAATATGATGAACTCATAATAATCAAATTTGGGCATATCTAACAAAGAAATAATATAAGAAAGGGGGAAATGAACTCATATAAACTGTAGAGATCAAGACGGGAAACACCCATATCGAAAAGAACATATACCTGCCAGGTTTTCCTGAAGCCATTTAGAATTTTTCGGACTACTATGACTGTTCCACCACCAAGAATACAACCGCTTCAACTCAGCATGAGTCAGTGTAGCCATGAATCTAACAAGCAACCCAACGACCCACAAGTTTACTCTTTGAAACGCTTGATAGGTATACCAATATAAAAATCTTAGGTACCAGATATAAGCCCAAAAAAAAGCTAAACCAAATCACTAAATGCAATCCAAAAAGACAAGCCGCCGTTTCTCAATATTATGTCTGACCCCTTCGATGAACTCTAAGCTACCTACAAAAATACAGAAAAAAATTTGGACAACAGTCTACAATGTTACGATACAAACTTCATGTAGTTTTATTTATCAAGTTCAGCATACTAATCTGTTTCACGAGAGTAACAACAGAGCAATCAAATGCAATGACTATAGCATTAAATCAAGAAAGAACAATGATAAAGATGATGATAAGTCTCTCACTTTCACAACAAGCAGTGAAAATTTGCAGCTCCTTATTTGTAAACAACTCAAGATCACAACTTCTTACAATTGACACCACCTGATCAAACCAAAATAAGTTAGGATCATATCAAACAAATATACAAGTATATTTTTCCCCGAAGATGGAAGTTTGATAAATACCCAAAGCTCCGAAACATAACATATCATGCTTTGCAAACATGATGGCTGTTAATTCTAAAATTGAAAATCATCTTTTTCCAGAGAAAATAAGTAGTTGAAACATCCAATTCAGGATAATTTTTGGAGGAGAAAAAAAAAGATACTGCGAATAAACTTACAGTTAATAACCAACAGAAAAGGATGAAGTAAAGCATAAGCAACTTAAAGCAAAACCAACAAATTTTGAAGAAATGATCAAATCTAAAAACAAATAACTAACCTATTTGATCAAAACCAAGAATCCAAACTAAAGCTTCAAAATCAAAATTCTTCAATGGGTTGAATGATCAACCAATAAAAGGACATATATGGGTCTTAATCAAAATTCAAACTTTTTCATTCCTACCAGAGAATAGGAATATGAAAACCATACCATGAGAATTTGAAACGTAGCAGCAATGAAGGATCACAAGCTGCAAGTTGCATCCTCCCACCTCGAAGGGCAGTTGTCAAGCTAAATTACCACCTTGCACAATGTTGTTACCCCAAATACGGCGCAGTGGTCGACGGCGAGAGAAAAAGGTTGTTACCACCGGCGATTTGGTCGACTGCGCGAGAGAAAGAGCAGCGGATGTCGGCGATTAATATAGTGGGGGTATCGGGGGCTGAGGAGAAGAGGACGACGGCAGCATGGGGATAAGGAAGCGGGAAGGAGAAGATGGCGACGGACAAGACGACGATGGGGAGCGGGGAGAAGATAATTGGACTAGGGTTTGCGAACGGGGAGGAGAAAATGAATATTTTTTGTGATTTCAATCGGGAGAAGAAAATGAACTGGTTTGAGAATGATTTGGGTTTTTAAATTAGAATTTCCCTTTTTACCCTTATCACTTCAGTTTATTTACAAATATTATAGCGTTTTTAAAACGCTGTAAAAAATACAGCATTTTAAAAACGTTATCGTAGCTAAAAATAAATTTCAAAATTAATCAAAGATAGCATTTAATTCAGAAATGCTATTATTGATCACTTTCAATAGCATTTACACTTAAACGCTATAATAAATCCGCTATAGAATGTCATATATGTTGTAGTGTGCACTCTTTTTGTTCACTTTGTTGGACTTTTCATTTCTTTTTACCTACTTTGTGACAATATTTTTTGTTTCAGAAGAAGAAGGGTGATGACAGAGAAATCAGTATCAATATTCAAACATACACAAGAAAAGTAAGTTATCTGTATGACAATACTTTTGTCTGTTTGATTATCTTTAGTTCTTTAGTTGTATTTATTTGTAACATTAATACCGGCTTCTAATTTTAACTTGAAACGTACTTTACTTAAATTTTGCAAAAATACTCGAAGACTGAGACATGTGGTTGGTTTCATTTTCATGGTATTTGCTTGGAATGTCAATATACATTAAATTTCTAAGGTATTTAGTTTCCTGGTCGGGTTCATTTCAATAAGTACTTTATTGACTAGATCTTTATTTGGTCCACATTTTTTGGTTTTATATTTTGATCCAATATTAGATCATCTTTTAGATGGTTGATTCTAATTCTTGGGGTTGATTCTAATTCTTGGATCTTAAGGTTGTTGTCATCTAAAGGTTTGCACTCGAGCACAAGTTTAGTTGAACACTATTTTGGGATTACAAATTGGTTTAATGCATCTGGGGTTTGATAAATCTTGGCTATGGCCTATAAATTCATATGTAGATATTTTACATTCATATCATTCAAGAACTAACCTGGAACTGTCTATAAATATTTTTCTGTAGATTAAAGTGAGATATATGTTATGTAGAACTATGTAAATGAAGAAAAGAGTGTTAGTATTAATGGATATGAATTTTTGCAATGACGAGTTTGATTATGAAGCTTTTAAATTACATGTGCTTATGTATTATGGATACACATTGTCATTATATTTAACTTATAGTTAATATGTATAGCTACGATTAAGATTTATATTTTCTATGCACTTCAAGCATGTCATGCAATTTCATTTAAATTATGGCCAAGTTTCCAGGTGATATGTCTAGCTATGGTTTTGATTTAAAAAATTTCTACAGTTCAAGCATGTACAATGTTGGTTGAAGAACAGTGTAGAGAAGGCAATGGCTGGATGTGGATTTTAAAGAGAGCTTGAGTGAGTTTGTAGGAGGACTTAGAAAATGTGGACACAATCTGTTCTTACAGAAGCTTTTTTGTAAGAGGGCTATGACAATCACAGTGGGCCTCAAATGTCCAAAGCGTTGTGAATATACCGACTATCTATTTTAGAAACTTATTTAATGATTTTTGTGTGTAAATTTTGTAATTTACACTTGTAGTTTTTATTGGTTTCGAAGTTTGTGGGTTAGTCTTCTGTTTAGATGTAATACATCAATATTTTCAAATATTGAAGTTGAGTGGCATGTAGTTATTTAGGATTTAGACATGGATAAATATGATGTATTATCTAAAATTTGATGGTTTAGATATAAAATATCAAATGTTAGTATTCAAGAAAAAGCTTCATGAACAGATGCGACTTTGTCAATTTTAAGAAATTCGGATTTGGTTTCAGTTAATCATTGTCATTTCTATCAAAAAGAAAATTCTCATTGTAAATGTACTTATATGAAATCATTTACTTAGGTTTTAAATTGTTGTATATTTCAGATCTATTGCAATATTATTATTTTTGGATAATTTTATTATTCTCTGATATTTTAAGAAAAAAATGTGCAATATTGTATAGGGGTCCGACCCGAATCCGACTAGAATAAGCTTTGATCTGCATGTAGATTTTATAGGATGCGCCCCAAATCCGACCCGTTGCCACCCCTACATTAGGAGTGGGGTTTGTGTCACTTCAGAAGATGCCCTTCACAAAAATAATTCTACGCCTGACTTTTTCTTATCACGTCACACTAAATCATAGCTCGCAACAACAATCACAGCCTATACTAAGCCGCATATACGATATGCGACTTCTATTATTTTGTTGCCGCGATTAGTAACTGCGGTCATAGTTCATTTAGTTCATAAACAACGTCACAGTTAGCAATAACGGCTCTGTATGTGAAAAATTAAAAAGAGTTGCCGCAATTTCTAACCGCGGCTATGTTTACAAAGTAGTCGCAGTTAGGCACTGCGGCTCTTACTATATGTTTTTCTTAGCTGAACATCGTCAATTGGCAGAAAAACTTATACATGAAAGAGAAATGAGTAATGCTATACATACTACCAAAATTACTATACTTCCTTTTACTATCTTAGGTAACACACTATTAGTGGAGGTTACTGTAGAGTGGGCTATAAAAACATCCTGATAAGGTCAACAAAGAGATTATAAAATATTATTGAATTATTGTGGATTGATTATAACTGAGTACAATGACTCCTATATATAGGAGGAATCCAAATAATAAACCGGTACATAACCAGATATGAGACTAAATATATATTACAATATCTAACACCCCCTCTCAAACTCACGGTGGGTCGAACAGTGTGAATTTGCCCACCAAGTAACGAAATCTCTGAACAGTGTGGAATTTGGTGAAGAAGTCTGTTGTCTACTGTGAAGATGTAACAGAATGAAGGAAAATGGTACCTACTTCAAAACGCTCATGAACATAGTGACAATCTATCTATATGTGCTTCGTTCGCTCATGAAAGACCGGGTTGCTTGAAATGTGCAACGCACTCCGGTTATCACAATGAAGAGGAGTAGTTTATGTGAGAGTAACACCCATATCTGATAACAACCAACGAACATGAACAATCTCTCTAGTAGTAGCTGTCATTGCTCTGTACTCAGCTTCAGTGGAAGAACATGCAGCAACAGTCTGTTTCTTGCTTCGCCATGAAATCAGCGAATCACCAAGAAACAGACAGAAACCTGTGGTAGACCGTCTGGTAGGAGGATCACCCGCACAGTCTGAATCAGAATATGCACTGTGCTCCAGTTTGGATATAGAAGACATGAATAATGAGCGGGTGATAGTGCCTCGAAGATATTTGAGGATCCGAAGAAGAGCACTGTAGTGAACTGATGTAGGAGCAGAAACAAACTAACTAATAACACTGACTGCATGAGCAATATCGGGTCTAGTCATGCATAAGTAGACAAATTGTCCAACAATCTATCTGTATCTAGTAGGATCTGGAAGGAGCTCACCATCTGTGGGACGAAGCTTCACATGAAGCTCTAAGGGGGTATCAGCTGATCGACTGTCAGAGAGACATGTAGTGGAGATAATATCTGATGTGTATTTCTGTTGAAAAATGAGTATGCCCTGTGATCCATGGGCAATCTCTATACCCAGAAAGTAGCGTAGTCTACCAAGTTTTTTCATATGGAACTACTGGTGAAGGTAGTGTTGGGTGGATGCAATGCCTGTGGAGTCATCCCCGGTAATAATCATCTCATCAACATACAATAGTAGAAGTACTCTCTCCTGCGGTGATGACCGCATAAACATAGAGTGGTTCTGTGAACTCTGACTGAAACCAGCCTGGGTGATGACACAGAGAAAACACTTAAACCATGCTTGAGGGGCCTGTTTCAGGCCATATATAGCACGACAGAGACAACAAACATGACGAGGAGGAGTGGTAAGGCGAGAAGGAGGATGCATATAAACAGCCTCAGATAATGTGCCATGAAGAAATGCATTCTTCGAATCCATCTTGTATAACGACCAGTGACGAATGGAGGCAATGACAAGGAGAGTATGAACTATAGTGATCTGTGCAACTAGGACAAAAGTCTCATCATAATCAATGTCATGCTCTTGAGTAAATCCGTGGGCAACTAGACGAGCCTTGTGCTGCTCAATGGAGCCATCAGGTCAATACCTGGCCTTGAAGATCCATTTGCAGCTAACAGACTGAACGCCCACAGGCAGTGGAACAACATCCCAAATGTCAGTTTGATTAAATGCACAAAACTTCTCTGCAATAGCTTTCCTCCACTCGGGAAATTGAATAGCTTTCTAATAGGTTCTGGGCTCACGTGTGGAGTGTGTAGCAGTGAGATATGCATAAAATTGTGGTGAGTAGGAGGCAAGTGTGGCAAAACAAAACTGATCAGAGGGACCGGTGGCATCAGATGTGTAACGGGCCGGTGGGATGCCTGAGATAGAACGTGTAGACTGATAGATCGGTGGTGGATGGGTAGTGTGTGGGGGTGAGATAAGTGGAGGGGGGGCATGCAGATGTGGGGATGCAGGTGGTGACGGTGTAGGATGCTATGGGGATGCAGGTGGTGTCTCCGTAAGAGGAATAATAGGTGGAACGTCAGTATGAGGTGGGAAAGGAGTGAGATCATATAGAATGCGTGAAGGTAGGGCCGAGGAGATAGTCCAACTACAGGGGATTCGAGAAAATTAGCATCATCAGGAAAAGTCAAGTAGTAGGGAGAGTCTTTCACAAAGGAGACATGTCGAGAAATACGAACACGACCCGCCACAGGATCAAAACAATAATATTATTTATCTTCTGGACTAAGACCTAGATGAACACACTTAGTAGCTCGGGTGGTGACCTTCGTGCGCTCAGTGGGAGAAAGAAGGATATAACAGGTGCACCCAAAAGTACGGAGCATACTGTAGTCCAGCAGTGAGTGTCAAAGAGCCTCATGAGGTGACGTGCCAGATAGGGCAGACAAGGGAGTGATGTTAATGAGATTGACAGATGTCATGACAGCTTCAGCTTAAAAGAACGAGGAATAGAAGGGCAGAGTAGAAGAGCGCGAGCTGTCTCAAGGATGTGACGATGCTTGCGTTAAACTACATCATTATATTCATGTGTGTGAGGGCATGATTGCTGAAAGAGTGTACCATGAGATTGAATGATTGATCTTATAGCAGTGGAAGTGTACTCACGAGCACCGTCTAAGCAAAAGATTTTGATACGTACACCAAACTGAGTGTGAACCATATTCGTAAAGAATTGGTAAATGTCAGGTATCTCAGAGCATTGACGCATAAGAAACACTCATGTGTAGCAAGTATGGTCATCTATGAAACTAACATAATCAAGATAACCTTTGTTAGAAGGTGTAAGTGATGGTTCCATATGTCAGAGTGAATAAGCTGAAAATGATGGGTGATTTGAGAAGTGTTTTTGTGATTAAAAGGGAGTGCTATGTGTTTGGCCAAATGACAACCCTGACAATCAGACAAACGAGTAAAAGAAAGAGGACCAAGGGCACCACTACGAACTAAAGTGTCACGCCCCGCTTTCCAAAAAGAATATGGAATACGGATACGTAACAAAAGCCCAGCGAATGATTTTCATCACCCATAAGCTGTTCAGGAATCTTTACAACATATCACAAAAATAATCAGAGTCGGAAGCAAAAGTATCAACCAACATGCATAATTGAAAAAAGATACCAACAGAAATTACTTAAAACCAAATATAATAATCTCAAATAATCAAATTCTGAACGAGTCAAATATCCTGGGTCACATCGCCCAAATACAAATAAATATTCAAGTAATCAAGTACATTTTATTCCAGTTCAAGCAATAAATAATAATAATAATAAAGCATAAACTCCAGCACTAATACATCATCTCGCCAATACCATCTGGCAGCCGACCATCCTGATCTGCAACTAGTAAATTTGCAGGAGAATGAAAAAGAAAAACAAGTACCCATCAATTGCAAGTTACGGGCCACTTATAATGTAGGATACAAGTACATTGGAAAAACTAAACAAATCTAAATAATAGCAGAAACAGGTATAGCATGGTATAGCATAATCAACTAGCATGGTATACTAATATGTGTCCAGTACAGTGTCATATAGCAACTAAAAGTATTCAGTAACAGTAAGCCCAGTATGTCAGTGTAACAGTATAACAGAGTCAGTCCAACAGTATCAGTCTAACAGTATCAGTCTTATGTTCTTATAGTCTTGTGTATATTACTAGCTAGGTAGCACTTTATGCGCCATTCTTTTATCGCATGGTTGCTACATTCAAAACAGTAACGTTTGTAGATTTCGTAGGGGATCATATAGGGCAGTGTACTTAGATATCAGTAACAGTAGCAGTAGCAGTAACAGTCAGAACCTAGTGGTCCTCCTCCGAGTACACCTTCCTATAGGAAAGTGTATAGGTAATCAGTATAACAGTATAACAGATGCTCAGTATGGGAAACACGGGCCCCCTTTCAAGTACACATTTCTATAATTTCCCACTACTAGATCCTTCCCTTAAACCCCGGCTTGGTTACCTTTATTATGGTCATCAAATAGATATGAATGTGTAAGAACTAGTGTCAACTAACATGGTATAATTAGTATTAGGTTCAAAAAAACAAATAAACATGCAGAGATGATATACAGTCACATAAACGAGTAAAACAGTGTATGTTCATATTCAGGACAGCAAGACAGTATGGTACTAAAACAGAAAATCTTGTCGCTACAGAAATGCAAATATGGATCCGTTGAAGAATCTGAAAAATAGACATCCACACAAATCCAGCGAATATAAATAAGTCATATAGTGTTTCAAAAAATCATAACTTAAAACTGATTTGAAAACAGAAAACACGTTCAGCCAGGAATCAGGAAAACGAATTCAAAATCAAGAAAATAGCATCAAAACTCATCAAATAAATCCACGAAAAATCTGGGGTATTCCCCTATGTGTCTAGAATCAAAATATAAAGTTTCATAATATTCTAGTAAAATTAGTTCAGTCATCAAAATTAAGAAAACATCAAGAAACAGTAGTTTGGCAAATCTGGAGTTCCCAACACTGTTGTACGAAAACTGAATTATCTCGCAACCAGTGAAACGAAATCCAAATCAGCCAAAGGGAGATGAAAATAGAAAAAATATATTAGCTTTTTTATTTTACGAACATTTTTAATACAGTAAAAAGAATTAGGGTGAAAACGCAATTCTTTACAGAACAGCGAGCAAAATACAGCAAGTATGACTTTTGTAAACATGCATGAAATGACATATAAAACTCATCAATAAAATCTACCAAAATTCTGGGAAATCCCTAGATAGGTATAGAACAACTGCCCAAAGTTTCAGATCAAAATAATATATGTAGCATAGTTCTTTAAAATGATTTGTCATCAAAATTACCGAAAAACAGAATCTGGAAAAGATCGACACCTCTGTAGTAAAACAGTCATAACTCACTCATACGAAATCATAATCAAGCAAGGTTAGAGGGGTTTGAAAGTAGACAAAATTATCTAAAACTTGTGTTTTATACTGAAATTAAGATACTGATTTAGAGATAGTCCAAAACAGCAAACAAAACAGAACAGGGACAAAATACAGATTTCTCCCTTAAAAACAAAATCAACATAGATTCAAGAAAATTGAACCAAACATATCCAAACATGAAATCGAGTCTACCAAGTGTCTAAACATCATGAATTAGGGTATCTAGCATGTCCACACCAAATATAACACATGGGACTCAACAAAATCACGAATTTTTACAAAATTCTCGCATACATGATCAAAATCAATAACGGGTAAAACCTAGGTTAATTCATGTCCATATTTTGTGTCGTGAGTCATCTATGGTCAAATTTTCACAATAGAGACAAAACCTATCAAACATAACACAAGCAAGAGTCGTCTCTAAACCCAACTATACTATAGGTGGTATTTTTGACTTGTATCAAACAAATGAATTGGAGTACAAGTTACTTGCCTGAGGGATGACGAATCCAACGGAGGAAAAAGCAAAAATAATGGGAACATATTTCCGGGCATGAACACGACACCACGAACGAACGACCACGAGCAAGATCACAAACCTAAAGAACAATCGATCACAGACACGATCGGACGGCTGGGATCACGGGATCAAGGTATCAAGGCGATCGGATCAGATCGGACGACTCTGATCGAATATCAAGATCAAGATCGAGATGTGATCAGTATCTTGATGATGATGATCGGGTCAGATCGACGATCGGACGGTCCACAATCAAAGCAAATCAAGAGCTCCATGATGGATGAGATCAAGATCCAATCGAACAGCTCACAATCGAAGTGTTCATCAAGATGGTGATCAACGGCCCACGATCCACTTGATCAAAACCAAAGATCAAGATCAAGATCCACGGACGGCTAAGATCCAATATGATCAAAAACCCACTTGATCAAACAAAACAACCCAACATAACAGCACTCAGTGCTTGGCTGACCGTGACTGGTTCGCAATGGCAGCGAGGCGGTGTGACGGCGAACTGCGGAAGGCAGGACAGGGGACACGGTGGCGGGGACAGTGCTGAGGGAGTGCTGGCAGGGCACTGTGGTGGCGCGGCTGACTGTTGGCTTCGGGGGAACAGCACAGTGCACAAGGAAGAGCGCTGCACTGCGGGGGAGAAGACGGCGGATAGCGCTCGCTAGGTTGGGCTATTGCGGTGGGCACAGGAGGCGCCGGCGATGTGCTGCAGGTGGCGTCGTCGAAGGTGCAGGGGAGAGGGCCAGGGAAAAGGTTGGGGAGACTGGTGAGTTGCGATGGCGGCACGAGCAGGCGGAGGGCGGACGGGAGAGGGGATGGTTGCAACGTAGAGGGAGAGATCGGAGACGAGGTGGATTGAAGAGGCGGCTAGGGTCTGCATAGGGGAGATGAAAAGGCTAATAGGGGTATATATACACAGGGTTTAGGTTTGGATGACGGCGGAATAAAGGGTCAGGTAACATATGGTTATAGGGTCTAGGGAGTTAACGGGTTAGGGTGAGGTAGTTAAGTGGGTAAACGGGTAGGGATAGGTATTAATGGGTTTAGGGGTTTTTAATAGGTAAATGGGTATGGGTATTTAAATAAGGGGTTTTAAAAAGAGTTTTGGGTTTAATATCCAAAAGAATAGATAAAATAATCAATAGTAAATAATTAAATCAAGTATAACAATTAGTAATACAATAATAAATCAAATAGTATAAATTGAGTTAATACTCAAATGCTAGCAAATACAATAAGACTTTGTAATAATAATAATAATAACCGAAAACAAATAAAATTATCGATCAAAATAGATTTTAATAGGATATCGGATAGTACAATTTGACAAAAGAACTTGAAAACCGAAAAAATTTAATTTGCGAAAATTGTAAATACAAAAAAATACAAAAAAAAATACATTTTTGGAAAAACATGGGTTACATAAAGTTTTGAGTCGAGACTCGCTAATATATCCTAAATATTGGTGTCACAGATCAGCATCAGAGTGCACAACACTAGCAAAATAAGGATGAGATTTATGTGCATGAAGAAAAACTTGGTGACAACGTGAGAGAGAGAAAGCTAATAGACCATGAGTGTGTAGTGAGAAGTTGTGAGCCATCGATGTATAATTACTAGTAAGATGATGCGAAGTACCAGAATCTAAATGTAACGCCCTGCCCCAATACTCAGATAATTTATTATTTATAGTACAACTGCCCACCACAAACTGCCTCTCAAAAGGTGGTTAACCAATTAAATGACTCTTGATCATAGGCAATTATATTTATTATTATTTAATCTTTTGCAATTCCCAATAAGGGACCATTTTGCACACCTCTCCTCTCTTTCTCGTGTGTGTGACGTCAGCAAAGACTCCTCCCGAGCGTGCCCTACCACGCCACGCCAGCATACGCCACAGCTCACAGAGCCCCCTCATTTACCCTGGGCCCCACTCTATCTCGCTCCCACATCATCAGCCAAAGCACACCATTCAATTCCACTTTCTTAATTAATCCCCTACACTAACTCCCATACATCACCCCCATAGAGCTTTCTATGGGGCAACCTCCTCCATTCTCTTATATATATATATATATATATATATATATATATATATATATATATATATATATATATATATATATATATATATATATATATATATATATATATACTAATATTGTTTATATCTCTTGAAATTTACGGGGTGTTACACTAAAATCCATGAAGAATTCATACCGGGAGTAACAGAGAATGCAGGGGCAGAGGGGCTAGTAGCGATAGACTGACCCAAGAGCTGGAGTTCCAGCTGAGCAAGACGATGCTGGAGATTAGCCCAATTAGCAGGAGTTGGCAAGGCTGGAGTAGCGGTCATGGCCGAGGATGTAAGGGAGAGGTGCTGCGAGGAGGAATGAGACTGATGTCACTGTGGCAGAGAACGAAATGAGGGTGGAACTGCTGCTGGTGTCGGGATCGAGATAGGGAGCTGGATGGTGCTACCAGTTACGGAAGGGGTTGGGACAGTGTTGAGGATGACTTTGGAATGAGAATAGGGCTGTAAATCGGACCGGACGGGATCAGACAGCCATATGTTCTAGCTCGGACCAAAATTCTACTCAGACGGGCTTATGTCCGGCTCGGTCTAGGTCAAACAAAATTTTTATAGTCCAGACTCGGTTCGGTAAAGCATCAAACCACAATAATATTCGGACGGACTTATGTCCGGCTCGAGCTCGGTAAAGAATCGGACCGAATAATTTGTTCGGGATCGGTTCGTATAACAGTTCGGACGGTCTACGGTCGGACCATTTCTCGAACCGGACTCGGACGGATGACGGACCGTCCTGTTCGTTTTACACCCCTAGATGAGAAAGGAGGAGGCCAAAATCAGGATGATGACGGTTTTGCATTTTTTTGCATCTAGATGGAGATCGGGATGTGAGGGAGAGTGAAGAGGGAGATGTAGCAGCGGGAAAGTCGGTGAGATTGAGGTTCCATTGGAGAAGAAAGAGTACCTGCAAATTTTTATATTTATTTTTCCAATTTTTATTTTTATTTTTTAAGATTTTTTTATAGATTTTAAAGATTTTTTTAAATAAAAAAAAAACAGAAAATGGGTTTGGGTTTGGTTTGGAGAAATGAGTCAGGTTGGATCTGAAATAGGGTAAGTATGGTTTGGATTTTGGGTTGTGGGTATTAGGAGTTGGATTTGGATGTAGGGGTTGAAGAGAGAAAAGAGAAGAGGGCTACCAGGGTTTCGGGTGGAGGCGACGACGGCAAGGTGGAGGGGGAGGAGCAAATCTCGGCCGAGAGATTTGGAGGTGGATTTGACGATGAGGGTGTCGACGATGGGTTCTTCGGGATGTCGACGATGATGGCCGAAGTTGGGATGAGACTCGACGATGAGGTTGACAATGATGTCGACGATGATGGTCGAAGTTGGGTTCTTTTGTTTCTTGATGGGTTAGCTTCTTCTTCTTGTTGGGTTCTTCAGTAGTTGGGTCTTGATGATGGCGGCGGCGGGGTAGAATGGGGGTCGACAGCAGGATTTTTTTAATTTTATTTGGCTATTGGGATTCTAGTGTTTTGATAAAAAAAAGAATAAATGTATAATTGTGCTCTTATACTATGATAAGGTCAAGAGAGAGATTGGAAAATATTATTGGATTATTGTTGATTGATTATAACTGAGTACAATGACCTCTATATATATAAGAGAACCAACTAATAAACTGATACATAACCCGATATAAGACTAAATATATATTACAATTTCTAACACATCTAATAATAGTGTGGCACATAAGGTAGTAAAAGAAAATGTTGTAGATTTGGTAGTAAGTGTAACATTACTCAAGAGGAATTTAGGACAGTTTGTAAACATAGCTCCAATTAATAATTAAGGCATGTATAAAAAAATTCTCAAACCGATCCGCCATTGGTAACTGCGGGGTCAATAATGAACGAAATGAGTTATGACCACAATTTCTAATAGCAGCAACGAAATAGAAGACGCAAATCGTATTTGCTGCTTAGTATAGGCTTGGGCTGCTGCTGCAAACTGGTATTTAGTCTTACGTGGTAAAAAAACAAAAAACTAGATGTGGAATTATTTTAGTGAATGGTGCCCTCTGCAATTTATTTTGAAAAAGGGCTTATTTCGGGAAAAAAATTCAAAAATATTTTTCTTCATATGGTATATAGTGGTATTTCTTGGGAGCCACTTCATTGGCTACTGATTTTGCAATCAAATGTAAATTCCAAAAAAAAAAAATTCCCTCAAAATTTGGTTCTTTTTCTCTGTTTTAGTTCATTTATTGATTGATTATGGCTTTCAGCATAGATACTAAAGTGTTAATTATTGGAGAGGAGCTAAAGAGGCAAATTCTACCTCTTGTACATAACATTAGAAATTGTGCATAACATTTCTAATAGTCGAACCATTTGTGCATAACATTAGAAATTGTGTATATTTTATTGCTTTAAGTGGCTCTATGCTTCAACAATTTAAAGAATGGTGTAAGCTTAAAGATGTACACTTTAGAAAATTTTCTAAGGATGTTAAACACCGATGAAACTCTATTTTTGATTTATTAAATGTTGTTACTCAATATAAATCATGTATAAATGATTTTGTCTTGCAAAAAATTTGAAAAGTTTACAAATGAATGAACAATCATGGTATTATGTTGAATCTTTGTTACGTTTTTTAGAACCTTTAAAACCGCAACTTTCAAATTTTCAAAATCTTATGATTCTACTTTTAGTAGTATTTTTATTTCACTAATTACTGTGATGCAAACTTTTCAAGAAATGATTGATGACATTTACATTGGTCATATTGTTAAACCCACATACACAAAATTTTTGAAGTATTTTAGTTCTCCTCATATGTTGTATTGTATTGCTACAGTTATGGATCCTCATATCAAATTAGCATTGTAATACCCCGCAAAATAACATATAGCTATTTTTGCTCTGTAATCCGTACACGTCTGAGTATTGCACACGATTACATATTTTTTCTAATAATTATCAGTTTTAATTGAGAGATTTCGGACATATGAGCTGTTCTGAACCCGATGAGGTAAACTCGGAATATCTTCTCAATTTAACTATGGATTTGTCCCGATTGTTTTGACCAGACAATTTTCGGGAGAAAATTTAATTTCTACATAACATATATTTTTGTAGATTTTAACTTAAATATATTGGTCATTTTCAATTAAGCTAGTGCTTGAATTGAATGTGGATTGTATTTGTGCACTAGGGTTAGAAATGGGGTATGGTGACCTAGGATTCCTTGACCTAACCTAGGATTAGGAACCCTAGCATCATATGATCATATCTTGGATCTTGATGAGATCCAACGGTGGAGACAATTCACCAAGTGATATGTGTGTGTTTGACTTCAAGAGAGGAGAAGTTTCCAAGAAACTTCCAAGAGTTCTAGAAGGTTTTTTGTTGGCACCTCATCCTACCACACATCTCCAATCAACCCTACCTCCTCCCATCACCACCCTCCATCCTCCATCAATTTCCGGCCAAAAGAAAAAAAAAAAGGAGAAAAACCTTAGCACTCCATCCTATAAATCCCCCACTCCACTCCTTATCTCATCTCTTGTCTTCTTGTTTTGTTTTGGGCTTAAAAAAAAAGGGAAAGAGAGTAGAGAAGGAGAAAAGGAAAAGGTGGAGTCTTGGAGTAGTAAAAGAGGAGAATAGTAGTAGAGAAGGAGAAGGTGTGGCCAAAGCTTCTACAAAAGCAAGAGCAAGCAAAGCTACAAGGAGGTTCTCTTGCAACTTAAAGATGTAAGTGATTTCTCTCAACTCTAAAATTTTAGTTTTGATGTGTATGTGAATTTTTAGCATGTGGAAATAGTTAGAGAAATTTTGATTAATATATGTGATAGTGGCATGCTAAGGAAAGATAGTTGTATAATTAGAACAACTCATTTTATGAGTTTTTGTTAAGAAGCTTGTTTGTAATGGTAAGTTTGGGAATTTCTTGCTCTCAAATGGCTGGGAATTCTGAGTTCAAGCCTTGGGGAATTGTTCTTCTATGCATTTATAACATCCATGATTTTTTTCATAATATTTGAAGGCAATTTAATAGCCCAAACATTGGACCCAACTCAGGACAGAGAGCAGCCAGAAGAGCTGCTGTTGTGTGTATTTTGCTGTGTATTTTACGACTTGTAACTCAGTGTAGGCTGGTAATTTTGAACTGGAAATTTTTATAAACACTCTTGTATGTGTATACAACTATATTCTTAAATTTCGTAATTTTCCGAGATCATTTGATACCTCAAAGAAATTGTAGAAGGTGACTGGTTTGGATATGGAAACTGCAGCGGACTGTTTTTGGAATGAAGTTCACATGGCCATAACTCCTTGTGTGTTCATGATATTGCTATGAAATTTTGGGAATAGCTTTTTTTATGAGTCTATTTGATGATTATCAAATTTTAGAATTTTTAGACGTCATTTGATAGGGTTTCTAAAGTAATTAGTGAGGGGTAGTAAATACCCTGCGGAAAGAGCAGCTGAAACTTGTGCATTGTTTGAGGAGTCATAACTCATTGTGTGAGATGAATCTGAATGCAAATTTTGGATACAATGAAATGGTATATGTGTAGATTAAGAATCTCATATTTCATGAGCATTGGACTTAAGGTTGATTTATTATTGAATTTGAAAATGGACTATGTTCAGCCTAGTACAAGTTGACTAATCGTGAAGATGAAAATTTTTGGAACTATTTGTTAAGAATTTGGGAAATTGACCAACTAGATATTGGTAGTAGGGAGTCATAGCATCCTAACCCAACTAGAATTTTTTATTTCCAGTTTGTAGGTTGAGAGTTATGGTTTTTCAAAGACTATGACAAATCTAGTCTAGTTGATGCCCTGTTTATTGAAGAATCAATTTTCCCCCTATTTGTATACCTGATGGAATTCTGTGTTTTTGAGGACTGTAATGATTGAATCTGAGGAAGTGTTAAACTAGGAAGTTGTAGTATACACTCCCACCTTTCCATTGAACCCGGAATCGAGAAATTTCGATGAGTGAGCAAGTTTTTATGATATCAGAAAGGTGCAGCGAGTGCGTGAAGGAATATATTATTAAGAGTATATGAGGTTTTTATAGTATCAAGATGATTGAATTTGAGGAAATGGTCAACTGGAGAGTTGTAGCCTAGGGTCTTAGCTTTCTAGAATGGGTGGTATCAAGCAAATCTGAGCTATGTGTTGGAAGTATGGTCGTTGCAAGTTAGCAACCTATTGTTTAGTTTGACTTCGAGCTTAAGTTAGCTTGGGGACTTAAGTTCCTTAAAGAATTTCAGGGATTCGTCCACTAGGGGATTGCAATGGATCTCCCTACCCTTCTAGAAATTTTGATTGTGTTGGATTCTGAAGAGCGTAGCTTGAGTTACAGCTACTGCTATTTCTTAAACTATTTCATCGGACAATTGATGAGAAACCCTCTGCATACCACAGTGTGGTGATCATGAGCTATCGGGCTTTTAATGATGTTTTTAGCATTTCATCTGGAACTTAGGCAAGTTCCTGTGTTTAGTATTCATGGTGGACATGAGTGGGTTGGGATATAGCTCTGGTCGGTTTGTGTATGGTGTCTCGATGCCTGAGTCTGTCAATGGTCAGGAATTGATGATTGTGTGTGTGCTTACCTTCATTCAATTATGTTGCATCCTTTGGGCGCCGTTGGACTACTCACTGAGGGTCATGGGCTGGGATTATTTGGTCGATGACCTGCGAAGGTATTGGAATCAACGAATGTGATTCCCGTGATGATTGTTGTTTTGACACACCAGACAGGCTCGACATTGTTGATCGACACCAAGTGTGATTTGGGTAACAACTTGTTTTTAGTAAATTGGATTGATTAGGTTTTCCTTTATTGTTTCGCTCGAAGACCGAATTGGTGTTAGTGGTGATTCCCTATAATCCAACTCTTCTGAGAGTTAGCACTAGGTGGTGATACTATGGGGTTGTCTCTTCCTGTCATTAAGGATACATGCTGTTGTGCGTATCTTGCACTGTTGATTCCTGAAGTACCATGGTAAGAACGAGATGTCGATTTCCTGGCAGATAGGAGGTTTTTAGACCTTCGAGGCTGTCATGTTCTATGTGTGTGGACACGAACGGATCATAATGGATCTTCTGTGCAATGGATATGTTGCTGCATATCTGTAAGTTCGTCACAGCTTTTGAGGATGGTCCGGTGCAACAATTATTGGTCACAACGGGGTAGCTCCCCGAATTATTTCTTTTTATTTATACCTCCTCAACCATGTCATACTATCAGGAACAGGAAGTTGACCGAATTAGAATGCATTGCATAGCGAGGGTTCAAATCCCTGAACTGGAGAAACTGCTTCATCTAGGGCACGTGTAGTATGGGATGCAGGTGTGTCCAGAGTCGTGCTAACATTAGATTAAGTGCATCTGTTCTGTACTCTGTGTTTTGGATTAGACTTTAAGTCATGGCATACAAGAACACTAGGAAATCAGGATACACGTATCTTTTCCATTCAAGTTGAATTGCAGGTATGATAGTTAGAGATCACTGTTTTCTTATCAGCATTGCGTCAGTAGAATTACTGACGTACCCCACCTTTTAGGTACATGGATATCAGGTCACGAGTGCAAAAGAGCCCAAGATTAGCAGGGCATCCAAGGGGAATGACAGTATACATACCTATCATTCGAGGGGGTGCAGAAATATCAGAGTCGCGCAGCAGAAGGCTCAAGCCGAGGGGCAAGTCCCAGGGAGGCAGATAGACAACTCAGTAGAGTTTCGGCAGTGACCAATGAATTGCCGATCTGGAAGACAACTGATAGCTTCACAAGAAAAGTTTGCATATTCTTGTAATCAGTTGTAATAAGTTATGTAATTTGTATTCCCTGTTCAAGGACAAATTGATATTTGTAATTATTGATGTAATAACTCTGATGGCAATAAAAGTGTTTAAATTTCCGTGTTATTTACTTTGTTGAGATGCATTTGAAAGCAAAGATTCTGGTTGTGTCACGGATGTCCGATAACGGGGATCTGGGGCGCTACAAGCAGGTACGAGGAGTTTGATTGAAATGCATTTTACTTTACTTGGAGATGAATACAAATTTTTTGTTAGCTTTGAATCGATATTGAATAACTTGTATGATTATTATGGTAGAACTTTTACATATAGTTGTACAACTAGTTTAGTTACTTTTTCTTCTTCTACTTCTAAGGTAAGGGTAAGAGTAAATTAGACGATGCCACTTTTAATTTACTGGCTCAAATTCAGTCAAAAAAACCTAAGACTAATCAACCTACTGAATTTAATTGGTATAATCAACAAGATAGTGAGAGTTTTAGTGCTACAATTGATGTGCTACAATGGTGGAAAGAACATGAACATGTTTATAATATTCTTAAACATATGGCTAAAGATCTACTAACTTCTCATGTCTCTACAATTGCTTCAGAAAGTACATTTTCTACAAGTGGTATAGTTATAACAGATTACAGGAATCACTTGAAGCCTCAATCGTTGGAGATACTCGTGTGCACGGAAGATTGGATAAAAGCTGAAGATAGGAATCATTCGAGATCAACACGTTAACAAGTGGAAGCAACTCGCCCGAAGAACAACAACAACAAAAGCAAATTGAAGACCAACAACATCTAGCAAATTGTATGCAAAAAAATTGTGAAAAAATTATAGAAGTTCAAATGCATAATATATACAATTTTCTTTCACACTTTCACTATTTGATTCTTATTATATATATATATATATATATATATATAGTTGAAAAATAAAAATAAAAAATTGAAAACCCTCAACCGGGCCAACCCGCGACCCGGATCGACCCATAACAGGTTCAACTCGTTAGGGTTCGCAAGTCGACCGGGTCGACATTACCATTTTCGAACTCGGCCCGGCCCAGCCCGGTTACCCTCTTGACCCGACTTGAACCTGCTAGACTTGGGTTCGACCCGCACGGGTCTGACCTGAACCGGCCCGATCGGCTCGATAGACTTGGGTGGACTCGTGCCTGCGGCATGTTTTTGTGAAGAATGATTTATATGCAACATATAAAAAGCCCTAAGTTTGCCCGTGGACACAATGCCGCATATAAAAAGCCCTGTAAAAAGTTAAATATATGCACGTTTTCGTGAAAAATGATTTATATAGATGTGTATTTAGTAATAGACATTAAGTTGTTTACTGGTTTATATTTGTAAAGAATTAAGTTCTTTATTGGTTTATATCTTGCGGGATAATTTTTCAGGAGATCGGGATCGAAATCAGTTGCTATGTGTTATCGCCTCAAACTACACGAGTTAATTCTCCATTGTCATATTTTCATATAGTTAACCACGTATGATTTTAAGAGAGGTTAAAAGAGAGAGAGAGAGAGAGAAAGAGAGAGAGAGAGAGAGAGAGAGAGAGAGAAAGCTTGTTGTGATGTACCTGTGAAGACCTTTTGTTAAATGTGATTAAGTACAATTACATCTCCATATTGGACTTAGTATCCATATACTGGAGAGCCTACTACAAATTTGAAATGAAACATGCTTGTTAGCCTCAATTTTTGATATATTTCAATGTATGAGATATTGTACATGTATCTTTATTTTTTAATTTATAACTTACATCATCTCTCACACAAAACACATAAGCCCAACTATCATGCATTTCAATCATTAAGAAAAAATGACAATTGCAGATGGATTGACGACTAAACCCGCCAAAAATTACTATCAAAGATGAAAAATCATGTATCTAATATTTTAATACCTCATCACAGGACTTGTATTGCTAAACAGAACACAATCGTCTTTATACCCTTTTCATGTGATGTACACTACATAGTCCAATGCCTCTCGACATTTTTGTTCAAATATTATACTTTACTAAAAGTACTGGAGTAGATACACGTTTCCCTTTTGTTCACATATTTACAGTACAAAGTCTTTAAGTTTGAATTGATCCTATTATCTGATGTAGTCACGTCCAAATTATAATTTTGTACTTAACACTCATCGGTGTTCTCTATGCTACCATTCTTGTATGCTAGAGCTTTTTGTTGATGACCTAATGGAAAATTCTATTCTTTTCAACCTTGGGTTTTTTCTATAACACTTACTATTCAATATTTTCATCCCTGAATGGAAATCTTCAATCTTGGTTAATAGCTAATAGAAAAACCATGATAAGCCTAAAAAAGAGTGCATGTGGGAGAGATTGATGATAAGTCCAAATACAGGATTAGTTGAAGGAGAAATTATTTGTAGTGATTTTGACATGTGCAGCTAAGATGACAACTTAGCTAAGAGGAGTGATAAAGTTGATAGTAAGAGAGAAAATGGTAGTGCCAGGCTTAAGAAAATATAAGCAGAGGTATTAGAGAAAAGCTATCATAGATTTTGGCTTTGTCAAAGCAGAAAATTCTCGATAAAGAGGAAGATGGATAAAGATCAACATGAAAGGTTCTAAAGTAATCAGATAATAGGAATAGATCTATTTTTTCTTTTATCTTCCATTTTTTTAATCTATAACTTACATCATTTATATAAATCATTTATATTCTAGAATACTAATAGGAATTTTAGTAAAAATTTCGACAGAATCTCCCCTAAAATATTAGCCTTTTATAGTAATTCCTTACAGAATTCTGCTAACAATTAAAAATATAACATCACAGGCAGTCAATATCAATCATCCCCAAGCCAATCCAAGCAACATCACACAGGCATCATATATATAAGGCTCTGGGGGCAAAAATCTTCATATGATGCAAGATACAAGATAAAAACCAAAATTTTGTTTGAAAACGTAATGGATTTTTAGAAAAACTTTTGAAAAACCTTTGAAAAACCACACACAGAACCCAATACTTCACAACTTTGCCGGTACAGGTTTTAACATCACTATATTATATCATCATCCAATACAGATACTTACATCATCTCCCAAAATACTAAATATTACACAGATTTACATAATCCCTTATTCAACATAAGTTAAGGGAACATAACATACAACTAATACATCATCCACCAACCCAACTAAAAAAAAAATTACAGGGTTGTAAAAAAACATTATGCTTTCAGTCTTCAATATGGGACGAAACACTGTGCCTAAACAAACAGTAAAAGTTTTTCAAGAATCAATCAAAACCAATGATAACTAAAGAAACAAATGGTAAAGAGTTTGTAGGAAAATGATAGCTTTCAAACCAATACCTTTCAAACTGGATGATGTACAAAAGTCGGGCAGGTTCAGTTATGCGTAGGGTGGATGTGGGGATTTGTGTTCACTCTAATTCATCATCCTCTTAACTACCAGTTAAACCTAGCCGACTCGAGTTGTGACTCAAAACAAAACAAAAATATACCGAGAGAGAGACACAAAACTGAATGTCTCTGTCTAGCTTTGCAAAACAAAAATATACCGAGAGAGAGACACAAAACTGAATGTCTCTGTCTAGCTTTGCAAAACAAAAATATACCGAGAGAGAGAGAGACAAAAATTAAGTATATTGTTCTGTATCTCTCTGTGTTCTGTCTTTCTCTAGCTTCAAGTAATATGAGTTATCATATGAGCATTAACAACTCAGTAGAGAGATCTCTAAGTTCCACTTCATTTATGTAGTTGTTCTATTCTCTTCTCAGCAGACACCTACTCACAAATGCACAGACAAACATACACATTTGAGTAATTTGACATGATAAAACTTAAATTAGTTTTAAGTGAGTTTATCTATTGAAGATTGAATGAAGGACTGGAAAATTTATCTATTGAATAGTAGTATTTTGACTTGTTCCGGTTAAGATGCATGATTGAGGACAACATGCAAAATAAGGTTGAGGATATCATCTTATGATACTTTTACACTATTGCATATTAACCGGAACAAAGCTAACCTATGCTTCATTGGAAGAACTGTTAACACTGGTAGGGACTAATCTTGACAACTCATATTACTTGATTGATCTCAAACATTCGTCTCAAAATTGAAACTAGAGAGAGAGACAGAACAGAGAGATCGATTTAAAAAATCGGCAAAGATCGATAGTGTGTATTTGAGTAACTGAATTAAAAACATTTGCATTTAATACTCTGTTTAATAGATGGTCACTATTTAATAGATGGATGTTGAGATAGTGCTAGAAACTCTGTTTAAAGTGGAAGAGAAAGAGATTAGGAACTACAGTCAACAAAAATGTGTAGGAAATAATTAAGAGAAAAAACTAACCTGGGCTTCTCTATTGGATCACAACAAAGATCAATGTTACCAATTGGACAACAATCAACATCCTCATCAACCTCCAACAATCAACTTCCTGCGAACTGCATATGAAAAGCCTGTTATTGCCAATTATGGACAAAATGGTACTACCAAAATCCCAAATAACTGCATAAAATAAAATACAAATGATACAGAATTTCCTTGACTATCAACGAACAATTGCCTACGACACGTCTTTGGTACGATGTAGCATATGAAAAAATCCTATAAAAAGTAAAATATACGTCTTCGTCAAGCATTCGTGAATAATGATTTATTTGCCGGTAGACCTTTATGTAATCTGAAGTAGGATTATAGAGTGACGTGCATAATTCATTGTATATTGCAGGTTTATATTGCAGGATCATTTATCAGCAGCTCGAGATAAAAAAAACAGTATTGTGAATCTACAACAGTATTGTGTGACTTCATCATTAGTAATTTCATATTTTATTTGGAGTAAGTAACAATCCATTTCCTAATGCAGTTAATGCCTGAAACTGTATGAGTTAGTTCTCCCTTGTCATTTTTTTATGTAGCTAACAATATATGAATTAAAAAGAGGAGAAAGTGAGAGACAGAGAGAGAGAGAGAGAGAGAGAGAGAGAGAGAGAAAGTTTGTTGTGATGTATATGTGAAATGAATCTTCCAAGGGTTTTTTTTTTGTTAATAATAGCTTTGTTTGGGAATTTCTTTGTTGATAATGTGATCTTGATTGCACTGCAAGAACTTTTGTTAAATGTGATGAAGCAAAATTTGAAAGACCTTTTGTTAAATGAGATATTTTACATTTTTATCATCAGTATTTTCATCACCATTGTTTACATTTGTACTAAACACAAATTCATTGTAGTTGTACTAAAATTGTAATTGTAAATTGAGACTCATTTGCAATATTTGGGTGAATAACTTTTATTTTGCATCTAAAGTTACAAAATGGAGGCCCACTTGCAATATTCAACATGCACTCATTTTCTTTACCCAAAAATTTATGTGCAACTCTAGGTTACAAAAGCATCTAAAGTTGTCGTGTCTATCAAGAATTCAATCCAAAATTGAGTACTCATTGGCTGCAAATACAACTAATCAAATGTTCACCTTAATGTTAATATTATTTCAAAGTTTATAAGACGTCAAAGGGACACTCTTGTCATATCTATCCACTATTGCCTCATTCATTGATTTCATGTTCAAATTCTCAATTCTCAATATGGGTAATTTACAATTTATCATTTTGCTCTTGTTCTTCAATTACATTAACTTATCAGTCCTAAATACATAACCAAACCTTGTGTGTCCAATTATAAAACAATTAAACATTATCGCGTTCAACCGAAACAATTACCGCAATGACAAAAAGAGATCGATTTATTACCTACTAGATCCATTGCAACCTTCCCTTCAGCCATGAACAATTCTGCAGTCTCGTGCAGATTCCGCTTCATAATATAATCATATATGTAAACATCAAGCCTACACAATTAATAAAGAATGGTTACATCTTTACACATCAAATTGTAAACAACAATTATAGATATTTTTTATAAAAAAAAGATCAAAAAACATAGATTGATAGAAACATACATCTTATCGGCCTCCCACTTGCCCTGCGACATGATTCGATCCAGCCCACTTCAACCACTGATTCAGAATCGAAAATAATCGAATTATTAAAAATACAACAAAATTATAAAAAAAATTGAAAAAGAATAATCAATTGGACGCCCTACATTATGAAAGTACTGAAATAAAATCAAAGAGATAAGAAAATTGTTACCTTGGATTTATGGGGGTTTGAAGAGGGCTCAAGAATTGGAGATCGATGAAGGAGAAGAACTGCAGAATTAAAAGGGTTTCAGGGTTTGGTTCAGAATAGGTTTGGGATTTAATTTAGATCTAGATCCGAAGCTCTTTAGTCTTTACCCAGTTAATTGTGAAACCAACCACACTACAAATACAATGCATGCATAATCTTTTATCGTTCTATTGCACTTCCAATGGTGCATACTTTATTGTGAAGAGAGAAAAATGAATGATAATCAATTGCCAAAGGTATATCTAATAATGGCCATCATTTCCTTGCCTGGATTACTTTAGACACGGCAACATTTATGTGCACCAACTTTAAATGCTTTTCCTACCTCCTCGGAACAGTGTAATTGTAACTACAGTACTTTTTCCTACCTTCTCAGATCATGTATAGTGTACCTAACTTCAATACAAATGGTCAAATAAATTCCTAGCAGTTTAACTGTATATATAGCAAGACTTTATGTAATGACAGTTTGAATAACCAGATAGTTTTTATTTTCAGAAATTTGCTCCTAATTCTTAACTGTCTTGTGATGCCATGAACATGTACGCTATTTCTCCAGCAGCCTCCTCATTTATATGCAATAAAAATGAATGATAACTCAGACAAATTAAATAAAACTTGAAGAAGAACATACTGGATATATTAAGTTTGCAATGCTTGCTTCATCAGTTTGAACGATAGTTTCAGCTGCCAGTAAGCCTTTCTCAGAGAGCCTTTGCACCGCACCTGGACTCCTAACGGAAGATTATTGAATGAACCAACAATATTACATCACTGTCACCCAAACATGAAAAGATGACACAATGATTTATTCTGATGATTTAGAATGAGCACAATATCAATATTGACATTATAAATGCCTCGAAAATTATGCAGTCCACTCAATATGTAAATATGTGTATAAGATTCCAGAGCATTGATCTTGAGAAAAATATTACCTTAGGTGGCAAAAAAACTACCCGCTTTTTCGCATCCCATGGAGTCAACTGGTGCTTCATCAGAAGCACTCATTTTCCTGATTCCCTCAAAAACTTCTTCCCAATTTGAAGGTGGTTCGGCTGCTGAGAGGTTTAGTTCAGAGACAATTACGTACAAAAGGGAATTGTAGTTTATAAACTACAACAATAGCTTGTTAGGTTAAGATGAACATTTTGTTTAATGCTTATGTGTCTCCTATGCATTTTCTCAAATACCTTTCGGGGTTGTCAGAAGTAAAGAATCTTTTTTTGAATCTGTGGAACATGCTGGTGAAAGTTTTGCCCTAACTTGTACCACCCCACATTTTATTTTAAATTAAAAATGCATTTTTTGATTTTTTACACGTATGATGCACGTGTAAATTTTTATTCTCATTTTGTTACTCTCATTATCTATTTTTAGCATGCACAAGATTTTATTTAGTTTTCTTTTAACCATGTACCCAAAAATGAAATCTAGCCCAATAGACAAATTAATTAGTTGATTAAAAGAAGAACCCACTAGATTAATTAAATTAGTAATTAAAATAAAAGGCGCATGGGACAAGCCCATTAATAAAATCCTAATTTAAGTTGAGCTTGGACTAATACATGACAAGTTACAACTTGTTGTACACATTTAGGACTATAGAAATTGTACTTAATTTGGATGTGCATGTGTGCATATGCACACTTGTATGTTGGCCGGTTTGAACCCATAGGAGTGGCCGGTTTTGGGCTAGTGGGGGAGAGGAAAAGGTTGGGGGTTACGGGAGTTGAGATGGTGAAAGGTTGGGAGCATGAAGAGTTTGGAGTTTAGGAGTTAAGAAAATGAAGGGTTGGAAGAATTAAAAGAGAGAGTTATTAGGTTGAGAATTTTGCACTTTAAACCCTAACAATACTCTATAAATAGAACCTCATTTCCTACTTCTCTTTTGCACCAAAAACAAAATCAAAAGAAGAGAAAAAAAAAAAAAAAAAAAAAGAGAAGAGTGTTCTCATTTGGAGGCTTGCTAGGAGGAGAAGAACAAGGAAGTGCTAGTGGAGCTAGGAGCTAGAAGATGTCTCTTTCATTAGTGGTTTTCATTCTTCTTAAAGGTGGGTGATCCTATGTAACACCCCGAATTCTAAAACAGACTGAATTCGAAGTTCCACAGGATCTTTACACTTCTCTTCGTACAATTTTACAAGGAAATTAAAACTTTATTTACATCAGAGTTACATCATGAATTACATTTAAACAGCGGAAACGATTTACAATAATTACATGAATAAAATATACAACACTTGAAACATCTTTAAGCAGCATGCATACTCTACTCTTGTCAATCTCTTTATCCTGCATAGAAACTGTGGGCTCGTCAGTTCATTCAACTGACGCAAGGATATAAAACATCAATTTTCTCCTACTTAGAAAGTACACACTTGTTACAAGCATAACTACGGGTACTATCCTATAGATGTCGTGTTGTGCTGTGCACTTAGTCCTTAATGCAGTTGTTATGTTATACGACACTAATGCGCACTTGTTCGGATTCTATGCATCCCATACTACATAGGTCCAAGGGCAAGCCCTTAATCGTACTTCATCTTATAGGGTTCAATCCCTCGCCATGACTTAAATTACTACGGTAACTGCGGTAAGTATCCTAGATGTTCTATGATCTACGAGCCCATGTCCAGGCAGTCTGGAGGGGAATCCCACGCACTGACATGACGCATCAAGCAGGCAGACTATGGACAATTCAACCTCCGCCATAGAACGATAGCACCACCCGTAGTCACCAAACACCCCACAAGCGTCACCACCGGGACGATAATTCCGGAGTAGTACTCACGCCATGTCATGATGCATCAAGCAGGCAGTCTGTGAATCACTCTTACACCGCCAATCCGATGGCCCTCATACTCGTGTTTTTCTCTCACTTTCGTCACATCACCACTATGTATCTAGTCCTTCATTTATTTGAATCATGAATAAAATCAACCCCTAGAGTTAGCTCTTTCCTCTATACCGGTCTTAATCAATAACTTGACCAATTTGGTCTTTCATCTCAATAATTCATCTAAAAAAATATAATTTATTCACTTGCCGGTAATAGGACTTAACTACCCTCTAGTTCAAAATCTCGTTTCATGTTCATAAATTGAGTATTCACACTCATCAATATTTTCATAAGTCATCATGATTTTCTTTATTTCAATTCTTGTATTACTTTTCACAATAATGAGACAAGATAGTTTCATTTCACAATTTCTCAAATTACATACTTAATCCCATAATAATTTTTTTTCTTTGCATTATAAGTCAGAAATCTCAATTTTATAAACCAAGTGAAGTTATTCACATTTTTAATAAGTCTCGAATTCTCAAAAATAATTTTCCATAATTTTCCCTAAAAAGAGAAATGCATATTGCTTAAATTATCACAAACACACTTATAATCCCTTTAATCTTGATCTATAATTTTATCAATCCATAGAAATTTTCTAGATAAGTCCAAATTAATCTCTGGATAATTAGTCTAAATTTTATAAATTAAATTCACCAAGGAAATCATTTAAAAAAATATTCATTTCCCAAAAAAATCAAAAATAAAATCTTGGCCGAAGCCATGTTTCGAACCCGCACCAACAACAGCAGCAGCATGCGCTACAGTAACGTTATTATGGAACAGCGGCTGACCAAAGGGGACAGAACACCCACACGTTACAAAGGGGGTCTCAAACTTCTTATACACATGGTTTCGATGATGGGTTATTTTCACAAATAAAAATTAAAGTGTGTATGCCAAGATTCGAACCCATGACCTCCTACTACTGTGATGTTTTTAATTTGCACCCACTAACTAGAATGGACAGAGTGACTCACCCGCAGAGAAATAATTCCAATTGGTTATGTTCAAGACTGTGGTTGTTCTAGTTTGTTAAAAACTCATTTCTTCAAAAATGTAATTTGTTCTTCATTAGAACTAAATAAATTCCCGATTCAAAATAAACAGTAATTTGGGGGTTTTTAAAGCCATTAAAGTCTTTTTTTTCCCCATATAAAGTCCTACTCTTATTCATACAAAGTGTACATGAAAATCACATAATGTTCTATTAACAACTTCTTTTTCAAAGAGACATTTTTCTTGAGCTCTTTCAATCATAAAATAGTTCTCCTTCATTAGACTAAAGAGTTTTTCTTCTTTCTTTTTGATTAACACACAATTTAATGACCTCTTGAATTTGGCCTAAATAATCAAATGTTCATTTCTTTCAGCATACAACTTTAGGATTATTTAGTATCAATCACACTAATCATAAATAAGCACAATTTACTAATCAATCTTATTTGATAATAAAGCGATTCTCACAATTTGTATTTTTCACATAAACACATTTCTCAAAATTGCACTTTTCCCATAAACACAAATATTTTGACATGGAGAAACATTTATTCTAATTTAGCATGCTAGATCAATATTAAAATATCACAACAACAAACATATCATTCAGTCAATTTCACTTAGTCATTTCATGCAATTTTCACATATGTTCCATTTTCACCTTAATCATGACATTAACAAAGAGCAATATTTCACTTATCTATTCTAACATGATTAGCACACATCCTAGCATGATACTACTTAGAAGTTAGAGAAAATTGCCCACCTTATTTGGAGAGAAAACGAAATGAACTCCTAAGAACTCCTAGATTGATCAAAAGAGGCCTTCTCCTCCTAGTTTGAGCCACCACAAGTCGTCTCCTCCTAGCCTTGAAGCAAACCCGAGCCTCCCTTGCTCCTTGAAGAAAAACCGGCCACCAATGGGATGAGGAACACACAATTGCAACTCTCAATCTTTTACTCTCTAACTGTATTTCTTTATCTTTCTCTTTTGATATAGATTAGGTGTAAGTATACTAATGTAGCGGGGGGGGGGGGGGGGGGGGGGGGGGGGTGTATTTATACATAATTTTGAGTGGATTAAATGGCTAGTATTAGATCAAATAGTTAGGGATTAAGGGCTAGGATGAGTTTAGGAGATGCCATAACGACCTCACCACTACTCCCATCTCTCCCTCTCTCTTATGCATAATCCGACCTCACTCCAAGGGTGTGCTTTGCACACTCTAGTGCATGCACGTGCTACTCTAGTGTCCCTTACTTACAAGTTGTACAAGTTAGTTTAATTAATTGTCTATTATTTGATTCTACACTACAAGTTAGGCTAAAATAAAGAAGAATTAAATTACATGGGCTTGCTAATGGGCCAAGAGACTATGGGCTCTACTAATTTAGTTAATTAATTAACTAATGTGGACAACAAGAGACAAATTAGGCTTAGGATTAAATTAGGCTTTCTAGAAAGAGAAATAAATGGAGATTACTAGTTTATAAAATATTTTTAGAGAAATGCATGCATAAATTGCACGTGCACAACACGTAAAATCAAACAACTCCAAATATAAAATAAGATTTGAAAATCCAGGGTGTTACATCCTATGCATTCTAATTGTAGGGATTGCATGCTTTATGAGTAGTATAAATTTGATATGATAATTAGAAGATAAATTCATGTTTTTATGTATGCCAAATTGTAGAAATGTTACTATTGACTAAGAAACAAAGCATTGTCTTGTGGCTTAGAAATGAGAACAAAAGGTAAAGAGAAAATTTCATTTGCTTGTTAATTTACAAATATAGACACTAGTAATTGTGAAAATATTTGAAGAGATTTCATTATGGTTAAAAAGGCATTTTTTAAAGTAAAGTAGGCGATCTCTTCCTTTCTAAAGTAGAAATTGCATGCTAAATAGTTTAAATGAGTAGTATAAGTTAAATGAGATATATGTAGATAAAATCCATGCTAGCATAATATGTGTTACCGCTAAATCTGGTGTGGGGGCAAACAGATAGAATTTGTGGATTCTTTGGGATGTCGAATAGTTAAACCTGAAACCTTTCCGCCGGAGTTTGACCGTGATCTCCTGCCGTTCACCTGCAAAAAGTGCGAAACACCGGGGTTAATACCGGCGACGCACCCTCCGACGCTCAAGTCAGTAATCAGAAAGATTATGAATGAGCTTTTATTGGCAAAAGATTGATTACCTGTTAATGGTGGGGAATAGGGGGTATTTATAGCCGCCTTAGGGATCAGTTTCGGGATGAGATCAAATCCCTACTTCCCAGTGAATGGATAGAAGTGAATCAGGGCCGTTGATTAGGTATAATCATAAACCCTAATTCTACCTAGCTGGACCTGTCACGCCCCGCTTTCCAAAAAGATGGAATACGAGCACGTGACGAAGCCCAGCGGATGATTTTAACATCATCCATAAGCTGTAGGATCGACTCTGCATCACAACAAGAATATAACAACATATATATACAATCAAGCATGCATGAATAATTCATTAAGCAACAGGAAACAACTGAAAACAATTAATAATGTCCACATAGTTTTCAAGTCTGGATCAAATGTAAACTCAGGAACGTAATCCCGTTACAAGTCTTATACGGCAGGAGAAATAAATACCTTAAGGAAAGCAATTATTTAAACAAGTTCTTGCTCCAAGCGAAACTTGAAATGTCTGCTCGTCAATTCCACCAGGCAATTCGTCTCCAAAGTCTGCTTAATAAATATAAAAAGGGAAAACCGGGAAAAATAAGAGAAGACGCCTTTAGTGCAAGCTAGGGCCACAAATAGTAAAAATGAGTACAAGTATGGGGAACACGAACTGGATTCAAGAATGTAACAGGGTTATAACAAGTAGTGGAAAAACCAAGAACTAGCTAGTAAGAGGGACATCTTAGTAAACAGGCTAGATAATAATTGCTAATGGTAAAACACATGACAAGTAAACCTGTAGGGGTATCTAACATCAAGTGACAAGTCTCAAGTCTAGCATCATGTAACAAGTGCCAAGTATAGTGTCAAAATTTTTATTTCAAGTGTCAAGTCTCAAGTAACAAGTTGTCGAGTATCAGGTAACAAGTATCAAGTTCAAGTTTCATGTTCAAGTCTTGTAGTTATTACTACCTAGGTAGCACTTCATGCATCCATATTTTTACTATATGGTTGCTACAGTCAAATCAGTTACGTTTAAACCTAGTAGTGGAGTCTATAGGGCGGTGTACTCAGGCATCAAACAAGCAGGTGATCAAACCATGGGCTCTAGAGGTGGCCCCCGTCACCATGACGTGGCACTTAGTTCCATGTGATTGCAAATATATATCATGTAACTTTGTAATGGGCTCTAGAGGTGGCTCCCGTAGGCTCTAGTGGTGGCCCCCGTCACCATGACGTGGCACTTAGTTCTACGTGACACTTAGTTCCATTTAACATACAACTTTGGAAAACACAAACCCCCTTCCGAGTACACTTACCTATGTTGTCCACTCTATAGTCCTTCCCTCAGACCCCGGCTTGTTACATTTGTTCAGGCAGAATTGTGTATTAGGGTTTATACATGTGAAACAGGGTTAAGATAATGAAAATTAATTCTAAGAAAAATTGGGGATGTCCTATAGGGTGTCCAGCAACTACATATACAATTTCAAGTCAAACGCTTGCTGTTAACATAGCTAACTTAATTTGCAAGGTAAAAGTGTGCAGCAGTTTTGCAAATCTGCGTCTACCGATACAGCTGCAGTAAAACTGTAATAACTCCTAGACCGTAACTCCAAATTCAAAATTTTTGGAGTCTAACGATATCTAGACATCCAGAGCTACATCTTCTATTCAGGTCTCGGGTTCATAGTCTAATGTTAAATGAGTCGAAACAGCGGAAAAAGATTCAGGACAGCATCATGTGGGAATAACTTACTAGTATAGATTTCATGGAAATTTGTCATTAGGCGTCTAAGTTATTGTGTGATATAAAATACATGATATTGGTGGTCAAAACAGCAAATAATAATTGTTTTTCAAGTTAAATGGTTGCAAGCTCATCAAATACAAAATATACTATGTGTCTACAAATTTATGGCTCCTTAATTCATATGTTCATGTGTTCATGTATTCAAGGGGTAAAAGAGTCCAAATAGTTGTAATTTAATACAAGAAAATTTTGTGACTCTTAGAATTATAAATTTTGGAGGTTCAATATTGATCAACAACGATATTCAAGGAGGAGTCACAATTCTAACTATTTGTAGTATTTTTCAAGGGATGCTTGTACTAGAACAAATAAATTGTACAAGGATACTTGCCTTAATTTGACGATGATTAGATCCACTCGTTGTAGAAAATGGGGTTGAAAAATCCCGGAAGAAGTCCCCCAAAAGCACGTGCGAAGATCCAATAGGAGCGCCCAAAAATTCCCACACCAGATCGGCCGAACAGCAACCAGCCAATCGGGATTCGCTCCGCCCAGAACACAGGATAGCAACTTCAGTGAATCAAAATGCTCCAAAGCAACGGATCGCGCTAAAACAGGAAACAGCGGGCAGGGATTCACTGTGGGCACAACACGGAACAGCGATCTCGATCGCACGGATCTTGAAGCGATCCGACGGCTGAGACCAAATCCTGCCCATCTGCTTCTATTCCTTCCTTCTTCTTCGTCGAAACAGAGAGCGAGAGGGAAAGAGTGAGACGGCGATGACACTGGCGAGCGGCGACTGGTCGGGAAGCTACGCAGCGCGGGGTCATCGGCGATGACGGGACGGCGCGCGTCGAGGAGTGACGACGCTCTGTTCTGTGTACAAGAACAGGGGAGCGAGGAGAAGTGGGGTGGCTCGGGGGTGTTGTCAGTGTGAAGGCGGCGGCTGGTAAGGTTGCGGATTGTGGAGGCGATGGCGAGGCAACGAGGAGGAGACTGGCGAGGTAATGGCGGTGGGTAGAAGTTGAAGGCAACGGGAGTTTGGGAAATGGATGAGTTGGGTTCGAGGAGGAGACGACGTGGACGATGGGGGTGATGGCGGAGGATTGGTGCGGGGATGAGGACGAGGATTTGAGGCGATGGAGGGTGAGGGTATGGCGAGGCGATGGGGTGGTTGTCGAGATGGCGAGGATGGTAGGGGATTGGGAAATGGCGAAATAATGGGTTACGGAGTTGGGGACGATGGCGGGGAAAGGTGGTTGGTGCTGTGGTGGTGAGGGAGATCGAAGGTGATGGTGGGAAGGACCATCGGAGGGCGATCGAAGGTGGGGTATTCGTTTCGAAATCGAAGGAGAAAGAAGCGGAGGTGGAAGATGGAGAACGGCTGGGGTTGATTGGGTCTACACAGTAAATGGGGTTGGGATTAGGGTTAGGGTATAGGGTTAGTGTTATATTGATAAGGTTTCGGGTTGTGGGTTTTAAGGTATCTGAATTGAAAAAGATCCAACTGGAGAATTGGTCAAAACGTATTAAAATGGGGGGAAAAGAGATGAATATGAAGAAATAGCCATTTCTTCATGAATAATGGCATAAAGAGCATACAAACGAATTCGATAAAAGGACCAGAAATTGAGTCGAAAACCAATTGATGGTTTTATTCGAACGAAAACAAAATACTGGAACTCGAATAGATAAAAGAGTACAATTGAGCAAAATACAGTATAAAAATACAAATACAGAGAAACAGGAGTTACAGGACCGGGTTTCTTGCAGGTTGAAACCCGCACCCAGTTGAGATGGATCCGTTTGTGGGTTATTGGGCCTTTGGAAAAAGGACCCAGTACCCGCTTCAGACCCGTCTGTAGGTGAAATTACCATTTTACCCCTGATCTTTAAGATTCGTGTCTGATATGGATGGTTCCGATTTAACCCTATTTTTAGCCTTATCACGAGCCCCCCACTCCCGAATACTGAGTTTAATTAGCCTTTGAGGAGTAGTTTTACTGTTTTAATGGCTTGCGAAGTTGTATTGGAGTCCAAATGAGGGGTGTCGAATCTCTGTATGTGGTATTATAGTGATTTTCCTTAATTTTTATCTATTTTTCGAAAAATTTATTTAATCTTGCGAAGTGGCGATTCATTGTTCGGGGGTCTTAATTAACTATTCTAAGCAATAATTATTTACTCAGGGGCTCAAAATATTTTTCCGAATTTATAATTATTTTTTAGAATTTTTAATTAATTTTCCTGAATTTTTAATCATTTTTTCGCAATTTTTAGATAAATAATTCGCTTTTAATAAATAGAAATTAATTTTTTAATCCGATTTATGACGTGGCACGATCTGGGCCCTTCATCAGCATTGGGCGCGAATTTCTGGAGGATCAGACGGCTGAAGTAGCTCGGCAACGTATTTCTCCGCTTGCGGAGGTCGGTGCCTCGGTAGCTTGGCTGGTCGTCCTCGGTAGCTCGGTAGCTCGGCAGCTCGGCACGTAGCGAGCTGCCGAGCTACGTGGCAATATCTGGAGCGTTCATCATGGTGCGAATCACGAGGATGGGGTTCAGATCACGAAAAAATGCTATCTTGTCGTTTTGTGAACGTGGTGTGATCTGAGCCGCTCATCATCTTCTGGCACGATTTTTGGAACGATCCGACGGCTAGAGTGGTTCGGCATCATTTTTCTTCACATGTGAGGGTCGGTACCTCGGTAGCTCGGCTATATTGCTTTGGTGGCTCGGTAGCTCGGCCTCTGCTCCTTAGTAGCTCGGTGGCTCGACTAAGATGTTAGTAGCTCGGCTGAGCGCTCCGGTGGCTCGGTAGCTCGACCTCTGCTCCTTAGTAGCTCGGTGGCTCAGCTAAGCTGTTCGATAGCTTGGCTGAGCGCTCCGATGGCTCGGTAGCTCGGGTCGAGCTGTTGGGCCACGTGGCTTTATCTGGAGCGTTTATCATGGCGCGGATCTCGAAGTTGGAGGTTCAGATCACGAGAAAACGTTATCTTGTCGTTTTGTGGGCGTGGCGTGATCTGAGCCGTTCATCCGTTTTGGACACGAATTTTGAGACAATCTGACGGTGAAAGTGGCTCGGCAGTATTTTTTTCCATATGTGGAGGTCGGTGCCCCGGTAGCTCAGCAGAGTGTCTCGGTGGTTCGGCAAGTTACGAGTCGCCGAGCCACGTGGTTGAATTTGGAACGCTCATCATGGCGAGGATCTCGAAGTTGGAGGTTCAGATCACGAGAAAACGTTATCTTGTCATTTTGTGGGCGTAGCATGATCTAAGCCGCTGATCATGTTTGGACACGAATTTTGAGACAATCTGACAGTGAAAGTGGCTCGGCAGTATTTTTCTTCATATGTGGAGGTCGGTGCCCCGGTAGCTCGGCAGAGTGTCTCGGTGGCTCGGCATGTTATTAGTCGCCGAGCCACGTGGTTGGATCTGGAACGCTCATCATGGCGCGGATCTCAAAGTTGGAGGTTCAGATCACAAGAAAATGTTATATTGTCGTTTTGTGAGCGTGGCGTGATCTGAGCCGCTGATCATGTTTGGACACGAATTTTGAGACAATCTGACGGTGAAAGTGGCTCGGCAGCATTTTTCTCCATATGTGGAGGTCGGTGCCCCGGTAGCTCGGCAGAGTGTCTCGGTGGCTCGGCAAGTTACGAGTCACCGGGCCGTGATGTCAAACAAACCGTCACGACCTTCCTCCGAACCGTTGCAATTTTCCCCGTTCTATCGTTCTGTCTTCCTTAATGGGCCCCAAGCATTACAAAAGCCCAACCGTTGTCTCTTTGGCTATAAGGTCTCACCCCCCCCCCCTACCCCTTAGCTCATTCTTTCACTTTTACTATTAAATTTTACTTTCGCTTTCGAGTTGCTCTGCTAGCAGAGATTTGAGCTCAAGGGTGGTTGTACTAGCTGTCGCGAAGGCCAGGCGATTTCCGGTGAAGTTTTTTCTGACATAGTCGTCAAATCAAAGGTCAGTTTATTTAACTTTAGTTACTTTTTCTACGAGTATCCTCGGGTAGTGAGGCATCATCCTCGGGGCGTCGGAATGCCGAGGAAGGGAGGGAAGTGGTGAGCCGAAGGAAGGGGAAGGAGATAGTAGGGTCGTCTGTGGACGAGGAGAAGGGAAAGGGCGTGGTTCGGTCTTCGGTCGTCGAGGTGGTGGTGGAGACTGTGAAGCAGGCGGGCGAGTTGGGTCGGATGTCGATCGTGTTGTCCGGTCACGGGGGGATAAGGCAGTACAGCGGTGAGCTGCTGACCAAGGCTGTCATTGTTCGTTCGGAGACCTACGAGGAGAACGATCCGAGGGAGGTCACCGAGGTGGACGACATCTCCTTGGTTCAGACGGAGCGGGATCTACTCCGAACTAGGAAGGGTTTCGCCATTCCCCAGGAGTACACACTGGTTCTCCCTGGCCCTGGGGTGCGAGCGAACACCGTCTTCCCGCCGAACACATGCGTCTTGACCCTCGACGCATTGAACGCCGACCTGCGCTTCCCCTTCCATCCCTTTGTGACGGTAGTCCTTCAGTGGTATGGGCTGTACCCCATACAGTTCATGCCGAACAAGTGGCGCCACGTGCTCGGTTTTCTGTTGCAATGCCGAACAGCCAAAGTGGAGTCGGAGCTCATCATCCTCCAAAGTTTATACCGAATCAGCAGGATGAGCAAGCTCGAGGCTCGCTACTATCTGTCGCCTCGGAAAGGAGTTAAGCTGATAGAGAATCCCGACTCGATAAAGTCGTGGAAGGGGAAGTTTTTCTTGATCAAGAGCCCTTCGGTGTGGGACTTCCCGACCCGGTGGAAGGAAGAGGTGCCGAAGTATGCGAAGGCCGAGCCAGTGTTGACCCCGGCCGAGGCAGAGGTGGCAGCGAAGCTGATCGGTCTTCCGATGTTGAGTTAGAGGGAGATGACCGAGGAGGTGTTGCACGGGTCGGGCCTTAGTCCGATCGACCCGAGTACGCTCCTGACATCTCTATCTGTCTGCTTTACTTTCTTTGATGCCTTGTATATATATATTTTTTCTAACTAGTTTTCCTTTTCACTTGGACAGAGGCTCCGAACATGGACTTCAAGAGTATGATGGCTGAACGAAGCAAAGCCGCCAACGGCAAGAAGAGGAAGAGGACGAGCACGGGTCCCTCGTCTGGCCGACCCTCCAAGGCACCCTCGGTAGTCGTCACCACTTCTCCTCGGGAGCCGTCCTCGGTGGTTGTTGTCCCGCCGACCCTCTCTACCCCTGTAGGTGAGGGCTTCTCCGTTGCGGCGGCGCTGGCGCTGGAGGCCCCACCCTTGACTGAGCAGGCCGAGGCGATACTGATCGAGGCTCACAAGAAGATGTTCGTTCCTAATTGGCGGGTGAAGAACCACGATGGCTTCTTAGGGGACTCGGGGATGAGTATGCAGGCTATTTGCCACCTCCCGACCCCTGAAGGCGGGGACGACCGGTGACGACGCTCTCGAGATAGCTCGGTTGCTTGTGTCGGTAAGTTTTTCGTGCTGTTCCAAATTTTTCTTCAAAATTTTCTAAGTCTTTGGCTCGGTTTTTGTTGTGTTCTAACCACCTCTCTGTGCAGGCTACTTGCCACTTCGGCATCTTCTCGAGGAGCATGCCGAGCAAGAGAGGGAGCTGAAGGCCCTCAGCGACAAAGATCGAGCGGAGAGGGTGAGGGCCGTGAAGCAGCTCGAAGCAGAGCAGCGTCGCTCGGATGCTCTGGCAGCCTAGGTCACCGACCTCGTGGCGGCTTTGGCGCAAGCAAAGGAGAAGCTTGCTTCGGAGGTCGCAAAGGCGGCTGAGGAGAGGGCCGCAGCGGTGAGGGCTTTGGAGGCATTGAAGTTGCAACAAGCCGAGGCCGTGGAGAAGGCGAGGGTGGAGATCGAGGCCGAGGCTAAGAAGCACATGGCAGCAAACATGGAGCTGTCTTATGCCAGAGCGCTCGATCATGTCGAGGCTCGAGTTTCTGACTTCGACAGGTCGGGGTACAGGCTGAGGCCTGGTGTCGAGGAAGAAGCCGAAGGGGAAGAGGAAGAGGACAAAGGAGAGGAATGGGACGAGCCACGAGGCGACGATGTTCCTACCGACCTCGAGGCTGTGGTGGCGAAAGCAGGGGTGACCAGGTCATAGCCGACCCCCAAGGAACAGTAGAGGAGGACGAGGGGCCATCCACCAAGGTGCCTGTTTCCGAACTTCCGCCTAAGGTGGCCCCTTGATCTTCTTGCTCTTGTAGTAGAAATCTTTTTTTTCTCTTTTCTTGTACTGCCTTGTAGCGGACTAGCCACCGCTTTTTGGTATCAATAAAAATTTGGTTTTTGGCAAACTCGCTAAGTGTTGAAGTCTTTTTTGAATCTTGAAAATAGTTGTCTTGAGATTTGGCTAAGTGTTGGGCACCGCCTCTTATTCTTCGTGTTGATATGCCTTCGTTTTTCAGGTTGTCGAGTCGAGTTCAGCGGCCGAAACCTCTCGTCTTCGTGCTGACTTGAAAGCTGCGAAGCAGGCCCTCTCCCGTAGCCGAGAGTGTTTCCTCAAAAGCGAGTTGGATCTAAAGGATCTCAAGGCAACGTCGAGGGAGTATTTCTTCGAGCTGAAACAACTACGGAAGCGATCTCGCGAGGTTCTTCTTGAAGGCAAGGTGGAGTTGCTTAGGAAGACGTTGTTTTACGTTGAGAAGGAGAAAAGTGAACTACTGGTGGAGGTTCATCACCTGAAGATAGCAGAAGAAGAACTTTTGGCGGAGGAAGAGGAGTTAGCCTCAGTGGTGGGTAAGTTGATGGTCGAGCGCGACGAGTTGACGACAAAGGTTGACGAGCTGAGGAGGGTTACAGTCGACAAAAGCATCGAGGTGACCCATCTTCTTTGAATTACAGCCGACAGCTCTGGAGCCGCAGGATCCTTTCAACTTCCTCATTTCAAAATAGTTGTGAAGGACGCTACTTTGAAGGATCGAATCGTTGAGCTCGAGGAGGAAGTGGCTCGACTCAAACCTCAGCCTGAACGAATTAATGTCTGAAGTATGTCGTGTACTCGCGAAGAGAGCGAGAGGGGAATCTCATTTTATGAGCTCGCGACTCGTTCGCCTGCCGTTAGGCAGAGTTCGGCGGACGCTCAAAGTGGAGTGGCTGCTTCGTCTAGTGGCACTTCGGTTGGGGCCACGGTCAGAGGCAGTGCTGAAGAGGCGTCTCGGTTCATTGGTCTAGAGACGAGCTCCGAGATTAGGCGACGCCATCCCCGGGTGTCTTTGAACCGAAACGTTCCTGTTCCGAAGAAACGCTGAATAAGTTGTTTTAATTATGCCTCTTTGAGTCGTTTAGTCCCTTGTAGTAGAGTAGTTTGGCCTTGTAACCTATGTTCCTTTGAACTTTAATAGAAGTGAAGGCTTGTTTTACTCTCTAGCATTTGTGTGTTTGCATGTTTTATTAGTACTTGTTATTTGTTTGGTACCACTTGTAACTCGCATATGAGCAAGGGATAGAAGCGAAGCCGAACCAAGCTTTGAGCTCCGCATTCTTTGCTAGAGCAGGTCCCGACGGATGTGGGAGAAATTCCGAATGGCGAACCACTTCTAGCCCGCTCGATATAGAAGACGGTGTAGACCACGTGGAAATGCTATCTTGTCATTTTGTGGACGTGGCCGTCTGATCAAGGTGTTTCTCCCTAATACGTAGCTCGGAATGCGAGTTGCTTGGGAATGTATGCTTGAATATTTTCATCAGTTATCCAGTCAAGTGAAGCGATGGGGCATTCATTCAAGTACAACTCCTCCAACTTTTGACAACTTACTCAGCATCAGAAGCAAATCTTCCTTCTTATAGGCTCGGAATGTCAGCCTCGTGAACTTGAGATTGATAAGCGGTGCTATGGTTTTTGCAGCCTCCAATGTTATGGCCGCTACGAATTGTAAGAGAAGCCAGTGTCTTGCAGTGGGGAGCAGCCTCTTGAAGAATTACTTCATCTTTAAACGAATCATAAGGACCAACGGTTAGTTCTTCTGAGTACTCTTCTCCCATGTCTAGTATAGTTGTAGAAACGATCCGTTATCCAGCCAAGTGGTTTGGATTCCGAATGCGTCGTTTGAGTGAATCTCGACGATTGTGGGAGCAATTCCGAATGGCGAACCACTTCTAGATTGCTTAAGAGCGGGCCTGCAAAGCGGAATCGAGCCAAGTTTTGGACTCCGAACTCGTCGTTTGAGTGAATTTCAACGGTTGTGGGAGCAGTTCCGAATGGCGAACTACTTCTAGCTCGCTTAAGAGCGAGCTTGCGAAGCAGAATTGAGCCAAGTTTTGGACTCCGAACTCATCGTTTGAGTGAATTTCAACAGTTATGGGAGCAGTTCCGAATGGCGAACTACTTCTAGCTCACTTAAGAGCGAGCTTGTGAAGCGGAATCGAGCCAAGTTTTGGACTCCGAACTCGTCGTTTGAGTAAGTTTCAACGGTTGCGGGAGCAGTTCCGAATGGCAAACCACTTCTAGCTCGCTTAAGAGCGAGCTTGCGAAGGGGAATCGAGCCAGGTTTTCGACTCCGAACTCGTCGTTTGAGTAAGAGCGATTAAAGACCTTAAACAGAAAGACAAAAATAATTCACAAGGAAAATACGAGGAAAAGAAGATCTTTATTGATAACTGCTAATCGGCTGCTTCTAAGTTGCAAGTCGTTATAACAATGTCAAAATAAAGAAGCAAAATACAAGTGAAAATATGGGAATGGCTCGACACTTGAAGTTACTTAGAGAGGCGTTCAGGCGCTCTCTTGGTACTTCAGTAGGTGGTCGGCATTCCAAGTCCTAGGTATCTTTCTGCCTTCAAGGTCTTCAAGACGGTACGTCCCGGGCCGAACTACCTTGGTGATCTTGTAGGGTCCTTCCCAATTGGGGGCTAGCTTACTCTTTTGGCTGGGGAAGGAGATAGCTAGCTTTTTCTGAGGATCAAGTCCCCTTCCTTGAGATTAGTGGGTCGGACCCTTTTGTTGTAGGCCTGCTCAATTCTTGTTCGGTAGTTTTGCTGGCGGATTGAAGCTCTTTCACGGAGCTCATCAACTAAGTCCAAATTCGCCCGAAGCTCTCTGGCATTCTGCTCTTCTTCAAAGGCCATAAGGCGAGGAGATGGTAGATCGACTTCCAAGAGGATCACAGCTTCGGACCCATAGGTGAGATTAAATGGTGACTCACCTGTGGGGGTCCGTTTCGTAGTGCGGTAGTTCCACGGTACGTTGGGAAGCTGTTCCGCCCATAAGCCTTTGGCCGCCTTATCTAGCCTCTTCTTGATACCGGAGAGGATTTTCCAGTTAGCATTTTCCACTTGGCCATTTGATTGAGGATAGGAGACAGAGGAGAAGCTTTGCTGAATGGCGAGGTCTTCACACAGAGATCGGAATGCGGCCCCTGTAAACTGTGTTCCATTATCTGTTATTAGGACCCGAGGCACGTCGAACCTACAGATAACGTTTTTCCAGAAGAACTGCAGTACTTTGTTCTCTGTAATTGTAGCCAATGGTTCGGCCTCGATCCACTTGGAAAAATAGTCAATTGCCACCACTAGGAACTTGAGCTGACCAGGAGCTGGTGGAAACGGCCTAGCAAGTCCATCCCCCACATTGCGAAGGGAATCAGACTTGATAGAGATGTGAGTTGTGCTTGGGGTAGGCGACGAATGTTGGAGTACTGCTGACATGGGCTGCATCGCCGAACATGTTGCTCGGCATCTCGGAGTAGGGTAGGCCAAAAATATCCATAGTTCAACACTTTCCTGGCGAGGGACCTTGACCTTGAATGGGCTCCGCCTATACCTTCATGAAGCTTTTGCAAGGCGTATGAGGCTTCTTCCGGGGAGAGGCATCTCAAGTAGGGTCTGACGTCTACTTGGGTGTAGGAGCGTTTGTACAAGACTCCTTCAACAAGGGTGTACCGCTTCGCTCTCGTTCGGACTCGATGAGCTTCTTTAGGGTCTTCGAGGAGGATCCCATCCCTGAGGAATTCTATCAAAGGTTTCATCCAGTTGTCCCGAAGTTGGACGGGCAGCGACTCCATCGAATCGAGGATTTCTTCTTCAATGCTCCGTCTCAGGAGCACTTCAATCAGGACGGTCTGCTCGAGACCTTGAAGGGAGGAGGAGGCCAATTTGGAGAGGGCATCCTCTTGGGAATTTTCTTCTCTAGGGATCCGCTGAATCTGTGCTTCTTCAAATGAAGCCATGAGACTTTGGACCTTGGCTAGGTACTTAGCCATTCGGTCGTCTCGTGCCTTGTACTCCCCTAAGACTTGATTCACCACCAGCTTTGAATCACTGAATATTCGGAGGCGTTGTGCCCTTGCCTTGCGAGCCATACCGAGGACGGCTATAAGGGCTTCATACTCCGCTTCGTTGTTGGAGGCCTTAAAGTTGATGCGGAGGGAGTATTGGAGAATGAAGTCATTTGGGCCTGCCAGAATGATCCCGGTTCCGCTCCCTTCGATGCAAGAGGACCCGTCTACATATACTATCCAGATGGGAGGCCCGTTCGCTGCTTGACTGACCTCTGGGATGGTGCTCTCAACAATAAATTCAGCTAAGGCTTGAGCCTTGATTGCAGTCCGAGGCTGGTAAGCTATGTCATGCTGACCTAGCTTGATCGGCCATTTCATCAGACACCCGGAGGTCTCGGGCTTGTGTAGAACTTGCTTAAGCGGCTGGTCGGTAAGAACGACCACCGAGTGGGATTGAAAATAAGGGCGGAGTTTCCTGGCTGCCATAACCAAGGCGTATGCTATCTTCTCCAATCTTGGATAGCAGAGCTCAGCATCCCGAAGTACCTTGCTCACATAATAGATAGGCATCTGAGCCTTGTCTTCTTCCCTCACTAGTACAGAGCTGAGGGTTTGCTTGGAGGCAGCAAGGTAGAGGTAGAGTGTTTCCCCAAGGATAGGCTTGCTGAGGAGAGGGGGATTGACTAGATAGGCCTTTAGCTGATCGAACGATTCCTGCTGTTGTTGGCCCCACTCGAAGCCCTTAGCCCCCTTGAGGGCCTTAAAGAAAGGACGACACTTTTCTCCTGACTTTGACAGGAAGCGCCCTATGGCCGCGAAACGCCCCGTGAGCTTCTGAACCTCTTTCACGCTTGTAGGGGGTGCCATGTCCAGTATGGCTTTGATCTTCTCGGGGTTGGCTTCAATTCCTCTTTGGCTGACCATGTATCCTAGGAAATTTCCCGACGAGACTCCGAACACACACTTGTTCAGGTTGAGTCTCATATCATGCTTCCTCAACACATCAAATGCTTCTTGGAGATCGGCAATATGGTTGGCTCCATGGACACTTTTAACTAGCATATCATCAACATACACTTCCATGTTTCGGCCGACCTGATTCTGGAAGACTTTATTGACTAGGCGCTGGTAGGTGGCACCAGCATTCTTCAGCTCGAAGGGCATTACCCTGTAGCAATAGAGCCCTTGATCGGTGACGAAGGAGGTCTTTGGGATATCCGGGGGGAACATTCTAATTTGATTGTATCCGGAGAAGGCATCCATAAATCTCAGCAGCTCATGGCCCGAAGTAGCATCGATCAAGGTATCGATGCTGGGGAGAGGGAAAGGATCCTTCGGGCATGCTTTGTTCTAGTCCGTGAAGTCGATGCAAATTCTCCAGCACCCGTTGGCCTTCTTAACCATAACAATATTGGAGAGCCACTTGGGGTAGTTGACTTCTTGTATAAATCGGGCCTTGAGGAGCTTGTCCACCTCTTCCTTTATAGCTTGTTGCCGCTTGGGGGCAAATTTGCACCTCTTCTGTTGGACCGGTTTGGACCCCGGAGCAACGCTTAGGTGGTGGATGAGGAGCTCCTCGAAAATTCTTGGCATATCGGCAGCCGACCAGGCGAAAAGGTCATGGTTCTTCCTGATGCAATGGACTTATGTCAGAACATAAGGCAGACGGGAGGGTCTTGCTCATAAAGAACTTGCAGTTCGGATCTTGCTCGGAAAAGAGCTCTTTCTCCAGCTCATCCACCGGTTGGGACATAGGTTGGGCATTCCCCTGGGGGATCTCGAGGGTCTCGAGGGAGAGAATAGGACCCCCGATGGAGGTCATATAACACTTGCGGGCCATCTCTTGACTACCTCTTACTTCCCCTACACCTGACTTGGTGGGGAACTTCATCTTGAGATGATAAGCCGATGGGACGGCTTCTAAAATAGCTAGGCCAGGTCGGCCTAGAATCACATTGTAAGCAGCTGGGATGTCGACGACCATGAAGTCCATCGGCTCTGTCCGGGTAGTAGGAGTTTTGCCAGCAGTTACGTCGAGGGTGATTACCCCTTCGATAGTCACGGGCACTCCTGTGAACCCATGGAGCGTGTAGCCGGCGAGCTTAAGCCTGTCCTGCGATAACTTGAGCCCTCGGAAAGCCGACAAGAAGAGGATGTTAACGGAGCTACCATTGTCCACCAGAATCCTCTCCACTTTAAAATTTGCCATATGGAGGTTGATGACTAGTGCGTCACAATGGGGGGTTCAGACTCCTTCCAGGTCTTCATCTGAGAAAGTGACCGGGACTCCAAGGCCTTTGGGAGGGGGTATGCCATGAATCGAATTGACTTCTCGTATGAAAGCCTTCCGAGAAGAGTTGGAGGTTCTTCCCATGGGACCTCCATGAATGAGATGCAAGATGCGTTCTTCTTCAAACTCGGGAGTCTCGTCGCACCTTTCAGAATGCTTGTTAGCCCCTCTGGGGGGTGGAGAAAGATCAATTCGGTCCTTTCTCACAAACTTAGACAGCTGCCCTCTCTGGATGAGGGCCTTAATTTCATTCTTCAGGGCCCAACAGTTGTTGGTGTCGTGGTCGTGGTCTCGGTGATATCGACACCACTTTTCCTTGTCCCTCTTCTTGCCGGGGGTGTTCATCTTCGGGGCAGGAGGCAGAACTCCTTCCTTCTCGACTTCCATAAGAATGGTAGAGATGTTGGTGTTAAGGGGGGTAAACTTCTCAAATCTGGGAGGCGGGTAGCGTTGGCCCCCGTTGTCCTTCTGGAGTTTCTTAGCTTCCTCTTCTTTAGCTGCCTTTCTCTTGGTCCCGGAGGAAGACTGTTGTGCAGTCTAGATACCTAAATAAATAGATAAAACTAGACACAAATTATAAACCTCGCAAGTGCACGAATCGTTTGGAGAAGCGTAGCGGCAAGCAAGGGTCGATCCCACAGAGATTGTAGATTCTAACTTACTAATCAATAAAATAGAAAACAGAATATTGAAGTGTCGTTATAAAAGTCTAAAAGAAATGAAAAGATAAAAATCTAAATAAGTAGCATCACAAGTTGAGTCAAGAATATCTATTAAAGTAGTTGGGTTTCGATCTCCACCAATAGTCAGTAATGCTAAGTCATATACTACATCCATTACTCATGTTTGTTCTCTTCAAGGGCATGGTATCTACTCCTTAAAGTACTGTTTCCCTAAGCCAAGAATTAGGCATGGTATCTACTGTAATTCGTTTCTTTCATTAAGTGTTTAGCATGGTATCTACTAAGTTGTACTTAAAGAAAACATAAGATCAGTGGAAACGAACAAACACTCAAGGTCCTAGAAATTGGTATCAGATCTAGATCCCTCAAGTTGATTAAACCAAGAACCCCTAGAGATTCCCTTGTTACAAGTTACGGGCATGAGATACGGGTCGTCTCAATATGCCCATATAACAGATTCAGATTTATAATACCCAATCTTGATACACTCAGATTCCGTATGCCAGTCGACTGGTTGTCACCACAGTCGACTGCTTCTAAGAATTCTAAACAAGTTTGATTATCATAAATCCATCTCAATTCAATCAGGTTCAACCAATAAGTAATAGAGAAGAATATAACATTACACAACTACGGTTTCAATCTACCCAACTATGAAATTAGTTCCACATAATAAAACTTTTATTGATTGATAAAATAGAGTTCATGACTACAATAGAAATAAAAACTAAGAGAAAGAACAGAAGAATGCTGATTTGTATGATTTTGCCCTTTAGCCCAATCAGCAGTCGTCTAGTTCTCCTCTTTTGATGCTTGCTGTCGACGATCAGTCTTGATGATGGATCTGGCCTTCTCAGAATCGAGAGAGAGATCAAAAGAGTGCTCCGCTTCTTTCTTGACTGGTATTTATAGAACAAGAGAAGAGAATTAGGGTTTGTACTTTTTGCAGAGAAGTCCTCTTCTTTTGTTATTTCTTTCCTTATCTTCATCAGCCGTTTATTTCTTTCTCTTTTTCCTCTTTCCTTCCTTATTTGCTCACCACGTGCTTCTTGCTTTGATTGTTTGAGAAGTTGTTATTCGCAGAAAACACCTGGGATAACTTAATTTTGATTCGGATATGGATGAGGATGCATCTGTTCTTATCTTCTGACTCGTCGCATACTAGTCGACTGGTTTGGGGAGCAGTCGACTGTGCCGAGCCTTATTAAACTCTCTGTCCAGTCGCCTAGTTGAAGAGTCAGTTGACTGATCTCTGCTGTTCCCTGTATATCATCCTCTCAGTCTGTATTAGTCTGGAATCTGCTTCGTTTTGCTGCTTTAGGTTGTTTCCTATGGAAAAAGAGAAAAGAAGCGTAAATACCACATATAGAGCATTTAAATGTTCAATTGCCTTAAGATTATTGCTCTTAAAAGTGAATAATATTTGGTTCATCAAAGACCCCTCAAAAGTAGGTCGATGCTTAGGTTCCTCAGCCCGGATATACTTCTCGCTTCTGAGAAGAAGGTCGGAGATGTTTTGCGGGGGATTCTTTGCTAGAGAGGACCGAAGGCTTGAGTTGAGGACGTTTGACTGGAAGGCTGCAGCGGCGACCGATTGGTCGAGGGAGGCAATGGACCTAGCTTCCGCGGTAAACCGCTTCATATAATCTCTCAGCGTCTCACCCTTCTTCCGACTGAGGTAGAGTAGCAAAATATTAGTCTTCTCGGTGTGGCGGCTACTCACGAAGTGGGTGGCGAAGAGGATCTCAAATTGTTCAAAGGAGAATATGGAGGATGGGGCAAGACGAGAGTACCATTCTCGGGCCGGACCCTTGAGAGTAGCTGGGAAGGTTTTGCACAGTAGAGCATCGGAAGCTTGGTGGATCAACATGAGGATCTTGAAGCTCTCGATGTGGTCCACGGGGTCTGACTCCCCAGAGTAAGTCTCAAACTGCGGGGGCTTGAAGCCTATTGGAACGTATGCCTCCATAATTGTTCGAGAGAAGGGAGGTCGGCTTGGATGGAGGATCCTTCCTCTTAGTTCTTCTTCTTTATCCAGCTGGCCGAGGAGCCTTTCCATCTCGTGGAGACGGCGGTAGACCGCATCGTCCCTTCGACGGTAGTCAAGAGAGTCTCTGGACTCGTCTTCGTAAGAAGGGGAGCGTGGAGTTCGGCGTTGGTAGCTAGGAGAATGACAAGGACTGTGATGGCAGTGACTCGTAGCTGGAGGAGGGGTTAGGGACCGATGGCGAGGATTTTGGACCGGAGGAGGAGTGGGGACCCTCTGAGCATTGTTGTTGTTCGGCCGGAGGTTGAGGGCCTGCATGATTGTAGCTTGGAACTCTTGGAATTCGGCTCGGGTGTTAGGTCTGTTATCATCCCTCGGGGGCTACCGACCAGCAGAAGAATGATGTTTTCTTCGATGGTACTCAGGGGACTCTCTCCGCCCCTTGTGAGGAGGGGACCTCATGTAGTCGTGGCGACGAGGAGATCGCTCATTTGGACGTTCCGGGCGGGAGGCTCCCTCACGGGCCCTCCTTTAATCCAAACGGTGGCGAAGGTTCTCTTCTTTTTGCCGGTTGAGGAGGTTATTGCGGAGGTCTTCGGAAGGCCGGGGGTTGTGAGATGCCATTGAATCGGTAGAAGGGTTGTGTATGGAGATGCAGTCTCGATGAGGAGGCTGCTTCTGAGGGTTGGGACGAGAGGCCCCTACGCTGGCATTCTGGGGCCCAAGCAGAGCCCTTTGGGATTGAAGGTTCTGAAGAGGAGGTTGGTCCTGCTGCGGAGGCTGATCAGGTTGTGGTGGGAGTTGCCCCTGTGGCTGGACGGTTTGGAGGGGGATCTCCTCTTGTGGTTGAGGAGGAGTAGGTCCACGGTTAGACCCTTTGGATCTCAGTATTTGGGGAGGCATGGCTGAAGGTGATCTTAACCAAGGGAAGAGGAAGGATTGCAGTTCGTGGTTTCCCACAGACGGCGCCAATCTGTTACCGCTAAATCTGGTGTGGGGGCAAATAGATAGAATTTGTGGATTCTTTTGGGTGTCGAATAGTCAAACCTGAAACCTTTCCGCCGAAGTTTGACCGTGATCTCCCGCCGTTCACCTGCAAAAAGTGCGAAACACCGAGGTTGATCCCGGCGACGCACCCTCCGACGCTCAAGTCAGTAATCAGAAAGATTATGAATGAGCTTTTACTGGCAAAAGATTGATTACCTGTTAATGGTGGGGGATGGGGGGTATTTATAGCCGCCTTAGGGATCAGTTTCGGGATGAGATCAAATCCCTACTTCCCAGTGAATGGATAGAAGTGAATCAGGGCCGTTGATTAGGTATAATCATAGACCATAATTCTACCCAGTTGGACCAGATTTCTTGCGGGTTGAAATCCGCACCCTGTTGAGATGGATCCGTTTGTGGGTTATTGGGCCTTTGGAAAAAGGACCCAATACCCGCTTCAGACCCGTCTGTAGGTGAAATTACCATTTTACCTCTGATCTTTAAGATTCACGTCCGATTTGGACAGTTCCGATTTAACCCTATTTTTAGTCATATCAACATGCGATAATCTTGTTGAGGCTTAGTGAATAATTGTTACCATGCTAATTTAAAAAAAGGAGTGTTCAACTAAAGAATTAATCATATGAATCATGTTAGAATGGTTGCAATTTTTTATGATTGTCAAATGTGTGATGTTTCTTTCATGAGAACTTGTTGAAAAATGTTATTTTTGACATATGCTTTAGAGATATGATGATTAAGAAAGAAAAGAGAAAAATAAATTTTATTATTGCCAAGAAACATGTCGACATATGTTAAAAATACAAATTTTTGCATGAACGAATTTCTTTGAAATATTAATGATTGATTAAGAAACATGCTTAATTTTTATCACAAAAATTCAACTAGTATAATGGAGTACATGAACTAGTTGTAACAAACATGATTCTTAATTTCGAGTTTCGAGAAGAAATGTAGATTTTGTATGTAAAAAGAAAGGGGAAAAAATCTATTTGAAAATAAAGATATATTCTAAAAATAAGTTTGAACCTGCTGATTTTTATTTTAAGATCCATCTCAGTCCAAAAGAGAAGTTTATCCAATATCCTAAAAGATTGGATCATTGGATAAATAATTTTTTTGAAAAGAATTAAATTCAGAATAGTATAAACAAAAGTACACTAATACAACTCCTAAATAGAAAATATACTTGGACTTAATGTTTAGCCAGTGCAATACAGAGCATTGTGAAAGAAATCTTTGGTTCGAAACTTGATAGTCACATTCACTTTTGTTTTTTGCATTATTTTCGAAACTGAAACTTGATTTAAGAACATTTCGGCATATGAAATTGACACAGAGTCCATAAGGACTTCATGGCTAGTGGGTCGAGCCTAGGGCACTACTGTGTGTGGTCGGCAGTTGCTGGGTTCGAAACCCAGCCCCTCTTTTGATTTCTTTGGGACTTTATTTTCACTTTTTTTTAGTTTTAACGTGAAAAGAATATTTCTTAAGAGAACTTTATAATTCATATAAAATTGCAAATTATTAGAGTTAGTTATAAAATTTTATTGTATATTTTTGAGGAAATAAAATTGTGATTTTGTGTTGGTGTTGGTTTTAGCTGATATATCATTCAGCTATCATGCATATCATTCACTGAGTTATTTTGATGACACTGCCGATTATTTTGATGTTCCCTGACTTATTTTGTTCTTGACTAAGTTCAAGTCTGCTGTTTGATGTTCATTGATTTATTTTGCTGAGTAACTTTGCTCAGTTACTTTTTTGGTTCACTGAGAGTGCGCAACTGCTTCTCACTGTTAATTGTACGATGCTTCTGACTTCTGATACTTTATTATGTACCTAATGCATTTGAAGTGATGCACACGCTTCCGTTGCACTTGAACCGATATGAGTAAGCTTCCATTGTGCACAGTTATGCGCACCCACCCTCAACCGTCCGATTTGAAATCGCTTCATGATTGCGATCGAACGGTGCTGAAGATCTCTGCTCATCTGACTTACTAATGGGGGGCTTTTTTCGTCATTTCCCTACCCTGAGGATTAAACCCACCCACTTCTTCACTTCCATTGTGCACAGTTGGATTTGAACTAATACTTTATTATGTATTTATTTCAACTAGTTGGCATGACACCTCAATGCAGCCTTAGTTAGAAACAACAAGTTTTGAGCCTACTATTTTTTCTTCTTTAAATGTTTGAATGAATTCTTGTTGTGCTAAACCCCCTAATGCAATTTTATTTTCCTTATTTGAACACAGAAGAGGTGAATGAAGTAGCAGCAGCTCCAAGCAGTAGTAGCAGCTCCGGAAGTCAGCTGCAGTAGACTTGTCCACTAGCTGAAGTTAATACTTGTGTACCACCTAACTTGAGCAGCACAAGCAGCAACAAAAGAAGAAGAAAAGAAGAAGAATTGTATAATCTTAATTGGAGTATGTTATATTTTGTAGGGAGTCAGCATCTTGTGTACCACCTAATTGGAGTATCTTATATTTGTCTGTGATTTTGTTTACAATTAGCTTATGTTGCTTTGATTTGTTTAATCAAGTTCAGACATTCTTGATTTGTTTACAATTAGTTTATTGTTTAATCAAGTTCACTGAGTTATTTTTTTGCTATTCAACCCAACTGTCTTCAGAAGTTGCTCGATTTGATTAATGAATCTGCAAGTGCATTGCTTCAATTAGCATTGATGTCACAGGTTTCTCATGCTTTAGAATCCTAGGCATTCTTTGTATCATATGTTCATTCCATGTGATCACTTGTTGATAGACAAAGAAATCAGTCACTTCTTGATGTTCAGTTTTGTTTTGCTCATGGCTAGATGTGGCGTCGACCAAAAGAAATAAAAAAAATTTGTCAGAAGGGTTATTGTAAAATCTTATGTGCTGGGAGAATTGCTATTTGTTTAATCAAGTTCAGGAATTGTTATTGTACTAGATTTTCCCGTGGCACGTCTTCAGAACGATACATCATATGAAAAGCCATGTAAACAATAAATCAACAATTATGTAACTGAAGTTTGAATAGTATGACAATAATTAGTTGTAAATAAAAGTTCATGTTTCCATTAGTATATGGCAAAAAATAATTATAAATTGGGGTATAAAAGTATATGTTTCTATATATATATATATATATATATATATATATATGGGCGCTTCAGTTACGCACTCATCTTTGCCCACTCCTTCTCAGCCACTGGATTTGATCCTCATCATGATCAAAATCTAGTGGCTCTCCTTCTCAGCCGCTCTCTCAGTTACAAAGGATGGGCACTAAGGTCAATTTCCCACCTTTTACTCTATCCTCTCCCTCTGCTCTCTCTATCTCCCGCTCTCTTCTCTCGTTCTCCAAATCCCATCTTAACCCAAACCCTAGCTTCCTCGAATCCACATCCAAAGGCTGCCGCTTCAAATCCAGATCTCAAATCGCAACTACCCTCGCCTATCTTCTCTCTTCCCGCTCTCAACTCTCCTGATCGAAACCCTAACTCATCGATTCGAAGATGATTGAAACCCTAACTCCTGCTGCCGAATGCCGAAATTTCTCGATGCCTTGCTTTCGAAATCCCCCCATATCCCCACCGACATCTTCGTTCAGGTATAATTTTGTAAACATTTTTTACCAATTTTTTTTAATGCCTTAGGGACAGTTGTATGTGATCCCTTTCCATGTTCAGTTATGAATTTTCTTTGTTATGTAACACAACTTATGTTACTTGCTGAGGAGACTAGGTCTCTCTCTCACTTCCCCTGCCCCAACCTGTGGACATTTAGAGGCTTTAGCAGACTATAATCACTTTTTTTGCACAATAGCCAATCCGTATTAAAACTTTTTGGTTAAAAAGACATGCAACTCTAATACTTAAACATTGTTCTACGCTTAAACTAACATGAAAAAGAAAACTAAAACACTATCATATTGGATGTTTTCATACTAGACAAACTATGACCTGATATTTAGTTGGATTGTCCTTAAAATTTTCAAAAATGTCCAAAGAATGCACTTGTGTGCAAACTAGAGAAAGTATAATTTAAATTATGCTGCTCTTAGTTCATGAACAATATATATTTATGAGTGAAGTTCCAAATTCAAACTCAATGTTAGAAAGTAGAACTTGTTCTACATATGTTAGATTTCAAGCTTATATTTTGAAACTGGGGGAGTATTATGAAAGCTACTAAAATATAACACACCGCATGAAGTGTCAATGCTTTAAATTTTCTTTTTTATCAAAGATGCAAACTAGCGAACCGTTTTTTAAGTTTATATTATTTGATGTTTGCAGGCAAGCTGATATAATCACAGTTTGTTATCTATGACGGATAGAAAAGTAATTCGATTCCCCATTACAGGAAGATGCATGATTCTTGTATACAAAATCACAGTTTATAATAGAAGATGCATGATTTTCCAATACAGGAAGTGTTCGATTCTCAGTCTCATTATTTTTAAATTTGTAGAAACTGCATTTTGTTGTGTGTGTTGGTATAGGCGATGACGACAATCACTCTTTTACAAGCATTACTTTGAATTATTATCCTCCCCCCCCCAACAAATTTTTTAATTAAGTGTTGGTTATGTCATTGGCCTTCATCTATGCAATGAAGACCCTATTGGTTAATTTGAGTCTATAGCAATTGCATATTGGCATGCTGGTTGATTTAAGCATTTTGGTTGATTCTATATTAGCCGATTCATGATACATTTTGCCTGATTTGATCTTGGCTGATTCACAATACATTTTGGCTTAATTGCATCTTTGGGGGGGGGGGGGGGGGGGGGTTGAAACTAGTTGGCATGGCATAATAATGCAGCCCTAGACAAATAAGTATGTTTCATTTGAAGAAACAGTGAAATAGAAGTGTGGTCTGAGCCTATAGCTATTTCAAATCATCTATTTAGATATATTTGTGCATGAGCTACACATTATTAATTTTATCGGTTCTGAGGAAAGAATGAGTATTCGCCTAATCTGAATTTATGCAAAATTTACAATGTTTGTAGTGCTCTTTTGCTTATATTAATGATATTGTTAGGCCTTCGGACAAAAAACATTTTTTCTTAAATGAATGTTTTTTTTTCTTAAATGAATGTTGTCAGCGAAATCTCTTAAAATCATTGATGATCCATTTTCTCATTTATAAAATTGTTTTGATAGTATTTGTGAATTTTTCCATTAATTTTTCTCATGTTTAAAAAGAATTCATTTTTTTGTAGGCTTTCTAAATTGATGCAGATAAATGTGATGCTCATCAGACAAGTCTCAGTCATGATATGCCCCAGAAACCCTGCTGACAAACACTTGAAGTAGTTGATTGTATCAATTATAAAGAGGCTAATCACGCTCTAGAGGGGGACTTGGGGGACTTATAACCGGATTTTTACACTTTTTAAGTTGTCAACTGCTCATTGTAACCATTATTTTGTAATTAAATGCTTCTTTCATCGAGGTTGATGGTGCTCGTAATGTACAAATTATCAAACATTGTTATGCTGCTATCATCTTTGTTGATTTGTTTTTGCTACAATGCTGATCCGGTGAAGTATGCTTTGTATTTTAACTTATTACTCATGTAGTTTCTGTTGTTCTGAGCTGAGCATGCACATTTTGAACTTCATGTTCAGTTTCTGTTGTTCCGAGCTTACACATTTTGAACTTCATGTTCAGTTTATGTTGTTCTGAGCATGCACATTTTGAACTTCATGTTCAGTTTCTGTTGTTCTGAGCTGAGCTTACACATTTTGAACTTCATGTTCAGTTTCTGTTGTTCTGAGCTTACACATTTTGAACTTCATGTTCAGTTTATGTTGTTCTGAGCTTGCACATTTTGAACTTCATGTTTAGTTTTTGTTAATCTGAGCTAAGCTTACACATTTTGAACTTCATGTTCAATTTCTGTTGTTCTGAGCTTACACATTTTAAACTTCATGTTCAGTTTCTGTTGTTCTGAGCTGAGCTTGCACATTTTGAACTTCATGTTCAGTTTCTGTTGTTTTGAGCTTACACATTTTGAACTTCATGTTCAGTTTATGTTGTTCTGAGCTTGCACATTTTGAACTTCATGTTTAGTTTTTGTTAATCTGAGCTAAGCTTACACATTTTGAACTTCATGTTCAATTTCTGTTGTTCTGAGCTTACATATTTTGAACTTCATGTTCAGTTTCTGTTGTTCTGAGCTGAGCTTGCACATTTTGAACTTCATGTTCAGTTTCTGTTGTTTTGAGCTGAGCTTGCACATTTTGAACTTCATGTTCAGTTTCTGTTGTTCTGAGCTGAGCTTGCATATTTTGAACTTCATGTTCAGTTTCTTTTGTTCTGAGCATACACATTTTGAACTGCATGTTCAGTTTATGTTGTTCTGAGCTTGCATATTTTGAACTTTATGTTCAGTTTCTGTTGTTCTGAGCTGAGCTTACACATTTTGAACTTCATGTTCAGTTTCTGTTGGTCTGAGCTGAGCTTACACATTTTGAACTTCATGTTCGGTTTCGGTTGTTCTGAGCTGAGCTTGCACATTTTGAACTTCATGTTCAGTTTATGTTGTTCTGAGCTTACACATTTTGAACTTCATGTTCAGTTTATGTGGTTCTGAGCTTGCACATTTCGAACTTCATGTTCAGTTTCTGTTGTTCTGAGCTGAGCTTACACATTTTGAACTTCAAGTTCGGTTTCTGTTGTTCTGAGCTGAGCTTACACATTTTGAACTTCATGTTCAGTTTATGTTGTTCTGAGCTTACACATTTTGAACATCATGTTCAGTTTCTGTTGTTCTGAGCTGAGCTTGCACATTTTGAACTTCATGTTCAGTTTATGTTGTTCTGAGCTTACACATTTTGAACTTCATGTTCAGTTTCTGTTGTTCTGAGCTTGCACATTTTGAACTTCATGTTCAGTTTCTGTTGTTCTGAGCTGAGCTTACACATTTTGAACTTCATGTTCAGTTTCTGTTGTTCTGAGCTGAGCTTACACATTTTGAACTTCATGTTCAGTTTATGTTGTTCTGAGCTTACACATTTTGAACATCATGTTCAGTTTCTGTTGTTCTGAGCTGAGCTTGCACATTTTGAACTTCATGTTCAGTTTATGTTGTTCTGAGCTTACACATTTTGAACTTCACGTTCAGTTTCTGTTGTTCTGAGCTTGCACATTTTGAACTTCATGTTCAGTTTCTGTTGGTCTGAGCTGAGCTTACACATTTTGAACTTCATGTTCGGTTTCGGTTGTTCTGAGCTGAGCTTGCACATTTTGAACTTCATGTTCAGTTTATGTTGTTCTGAGCTTACACATTTTGAACTTCATGTTCAGTTTATGTTGTTCTGAGCTTGCACATTTTGAACTTCATGTTCAGTTTCTGTTGTTCTGAGCTGAGCTTGCACATTTTGAACTTTATATTCAGTTTATGTTGTTCTGAGCTTACACATTTTGAACTTCATGTTCAGTTTCTGTTGTTCTGAGCTGAGCTTGCACATTTTGAACTTCATGTTCAGTTTATGTTGTTCTGAGCTTACACATTTTGAACTTCATGTTCAGTTTATGTTGTTCTGAGCTTGCACATTTTGAACTTCATGTTTAGTTTTTGTTAATCTGAGCTATGCTTACACATTTTGAACTTCATGTTCAATTTTTGTTGTTCTGAGCTTACACATTTTGAACTTCATGTTCAGTTTCTGTTGTTCTGAGCTGAGCTTGCACATTTTGAACTTCATATTCAGTTTCTGTTGTTTTGAACTTACACATTTTGAACTTCATGTTCAGTTTCTGTTGTTCTGAGCTGAGCTTGCACATTTTGAACTTCATGTTCAGTTTCTTTTGTTCTGAGCATACACATTTTGAACTTCATGTTCAGTTTATGTTGTTCTGAGCTTGCATATTTTGAACTTCATGTTCAGTTTCTGTTGTTCTGAGCTGAGCTTACACATTTTGAACTTCATGTTCAGTTTCTGTTAGTCTGAGCTGAGCTTACACATTTTGAACTTCATGTTCGGTTTCGGTTGTTCTGAGCTGAGCTTGCACATTTTGAACTTCATGTTCAGTTTATGTTGTTCTGAGCTTACACATTTTGAACTTCATGTTCAGTTTATGTTGTTCTGAGCTTGCACATTTTGAACTTCATGTTCAGTTTATGTGGTTCTGAGCTTGCACATTTCGAACTTCATGTTCAGTTTCTGTTGTTCTGAGCTGAGCTTACACATTTTGAACTTCATGTTCAGTTTCTGTTGTTCTGAGCTGAGCTTACACATTTTGAACTTCATGTTCAGTTTATGTTGTTCTGAGCTTACACATTTTGAACATCATGTTCAGTTTCTGTTGTTCTGAGCTGAGCTTGCACATTTTGAACTTCATGTTCAGTTTATGTTGTTCTGAGCTTACACATTTTGAACTTCATGTTCAGTTTCTGTTGTTCTGAGCTTGCACATTTTGAACTTCATGTTCAGTTTCTGTTGGTCTGAGCTGAGCTTACACATTTTGAACTTCATGTTCGGTTTCGGTTGTTCTGAGCTGAGCTTGCACATTTTGAACTTCATGTTCAGTTTATGTTGTTCTGAGCTTACACATTTTGAACTTCATGTTCAGTTTATGTTGTTCTGAGCTTGCACATTTTGAACTTCATGTTCAGTTTCTGTTGTTCTGAGCTGGGCTTACAAATTTTGAACTTCATGTTCAGTTTCTGTTGTTCTGAGCTTACACATTTTGAACTTCATGTTCAGTTTCTGTTGTTCTGAGGTGAGCTTGCACATTTTGAACTTCATGTTCAGTTTATGTTGTTCTGAGTTAGGGTTTCGATCAGGAAAGTTAAGAGCGGGGAGAGAGAAGATAGGAGAGGGTTTGAGCAATTTGAGAGCTGGATTTGAAGCTGCGCTAAGGTGGAGGTGGATTCGAGGAAGCTAGGGTTTGGGTTAACAGGGGGATTGGAGAACGAGAGAAGAGAGCAGGAGATAGAGAGAGCAGAGGGAGGAGATAGAGTAAAAGGTGGGAAAATGACCTTACTACCCATCCTTTGTAACTGAGAGAGCGGCTGAGAAGGAGAGCCACTGGATTTTGATCATGATGAAGATCAAAATCCAGTGGCTGAGGAGGAGTGCATAGGAGGAGTGCGCAAAGAGGAGTGAGTAACTAAAGCGCCCCCTATATATATATATATATATATATATAGAGAGAGAGAGAGAGAGAGAGAGAGAGAGAGAGAGAGAGAGAGAGAGAGAGAGAGAGAATATATATATATATATCATATATATATATATATATATATATATATATATATTATATATAGAGAGAGAGAGATACTATATACATATATCTATATATATAGAGATATATATAGAGCATTTTCTACGGGATCCCGAAACCACCAGCCACCCCGACCTAATTCATGATGAGCCCACCAACTTCCTGGCGAGATGCCTACGGTTAAAAACAACCGACATGTCAAGATCCAAATTCGAATTGGTTCCTGGTCCTGGTCAGAGACCACTGTGTTCGCGCCGGCGGTCCAACAAAGAGGCGAAGTAATGGTCTCTTTCTTTCCATTACGAACAACACGCTTCGCCTGCTCCCTCCCCGTGTCCATTAGCGCTCCTGCCCAGAGCGAAGAGAAGGCGAAAAAGCGCCGCCGAAGCTGCATGAGCAGGCTTCTATTGCTACGCAACAATAGAGCAGGTGCGCCGCCCACAAAATGTTTGAATGATCGGGTAAAGAGCGAGCTTCTTATATGATGGGATCCGACGCATCCAGCAGAGCGAAGCAGCGTTCCATTCTTTTCGGCGGCATACTTCCGCATTGGCGGCGAGTGGAGCGCCACAATCCCATTCATCATTTTTGATCTACATAAGCCAAAGCTTATGTATATATATAGATCTACATACATATATCTATATATATGTATATCTATATATATAGATATACATATATCTATATATATAGAGATATATATAGATATATATCTCTATATATATAGATATATGTATATAGTATCTCTCTCTCTATATATATATAGATATATATCTCTATATATATTGTATATAGTATCTCTCTCTCTCTATATATAATATATATATATATATATATATATATATATATATATATATATATATACAGATAGGGTAACCTTACAGATAGGGTAACCTTCGGTTGCGAACTGGTTGGTGCGAACTCAGCTTACGAACTGCTCTTTTGGCCGTTGGATCCAAAATTTCAGCTTCGATGGCTCAGATTGAATCTCAGATCCAAGGCAGTAATTAGCGGGGGTAATTTCGTAACTTTACTCCTGCTTTCTATTAGCCCCGTTCTCACTCTAGTCCCCTTCGATCGTTTCTGAATCCCCTTCGATCGTGCTTCCCCCAAAATGAGAGAAACCCTAATCCCCTTCAAAATCGTAACAGAACCCTCCAAATCCCTCTCGTTTCTGAATCCCCTTCGATCGTGCTTCCCCCAAAACGAGAGAAACCCTAATCCCCTTCAAAATCGTAAGAGAACCCTCCAAATCGCTCCGTGGTTTGTGTCAAACCACTTCGTAAGCTCCCTTCTCCACTTCGCTCCGTGGTTGCGAACTCCCTTCTCCACTTCGCTTCGTAAGCTCCCTTCGAGTGAAACCCTATTCCGTCGTTTCTCATCTTCTTCGCTCCGTGCGAAGAAACCCAAACGACCCCCTTCTTCCTCTCTCAGTGTGAGCGAGGCGAAACCCAAATCGAAACTTCGACGGGTGCTCTCCAAAATCTTCTGTGCGAACCATCGATTTCGTTATGGTTCGCCTTCGGTTGCAAACTGGTTGTGTGCGAACTCAGCTTGCGAAAACCTGGGGTTGCCGTTGGATCCAAAATAGCTCCAAATGGAAACCCTAGTGTTTTCATCAGGTATAAATTTAGATTTTTTTGGTTGCGTTTTTCTATTTCTTCCTTGAATATGTAGGAAACCCAATGAGGTATTTTTCTAATAGAGATTGAATGTTTTGTTTGGATTTGTAGGAAGCGTTTGAGCTTCTCTGAGTCTTTCTTCATGGCTTGATTTCGACTATGGATATATTATTGCCAGTACACTAATGTTTGATATCAATTGAGGGAAGTGTTTGATTCTGACTATTCCCTATTTAAAATTATAATTGCTTACTTTATTGCATTTTGGTATAGGCAGTGATGACAATCTAGAAATTACAAACAGTTGTAGCCATTTTGCTGCTTCTTCTGTTTGACAAGCATTTGTGCGAACTCAGCATATATATATAGGATATAGGGTAACCTTTGGTTGCGAACTCAGCTTACGAACTGCTCTTTTGGCCGTTGGATCCAAAATTTGAGCTTCGATGGCTCAAATTGAATCTCAGATCCAAGGCAGTGATTAGCGGGGGTAATTTCGATTTGAATGAAGGAAGGATTAATTTATAGTTGTATTTCGGTTTGAGACATGTGCTCCTCCTTTGCAAATGTAAGGGTAATTTGGTAATTTGGTAATTTTTCGGTTAGAGACATATGACATCTTTTATGAGGTTTTATTTATTTGGATTATGGTTGCAACTAGTTGGCGTGGCATAATAATGCAGCCGTAGTGAGATCATTTATCTGAATAAGTTCTATACTAAATTCTGTTTCTATTTGATGAGTTTTCCGCAATTTGGTTGAGCTGAAGCTGTGAAAAAAAATTGCTAAGCTGAAGCAGAAACAGGTTTAGCTGAAATATGTGTTGAAAGTTAAACAAAAAATGAGTTGAAACTGAAACTGAAATATGAGTTTTTATTCTGATTGTGGTTGCAACTAGTTGGCGTGGCATAATAATGCAGCCGTAGTGAGATCATGGTTATGAATAAGTGGTTGGGACAACATATGTGCTATGCTCATGCTTGATTATATTTGACTTGTTTCATAATAACTTATTATGTGCAAGGTTGTTCTGAGCCTATATGTACTTCAATTGTTGACAATTTACGGTGATAATAGTGCAGTCCGATATTGTTAAGCTTTTTATGTTATTTTTTGTAGGGTGGTTGGAGTTTGTCCACAGGAGCTCGAGAGGAAGTTACACGAGCTTCTAGAAACGAGGCAACAAGAAAGAATAGCAGAGCTAAAATATGCATTGGAATGTGCTGAGAAGAAACTGCTCGAAAAGGAAATGGAGTTAGATTTGTGGAAGGAGACTCAGTGGGCACCTTCACTAAACAAGGATGAAGCATCTATTTAGAGAAGAATTGCAAGGATTCACCTAGTTTGTGTTTAGAGTTATAGTAGAATGTTTGTTAGCTATAATGAAACTTTGCATGGCAATTTTTTTTGCCCCCATCTTCAATGAAATTAGGAGATGTTGTACTTGTACATAGGGAAACATGTTGATTTTTTAGATCAATTCATATCTCACCTGTATGAAATGCATTTGGTACAAAATCTTTCTACATCTCACCTGTATGAAATGCATTTTGGTTTCTTCACTTGTTTTTCATTTGTCGTCTAATCCATTTCAGTTATAGCACTTCCCCAATTAGTGCTAGTGTGTTTGACAGACTAATCTATAAGCTTCTCAAGCTCAGTGCTTACTTTTCTAGTTTGTGGGAAATTCTGGCTGATACTGCTCAAATTATTTACATTTATTTAATTTTGAATTAACATAGTTGATACTGGATATATTTATGGTGCAAATGAGTGAATTCTTTCAATGATATGAAGCTGAGATGTTGGTGAAATTTGTAAGATGAACTTGAGTGCTTTTCTTTAGGAGCGAAATTGTCGTTTGAGGTTATATTTTGTTTTTGATGGTACTCGGATAAACCACTTAATGAACCACATCTAGCATTTTTTCGCCGTTCTTAAATATAAGATGGTTTAACTTAAAATTACCTCATTGTATTAGGCTTTTAGTACTTTGTAGCTTAATGCATATATCTTTACATAAGAAAGTATCTTAAAGTTCTAAACTTGGAAACTTTTTAGTGGCAGATAATTTGTATTAGTCTAATAGTGGAGTGCTCAATGAATTCCAGTAGGAGTTGCATCTAATCACGTTTAATCTTTTTCGCCCTCACAGCTGAAAGTTGAAGGTCTTCTTATCCCACAAATTTTATTCTCTTCTTCATCTCTCATGTTTCCACTTACATCGCTACTATAATAGTTAACTACGGCTCAGACCATATGCTTTCAATTGTTGGTTTTGATGCTCTCCAACCACACGCTCGCAGTTGTTTTTTAAAATCAGATACTTGATCATTCAATCAAAGAATAGTCTTGGCCATAGCGATTTCAACTGAAGATACCGAAGCCTAATCTAAAGGAAGGGGAGCTCATATTCTTATAAAGTTAGTATTATGGGGAGCATTATCTTCGTCGGAGCATTATCTTATCACCTAACCTCCACAACAATCACATAACCTTCCAACCACCACCATAAAGTTGGTACAAAATCTTTTTGAAAGAAAACATGGTCTCAAAGACCAAGTAATTTTTGTATTCATTCCTTTATCTGTCCAGAAACAAATTAACAAGGGGGTTCTTCTATTGCCAAAACTGAACCCATTCTCTACAGTTTTTACATCCCAACCTGAATACTACCAAAAACTAAGCTTTACAAAAGCATGTACATAGTCGAAGATTAAACAATCAATCACTCATCTAGGCATGTCAATGAAGGAAGAAGCTTCAGGAGCATCGCTGGTGTTTGTTGTTGACGCTGTCTGCCTGAATAATTTTGAACCAAAGGATTTCCAGCTTGGTGCTTCAGGAGCATGTCAATGAAGGAAGAACCAAAGGATTTCCTTGCAGGTTCCCTCTTTCCACCTGAGTTCAAAATTTGAATCTTTTTCAAATGTGTGACAAACTAACATGGCTGTATATTTGAATCTTTTGCAACTGCAACATTTTTTTTTTTTTATTAAATTGTTTGGAAGAAAGACTGCAACATATTTTTGTCACATGGAATTGCAAATTATAAGTGATTCCATGTGCACATGTCTAAGACCATACAAAAAAAAAATGATAATCTCTTGTGCATGTCCAGACTAGCACCAATACCATCACAACAATCAACCTATGATGACTTTTATTATATACTTAAGTCCAATTATTGACAAGAATTTTTAACTTTAATTGAGATCTGACCTTTTATTTTTTTGTTCGCTGTGTTCTTATTAATGAAACAGAATAACATGTTGGATGCATGCTTTAGAATGTGCACCTAATGCATGATATCCCTCGATGAGGGGAGGGAGACTGCTTTGGGATGCACATACCCCACTATCTGATACAGTCATGCCTTCCTATTGTTATCCTATGATGCACATGCACCACAGTTTTTTCCACTTAATTTATCGACACTGTTAGAATTTATCTAGTCTTGGAAGTGTGAATTTCTTGAAATAAAAATACTATTTTGCAACAGGTTGGTAGAAACAATAGGCAGTGACTTTCAAGTTGCAAAGATCACAAAGCGTTTTTCTTTTTTTAGTTACCACATATGCTTATCAAAGAGTACTAATCTGACACTACCACAACTTTTGTATCCGGTTTAAAGTAACAGCATGACCAAACATCTCCGGCACTCAAGCGGAGAGCAAAAAAACATAGAGCAAGTAGTACCTGTGCGGGTCTTGCTCGTTTCTTCCTGAACTTTGTCAATAACCTAGAACACAACAAAAACTATAATCAGCCATTTGCGAAATAGTTTATGATACAAATATTATAGAAACAATGAAATGCTGCCCCTATACAAGATTAAAAAAGAAGTCACATATTTATGCGCAGCAGAAAGTTGATACAAGTACTAAGTCTTATGCAGGTACAGGCAGTTAACTTGTGTCATAACCGGGATAAATTCACCTACTTGTACATTCAAAAAATTGTCACCGGCATCAGATCTCCTTTCATCAATATCCATTCCTATTATCAAAGGAAACGAAACAGAAACCAACACAACCAATTACTCAACAATTGTACAAATTATTTCAAAAAATTATGAAACTGAAACAGTCAAAAAAAAAACCTATTTGGAAGAAATCGATGGTTCGCACAGAAGATTTTGGAGAGCACCCGTCGAAGTTTCGATTTGGGTTTCGCCTCGCTCACACTGAGAGAGGAAGAAGGGGGTCGTTTGGGTTTCTTCGCACGGAGCGAAGAAGATGAGAAACGACGGAATAGGGTTTCACCCGAAGGGAGCTTACGAAGCGAAGTGGAGAAGGGAGTTCGCAACCACGGAGCGAAGTGGAGAAGGGAGCTTACGAAGTGGTTTGACGCAAACCACGGAGCGATTTGGAGGGTTCTCTTACGATTTTGAAGGGGATTAGGGTTTCTCTCGTTTTGGGGGAAGCACGATCGAAGGGGATTCAGAAACGATCGAAGGGGACTAGAGTGAGAACGGGGCTAATAGAAAGCGGGGGTAAAGTTACGAAATTACCCCCGCTAATTACTGCCTTGGATCTGAGATTCAATCTGAGCCATCGAAGCTGAAATTTTGGATCCAACGGCCAAAAGAGCAGTTCGTATGCTGAGTTCGCACCATCCAGTTCGCAACCGAAGGTTACCCTGGATATATAGATATGTATAGATAGATATATATATATATATATATATATATATACTAGTATTATACACGTGCGTTGCACGTGGGGAAAATGGGGAGGGGAATGAAAAGAACAAAAAAAAATCTAGTATCATACATGTGCAAATGGGGAGGAAAATGAAAAGGACAAAAAAAAAAATCTACCAACACATGCTGCACCTGTTGACAAAATGACACATTTAGAAATGACACTAAGCTCTTCTCCCATTATAATATTAGAGATATATATATATATATATATAGAGAGAGAGAGAGATATATGTATATATATATATCTCTCTCTCTATATATAGAGAGAGAGAGATAATTAAATATGTATATATGTATATATACATATATACATATGTATATATATATATATCATTGTTATATATATAATTATATATATATATATAATTATATATATAACAATGATATATATATATAATTATATACATATGTATAATTATATATATATATATATATATATATATATATATATATATATATATATATATATATATATATAATTATATACATATGTATAATTATATATATATATATATATATATATATATATATATATATATATATATATATATATATATATATATATATATATATATATATATATATATATATATATATATATATATATATATATATATATATATATATATATATATATATAATATATATATATATATATATATATATATATATATATATATATATAATTATATACATATGTTATATATATAATTATATATATATACATATGTATATATATATATATCATTGTTATATATATAATTATATATATATATATAATATATATATATATAATTATACATATGTATATAATTATATATATATATCATTGTTATATATATAATTATATATATATATATAATTATATATATAACAATGATATATATATATATACATATGTATATATGTATATATACATATATACATATATATAGAGAGAGAGATATATATATATATACATATATCTCTCTCTATATATATCTCTCTCTCGTGAGAGAGAGAGAGAGAGAGAGATAATTAAATAAATAAATGAGTTGTTTGTTTGTTTTTTTTTGTTTTTTTTTTGGGGGGGGGGGTTTGAATTTGAGTTTTGGGGGGGAAATGTGTTTTGTGATGTTAGATCTGGGCCTTTGGTTTTGGGGGATTGAAGGAGAGCCACTTGATAACTTTCTTTGTGTTTTATTATATAGATAATTTTATGTAAGCAGTTATTGTTAAAGCTTATTGTTATTTTGTTATTGTTAAATCTTATGTAAGTGTTTTGAAGAATTTTTATTGTTTAATCAAGTTCAGACAATTGTATAATCTTATGTAAGTGTTTTGAAGAATTGTTATTGTTAAATCTTAGCAGACAAATGGAGATAAATTTGCATTATATATATCTTATGTGCTGGGAGGCACACTTCGATGCTGCAATTTGTTTTGTTTGCTAGTTCTGTTGCATTCCCTGAACCATGCCAATATTTGAATTCTGTTACACATGATTGCCCTAGCATGTCAAAGCACGCATTTAGCCTGTGCACAAGAGATTGCCAATACTTGTAGAGGTAACTTTTTTAATCATGTAAACCATGATGCATGATCATGAATGATAAAAGATTTCATCCATCTCAAGGAAGCATAACTAGCATAGTCAACATGATCTCTGAGTAGGCTTCAGAATAGCAACAACCACAACAATAACAACACAGATTCTCATATATAAATAGATCAACACATTCGGATAAGACAAATGTAGAAAAAACAAGAGATTTAACACTACGAGAAACTTCATTTCATCATACATAAAGAACAAAGTTCGTATGAAGTGCATGGTTACAACATATACTGATGACAACAATTCTTATCCCCTGTCATTCTCATCAGAAGAACAAGAAATATGTTAATTTACAAATCAGTCATGATCCAAGTCTACTAAAAGAGTGTTTCCAGTATATTTTCTTCCAACGTAGCGCATTTATTAGATAAACTACTTCAGAAACTCGGTAGCTACTAGGCGGCCACAGGTGTTTACAGATAGTTTCAACTCACTGATTTCCTTGTCAGTATCCTGCACCAAAAAATGCAAATGCAATTTATCAACATGGCTTAGAAAAAAGAACAAAGCAATACAATAGACTATCGGCATGCTAAGTATTTCTGAACAAAGAAAATAAAAACTATGTATCATGTGTGGTATAACAAACTTCAATGTATATATTTTTGTTGGGATATAAAATCTCTCTCCCCATTCGGAGGTATTACCTAAAACGAAATTAGAAGGAATCACAGTGGTTGATATTGACAGAAAGAGAAGGAAACTAAACACCAAGTTAATGTAGCAAAACTGCTAGTACTGCAGTAGTGCCAAATTATTTAGCAGAATACATATGGACAATTTGAAGGTTATAAGCTTCAGTGAAAAGTAAAGATTGTATGTATTATGAGATTTTGCAGCTACAAATTCAAAAAACTCAGTGTAAGCTAATATGGAGCAGTTTAAATAGTGTTGGGTTAGCTTACTAATTCACCAAAGTAATTGCACATCATTTTAAGGGATCACATGTTTCTGGTTGTTTCATTTTGATTCAATTTTATTCTTTAACTAGTTTTAAACACCTAGTTTGTTAGCAACCTGGCAATAAAGTGTAGGGTGCTTTCAAATATGAAAAATCGGAACACAAATACATTTTGAATTTTCCTTATCTCAGTTTCCCATTCAACTCAAATACCTCTGCCACAATAACACACAAACACTTTCATAACCAAGCTAAACACAAACACAAACACAAATTCTAATAAGGAACTCAATATTAATTTTAAAATGTTTACTAAATTAATTTGTGTCATTTACCTTTAGCACTCTCTATCTACATGAAGAGTTGATGTCAGAGCTAGGAGAGATGTAATATCTACGTCGGTGAGATTTGAGGTGGAAGCTGCGATGGGGTTTCGACTGCGAAGAGGAGCGTCGGGGGCGAGCTGAGGCAAAGTTAGGGTTTCGAGGTGAAGAGGATTTGGGGATTTCGAGTAAGGAAGAAGGGTGTCGGGTGAAAGAGGATTTGGGGATTTCGATTAAGGTCTCGATTTGGGGGAATAGAGAGGGCTTCTGCAATATCGATTTGGGGAAGAGGGTATCAATTTGGGAGCTTCGGTTTCACTATGGGAGCTAGGGTTTCGATCGCGAATTGAAGAGGATAAGGAGATAGAACGAGAGCGTGAGAATGAGGAAGTGAAGAAGTGGAAAATGACGAAAAAGTCCCCCATCAGTAAGTCAGATGAGCAGAGAAACTCAGCACCGTTAGATCGCGATCATGAAGCGATTTCAAATTGGACGATTGAGAGTGGGTGTGCACGACTGTGCGCACCATAGGAGTGCGCAACGAAAGCTCTCTCTCTCTCTCTCTCTCTCTCTCTCTCTCTCTCTCTCTCTATATATATATATATATATATATATATAATAAAACACAAAGAAAGCTATCAAGTGGCTCACCTTCAATCCCCGCAAAATCAAAGGCCTATATCTAACCTCACAAAACACATTCCCCCCCAAAAAAAAAAATCAAATCCCAAAGCCAAATATTTCCCCCCAAAACTAAAAAACCCATCAATTTATTACTATCTCTCTTTTCTCTCTTCACTTTTTCATATTTCTCGCTTTTTCTCTCTCCCTATCTTTCTCTCCCATTCTTTCTTTATTTACTTAAAAATTTAGATTTTAAGATTTCAGGTTTGTAAATTTTTAGAATTTTTATAATTTTTTTATTGCACATGTTATATTGAAAATAGCAAATATCTCTTCAACAGTTAAATTTCATCATTTTTCACACTTAAAGTTCTAAGAAGTTAGATTTTACACCCCCCCTTTATAATTATTTTCCAACATATACTAATAGAAACATGGACTTTTATTTACAACTAATTATTGTCATACTATTCAAACTTGAGCTACATAATTGTTGTTTTATTGTTTACAGGGCTTTTCGTGTGATGTATCGTTCCGAAGACATGCTGTAGGCACGTGCCCACGGACAAATCTAGTGTGTGTGTGTGTGTGTGTGTGTGTATATATATATATATATATATATATATATATATATATATATATATATATATATATATATATATATATATATATATATATATATATATGGAACGAAGACATGCCGTAGGCACGTGCCCACGGACAAATCTAGTGTGTGTGTGTGTGTGTGTGTATATATATATATATATATATAGGGTAAAAGGGATATGAGCAACTTGCTCATTTAGTAAATGAGCAATTGATTATGTGGCATGCATGTGATACATTGGACAACTAACCATTTTAATGATTTTCCAATCACGTGTACGTCACATCATTAATTGCTTATTTACTAAATGAGCAAGTTGCTCATACCCTTTTTTCCCATATATATATATATATATATATATATATATATATGATAAAATACTGGCTATAATATTGTGCTAAAATATTGGCTCACTCAGAGAACAATCTCTCCCGAGATGATGACTCATCACATCTTGTAACTAGATATGCCACTCCCCTTTGCGCGCATTACATCATTCTAAAGCAAAACCACTCATAATGCAATAAAAGCAAAAACGTTTCCCAAAATGCATCCCTTTTTGTACTCCCTCCGTTTCACTTTAAGTGATATTTAGGAGTTTTTTTCTTTTTTCACTTTAAGTGATATTATCTAATTCTTTCCCTTTTTTTCCAAGAAAACCCTTATTTATGTTGAAATTTTGTCTTAATTACTCATCTTAATCCTATCAAATATTCTTAGAAAATTGTAGTTTCAACTTTCTAGATTTTATTTTCTCCAAAAATTTAATGCCAACTGTATTGGAAAAAAGAATTAGTAATTATATTTTCTCTTGAAAACAGAATTTGTATTGAGAAAACATTAATTACAATTTCTTGAAATCAGAATCTGTATTGAAAAAAGAATTAGTAATTAAATCATGACGACATATTAATAAGGGTGTAGAGGAAAACAAATGTTTATCTCACCCTTCCTTAATCTGTGTGCAAAACTCCTGAATATCACTTAGGGGGCATTTGGTACGCGGATTGGAGAATTCCCAGGAATTAGTGGATTCCCAGGAATATGAGGGTGGGAATGAAGATTTCCGAGAATGTTGCAATACTATGTTTGGTATACGACATTACATGCCTGGAAATACTTTATTACCGTGTTTGGTATAGAACAATCCATTCCCATCAATCCATCTCTATAGTAGATATTACCGAAAATACATTTTTGGCTTTATTTAAAAATAATAAATATAAAAGTAATCTAATTTAGTTATTGATTTATATGCATGCATGTGCAAAAACAATACCGATATATATCTTATAAAACTTTAGTAAATTAACAAATATCATTATGTTCACAGATTAGTCAGTGATTACGAAAGTTTACCTTAGCGTAGTATTCACTAATTAATCAATTAATGATTTTCTCACTGATTAATTAGAATGTAGATTTGTAGGTGAGGTGACCCTATTAATATCATTCTTCTCTGATACCCTTTTAGAATTTGCCTTTGCAGTGTCACACATCTCGTTTCATTAATATATCATTTCTAATGTTGCGTCATGTTTGAATTTCTCAATTACTCATACATAGAACAGTCGTTAATGTGTATATGTAAGCAAACATAATTAGCGATAATAGATTTTCATATGGATATATGATAAGCCAGAAATCTGGAGGGTATTTTGGGTATGCAATAATCTCACTCATTTTTTATGTGGATGAATCCACAAATTCCACCCTTTTCAAGGGGAATGTTTATCCTTCCAAACTAATTATTTTGATAACCCTGGGAATTTAAGATTATTTACACAACTATACCTATGTCATACCAAACCAGGTAATCAAGAGGGTAATCCTAGATTCCCTTATACATTACCGCGTACCAAACGCTCCCTTAAAGTGAAACGGAGGGAGTATTTTGTTACAAAGGCTATTAGCTAGCTCACCATTTTAGTACAAATCAATACAAAAATACGCCAAAACCAAACAATCACCAAACTTGAAGTTGACTCTCCCATCCTAACAATTCAATTCAATTCTCCCTTCCTTCACATGATAAACTTCCTCAGAAATAACTCGGTAAGAATATAGCCATAGCATTAATCATGACTTCATCTACTTGTATTGTAGGGGAAACCAAATTATTCAGAGATCCACCCTACGAGGGTCACTTATTTCCAAATCCACCAAGTTCCTAAAATATGATGCCCGACTGCACGAATTTCTCCGAAATCCGAGCAGATCATGATGAGGATTTGGTGCCACTTTTACCTTCTCATACTCCCATATTTTCTCCCCAAAAGTTTTCCCCAAAACTCAAATTCAAATCCCCCCAAACAACTCCTCTCTCTCTCTCTCTCTCTCTCTCTCTCTCTCTATATATATATATATATATGGGTAAAAGGGATATGAGCAACTTGCTCATTTAGTATATATATATATATATCCCTTTTACCCATATATATATATATATATATATATATATATATATATAGAGAGAGAGAGAGAGAGAGAGAGAGAGAGAGAGAGAGAGAGAGAGAGAGAGAGAGTAAGTCTATTAAGAGCTGGGAAGCTGAGATTCTTAACGATAGCTGAGATTCTCAGCCGTTCGATTGCGATCTGATTGTCAAGATTTGATCCGCTATCAATTGATATGTTGAAGGGCAAAACAGTCATTTCTCAGCTCTCCTCTTTCTCATCTGAGCTACTCTCTCCCATTCTCTCTCTTTCTTTCCTTTCACGAATCCGAAGAAATCCCCTTGGCTGCTATCGAAACCCACCCGATCGTGATCTCTCTCTCTCTCTTCTTCGATGCATCGCTCATCTCTCCCGTTCTCTCTATCTCTTTCGTAGCTAGGGTTTTTGGTTTTTGATTTTGGTCCATCGATGGGTTTGGCTGCTTCGAAACCCACCCGATGGACCAAAATCAAAAACCAAAAACCCTAGCTTCGAAAGAAATAGAGAGAGCGGGAGAGATGAGCAATGCATCGAAGAAGAGAGAGAGATCACGATCGGGTGGGTTTCGATAGCAGCCAGGGGGATTTCTTCGGATACGTGAAAGGAGAGAAAGAGAGTGAACGGGAGAGAGTAGCTCAGATGAGAAAGAGGAGAGCTGAGAAATGACTGTTTTGCCCTTCAACATATCAATTGATAGCGGATCAAATCTTGACCATCGGATCGCAATCGAACGGCTGAGAATCTCAGCTCTCGTTAAGAATCTCAGCTTCCCAGCTCTTAATAGACTTACTATCTCTCTCTCTCTCTCTCTCTCTCTCTCTCTCTCTCTCTCTCTCTATATATATATATATATATATATATATAGAAATATTGACTTTTATATCCCAATTTATAATTATCTTTCAACATATACTAATGAAACATGGACTTTTATTTATAACTAATTATTGTCATACTATTCAAACTTGAGCTATATAATTGTTGATTTACTGTTTACAAACCTTTTCATATGTTGTATCGTTCTGAAGACGTGTCGTAGGCACGTGCCCACGGGCAAATATAGTCTATATAATAAAACACCAAGAAAGCTATCAAGTGGCTCTCCTTCAATCCCTCACAAAATCAAAGGCACAGATCAAACCTCACAAAACATATTTTCCCTCCAAAAATTTTCTCTCCAAAACTCAAATTCAAATCTAATCTCACAAAACATATTTTTCCTCCAAAAAATTTCCCTCCAAAACTCAAATTCAAATCCCCCCCCCAACAACTCATAACAACTCATTTATTTATTTAATTATCTCTCTCTCTCTCTCTCTCTCTATATATATATATATATATATATATATATATATATATATATAGGAAAATGCTAATATGAGATGGTGAGATGGGTGAGATGAAAATATATTTTGTGAGATGAGCGATTTGAATCATCCAAATCTCGATCACACCGTTCACATCATTCTACATATCATGCAGATGATGTGTACAAAATTTTAAGCGATTTGGAGACCTCTAGCCTATGCATCAAAGCGTTCAAATAAATGCATATATATGTACTTTGCATCATCTTCATGATGTGTTGAATGCTTTGATGCAAAGGCTAGAGTTCTCCAAATGGCTTAAAATTTTGTACACACCATCTAGATGACATGTAGAATGATGTGAACGGTGTGATCAAGATTTGGATGATTCAAATTGCCCATCTCACAAAAAAACACTCCATCTCACCATCTCACAATAGCATGACTCTCCCCCCCCCCCCCTCTCTCTCTCTCTCTATATATAAATAGAGAGAGAGCGTTCTTCGGTTGCAAACGGGCCAGAACGGGTCGGTTCGCACGGACCCGTGCGAACTTCGATCTTGACCCCAGATTTTTTTAAATCAGATCTTGCCTTAACCCGTCGTTGGCAAGAACGGGTTAAGGCAAAATTTTATTTTAAAAAATGGCCTTAACCCGTTATTGGGAAGAACGGGTTAAGGATATTTTTTTTCATTTTCGTCGACATACAGTTCGTCTTCTTCGGTTGGGGTGTGTGTGTGTGTATATATATATATATATATATATATATATATATATATATATATATATATATATATATGAGCGTTCTTTGGTTGCAAACCGGCCGGAACGGGTCGGTTCGCACGGAACCGTGCGAACTTCGATCTTGACCGTTGGATCGAACGGTCCAGATTTTTTTTAATCAGATCTTGCCTTAACCCGTCGTTGGCAAGAACGGGTTAAGGCAAAATTTTATTAAAAAAAATGGCCTTAACCCGTTATTGGGAAGAACGGGTTAAGGATATTTTTTTTCATTTTCGTCGACATACAATTCGTCTTCTTCCGCTCTCTTATTCTTTCTTCGACGAACCCAACCCCAAACGACGGAGAAAAAAACCCTAAAAAACCTTAGCTCCGACGATCGAAACCTTCGAACTCCCTCTTCTCTCCCAACTCCGAAGATTGAAACCCTCTAACTCCGACGATCGAAACCTTTGCAACCGAAGAACGCTCTATATGAGCATTCTTCGGTTGCAAACGGGCCGGAACGGGTCGGTTCGCACGGACCCGTGCGAACTTCGATCTTGACTGTCCAGATTTTTTTTAATCAGATCTTGCCTTAACCCGTCGTTGGCAAGAACGGGTTAAGGCAAAATTTTATTTAAAAAAATGGCCTTAACCCGTTATTGGGAAGAACGGGTTAAGGATATTTTTTTTCATTTTCGTCGACATACAGTTCGTCTTCTTCCGCTCTCTTATTCTTTCTTCGACGAACCCAACCCCAAACGACGGAGAAAAAAACCTTAAAAAACCCTAGCTCCGACGATCGAAACCTTCGAACTCCCTCTTCTCTCCCAACTCCGAAGATTGAAACCCTCTAACTCCGACGATCGAAACCCTAGGTTCTCTTCCTCTCTTCGACACGAAATCGGAACCCTAGTTCTCTTCCAAAACCGATTTCGCACCCTGATTTCGACCTATTCCATAAGGTATACACTATTTCTTGAACCCAATAATCTACATTTGTATTTATTTTGTTGAATTTGTGTGTAGTAATTTTTTTAGAAATTGAAAAAAGGGTGGCTTGCCCTACGTGAATCCGACCAACTCGGAAAGTTTTAAAATTTTCGGATGCCGTTTGTGCGGTTTTCTCAAATTCCTCAAATGAGAAGTTTTAGACTTAGAATTTTGTAAGTGCGGGTAGGTTAGAAAACACTTCAAACGACATCCAAAAAATACGAAACTTTGCGATTTGGTTGGTGTCACCTACGAGAAGCCAAACCAACTTGTAGAAGTGAGTTTCGACTCACGGTTCGTGAGCTGCGGCCGCGTATCGCTTACGGTTGGGAAAAAACCAAGTAAAGCGGTAGGCGGCCGTATCTCGCGAACCGTAACTCGAAACTCGTTTCTACAAGTTCTGGTGGCTTGCCCTACGTGAATTCCACCTAGACGGAAAGTTTTAAAATTTTCGGATGCCGTTTGCGCGCTATTGCGTCAATTCCTCAAGTGAGAAGTTTTTGACTTAGAATTTTTTAAAAACGGGCCGATTAGAAAACACTTCGAACCACCTCCAAAAAATACGAAACTTGGCGAGTTGGTTGGTGTTCCCTATGAGAAGTGGCCCGAAGTTGTAGAAGTGAATTTCGACTCACGGTCCAAGAGATACGGCCGCGTATCGGTTGAAGGTTGGAAAACAACCTAATAAAGCGGTATACGGTCGTATCTCGCAAACCATGAGTCGAAACTCACTTGTACAAGTTGGGGTCGCTTGCCCTACGTGAAAGCCGACCTAGTCGGAAAGTTTTATAGATTTTTTTTTTCATTCGTGCGTTTTTCAGTATAATCTCGGTATGTTTGTTTTGTTGTCATCTTTATCAACAACATTTTAATTTTTTTGTCAGGTAGCTAAATGGCTAGAACAAGGCAACCGAGAATTGAGTCCGGTAATACTAGTGGCGCACCAACTACTGAGGTAAGATCGATTACTATTATTGGTTTTAAATACAAACATGTAACATTATCTCAATAATAACATTTGTTATATTTATTCGTGTAGGTTGGTGGCCGTCAATCCACATCGGCTGAGGCAGGTCCGTCGTCCTTGGTTACATCACCCGGACCCGTGGACACAAGCATACTCACCCTGCAACCCAAACACCGATCGGAAGCCGTGTGGAATGGGTCCGATAAAAAATTAAATTTCCGGAAGCACACAATTCTTCCTTGGGATGACCGTATCACGCCGTATGTGGTAGAGGCCGGTTTCTACGGAGCAAGATTCATTCACTCTGTGAAGCTAGATCGGCCACTCCTTACAGCTCTAGTCGAGCGATGGAGGCCGGAGACCCACACATTCCACCTACCTGTGGGTGAGATGACTGTGACCCTACAGGATGTGGCAATGATAACAGGACTACCAGTCGATGGGTTTGCCGTGACGGGAAACATGGACTTCGATCGAGTTGAAGTTGTTCGGGACTTACTCGGTATCGACCTGTAGTTGGTAGTTCTCCAAATGAAAGAGGCCGCCGAAAAAGATATCCGCGAAAATGCCCTCGCAGATTCTGATGAAGATGTATTGAATGAACAAATAGAAGCTGCGAAAGCTAAAGCGGAGGAAGAAGTGATGGATGACGCTTTCAAGGGTAAATCACTTTACATCACCTGGTTAAAATTTCAGTTCGAGGAGGGATATTTGAATGCCGAGTCGGATGAGGATGACCTGACGTACTATGCACGTGTATACATTTTTAGTTTGATAGGGGGACTTATATTCCCGAACTCATCCAGATCAACCGTGCCGCTGATGTACCTACGGTTGTTGGAGAATTTCCGGTATGCGGGTCACTTTAGTTGGGGGAGTGCGGCACTGGCGCTACTATACAGGAATTTGTGCACATGTTTATTAGGTGGCGTACAGATGGGTGGCCCAATGGTGCTGATGCAGATATGGAGTTGGGAACGCATCCACATCGGACGTCCCCGTATTATTCAGCCTACACCGGAATTTTTGGCCGACCCAGGGGCAGCAGAGTTGTTACCTCCTGTAGGAGCATATTGGGCCGGCCGACACACGTGGGCCGATAACCCATGCCAATCGCTGACCTACTACAGAGATGAGTTGGACAACCTGCGGGACGAGTTCGTCAACTGGGAACCGTACTCGGCCGACAGGTTGCAATGCGTTCCTCCAGTCTGCCTAGACAAATCCCTTTGGTTGACGGCTGCACCTCTTGTGAACTTTTCGGTTGTGGAGTTCCAGTATCCTGACAAGGTCTTGCGGCAATTCGGATATCAACAGAAGATTCCCGATGTCAGGTCTTATGATAAAAAGTTGCACGACGTCAGGAGAACGGGACGGGTGCCCAACTTCGATTGGGCTGATTTTCATCATTACCATGTAGCCAACTGGAACACCATGCGGCGACAAATGACACCAAATTTGATGTATGTCGTGATACCATACGATGGCTCCCTCCAGCAGGCATACATGATGTGGTACAAGCAAATAACACGGTTGTTCGTTTCTCCAACGGCCACCGTACCAGCTGGGGTGCAACTTCCGATCCCCCCCACCCAGGTAGAACCACCTCCAGCATATTCCTCCTCCCAGCCGATGTACCAACCAAGGACTGAGGCACATCGAAAAGCGATCAGTCAAATTTCATATAGTTTGTACGCATGTACTGTGTTTAATTGATGTACACTAATTTTGAATGATGTTTAAATTGGAATTTTTCACCAACTGTAGATTGAAAACGCATGGGAGGTTGTTCGAACAGTTGTTCGCGCCCTGAAGACTAGGATACCCGACAGCTTGAAGACGGTAATCCGGGAGATGTTAGCCCCGTGCCGCCGTACTCTGGACGACGCGGGTGAAGGTCCACAGGTTGAGGCCTATTTGAGCGCCAACGTGCCGCCAATAAGTGTAAGGCGAAAACAAACTGTTAGTAGGGGAATTATAATCCGCGAGCGACAACAAGTACGAGAAGAGCCAAATCCCGAAGGTGCTGATGAGGAACAGTCGTCGGATGATTCTGATTCTCCCCAACCACATGGCGCACGGCGAAATCCTAAAAGGACGCGGCAACCTCCCAATCAATTCACACCAAGCGGTCGCAAGCGGGGTAGTCGTAAACGGTAATCTGTAAAACTCTGTAATAGCGTATCTTTTGGTTGGTGATTTTGTTACTGCAGTAACTAACGTATTGTTTGTTTCTACGTTGATAAACTGTTGTAGGTGAATTTTGGGGCGTGGTATGCAAGCCAAAGTCGAGAACGCCTTCATTTGTAATTAATTGTCTTTTGACCATGTGCAACCTGATATGTAAATTTTTGGTGTAAATTTTTGAATATTAAATTTATTTAAAGTAATTAAGTGGTTGGTCGTTATTGGACATTTGTACGCCTTCAACTTTCTTGTGAAGATAGCTGTTGTATTATTTACTGTGCTGCGCCTTCATTTGTGAATTTGTGAAGAACATTTGATGAAGTCGTTTCTGTATCAGGAAAAATGTACACCACCCAAAACAAGAACTTAACTGCTGCACAAATGTATATTCTTAACCCGTTATTCACGATAACGGGCTAATTAGCTTAACCCGTTATCAGGAAGGATGGGTTAGGTAGAGAAATATTGACAGTCGTTTGGAAGCCTACAGACCAAGTCTTGGTATAGTTCTGCTAATATGGATCTACTTAACCCGTCACTTCTAACAACGGGTTATATTACCTTAACCCGTTCTTCACGACAACGGCTTAGGTATAGCGATATTGGCAGACATTTAATTCCTACAGATCAAAGTACTGCCAATATCGCTGTACTTAACCCGTTCTTGGGAATAACGTGTTAACTTAACTTAACCCGTCCTTCGCAAGAACGAGTTATGTAGAGTGTTATTGCCAGGGCCCTATCGAAGTTTTCAAATTATACTGCCAAAAATCGAAGTACTTAACCCGTTCTTGGGAATAACGGGTTAAGGTGTTGAATAAATTTTGGGTATTCTAAAAATTTCTCTTCACTCTTTGCGAGAACTGTCTCCTGAACTGTGTAAGGTGACATTAATATGCCCATAAATTGTTTATTATTTTTATTAATTTCCATTTATTCTCCCGTAACTAACCACTCTAAATTTGTTACCATAATAAGTTTTGTGAAAGTAAAAAAATGATATTACGCGTTTTTTGGTACCGAGGGTTAAGGTTAGGTTAAGGTAGGGTTAGTGTCGGGTTAGGGTTAGGGTTAGGTTAAGATAGGGTTATTGGTGAGTGCATGTGTTTTGTTTTGGTTAATTCGGTTCATATTTGTGGATCCCCACATCTATATTTGACTTCGTAACATGTGGAACCACATGTTAAACATGGCAAGTATCTTAATTTGTGGTACGAGTCGTTAACTTGTAGTACATTAACAGGCCGTTCTAAATTCCCACACTAATGAATCCATCGATCCATCAGTCAATCAAATATATCTACTCCCACATGTCTTTATTGTACTACTACATGTGAACTCGTGCCCACACATGTGATCCGATCCAGTTTTTGTTAGCCATCTATATTAGATCTGGTGGCACTGCGCTCTAATAACACAGAGGGGCTTTTCCATTAGGAATATCCTCATCATTATAGTTGTTCCAAACCCGTTATTGGTCTTTTTGTACGTGGATGTGGGGATCTACATGTGGTTTTTCTCCCATATGGGCTACATGTGGGATCTACATGTGGTTTTTCTAATATTAAACTTGTTCTACTATGAAGAGAAGCAGAAGTGAGAGTCTATCAATGGCAAATTAGAATGAGGACCAGCAATAAGCCCTAAAATGATTCTTAACAGTCCTTCCACAATAAGTGCATGCCTCATGTACACACGTTAGGGAATCTACATATGGTTTTTCCCATACATAGACTACATGTATGGGATCTACATGTAGTTTTTCCCCATATAGACTACATGTGGGAATCTACATATGGTTTTTTGCCTGTATAGGATACATGTGGGATTCTACATGTGGTTTTTCCCCATATAGACTACATGTGGGAATCTAAGCCAAGTGACAACCACAAGCCGGAAAAAACTCACATTAAGTAATCTCATCACATGTACAGATCCAGTTCTTGATGGCCAATTAATCTCATCTGAGGACGAGATGCGGATCACGTGACGCATCTGGTTAGGCCTTTCCATTAGGGATCTCAGCACCGCAAATTAGAATGAGGATCAGCAAGACAGCCTAAAATGATTCTTATCAGTCCTTCCACAATAAGTGCATCCCTCATGTACACACGTTAGGGAATCCACATATGGTTTTTCCCATACATAGACTACATGTGGGGATCTACATGTGGTTTTTTCCCCATAAAGAATACATGTGGAATCTACATGTGGTTTTTCCCCTGTATAGGGTACATGTGGGATCTACATGTGGTTTTTCCCTCATATAGGGTACATGTGGGATCTACATGTGGTTTTTCCCTCATAACAAGCTAAACAAGTAGAACTCAATCTCAAAGCAGACACTATTAAAAGCCAAATGAGTGGAGACTCTACATTTGGCGATATACATGTGGATGTAGCCAATATATAGGCTACATGTGGCGATCTACTTTTGTATATGCACTTTAGGTTTTTTCCATATTAAAGTGTCTGCTACGAAGAGAAAAGGAGTGGATACTCCAACCCTAACCCTAACCCTAACCGTAACCCTACTAACCCTAGACTAACCCTAACCCTAACCTACAACATTTTTTATATTGTTTTTTATGAACCAAAATACAAATAAATTTGTGTTAATTTTAATATCCGTTTGATGTGATCAATTTTATATTGGTTATAATTACGTGGCTAGCCAAGAAATTAAAAAAAAATATAAAAAAACAAACCACATACATATGACTGTCTATTTTGTAGAGTTCAGAAGGAAATGTACGTAAAGAGTGGAGAGGCGTATGTGATTAATGACAGAACTTAAATATCTATAAACTCCACATTGGTAACTTATTACCTATTACCTCCAAGCTACAAATATTAACGTATTTAATATTTGTAGTTTATCATAAATTTTTTCTACATTCAGTGAACTATAAGTTATATTGACATACTTGTTTACACATTTTTTTTACATGCGATTTAAAAATTATGAGTATAAATGATTTATGTACACTTAACTCGTTACTGACGATCACGGGTACAAGTACTTAACCCGTTATCATCATTAACGTGTTAAGTTAAAGTACTTTGGCAGAAACCAATAACACTTAACCCGTTCTTGGCGACAACGGGTTAACTGTACTTAACACGTTGTCGCCAAGAACGGGTTAACCAGATGAATTTTACAGACACAGACCAAGTTGAGATGTGTATCAATTTGGTGGGGACAATTGTTGTCCTTGCTGCTCCTTTCCGAAAATTGGCTCATAACATGGTTGACTAACTGCTAATTTCATCTTGTGAACTTTTCTTTATGTTTAATCCATCTTTGTCCCTTCCGTTTTGTGCTGATCCCTTCTCTATTTAGCAACAGCCCTCTCTACATTCTTTGGTCTTATCATGCTCCCCACTGAATTTTCTAGCCTATATGAGGGACCATTGATCTTCTTCTCTTCAAGAAGGAGTCTCCTCTCCTTCTCTTTAGGAGAACTCAAATGGAGTCTCCTCAATCTTCATAAGTGGTCTCCTCTTCTCTTCTTCTCCTCAAGACCAGGTGTAATCAATGTTCTCCTCTTCTCTTCAAGACCCCTCTTTTCTTCCCAATAGGGAAGACAAAGCTGAAGTTGTAGAAGAAAATTGAGGTGTAATCAATGTTCTCTTCTTCTCTTCAAGACCCCTGCAATTGTGCTTGTGTATGAAGAATGGCAAGATTAGAGAAGGGCTGCCGGCTCTACCCATTTTTCCACAATGTTTCTCTTAGTCTTCTATTTTTTTAGCTTTTATATGTGTTAGCATAAGTAGCATTTGTACGCCTTTCATACACATTCGTTCTCTATTGTTACACAGAATGTAAGAATTCTCTGCTTTCGTCGGACGGAGTAGTGGTGGGTGTCACGGTGTATTCATGGTACTTTTCGACTTCTTGGCATTCACACCTCACAATCGTGCCACAAATAGTACGAATATGAGGAGTGCGTGTCAAGAAGTCGTTAAGTACTTTGAATATACGGTTACACCCACTACTACTCCGGCCGACGAAGCAGAGAATTTTTACATTCTGTATAACAGTAAAGAACGGGTCTTGTATGCAGGGGGTGCAACTGGCTATTTATGCATTCAAGACCTCTTGAGTTCAAGGATGGTCGCCTACAATTGTTATTGTGTATGGAGATGCAGGAGCAGAGAGACTTGTTTCAGTGTACAAGTGCATGCTCGGTTTCTCTCAAGCGGTAGGGAGGGCCGCTGGCTCTGCCTTTTTTTTCCCTCACCAGGTGTGTTTGCATATGTAGCAACTGTACGCCTTTCATACACATTCGTTCTCTATTGTTACACAGAATGTAGAAATTCTCTGGCTTTCGTCGGACGGAGTAGTGGTGGGTGTCACGGTGTATTCATGGTACTTTTCGACTTCTTGGCATGCACACCTCACAATCGTGCCACAAATAGTACGAATATGAGGAGTGCGTGTCAAGAAGTCGTTAAGTACCTTTAATATACGGTTACACCCACTACTACTAAGTTTCGAAGGAAGCCGAGGATTTTTACATTCTGTATAACAGTAGAGAACGAAATTGTATGCAGGGGGTACAACTGGCTACTTATGCATTCAAAAAAAGGCAGAGTCAACAGTCCTTCCTTCCACTTCCGAGAAGAAAGCGAGCATGCACTTGTATACTAAATTAATTTCAACTTCAATTTTCTGTTTCTTCAAACAATATGTTAGTGCCAGTTTGTAATGTTCCTTTATATGAATAAATTTTGTTTTGCAAATGGCTTGTTGTGAATGCAATATCTTGTATATGTATCAACAAACGAAGATATGTCCAACACCCGTTAAAGTTATTCTGATAATATTTTTAAGCAGAGAATGCACAAATATGTATATGTATCAGGGCAAGAAGATAGCACAAAGTTGAAACCAATGTAAGGAATTCTTAACCTAACCCGTTATTCCCAATAACGGGCTAAGTGGAGAGATATTGGCCGAGCTTCAGCCACTACATGTGAAGTGTTGGACCAAAGTACTGCCAATATCTATCTCTTTAACCCGTTATTGCTGATAACGGGTAAGGTTAAATTAAACCGTTAACGTCAACAACGGGTTAAGTAGAGAGATATTGGCCGAACTAAAACCCCTATATGTGAAGTATTGGACCAAAGTACTTCCAATATCTATCTCTTTAACCCGTTATTGCTGATAACGGGTTAGATTAAATTAAACCGCTAATGCCAACAACGGGTTAAGTAGAGAGATATTGGCCGAACTAAAACCCCTATATGTGAAGTATTGGACCAAAGTACTGCCAATATCTATCTCCTTAACCTGTTATTGCTGATAACGGGTTAGTTTGTATTAAACCGTTAACGCCAAAAACGGGTTAAGTAGAGAGATATTGGCCGAACTTACATGTGAAGTATTGGTTAAGGACTGCCAATATCTATCTCCTTAATCAGTTATCCCCAACGACGGGCTAGTTTATAAAATATCTGCAACATCTCGTCTTCTGAATACTGCATACATTTCACAATTTTCCCCAATATAGATATATCATCCACAAAATACACAATCTCCAACACAAATAACAAATCTGTTCACATCGGCATGCGGACAATTTTCGTTAACACAAAATTCACAGACAGAACGAGTTCCCCAAATTGTACACATCTACCAATTTCACATTTTCCGACAGCAATAAGCAATCACAACCAAAATGCCTGGTCAAAATCCATAGTAACATATCTTTGTTCACAAATACACAAAATAAACTGACATACATAAATTACATTATGATTAAAAACATCATTAATTTACTTGTACCAAACAAGCATACGGCAATTATCCACACATATATACAATCCAAAAATAACACAATTTTTCAACGCATTGCGTCTTTCCATTTGGGCGCGTTTTTCTTGTTTCATTCCGGACCTATACCAGAAAATTAAAAAAAAAACAAAGTTAACAATCCAGTCGTAATATAAAATTCGGCAATTATTCGGTGATTATTTTGAAATTTTGATATGACATACATATTAATAAATTTCTTAAAGCCCCCTTAGCACGAACCTTCGCCTTCGTCATCATCACTCTTTACAGCGTTTGGAGCTTCTTCATTGCCCACCGATCCACTAAAAAAGGAAGAAGAATGAGTTAGTACTGACCAAAATAACAAAGTTTGAGTCCAATTAACAAATACAAAATCTCTGATATAATACCTTGCTACATTTTTTGGGCAATTCCGTGAATCGTGGCCTACGACACGAAGACATGTCCTGCAAAGTCTTGGCCTCTTCGTTTTTTGACCTTCTCTTACCGACTTCAACCGTTTCCCTTTAGGCCTCCCCTTTGTGGTGCACTGTACAGGGTCACCTACATGTGCATGTGCATGTGCTTGTCCACCACTCTCAGGTTGTGCGCTACCTTCGTGTGGTGTGCTGTTCACTGACTCAATCTTAGCAAAGCCTTCAATTCCCTTCAGCATGTGGTCGAGCATGTACTTGTATCCTCGCTCTGAAGAACAACCAAGATCGACCATATGTCTTGAGTGCATACTCAGTTCACAATAACGCGAAGCAAAATTGTCGCCCATATTATTGGGAACCGGTATACTGCTTCTCCTCATTTGATCCCTGGTCCATCGCCTACAAATATGTTGTTCGGGTAGTGCGGTGTGATCTGTGAACCGAATAACTGCAAGTAGATGTTTGCAGGGAATGCCTACGAAGTAGTACATGGAACAAGGGCATTTAGCAATTTTACTGATTTTACAATACGAAATCACCCTCCCCGGTTCTGAATTTCCACAAACTGTTACAGAATAAGCTGCACTATCCGGTGTATCCATACTCGCAATTAAACTCACATTAAGTAATAAGCTTTTGACAACTTCTTGTTGAAATTTGTAGAAAATCTTCAAAGTATATGTCCCTGCCATTTGTGACTCCAATGCCCACTCGGTCTTCAATTTTGGCCGCTCCTCGCGATTACGATGTGTTTCTTTAAGTTCATCGTGTCTTTGTTTTACTAAGAGTCGGTCAAAGATGATAGCAAATTCATGTAGTGAGTACTTTTTATGAGTATGGTGCTTCAAGGATGAATGTAGCGATTCGCTACGTTGGGTACTCAACATGCCCCCCCAAAATGAGTCTCTTGCGTGCACAGGGGCCCATTTTTCACGGATCTCAAATTTTTCCTTCAACCATTTGTTATTTTCTAATTTGTACTGAGAGATCAAATTTTTCCACTTCTGTTCGAATTCTGTTTTAAATTCCGCCGTATAAATGTTAGTCTTCAAAGCATCGCTGAACTCATCAACATTATTCGACATTCGAACTTTATGCGGTAGCTTATCCAAAATATGCCAAATGCAATATCTATGTGACGTGATTGGGAAAACTTTGGAAATTGCAGAAGTTATCCCGCGATCCTCATCTGTCACGATGTTGATCGGATCATATGGCATTGCAGCACGCCACTTTTCAAAGAACCACTCAAATGAGGATGTCTTCTCATCGGGGATGAACCCACAACCTAGGAATATTGATTGCCAATGATGGTTGAATCCAACAAATGGTACGAACAACATCCCGTATCGGTTTGTGTTGTAGATAGCGTCAAAGCAGAGAACATCTGCAAATACTTTGTAATTATTTCTAGCGATACCGTCCACCCAGACACAATGTGTCAATCGCCCTTCGGGGTCACATTGGTAATCAAAATAGAATAAGGGGTCGGTCGCCTTTTTCGATTCAAAAAACACAAGTAGCATTTGTCCGTCGTGTCCTTTTAAACCTTCAATCTCGTCTCTCCTGAGATTTCTTACATCGGTTTCAGTGAATCCAATTTTCTCATTACCTCCACTTGCACCTTCAAAGAATAGCATTTGTTTGCATACAGGGACATTAGCTTCGGTAAGTTGCCCAGTTACATTTTTATCTGTCTTAGTCAATTCACGGTTTCGAGGTAGCAAGTGACGCCTACCGGGTGAAGTAAATTCGTGATTGTGTGCTTCATTTAACGAATAAATAATCCACGAATTACTTTGTGAAGTACTCTGTGGGTTTATTTTCACACGGACGAAAGCTTTGCAACCCGTTCTAGAAGTTGTACCTCGTCTGGTTTCATTATAGCTATTCGGTGACTCCCCAGCTTTATTACAGACGTATGATTTATCCACTACATCGTTTCCCTTATATTTATTTCTACCCTTACGCATAGCGAATCCCGCACATTTGCAATATGATGAATAAAATTTTTCTGCATCCTCAAGGGTGGGAAATGTCATACCAATCTTCAGTTTTAGGTGCTCGTCAACATGAGGAAGATACTCGCCAAGTTGTTGTGCACGAACAAATTTATCTCCGGCAACAGAACTTCCTTCGAAACTGTCCATACCTAAGAAACCGTGAAGAGGAGAATAGTTAGGGGTACTAAACCGTTGTATTTGGTATTTTTATAAGTGCGCAAGCCACCAGAACTTGAAAAGGATAAAAGTTTCGTATTTTTTGGAGGTGGTTTGAAGTGTTTTATAAACGGCCCGCACTTAGAAAATTCTAATTCTAAAACTTATAATGCGAGGAAATAGAGCAAAACCGCACAAACGGCATCCAAAAATTATAAAAATTTCCATCTAGGTGGAATTCATGTAGGGCAAGTCACCCGAACTTGTAGAAGGGAGTTTCGACTCACGGTTTGCGAGATACGACCGTATACCGCTTTATAATAGTTTTTTTCAACCGAAAGCGATACGCGGCCGTATCTCTCGAATCGTGAGTCGAAAATCACTTCTACAAGTTCGGGTGGCTTCTCATAGGGGACACCAACCTACCTGCAAAGTTTCGTATTTTTTGGAGGCCGTTTGAAGGGTTTTCTAATCTGCCCGCACTTAGAAAATTCTAAGTTTAAAACTTGTAGTGCGAGGATGTTGAGAAAACCGCGCAAACGACACCTAAAAATTATAAAACTTTTCGACCAGGCCGGATTCACGTAGGGCAAGCCACCCAAACTTGTAAAAGCGAGTTTCGACTCACGGTTTGCGAGACATGGCCGTGTATCGGCTTTAGTTGTTTTTTTCCAACCAAAACCGATACGCGGCCGTATCTCTCGGACCGTGAGTCGAAATTCACTTCTACAACTTCGGGTCACTTCTCGTAGGTGACACCAACCAAATCGCAAAGTTTCGTATTTTTTGGAGGCCGTTTGAAGGGTTTTCTAAGCTACCCGCACTTAGAAAATTCTAAGGCTAAAACTTATAATGCGACGAAGTAAGGAGAAAACCACGCAAACGGCATCTGAAAATTTTAAAACTTTCCCAATTGGTCGGATTCACGTAGGGTAAGCCACCCGAACTTGTAGAAGCGAGTTTCGACTCACGGTTTGCGAGATACGACCGTATACCGCTTTATAATAGTTTTTTCAACCGAAAGCGATACTCGACCGTATCTCTCGAACCGTGAGTCGAAACTCACTTCTACAAGTTCGTTTGGCTTCTCGTAGGTGACACCAACCTAATCGCAAAGTTTCGTATTTTTTGAAGGCCGTTTGAAGGGTTTTCTAATCTACCCGCACTTAGAAAATTCTAAGTTTAAAACTTGTAGTGCGAGGAAGTTGAGAAAACCATGCAAACGGCACCCGAAAATTTTAAAACTTTTCGACTAGGCCGGATTCACGTAGGGCAAGCCACCCGAACTTGTAGAAGCGAGTTTCGACTCACGGTTTGCTAGATACGACCGTATACCGCTTTATAATAGTTTTTTCCCAACCAAAACCGATACGCGGCCGTATCTCTCGGACTGTGAGTCAAAATTCACTTCTACAACTTCGGGTCACTTCTCGTAGGTGACACCAACCAGCCCGCAAAGTTTCGTATTTTTTGGAGGTCGTTTGAAGGGTTTTCTAATCTACCCGCACTTAGAAAATTCTAAGGCTAAAACTTGTAATGCGAGGAAGTTGAGAAAACCGCGCAAACGGCATCCGAAAATTATAAAACTTTCCGACTTGGTCGGATTCACATAGGGCAAGCCACCCGAACTTGTAGTTGCGTGTTTCGAGTCACGGTTCGCGAGATACGGCCGTCTGCCGCTTTACTCGGTTTTTTCCCAACCGTAAGCGGTACGCGGTCGTATCTCTCGTACCGTGAGTCGAAACTCACTTCTACAAGTTGGTTTGGCTTCTCGTAGGTGACACCAACCAACTCGCACGGTTTCGTATTTTTTGGAGGTCGTTTGAAGGGTTTTCTAATCTAATCTAACCGCACTTACAAAATTCTAAGTCGAAAAACTATCATGCGAAGAAGTTGAGCAAAACCGCACAAACGGCCTCCAAAAAATATGAAACTTTCCGACTTGGTCGGATTCACGTAGGGCAAGCCACCCGAACTTGTAGAAGCGAGTTTCGAGTCACGGTTTGCGATATACGGCCGTGCACCGCTATACTTGGTTTTTTCCAACCGAAAGTGATACGCGGCCGTATCTCTCGAACCGTGAGTCGAAACTCGCTTCTACAAGTTGGTGTGGCTTGTACTACGTGAGACGAACCTACTCGGAAAGTTTCGTATTTTTTTACGGTCGTTCGCAGGGTTTTCAACCATAACCGCACTGAAAATTCTAACTAATTTTCTATATACAATTCTAATTCTACAAGATACTAATGCAAGAAACATAATTCGGCAATTGAATATACTTGAGGTCAACCCGATTCTACATCTAAAATCTACTAACGCATTTAAAATTTTTTCCAATTTCTAAAAAAATTACTACACACAAATTCAATAAAATAAATATAAATGTAGATTATTGGGTTCAAGAAATAGTGTATACCTTACGGAATAGGTCGAAATCAGGGCACGAAATCGGTTTTGGAAGAGAACTAGGGTTCCAATTTCGTATCGAAGAGGGGAAGAGAACCTAGGGTTTCGATCGTCGGAGTTAGAGGGTTTCAATCTTCGGAGTTGGGAGAGAAGAGGGAGTTCGAAGGTTTCGATCGTCGGAGCTAGGGTTTTTTAGGGTTTTTTTCTCCGTCGTTTGGGGTTGGGTTCGTCGAAGAAAGAATAAGAGAGCGGAAGAAGATGAACTGTATGTCGACGAAAATGAAAAAAAATATCCTTAACCCGTTCTTCCCAATAACGGGTTAAGGCCATTTTTTTAATAAAATTTTGCTTTAACCCGTTCTTGCCAACGACGGGTTAAGGCAAGATCTGATTAAAAAAAACTGGACCGTTGGATCTTCGATCCAACGGTCAAAATCGAAGTTCGCACGGGTTCGTGCGAACCGACCCGTTCCGGCCCGTTTGCAACCGAAGAACGCTCATATATATATATATATATATATATATATATATATATATATATATATATATATATATATATATATATATATATATACATGGACTTTTATACCCCAATTTATAATTATTTTTCACAATGGACTTTTATTTACAACTAATTATTGTTATAATATTCAAACTTCAGCTACATAATTGTTGATTTACTGTTTACAAGATTTTTCATATGTTGTATCGTTCTGAAGACGTGCCGGAGGCACGTGGCCTCGGGTAAATCTAGTATATATATATATATATATATATATATATATATATATATATATATATATATATATAGGAGATGGCCTTAGTGTAATTTGTCCATCTACTAACCCGTGCAACGCACGTGCATAACTATTGTAAATGAGATTTTAAATCAAATCCAGACTACGTCTAAATTTTTACTTTAAAAAAATCTATATTTATTAAGACGTGCATCGCATGTGTAAACTACTAGTATAATAAAACACAAAAAAAGCTATCAAGTGGCTCTCCTTTAATTCCCCCAAAATCAAATGCCCAGATTTAACCTCACAAAACACATTTTCTCTTCCAAAAGTTTTCTCCCAAAACTCAAATCCCCAAAACACATTTGTTTAATTTTCTGTGTGTGTGTGTGTGTGTGTGTATTTGTTTAATTTTCTGTGTGTGTGTGTGTGTGTGTGTGTGTGTGTGTGTGTGTGTGTGTGTGTGTGTGTGTGTGTGTCTATATATATATATATATAACACAAAGAAAGCTATTAAGTGGTTCTCCTTCAATCCCCCCAAAAATTAAAGGCCCATATCTAACCTCACAAAACATATTTTTCCTCCCAAAAGTTTTCTTGCAAAACTCAAATTCAAATCCCCCTCCCAAAACAACTCCTATATTTATTTAATTTTTCCCTTTCTCTCTCTCTCTCTCTATATATATATATAACACAAAGAAAGCTATTAAGTGGTTCTCCTTCAATCCCCCCAAAAATTAAAGGCCCATATCTAACCTCACAAAACATATTTTTCCTCCCAAAAGTTTCCTTGCAAAACTCAAATTCAAATCCCCCTCCCAAAACAACTCCTATATTTATTTAATTTTTCCCTTTCTCTCTCTCCCTCCCTCTTCTATTCAAAAAATTTAAAATTTAAAATTAAAAAACTAAAAATTTAAAAACTTTTAAAATAATTCAAAAAAAAATAAAAAAAATCATATAATATGTTTTTTGCTGGACTCCCAAAAGTTTCTAATATAATATATTTGCTACTTCAATTAATTTGCTGGACCTCCAAAACTATTTTATATGATCAAACAAGGTGCACCGTTCTGAAGACGTGCCGTAGGCACGTGTCAACGGACAAACCTAGTATATATATATAGGGTAAAAGGGATATGAGCAACTTGCTCATTTAATAAATGAGCAATTGATTATGTGGCATGCATGTGATTCATTGGACATCTAACCCTTTTAAGAATTTTTCAATCGCATGTATGGCACACCATCAATTGCTTATTTACTAAGTAAGCAAGTTGCTCATACCCCTCTTTCTCATATCTATATAATAAAACACAAAGAAAGCTATCAAGTGGCTCTCCTTCAATCCCCCCCCCCCCTAAATAACATATTTATTTATTTAATTATATCTCTTTCTCTCTCTCTTTCTCTCTCTCTCTCTCTCTCTCTCTCTATATATATATATAAAATAAAACACAAAGAAAGCTATCAAGTGGCTCTCCTTCAATAGGGTTGAAATCAATGGTCCAGATCTAATCTCACAAAACATATTTTCCCGCCCAAAAGCCCCCCCCCCCCAAACAGCTCCTTTATTTATTTATTTATTTCTCTCTCTTTCTCTCTCATTCTCTCTCTATTTACTCAAAAATTTATATTTTTCAGATTTCAGGTTTGTCATTTTTTAGATTTTGTATGCATTTTTTTATTACTTATTTTACATTGAAAATAGCAAATATCTCATTAACATTTAAATTTCATCATTTTCCATGCTAAAAGTTCTAAGAAGTTGGATTTTACACCCCCATTTATAATTATTTTTCAACATATACTAATGGAAACATGGATTTTTATTTACAACTAATTATTGTTTCACTATTTAAACTTGAGCTTCATAATTGTTGTTTTACTATTTACAAGACTTTCATATGTTGTATCATTCCGAAGACGTGCCGCAGGCACGTACCCACGGGCAAATCTAGTATATATAATAAAACACAAAGAAAGCTATCAAGTGGCTCTCCTTCAATTCCCCCAAAATCAAAGGCCCAGATCTAACCTCACAAAACACATTTTTCTTTCTAAAGTTTCCCCCCAAAACTCAAATTCAAATCTCCTGAAACAACTCATTTATTTATTTGATTTTCTCTCTTTCTCTCTTATATATATACACACACACACACACACACACACACACACACACACACACACACACACACACACACACACACACACACACACACACACACACACACACACACACACACACACACACACACACACTAGGTTTGCCTGTTGACACGTGCCTACGTCACGCCTTCGAAAAAATTATGTTTTGTGAGGTTAGATCTAAGCCTTTGATTTTTAGGCGGATTGAAAGAGAGCCACTTGATATCTTTCTTTGTGTTTTATTATATATATACTTATGGAAATATGGAAATATATACTTATGGAAATATGGACTTTTATACCCCAATTTATAATTATTTTTCAACATATACTATTAGAAACATTGACTTTTATTTACAACTAATTATTGTCATACTATTCAAACTTGAGCTACATAATTGTTGATTTACTGTTTACAAGGCTTTTCATATGCTGTATCGTTCTAAAGACGTGCCGTAGGCACGTGCCCACGGGCAAATCTAGTACACACACACACACACACACACACACACACACACACACACACACACTTATGGAAACATGGACTTTTACACCCCAATTTATAATTATTTTTCAACATATACTAATGAAAACGTGGACTTTTATTTACAACTAATTATTGTCATACTATTCAGACTTGAGCTATATAACTGTTGATTTACTGTTTATAAAGCTTTCATATGCTGTATCATTCTGAATACGTGCAGTAGGCACGTGCCCACGGGCAAATCTAGTACTATCATATCATGTAAAATTTGCATAAGGAAACTCAGTAAAACCTGGGATCCCGACAAAGTTACAGAAAAAAACCCCGATTAATTACAACCGTCCATCTCCATTTGACCTTATCATTTATCAATTACCTCTCAAATTCGAGTTTCTGCCTACATAGGCTACTTTTTGAAAATATTTGCGTTTTTTGGCCAATTTTTTAACTATTAGCGTCAGCGGTCGCTATTCCCAATAGAGGCCTCTTTATTTTAAAGGTCGCTATTCGGAATAGCGACCTATGTTTTAATATTTTTTTGATTTTTTTTCTTGCCATTGCTATTCCCACTAGCGACCTTAGTATATATGACGTCGCTAATGAGATTAGCAACCTTTAATGAACTGTATTCTAACACTTAGCAAAATCTAGAAAGGTTTTGCTCTCTGAAAAATGACAATCAATTTATTTTTAAAACTAAGGTCGCTATTCTGAATATAAACCTTTATTGTATTAAGGTCGCTATTCTGAATAGAGGCCTTAGTTGCATAACTATTTTGAAAATTTTACAAAGAACAAGGAGATTGTGTTACCTACTGATGTTGCTATTGGGAATAACGTCCTTAATTTTAATTTTTTGGGGAAAACTCTTTAGGAATCGTTGAGTGTCTCAATACATTCATTCGAGGTCCTATTAGCGACCTCATACATACTAAGGTCGCTAGTGGGAATGACGACAACAAACAAAAATTCAAAAATATTTAAAACATAGGCTGCTATTCCCATTAACGACATTCAAAATGAATAGGTCGCTAATGAGAATAGCGGCCGCTGCTGACGTGCCACAAGTTAGCCCTTGAGCATTAATAGTTTCGAAACTGGCTCATAATCGCAAATATTTTCAAAAAGTGGCCTATGACGGCAAAAAACTCCCCAAATTCAGAGTCATCTACATTCTACATCAAGAAAAAATAAAGTCGGATAAAAACCCTGGAAAAGCGAAGGTGGAGATCTCGAGGGAGAAGACGACGTCGAAGAACGCGATGGAGAAAAGCATCTCGCCGTCGAATCCGATAGCGTTTAGAATGGATTACAAGTCGCCGGAAGCCGACAGGCTCCGAGAAGCCGTCGCCAAAAAGCTCTTCGATTTCCTCGGAGATTACACCGACGACGTCCTGGCCGTAATTTCAATTTCTCTTCTGATTTTTTTTTTCGATATTTTTGGATTGTTTTTTTTAGATTAGAGAAATTTGTCGATTTTTAAATTTTTTTTTCTGATTTAGGGTTTGGTTGTTTTTGGGGATTTTTTTTTTAAAGGTTAAGGTTATTTGTAGAAGAAGACGCTTGCTGTGAGCTGAGCGAAATGGTTAATTACTGCGCCGCGCCCCCCCCCCCCCCCAACACACACACACACACACGCGCGAAATAAAAAAAGGGGGTAAAAGAAGACTCTTTTAGCTTATTGTATCAGTGCATAATGATTATCATGGAGTTTCAATGAGACGAATGAAGACGGAATACATGTACAATGCAATACATGTGTAACACCCATGATAGTAAAGATAGTTGCTGATCACTTAATCCTACTCTACGGGGAATTTAAGACAAGGTTTGGATCCGTAGGAACATACACTGGATAGTTGTTTGTGGGGTTCATATGTTTATTTCTTTGTAGTACTGAATTAGTACATAAGTCTTGTGCAATTAGCACTTAGTGCTTGATTCATTTCTTTGCCTGAAAGTCAGTTGTATATGTTCCACTACTATGATTTAGAGTTCAGTTTAGAAAAGAAAAGGACATCCAGTTGAACTGAACGGTCCAGTTGCCTAATTGGTGGGTGTTAAAAGATCTGTCAGTTTTGAGTTCATTTGGTAAAGAAAATCATGATGTGATAAGGAAGGGTGATTCTACTCAATGAGGGTACTATTTACTAGTAGCCAAATTGAAGGAAAAAAATGGTGTGTGACTAATTCTACACACTATGGAAGGAAGTTTGACTAGCTAGAAAATTCTTCCATTCGGGTAATGCTACACATGGTTTTAAAGATGAGATCCAGCCGATCTGGTTCGTTTTTCAAGGGGCCGCTCCGATACCACCCTAAATATCGGGATCGGCAAGATAACTCATGGATTGGCTGAGTTAGCAATTTGTTTGGATTAAAAGTTTTCAATATTTGAATTTTCTATTCATGTGGATACTCATATCCAAGCAATTAAGATATAATCGTGTGATGAACATCTTTTCACGTCTAGCTTATATTTTTTTTTTCCTTTTCTTTGTAACTAATTTGTGAAAAGAATTATTTAAATTCATCAAATTTATTTGAAAAATTAATTTGTATGTTTAAAAATAATTTAATTATAGAAATTTATTAGATAAATTTTAAAAAATTTTAAAAAGTGCCCGGTCCAAAGATATCCGATTCACCTATCCGGCCGATACCGAGCCCGATCCAAGTATTTGGAAAAACTCGATCCCGATCCCGAGTTTTAAGACCTTGATATATAGACTTATTAGAATCTTGTATGAATTCAATAAGAGGAGCGTTCATACAATTCTTCTCTATCCTTTCGGAAGGTTAATGACATGGTTTGTCAACAAGTGGTTTCAGGTCACGTTTACAACCTCATAAACTTAGTTGTAATTTATGAAAGCAAGTCTGCAGGTACTATCTGAATGAATGTGTATATTCGATGTTAGATTTGACAATGATGTTATCTTGGTGCATTTTTTATAGCTGCAAATTCGTTATCTGAGTTCTTATTCGCTATAATGTTAGATGGTGGTATGTATGACTAACAGGTTTTCTTTTCTGTTTGAAGGACTACATTGTGGTGCTTGTTTCTAATGGCAAGAATCAGACTCAGGCACGGGAGGACCTGGAGGATTTTCTTGGTGAGGACAGTGAAAATTTTGTTGCATGGTATGTATGTCATTTAACTCAGTTATTTGTTTCCTCCTAATAGAAACTTAGGACCAAAGAGTTTCTTTGCTTATTTTGTCTCGTCATATAATGCATTGATAATCTATATATCCAGTTCCCGCAATTATGCATTGATATTTCTTTTTTTTCTTTAAAATACTGACACTTTATATGAAAATAATTTCATTCAGGCTTTGGCTTTACCTCTCCAAAGAAACTCACTTACCAAGCATCACTGCGGACTCTTCAAATCTTAATGCTGTAGTCACAAAGAAACGTGATGTTTCAAACACTGAAAATAACTCTATTAATCTCCCAGATATTAATCTACATCCTCATTCTGAAGAAATGTCTGGTGCCCCAATGGTAATGACTCGTCATATTCTAAAGTTTAAAGTTTAAACATAAAGCAATGTGTCATTTGTCAACCATCATGTAAGAATTGTATTCATTTTTGTAGTCTAAAGATGAGAGATATGATTCATCACTCTATTCTACAAAGTCAAAGTCTTCGAAGGCCATTGAAAATCCAGAGAGCGTGCAAGGGTGGTGTCCCAGTATAAATGGAACTGAAGTGGATAGTAAAAAGTTACAGACTCAACTAAACAAAGTGGATACTGAAGGATTGCCAACAAAATCAATGTTGGTAAACATAGATTCAGAAACTGTTCCTTACACTGGAGCCACAAAGCGTTTTTCTTCTATAGTAAGAAATTCTCCCGAAATTCCATCTGGTGATGAACAGTTGCATTGTGAATATGAACACCGGAAGGTTGATAGACTAAGCCTTATGTCTTAGTTTATCATGTTTATTTTCTAAAAAGACTGAGCTATCTAACTTCATCATTGCATATGGGAGAACAGATTGCTAAAACTGATTCAAGTGCTATGCTTCAGCGATCTCTGCCTGTAGGCCATGTACCAAGGGCAGAACAAGTTTCAATGGGGTTAAGATCAGTTATCACAGGCAAGCATTTTTGTTTTAGTATTATCAACAAGTTAACTTGCTTACTTACTTATATGCTTAAAGGTATTATACTCTTCTATTCGTATCTTTTGTTCATCTCTGTCAAAGTAGAAGGCTTGACACCATATGCGTACAACTATTTCATAGTATTATTCAGGCATGTAGACACATGTTGACATGCTACTGAAATAAGATCTTCTTTATGCAGAGGATCGTCAATTGAGGCCTCTGCCCGTGCGTAGTTCTTTAAAAGTAAGGATGCAATCAGCGGCCATGGATTCTACACCACATAACACTGCCCGACCGCGTGGTAATGTTTGGGATAGGTTAGGGAAACCATGCAATGAAGACAATGCTGAGATGGGAGGGGAAAATAGCCAGAATGATGGTAATCTTATCAAAAGAGAATTATTAATCTCTCAAGGGAAGGAGTGTCAAAACACTAGGTCAATGTGGGTTAAGCAACATGCTCCATTAAGCAGAAATACGGCTGGGGAAACTTTTGCACTTGATAATCGTTCTGGTCAGGTTATGTCTAACAACAACCATCCCAATCGATCTAGAAAACTGGAGTATAGTTCTGATACTGTTGCTAACATTGCTCATGTTAATAAATTTAAACGGAAAAGATTGTCTAGTGAGTCAAATGCTGGAAACAGTTCTGCATCTTTTTCTGGACAAGGTTCAGTTCCCACCAAGTTTGATCGATCACAAAGCTTAAAGGAGTCTGCACCTGAAGCTAAGCTTTCAAGTAGATTGCTTTCTAAGGCAGCAAGTGTGGATCGTAACTCACAAGCAGATAATGTTAATACTGTCATATCTACCGGAGTAGATAGGGACGTACAAGTGGATAAAATATCTTCTCAGTGGAACAAGAGTGCTGCAGTGAGTACTCAGACACATAAATCAGTTCCCTATAATAGTCAAGTCCCAGCAAAATCAGAATCTCCTATCAAATCTGAGGGACTAATTGCTGATCGCAAGCCAGTCAAAGAGGTTAGATATATGTGCAGCTGCATATATAAATAGAAGTTTTTTATATTTTTCTCTTGTCATTATTGTTGCTTGAGAACTTTTTTTTATAGAAAGTGCTGGATGTGAAGTCGCGACTTCGTCAAATCGAAATGGACATGCTTAAGCTTCGCTCAAAGCAGGCAGAAATAAAAAATGATGTGAAGCCCAGTGGTTTGACAGGTTCTGAAATGCATTATTTATTATTTCTTCAATTGTGAGAAAATACATTTTGCTTAAAATCATCATCATGACTGCTAAGATTCAAATTTGCTTCGTATTTCTTGCTTAATGATATAACTATTATATATCTGCTGTTAACTGTTTGGTAGTTGGTACCACTGTCCATTTCAAGATTTGTGTAGACTTTAGATGCTCTTTTAACTCTATTTTGTGAATAGAGTGCACAAATAATTAAATTCATATGAAGGTATCATTGTCCATTTCAAGATTTGTGTAGACTTTAGATGCTCTTTTAACTCTATTTTGTGAATCGAGTACACAAATAATTAAATTCATATGAAGGAGGAGTTTGATTCCTTGCAAGTGCAAGTTGTAGTTGCAAGAAATTTAAGGAGGTTTCCCTCCAAAAACCTTTTTACTCAATTACCCAAATATCAAGTTTTGGAGGAAAATGATGATTAAATGTTTGTAACGTAGGAAATAAAGGTTATGATGAAATGAAGGGGATATCTTCGTAATTGAGTCAAAAGTTTTTGGAGGGGAACCTTAAATTTTCATTCGCAACTGCAACTTGCATTTGCGAACACCCGCAAAATCTAAAATGAAATTATGAACGCTACGAAAGTTCTAAATTATCTTCTGAGTTAATCCTAAACTGTGCAATCAGACACTCTTTAAGTTCTTTCTGCTGGAACTTTTATTCAGTAGAAGTTATTAGAAATATAACCTGACCATAACTTTTTTCAATGTTGAACCAATCTTAAGATTTTACCCTACAAAAGGAACTTATTTTTATTATACATACATCTTTTAACCGCATATTTAGCTACTTTTCTGTGAGGTGAATTTTTTTGGGTAGTTATATTATACTTGAATCCATCTGTTTCTGAACTATATTTCACTTGTATTGTAAAATATTTTACTATATATACAGACTGCTGTATTCATAGACATATACTTGCATGTGGAAAACAGGGTTAGAGGATGCTCCTTTATCATTTTCTCTTTTATCTGTTCCTGTATTTTTCAATGTAGATTAGGTTATTAGTTTTATTTTCACAACCTGCAATTGACATAACAACAATATCAAATGCATTGGAGAAACTGGTCCCAATCTGTTCATTTAAAGATGTTACTGGATCAAGTGAAATGAGGGCACAATTGTATAAGAAACAAGTTTACTTTAGTGGAACTGAGAGGAAGGTGTATGAATAAGGATACTACTGAGCGTAGAGATTTATTTCCATTTAGGGTAAGATGATGAAGAGCAGAGTGAAACTGTTAAAAGCTTTTTAGTGAAATGTTTTGCTGGCCTTAGTGACCATCTAAAAACAAGTTGAAGAGAAGATCCAAAATAGCAGAACTCCCAAGTTTTACGGGGAAATATTTAAAGATATTTGTCAGGCTACTCATGCAAGGGAGTGGATTAGATGATCTTTGCTTTATATTCTTCACTATTCACTGTAGCAGAATACAATTCTCCACAGAACTTATGTATTTCCTTTTTATATATTCTTTCTTATTCATTGTTTCTTTCGTTGTCGTCACCAACATCAATGTGGCCATCTAACCCTTCTGCCATAAAGATATGGTCACTGTGGAGTATATGTTTTGGATTATCTGACTAATTGTCAATATCATATGATTAGTATCAAATCCTGAGGCACTGACAATTCCAAGAGTGAAACATACTAGATCAATATGACCCTTTCTTAGTCTGAGAGAAGTTTGGAGGTTGTAGAGGGTGAAAATGAATTCTGAATAAGGTAGGTTTCCAACTTGCCACCTGACCTTGGGATTCCTAATAAGACCCTGCAGTTAGTGGAATGAGACAAGGGTTGTATTTTTCTTAAAGATTTTTTATGTGTATAATATTTATAATTATTATTTTTACTCCGTAATGTTGCACCATAACAGCACGAGCATACTTGGCATGACCCATGTTAAAAGTTTGGCACCAAGCTACCAGCTTAAAAGCAGGATTTTGTATATCAGGTCCAACCACTCAGCATTTTGAACAAATTCTCAGTTGGAACCATCTGAGGCTTTATAGACCTAATCTGTTGGTTTAATTGGCCTTGTAGAGATACTTGTGGGTGTAATATCCATTTGTATTCTCAATGCCAAGCAAGTCCAGTATTATCTAGTGCCTGGAATATATATTTTTGTTTTGTGGAAATTTGATGGATTTTCATTTGTTTTACTGTTTTAGATATATTCGAATTTTCTTCATGTGTTATATATAATGACTGTTTTCTGATATTTTATTGTATCTTTGATTTTATTTAGTTGTTTACTTGTTATAGAGATACTTGTGGTTTAATTGGTCATATAGAGACTGTGGGTGTAATATTCATTTTGTATTCTCAATGCCAAGCAAGTCCTGTATTATCTAGTGCCTGGAATATATATTATTGTTTTGTGGAAGTTTGATGGATTTTCATTTGTTTTACTGTTTTAGATATATCTGAATTTTCTTCATGTGTTACTTAAATATAATGACTGTTTTTCTGGTATTTTATTGTATCTTTGATTTTATTTACGCTGTTTACTTGTTACAGATTTGGAATTTTGCCAATTTTCTGTTTTTCCTTTGCAGGTGTTCAAAATCATTCTGAGGAAGATATAGAGTCGAGGACTGTTCTTGTAACAAATGTATGCAGAACGAAATATTATTGTGATTGTTTGGTGGTTTCTTACTTATCCTCTATTTTGTTTTGTTGGACACAGTAGGTCCCAATAATTAAATGAAAACACTTGTCCTATACCTCAGATTTTTTTCATCTTGCCAATAGCATGAATTGTCTTGTTTTCTCTAACATACTTATTCAGCAGGTTATATTCTTGTGGTTGCCTTTGTTCATAAGTATCAACTTCAACAATAGAAAGCCCTTTGTTTTGATGAGCATGTTGACTTTTAATGTTTGTGGAGTAATAGGTTTCATTACGTCCAAGGTGATACTGAGAGTATTGTTGTAATTTAAGGTAGTTAAAGAAAATTTTCAAAGATAAGTTAGGGTTATTAATGAATCTGCAGCAACTATGTTGTATTGTTAACTTATGATCTACAAGGCTACAGAATAAGACATGGAATAGTTTTTAAATCACAGTGTATTTTCTTGCTTTGAATTTGACAACTAGGTTGTTTTCCACTGAAAGGTGATATTGACCTATTTCTCTGCCGGCGTCTAAGAGCTAGATTGCTAAGTTATGCTAGCTTTTGTTTTCAGTTTAAATCTTTAGCTTTTTGTGGATGCTTATCTTCTTTGCTGGTTGCTTGTGTATATGAGATTTAGGGAAACTTTTATGGAATATTTTGAAGGATGCTGGTGTGTGGCCTGTGTACTCTTACGAATTTATGGCCTGCTCAGTTGTATAGAAAACACTATCATGACTACCTAAATTTTTGATAACCCATATCTTGGAAAACACTATCATGACTAAATAAATCTCTAGTAGGTGAAGTTGGTGGATGAGTTTGAGATTGCTGCATCTTGAGATATTGGGGGAAGTTGACATATTGAATGAATGAGGATGTTAAACAGGATAGAGTGCTCTTGTCAAAATCCATAAAGCAGTGATGCTAGTACATGCTGAATCTTCATTGATTTGTAAATTTACACACCTAGTTGTTGAACAAGCACATACAAGAGACCGAAGAAGGAGAATATTGCTGAAACTTGTATTTACAGATTTGTGAGAGAGGGGGACTGAATGGAAGATCAAATGTTACAAACAATGAGCATATATGATAATAATGACTGAGAAAATAATAAGTGTAATGTTGATTAAAAGAAAAGGTTTAAAACAAGTTTCTTCATATGGTTTTTATCATTGTCTATTTATCTAGTTTGAGCATATTAATTGTGACAAGAAGTGGCATGGACTTTTAATGCTTGAACTTGTTATAGAGCAGCTTTCAACCTGATAGTTATTCAGTTAGATGTATTGGACCGTCCATTTGTAATTCTTTGGTAGTCATGGGAGAGGAAGGCAGAACTGATGCATGGTTGGGGTAATTTTTTCGCAGTTTTGTTAATTATGACCTATATATAAAAGAAAAGCTATGAATTCATAAAGAAGAGTTGCTAGGAAAAATCCAGATTTCACCAGTGTGGAAAGAACATTACACATCCACTATATGTTCTAATCTAGATAGTGCTTGTCCCCTTCCTCAGAGGACCTTCGTAGACATGTCTTGTGTTTTTCATGCGTATGGAAGCAACATTCCGGTTTTGATAAAAATTATTACCTTTATTGAATCCATTTACTTTCTTATTCAACATAATTCAAAATCAGAATTTTTCACAATGTTTTTATTGGTTGTGAATTTGACGTTGATCGACCATTTTCCCACTGTCAATTGATGTTTCACTCTTACATTGCTTACATACAATATTTATTGACTGCATCTTCTTTTCCATATCTGCTTGCAAGTGCTGCTTCAAGTGTAGATATTGTACTGTATCAGTGATATGTACCTAATTTGAATATCATGCTTATTTCATTAAATTTGTATTTGTATTTCCATGTAACATAACCTTAGAACTTAAAAAGAATGAAGAACACTAGTAAAATTAGTATTTTTCAGAATAGGCCTGCATGTCTGCAAGTAAATAGAAGTATATGCTCGCAAGTGCTGCTTCAAGTGTAAATATTGTACTATATCAGTGATATTTTTATTGGATATTTTACTGTCAGTTCACATTATACTGAATCTGCTTTCTAGATTGATATTTTTTATGCAGTCCTCTTCCCCATGTCCATTCTTAATATTATTTGCTGCCGTCCATAACCCAGGAACTATGAGATATGTGGTGACCTATGTTGTCTGATTTTCAGGTACATTTTGCAGCTACAAGAGAAGCATTACTATCACATTTTGCAAAATGTGGGGCTGTTGTTAAAATTGTTATGCTAAATGACACGATAACAGGTCAACCCAAAGGGTAGGTTTTTTCAATTTTGATATTTTTCATGATTAATGTGACCCATCTTCTTGAAATAAATCATTAAATAACCTGAAAATTTTCTATAGGGCGGCATACATTGTTTTTGCCAACAAGGATTCAGTTGAGAAGGCAGTATCCATGAGTGGAACGTCATTCTTCTCCCGAATTCTGACGGTACAGTTGGTTTGCTACAAATTGTTCATAAGGAAAATTTAGATAATTAGTGTATAGTTTACTCTAAAAAACATACTATAGAACACTCTTGGCATGTGAAATCTTGAAACTGAAGCACATTAAATATCCATCCATGACAATATAAGTTCCATATTCAAAATACTCCATCTTTGATAATTCATGAGTGTTTTTATACTTAGAATAACGAACATTTTTTATCTGATGAACATGGCCTATATTGATCTTTTAGATTTTATAGTCCTCACCAAATGGGAAAGTCTATCTATATCTCGTTGTCATATGGTCGTCGGGAACATTATGCTGTGATGGGTGGCGGATATCACTCAACTCTCCCAATAATTTGTCAGTAAAGAAAGGACAGGAGGCAACAGAATTTGAGATAAATAATGGTTTCTTAGCCTTCATTCTTTTCTTCCTTAAAGAGCAAAGTGCTCCCCCCCCCCCCCCCCCCCCCCCCCCCTCCAAAATGCAAGTTTTCCCACAACCCATGGAAATCCCCCTCTCCAAAATGCAAGTTTTCCCACAACCCATGGAAATGACTTTCTAGCTACTGACCTGAACTGCATTTAGGTGGGGAGGATTGTAGTTCTTTTGATAAGTGGGGAGGATTGTATTTGTGACCTTCTGTTTTGTGAAGTGTCGATAACATAAGCATTTGAAGGCTAAGCAGTTAAAATTCCCGATTACGCCCGATTAATCGCTAATCGGACACTAAGCGATTATTTTTTTAGCGATTTATAATATTTCAGTAGTTAGCGATTTAATCGGGAATAATCGGCCGATTAGTGGTTAATCGGCCGATTTTAAGTGACCGATTAAACGATTAAATTTCCTCTAATTTTCATGATTGTTTGCATTATTTGGGTTCAATCCGTCCCAAAGTCAAAATTCAAATCCATTCTGGTCCTCGCGCAAACCCAAATCCGACATATCGCCGCTCACTTCTTCCTCGTGCAAACCCAAATCCAAACTGATTATCTTCAAACCCAAACTGATTCTCTACCTTTTCCTTAAGCAAACCAAAATCCGACCCGCCGTTGCTTCTCCTGTACCATCGCATACTTGACCCGGCCCGCATCTGCACCTCCTCTTGTTGCTCAAACTGCTCTTCCTCCCCGATTGTTTTTGTTTGATGGAACCAACCAGCAAACCCAACCCAACGCACATTCAGAATCCAAACTCAACTCAAATCAAGTACTCTTTTTTTTTTTTTATAACTATATGTTCCTATTTGATAATCTCATAATAGTTTTATGTTAGGATTAAGGGTTGCTACATAATGAGGATATATCTTTTTTTAATTATATATATATTATATAACGATTTTTTCCGATTTAATCCCCGATTATTTTCCAGTTAACCGATTAATCACTAATCGCTCCTAGACCGATTAGTTTCAAAAACCGATTTTAACTGCCTAGTTGGAAGGTCACCAATATCTTTAGGATGAAATTATATATATATATATATATACACGATTTGCCCGTGGCCACGTGCCTACGGCACGTCTTTAGAACGATACAACATATGAAAAACTTTGTAAACAGTAAATCAACAATTATGTAGCTGAAGTTTGAACAGTATAACAATAATTAGTTGTAAATAAAAGTCCATGTTTCTATTAGTATGTGGTGAAAAATAATTATAAATTGGGATATAAAAGTCCATGTTTCCATATATATATATATATATATATAGGGGGGAGAGAGAGAGAGAGAGAGAGAGAGAGAGAGAGAGAGAGAGAGAGAGAGAGAGAGAGAGAGAAATAATTAAATAAATAAATGAGCTGTTTTGGGAGGATTTGAATTTGAGTTTTGGGGGAAAAATATGTTTTATGAGGTTAGATCTGGGCCTTTAATTTTGGAGGGATTGAAGGAGAGCCACTTGATAGCTTTCTTTGTGTTTTATTATATAGATATATATATCGATTTTTTGGGTTCGTTTATAGAAAACGAAAAAATTGAACCAAAATGCCATGTGTTAATGTTTCATTCTTGGTGCTTCAAAATGTGAAATAGCTAATTCCTTGCCCTGCAAAAGCATCCAAATAATAGGAGACGGCAATGTATAAAATATCGCCCTACGAAGCTCGAAATAGCTCGCTATGTAACCTAACTCTACCAGTTTCGCTACAAAGCACATGTGCATAACCCTTTTTCTATATAGCTCTGCGTTATTTTTGTGTAGCTCACGCTATTTGCGCATCGTAGCTTAATTTAAATAGCATGCGCTATTAAAATACCCTTTTATTTGAATGAACAATTGAGTTATAAACACAAGTGACGAAACCTCTTCATTTATTTTCTTCTTTCATCATGTTTTCTTAAGACTAAGACACTCAATTCTTGTGAGGACTCCAATTTCAAGTTGTGGTGAAGACTCCAGTCTCCAGCAACCGTTGTATATCTGTTACTAGTGAATTTATTAGGATTTCTTTCTTTTCTTTAATTTTTTTTTAATTTCCAGCTAGCAACCTAACTAATAGGGTTTCTCTTATTTTCTTTCTTCTTTTCCGATTCTTCATTTCAATCTCATAATTTTAATTTATTGGATTTTGAAGTTTGAATTAGGGGTATTTAATTAGAGTCAAGAAAGCTATTCTACTTCATTCACTTAGCAGTTCCGTTCCATTTTATATTCACGTTTATGTATGTTCTTAGTCCTTGTAACTTAAGTCTTGATTCTTGAACATTGAAGTCTCGTTTTGGTGAATACCTTCAAATTTATTTCTTTCAATTTTATGAAATTATTTAGAATTTTACAATTTTTTAGTTAATTAATTTTTAATTTTTAAATTAAAAAATAAAAATTCTTCATAGCTTACGCTATGCGTTACGCTATTTACGCTTTGCACTATTGATGGGTTGAGCGCTGTACTTGCGCTGCCGCTATTTTCAACATTGGGAGACAGTAGAGTGTCATGCCCAATTCCAACATCTTCATCTTCCCGCGAGGAAAAGCCATTTCATGAGGCATATGCAGATCCAACATCTTTCCTGAAGGAAAAGCTATTTACTTACATTGTAGCTAATACCTGGAAACTAATTGGTGGACTTCAGAAGCATATCTTTGATATGGTATTTTATTAGTATTTCCTGATACAATGACAATACAGTGATGACTTGAAGTAAAGATAAGGAATGGAGATTTTCGGGTTTCCTAATGAGTTTTGAAGGGTTTGTATATCACAGTCCTAGATGCCTTTCACGGATTGCAAAACCCAACACGACACATTTGAAACTAACTTCATTTTGACAATCATTAGTTCACATGCTTCACCTATTGGTGCATTGATTACACTTGGACAAATTTGCAGAAATCTTGAACATTGGCTAAAAAATGTTATAACACTTTGTAAGATTTAGTGAAAATTTTCTAGTCCAAACCCTGTAACTTAAGTTGTAGGGTTTGATTCGAGAGGAGTGTGTGCGATAACATGTCACGACAGCAATCCGCCCATCTATATCTCGTATCAATGAGAAGCTCTCCGGCAAATTTTGTTACTATTGAATTTGAACCGAGTGCATTTATTAGATGGACATTGTACTTCATCTGTCCATATGTATGGATGGATGATAGGCTTTCCTTTAAATTGTGTTCTTGTACCAAATTCATACAGGGTGTGAATATCTTATCCAATAACATTCAATCTTTAACTCATAATGAAAGTAAGACTTGCACAGGTCATTTGTGTGATATCTTTTCCACTATATTCAATCTTAAACTCTGTAAATGAATGTGAGAGTGTATTTAAGGTGCCATAAATTAGGACACGAGCAAAGTGTCAGATATGTGTCTGAAATCTCCATGAAGTGCCCGTGTTTGATTCATGTCTGACATAGGAGATTCATGACTAAAGCATTTGTGCTGCATAAGTTTTGACTATAAAATAAATCTCAGAAGCCAATAATTTTCAACCGGTATTGACCTATATGCAAAGCTTGCACATCCTACACGTTTCTTTCTTTTCACTATATTCAACCTTTGCGATACAATTCTAAGCATTTTGAAAACACCTGTGTTGTTCATATCCGGATGAATTAATTGCATTCTCATCTGAGATGAAATATATTGCTGAGTTTGTCACCTGGCATTCCTTTCAGGTGATGAGGAAAGCAGACATGCCTCCAGATTTCTTGGTGCCACCCCAGTCAACTGCAAAGCTTATGCAACCATTTCATCCTCAACCTTATTGGAAAGCTCCCACCCAGAGGTCATATACTAGCACTCACCTTCAATGGAGACGTGAGAATCCAGACACTAGTAGAGAGCCCGTATCTGCTACTACAAATGAATTGGAATCTTTGTCTAGATGAGACCAGATCGCCAGACTCAACAGAGTTATTATTGCATGGATCCTTCTTTTGGAGGTCTGGGATTGAATGTGAGCTTTGCCTGAACCATTTCACCTACGAAATTTTTGTTGAATTGTCCATGTTTTGACCAGAATCGCACCTTTTTGAGATATTTTTAGTTTTTACTGGTTTGTACTGTCTCGATTTGTTCGTCTTATTGTGCAGAAAAGATGTTGGTCTCATTATTTTGGATCCTTGGATTCTTGCTTATTTTGCCTCCGAACTAGATATGCTTCTTACTCCTAGCAATGGCAACCCCAATCAGGCAATAACATAGTATGCCGTGAAGCTTCCAGTCTCTAGTTCACGAGTTATAGGAGAAACCTATTTTGAGTAGATTCGTCGTGCGGCTGTTGTCAATCCATTAGACTATTTGTGGATACATGAATGTGGATATAGGATGTACCTGAACATTTAGTCTGCAATGATGTGGTGTTGGGTGGTACGTTGTGTACGAGGATTGGATAAGCATATGAATACCTCACCTTTACGATCATATTGTATCTTTGAAAATATCATCTGTGACCAGATTAGCAAAAAGAGTGATCGATCTTGGATTGGTGCATTTTTTTTTTTATATTTCCTTTGCTGCAATTCCTTATATTGTGTGGTTTGTGTTGAGCCTGGAGAGCAAGCTGATTAAGATGTGTTTTCACTGCAATTGTACATGAAACTGTTTCTGAATCAAACCTGCAAAAAATGTTAAAATGATCCTCTTTCTTATTACAAGTGTTTGGTATTGTTATTTGGAGCAGTCTGTGTGTTCAGTGTTGCAATTCTCTTGGTTTTCATTTGTAACAAACTGAAGCTAGTGAAACTCGAACTTGAGGAGTATTGGAATATGACAATATGGCAACAAATATTTTAGATTTAGAGTATCTTATTTATGTGGTAATTTATATTTCATATATAGCTAGATATATATTTTATATGTAGGTTAATTTTGTATTGCATAGATGGGATGGTAGAGAACTTAGTTCATGCTCAAGTCTTGTAAGCCTGTGTATATGTTTCTTCAGGTTTGTAAGCCTATGTTTAGGTTTCATGTTTCTTTGGATAATAACATTTTATTTCTCTGAATTGTTTACGCTAACCTAATGTCAAATGAATCAATGTTCTTGCATTTTTGACAAACCAAGAAGTGCAAAGACTTGTGTAAACAGAGGAATATCATTTTTGCCCCAGACATCAAATACTCCAATCTAAGACTTAACTAATCGCACACTACCGCTAACAAAGTTTAAGCTTCTAGTGTTTGTGGAAAAGAATTCAATTCTTTAATCGTAAGGATGAGATTTCCATTCCTTTAATCTTAAGAATGAGATCTTGCCCAATGCAATTCAGACAATCCGGTTCATCGATACTGGAAGGACTGTTTGTCCTTGGGAGGGAAATGTGAATCAGTTGGACATCTACTGAAAACTATAAACTAATTTGGTTCTACATCAATTCATGGCTTTGTAAATTAACACTAACATGTACAAAATACTTTTTACAGCAAATATAACCTAGCAACATAGCAGACACTTGCTATCGCATATTAGCAGAAGAGCTATCACACAAGGGAAGAGAGAAGCATTTCCATGTTTAAACAAAAGATGAGCTTGTTACAAGAAGAGAGATCAAGCATCCAATATGGACGAACCGAAAAACAACCTAAATAATAACCTTCTGTAGTAGTAATAATCATTAGGCAAAAACAACAGAAAACCACATACACAACAAGCTCCTCTACTTCAACCAAGATGTCTCACAAATATAGTAAATACACAGGGGCTCGATTATCTTCCTTTCTCTTGCTCTTTTTTCCTTTCCTCCTTAAAACTCATTGTTTCTTTTTTTTTGTTTTTGTTTTTCCCTTCCTGTTGCTTGTTTCAATCAGTTGTCATTGGCTGGGACATGCAACATCTGAAACGTGCCTTCCGCACAGTAGTTCCAATTTCAGCCTGTGCGTTCTCAAGCATTTTGACGACGTCTGCAAAGGGAGGACGGACATCGGGATTCGCATCCCAGCAGCGGGTCATGATCTCTCTAAGTACAGGCAAGCAGTCACCTGGAATAATTGGCCGGGCACCCTTGTTCACCACGGCAAAAGCTGCTTGTACTGCTGTCATGTTCTGGAAAGGAAGCATGCCTGTTATGAGCTCCCACAATACAATACCAAAGCTGTAAACATCAACCTTCTGATTGTAGGGTCTGTGCTGAATCATCTCTCTGCAAACAAAAAGGAGGATGAATGCTCAAGTTCATATTCTACATAGAAGGAGTTTAAAATGGCATAAACAATAAGACTGACTATATTTTGTTAGGCACATACGGTCATTTCCCATGTCAAGGAGGATGAATGCTCAAGTTCATATTCAACGGACTTCACAGCAACGACCGAGTGAAAGAGTTTAAAATGGCATAAACAATAAGACTGACTATATTTTGTTAAGCACATATAGTCATTTCCCATGTCAATCCACTAGTACTACACAGTACTAGTTATCCAGTAGTACACTGCATTTAAACAATGGACTTCACAGCAACGAAGGGATCGAGTGGTAGCATCAGAATTGGAAACGTTGCGTGTGAAGCCATTGTGCACTTTTCCGAATTTCTTAGTTCTACCAAATCGATTTAAGCACTAAAATAAGGACAAATATTAAACTTACAAAAAAATTTAGAGATAATGAGATCAAATTTAGTATGCCACAAATTTTCACCCACTTCCTAAAATAGTCACCCTAAGTGGCACAAGAAAACACTTCAACTTTGTCAGAAGATGCCCCAGTCATCCTATTAAAATAAAAACAACAAATTGCATATGCAAAAAACCAAAACATGAAAGAAACAGTTTGATTACTTTTCCAAGCTTAAATGTTTCTCACATTGGTGGGCAAGAACCACGAACAAACCAGAGGGCAATGAGTAATCTACTTACAAATAAAACAACAATAAACCCTTTATCCCAATTTCCCGGGTCAGCCGCATGAATAGTTTTATTTATTAGCTCAGTGGGTGAGGTATTATTAATTTACATTTCACATATATCCCTCTCGTTCAAATAGTGATTCATCATTAGCATCTGCACATTAATTTATTGAGCACTCAGTACATCCCAATATGCGATTACCAAGATAGCCAACATGGCCAACATGGCCAACTCTAGTGACAAGAAGATGACTACGAAATTCACAAATATAGATTGTTAGACCATAGTTGAATGAACTACACATCAAAATAATTAAATCTACTCTGATTCTTATTCAGTTATCAGTTGACTAAATTAAGATGTAATGCAGCTAATTCAAGAGGCTTTAAGTTCACCATTTACACACAAGGAATGACATGCGTAGGCTATGAATGCTGATGTCTTAATATGCAGTGGACCCAAGTTACTGCATGAATGCGGAAGTTCACCGGTCGTAATTTGTAGGCTACTTGACAGTCAAAACCAGAAAACAAACACTTCAAATGTAATGGGATGTACTGAGTGTTCTATGACTGATGAACCTGAAACCAAACACTTACTCGTAGATCGAGTCATCTGTTCCTTTACCCAAGAAAAAGTATTTCTATTTTGCATGATCTAATCATTGATCCCTGAATTTCTACAACAAATTAGATAGGTAGCTAGTAGAGTCTGACAATTGAAATGTAATTTAGAAATGCAACCAGGGAGGATGAACAACATTCACCGTGATCTTAGAGAATCTGATCATATGCTACATTATGATCTATATTCTATTACTTTTTACAGGGACAAAATTAACAAATAGTAAACTATTGTACATAATCTATTAACTATATGACAATTCTAACCAATAATATCTATGTTTTCCAAGTAACATATGACCAGCATATTAGTATCGATAATCTAACATATGCATACACACCTAAGCTATGGACTTGTTTGTTAGTTCATCTTCATAATTTGTAGGCCTATGTTGTATCGACACTTCTATCATCATGAAACCCCAACCAACGTCACTGTCGTGCCACACAGACACTTAAAAGAAACTCCTCGGACACATGTCAAAAACACTTATCTGAAGTGTATAATATTTTACAATATGTTTTAACTTGGACCTCACTTAAACTTTAAGTACTTAAACAAGACTTTGGATGCATTTTAATAATTGTTAAAAGTTCTTCAGATTTGTATCTTGTCGAATATGTAGAACTCGTCTTTATATTGAAGCCCATCATTTTGCGATAAAATGACACAACTTATAGTGTAGTAGTTGCTAATGGTTATTTTGGCCAATTGATCTTCCAATATGCTACTTTCAACAATACTAGTTCATTACATATCTTCTTGGCTACTTGACCAGGAATAGGTATTTGGTTCTCTAATTTTGGTATTGATACTATGGTTTTCTCAATCTACATGGTTTCAATTTCGACCATTCTGTAGTTGATAGTCAGGGTCATGTTATTAACACTTCGACTGATATCATCAACTGTGGTAACCTGGGCGTGGATTTAGAGCGTAATGCTCAAAACTTGCCTCCTTCATAACCCTTTCTTTTAATGATTTATCAAAATAGCAACTTGTACAAAATCAATAAGTTTTAGAATACGTTCTAAAGATATTAAGATCTTACTTATACAAACTACAAAATCATAAAATGATTCATAGTTTTTTTAGCATATTTGGAACATTATGTTGCAGGCATTAAAAAAAGTGTATCAATGTGCTCTCTCTCTCTCTCTCTACACACACACACACATAACACAGACACATGCACACACAAATAATACGTTCTCATATTACTCCAGTGGGAGTTGAAGCGAGTAACATTCCAACGTATCTATTTGATTAGCTCAAGAATAGGACTTATAAGAAGTAAGATACTGCAGCCTGCAGGTCAGCTGAACCACTTAAAACTTTTAAGCTATGACATGCAAGACCACTCCCACAGACAAACTGAGCCCAATAGAAAATCCTAATTGCATTAAGTGGTGTTGCATATTTGCTATGTAATACCTATTTATAACCAACTTAGAAGCCCCTTATATTGAAACCCCTTATATTAGATGTCATCCTATTAGATGTCGTCTGCTTTTTCTCTTTTACCGCTTTTTGAAACCCTGTGTGTGTGTGTGTGTGTGAGAGAGAGAGAGAGAGAGAGAGAGAGAGAAAGAGAGACCTGGTTACATCAGTTTACTAATGTTCAGTTAATATGGTGGGTAAAGCCCTAAGAGTTCCTATTCAAAATCAGATCCATACAAGTAGATCACTAATACTTAAATCTCACATGCAACTTCAGTCATATCTATACTTGATGTTGACATCATGTGACAATGATGAGCAAAATGTATTAATAATATTGCCTTCTTTAAAACATTCTGTAGACTGGACATTCAAAAATATCAAAACATAGCATTGTAAACTCTAAAGTGCTTCTTAACAAAGCTAAATCATTACATAACATCCTCTAGCAATGATAACCAACATCTACAAGATTATTGTCTTCAGTATTATATAGAGAAGATGTCTAAGAAATACGAAGGATATCATTGTACAATCTATACTCCATTAACTAAAGCAAAACCCAACAAAGCTATGGCATGAATATGAAAGAGGAAGAACAAGTATAATGAAAATGCTAATATCTCCACCAACAGTAAATATTAACATCTATAAGCATGTGGATCAATTAACAATCATCAGATGTAAAGATGTGACATTTCTCCAACCTAATCAACAGGTCACTTCAAACAAACCCTGTATTTAAGAATCAACCAAATTAGGATGCAGAAAATGATATGAAAGAACCCAAGCAAAAAAAACACAAAACCTGACGTAAACATTTTAAGAAAATTAAAATGCTAATAACTAAACTGAGAAAAACAAGTTAACTTACGGAGCCATCCATCGGTAAGTTCCCGTCTCTGGCGTCATCCCTTCAGTCTGCACCTCAATCCTTGCAACCCCAAAATCAGCAATCTTAATAGATTTATCCCCCATTATCAGCAGATTATCAGACTTGAGATCCCGATGAATAAACCCCAATCCGTGCACATATGCCATCCCCCTCGCCACATCCAATGCCTGCTTCACTGCTACTGTCAACGGCACCGCCCTATTCTGCCTCTTCATCAAAAACTGCTTCACTGACCCTCCCTTTGCATACTCCGTAACAATGCACCATACCATCGGCTTCCTACACGCCCCAATAAACCTAACCACATTTGGATGCCTCAAATTCGCAAGCATCATCACCTCTTGCGCAAACTGTTGCTCCATCAACTGTGCCCTCTCAATATCATTCTCCGGTTTCTCCAACAACTTAATCGCAACATCCTCTCCATTATACGTCCCACGATACAGCTTCCCAAATGCCCCCTGAGCAAACGCCATCCCCATATTCAACTTCCTCAAATCAATCGTCCACTCATCGTAATTCTGAAGCGACTCTGTTGGCGAATTAAAATCCATCAAAGCTTGTGCCAACGCATCATCATTCAATGCATGGTTGCTCCTCCTCCCGGGACGAAACACGCTGTGCCCCACCGTGTAATCTGATGGGTGCACCGGACGAAGCCCCGGATGATGCAAAATCCCAGTGTGGGAGTTGTTAGACCCCACACTACTATTATCCACAGACATCGAAATGGAGCCACCTCCGTTGCTCGTTTGAAGGCTCCCAACACTATCAATCGACATGTTGGAGCCCTCACCAAGCTTTCTGTAAAACCCCAAATCATAAAAATTGTTGCCACCATCATTTCCAACTCCACCAATGATCCCAGCAAATTTACTCCCTTCCGTCATCTTCAACCCAAAGCTACCAACTAAAAATCCCTAATTTCTTCCTATCTACTCATCAAATTACAAAAGCCCTAAATTTGATATCCCAAATCCTACGATTCGCAATTGATCCCGGATCAAAATTGGACCTTTTTACATCCGGATATAAAAATCTTCCAAAAAGTAGGCAACTTTACCAATTTTGGAACGTTGAAACCCTCGAAATCGGGGTTTGCCAGATCTGAGAGTAGAGAGCGCGGATTTTGAGGAAACTTACCTCGATCGGGAGGTAATCGGACGGTGAAAAAGCGGAGAAGCTAAAAAAGGGTTAGGGTTTGAGAAATTGGGGGAAAACGGCGGTCTCAACCAGCGGCGACTGGGGAGACGACCCAAGAGAGATAGAGAGGAGAGGGAACGAAAGAGAAAGAAGAAGTCAGTCGTTGTTTTTGTTTTGATTGTGGATTAATTAATAGTTAATAGAATTAATTAATTAATTAATTAAAGTGATTGAAAAGAAAAATGATTAATTAGAGGGGGAGATATTATTTAGTTGGGATACGTGGCCCTAATTAGGCAGTTTGACGAGATACGGATACGGTCCAAGGGCGGACCGTAATTTCGTAGGGGCGATTTTTTTTTCTTTCGTCATACTGACAAGAGGTTGGGTGCGTCACGATGGTGACGGGTCGGGTCGGTGGTGGTCAAATTAAAATGTGGGGCAATTACCCGGATGCGTATTAGAGCATCCAAGGTAGTTGGCTAAAAACTTAAAAATTAGAAATACGTTTAGAAAAACGGACCGCAGTAGTTTGCTAAAAATTCAAAAATTAAAATAGAAATGCATAGTAGTTTGTTAAACTCAGCAAAGGCTTTAGACAATTGAATTGCTAAATATAGGAGACGGAATATGTTCATCCGTTTGACGAAAGGGACGGATGAAGATCATCCGTCTAGTTGAATAAAAATTAAAAAAACCGAGAGACGGATGAAGATCCTCCGTCTCCCGTCGAAAACAAATTTAAAAGAAAAAATCACTGAAAAAACCCATCCGTTTGGTGTTTTTTTAATTATTTTTTGATTTTTTTTGTTGCTTTTTTTGATTTTTTTAATGATTTTAAACTAAAAAAAATTTTAAAAAATAAAAAAAAAGTCAAACCCACCAATCATCCGTTTGGGAGGTTTTTGACTTTTTTTGATTTTTTTTTTTCTCTTTTAAAATCACTGAATACCCCCAAAAAAAATAAAAATAAAAATAAAAAAAATATACAAAGACAGATGATGTTCATCCGTCGCTTCTATTTTTAAGATTTGAACGACTGTAGTGTGGTCCTTCTATTGCTATTTCAAAATGCTATATTTAACAATGGCTTTAGAAAACGATAGTGGACGCTCTTACAACTAATAGTCCTATTTATATGCAACCTATGAACACTTTTCGTTGGTAGCCTTATTGTTTTATAATGAATTGAAATCTGACATGACATTTGAAATTTAGTTGTTAAAAGCTTATCTGCGTCAGTGTGTCATATTGCACCGAGTCTGTAACGGCATGGTCGTATTTTGAGCTTCATGCTATGTAGCTAGTACGTGCACTAGAATTGTTGATATGAATAAAAATTATGGCTGATCTTCGTCAAAGGATTCTAGCACAAATCGCAAAGTAACAGACTGGGCTTAACACAAATTTCTCTACTGGTCCAGGCCAGACAGCTTCACGGCCACGGATGTAATACCCCAGATCTTGAGCGAACAGTCGACTGTTAGGGTTAGCAGTCGACTGGTCTGTGTACAGTCGACTGGTGTGTGTAGCAGTCGACTGCTACACGGGATTTGTGAAAGGATTGTGAAATATAGTCCCATATCGGGAATTTGCGAAGATAAATTGAGTATAAATACTATTGCCGAGGATCAAGAGTCACCAATTCGGTTAACCACCCTTTGAGAGGCAGCCTGTGGTGGGCAGTGGAACTACATAGTATTTATAATTTGTCTGAGTATTGGGGCGGGGCGTTAAAAATGGTATCAAAGCCGACTTTCGACACCGGTGCTGAGAATCATTGATCTCCGGGGTCGGGTATACTCTGCGGTGTTGAGAGTCACAGGTAGTGATTGATAGCCGGGTATCCGATCTGCGGTGTTGAGAGTGATTGATCTACATCGGCTAGAAAGGGCGGTCCTACACGAGATGTGTGCCCTGTGCTCAGCGAGGACGCTGATCCCTAAGGGGGGGTGTATGTAATACCCCAGATCTTGAGCGAACAGTCGACTGTTAGGGTTAGCAGTCGACTGGTCTGTGTACAGTCGACTGGTGTGTGTAGCAGTCGACTGCTACACGGGATTTGTGAAAGGATTGTGAAATATAGTCCCATATCGGGAATTTGCGAAGATAAATTGAGTATAAATACTATTGCCGAGGATCAAGAGTCACCAATTCGGTTAACCACCTTTTGAGAGGCAGCCTGTGGTGGGCAGTGGAACTACATAGTATTTATAATTTGTCTGAGTATTGGGGCGGGGCGTTACAACGGACCTTCTGCAAGCCCATTTGCGCACTTGGATGAATCACCCGTCATTTGCGCCAGACGCTCCATTGGTTACGCCGTAACCGCACCCCTAAAATCAAGGATCTGATCAATTCCAGATCCGATATCAAGGAAATTTCAATACTGCCCAGGGATCTCTCCATAACGGATTTTCCCCCAGACCTATAAATACATCATCTACTGTACAGTTACAAGGTAATCACTCTTTTTTGCTACATAATCATTTCCGCCAAATTACTGTCTTTTGACTTAATCATCGGAGGGTCTGTTGCCGGGAATACTCCCAGTGTTTCAGACTTCTTTTTACAAATCGAAAAGTCGGATGCCTTCTAACCAATCCACTCAACACCCCTTAGGATCCAGAACGAAGGTCAGGATCACTGTCGTTTCCTCCAAATACAAGAACTCACATTATCTATCGCTCCCACACCCCAAAAACAACAACAACAGATTGGCGTCGTCTGTAGCAAACCGCAAGTCGATCCTACTCCAGATTCGAGTTCTAAAATAAAGCAATTTACTCTCAAAGCTCCTAAAGCTAAGAAGATCACTGCCGTAGGGTCATGGGTCCCTCCTCCTCCACCGATCCATACCCCCACGTGAAGGGTCGCAGAGGCAGCGGGTCAAGAATCCGCAGGGACCGGCTCCGAGCGCATCTCGCTCTATCGCCAGGCAGGTCGAGCAACCTGCGGTAGATTATCTCCAGAATGTCATCAACAACCGGCCGAACCAAGGCGACCTCCAGAATTGTTATTTGAAGGGGGTGAAAATGCAAAATTATTTTCTGGGTTTACCCTACAGTGCCGACTGATGCTAGTGGGGGTCTTTTTGATTTTTGAACTCGATTAAATTGGTTTTAACTAATTTCTTAGTATGGAGATCTATTTATGTATAAGTATATTTTAAAAGGAGTATTTTTGCAAATGTATTCAAAACCCTGAAAACCTATATTCCGGCTTATTTAAAAGGTGGAGTGCAGCCATCATTTGCTGCACAACACAAAGGATTTTATTATTATTATTTGGAGTTTTAAAGAGAAGATCTTGGATTTCTTGCGAAGGAGAGGCATTTCTTATTTTCTATTTGTCTTCGTTCGATTTCTTCAACAAAGTGAGTGACATATTTGTTTTGTTTTTTTCTTTGAATGTTGTATGTGATGTTTCATCTACTAGAAAACATGCTAGGGTTTGGGTATCAATTTATATGATGGATTGGATGAATTGGTGAATTAAAATGTGATCTTTATGAACCCTAGTTACCTATAAGTAGAATTTCATGTAGAAGATTTGAGATTGTTGTTTAGCCTAATCTAAATCATGAGTAGGCTATTTCCTTTGGGTTTATGCTGGTTTGTTTGACAATGGTGGATGTTATGCATAATTTGATTTAAAGATGAGATTTTTTATTATTATTGAGTTTGGATGAACGCAACTTGATTATGGAAATGTTAAATTTGATTATGTTCGTAAGTTAATCATGGTGATTGAGTTTGAGAAAATTCGAGGATGACTAATGAATTAAGAGATCATGTCTTGAGAATTGAAATTTGATAAATTGAATTGGGTTTGATGCAATATGACTAAATTGGGAATTTTGGGATTTTCGTGAAAGATTTTTACTTGAATTGGATTTCTCGAATACAAAGATTTAAATTTGAATATGTAGCTATTTCTAATCGAGGGATTTGTGAAGTTTTCTTTGGTGCACGATCATGCACAAACATTTTACATGAATATCGTATTTCATTGCTTTTGAAGAAATTGAGTCTTTATGTGTTTTCTAAGAATTTGACTATATCCCAACTTATTTTGGTATTGATATGGTTTGGAATATAAAAACGAAGTTATTTTAATGTATGATTGATTCTTAAAAACTCTACTTTTGATATATGCACAAATTCATTTTCTATTTGAAGAAAATCAACAAATTGCTATTTTGATTAATTTAAGTGGTTTTGATTGGTGTTTTTAGGGATCTTTGTATATCCTAAAGTTGTATTTGATCATATCAGAAATACGCCTTTTACAGAATTCGTTTTCATAAAGTAAAACCCTATATCAGTTGAAATGTGCACAACTAAAAACTGCAGTTCTCAGGTCGACAGTCGACCGTCGCTACCTGACTGCTGTGTTTTCTTATTTTCTTGAAATTTCGCGCGGAACAGTCGACTGACCCATTTTTCCAGTCGACTGCCTCTGCTCTGTTTTTGATGTTTTCTCGAAGTTTTGGATTTTCGCTCTGGACAGTCGACCGATTACTTTTTACAGTCGACTGCTACTACTTAGAACTTTATTTCTTGAAGTGTTGGGTTTTCGCTCTGGACAGTCGACCGACTGCTGTTTACAGTCGATTGTTACCGTTCCGACTGATGTTTTCTTGAGTTTTCTGACGTTTCTTCGAATGATTGTTCCTTCAATATTATATTATTTCAAAAGATGTTTTACTACAGATTTAAATGTTTTATAGAGATTTATGTTGGAACTTTAAATGTATTCTTTTGGACCTTATTTGAGTTATACGTGTTTTCAAAGGAATTGATGTTTTGTGATGTTGTACAACTTAAAAATATGGTTTTTAGTTATTCAATGGATTTAATATTTATTTGGATTCTAGAATTTTATATAAGATTTGGGTTTTTTGTTGATTTAAGAAATTTCTTCATATGATCGTTTTGATGATGAATTTGCGAGTTTTGGTCTTGATGATATCTCTAGGAGTTGAGTGGGAGTCCTGTGAACCGGCAGATGAGATTTGTTGATTTAGACCAGTTGGGTCTTGGGGTTGTTATTGAGTATTTAAGTCCGGCAGGATATGCTAACTCTAGATATGAGGATTTTTGTATTTTAATAATAACCAACTTAAGGACATGTACTAGTGGAGATGTGATGGGACTTGGTGTAGTACCCCGTATTTTTAAAATATTATTTTAAAGATTTATAAAATGAATAAAAATAATTTTCTGGAGATTTAATAAATATTTTCTGAAAATTTATCTTTTTACACGTGCAAACACGTGCAAATATTTTCTTGGAAAGTTCAAAAGCCAAAATTATTTTTTGGAAAATCATTATTTATTATTTGGGATTTATTTGTAATTTTTCTAGATTTTTCTGATATCTTTTGGACCTATTTGTAAATATTTCAAAAAGAGGGACTTTTGTGAGAAATTACCAAATGGGGGTGAAAACTCCAGATTTTTGGATTTTGGGGCTGGGTAAAATGCCTAGTCAACTCAAGGTTAAAAGTTTATTTTTTTTAATGAATTTGGTTTATTTTACAAGTTTTGGTAAAAAGGGATCCTTTTGCAAAATTATCGTTTTGAGGGGTGAAAATGCAAATTCGTTTTTCTGGACTTTTCAAACAATGTCGGCTGGAAATAAAGTGTTCATTTTTTCAATTTTAAATCTCACTTAAATTGGTTTTATCAAGTTTCTAAGTATAGGGATCTATTTATGTAAAGTTATATTTTAAAGGGATTATTTTGCAAATGTGTTTAAAACCCTAATTCTTCTATTCCGGCCTATTTAATAGGTGAAGTGCAGCCGTCTTTCACTGCACAATACATAGGTTTTATTGTTTTTATTTTTCTTGGAGATTAAAAGAGAAGATCTTGGATTTCGTAAAAGAAGGGCTTTGCTTATTCTCCATTAATTTGATTGGATTTCTTCATTTGAGGTGAGTGACTTGTTTTGTTTGTTTTGTTTTATGTATGTTGTATGTGGTGTTTCATTTATTAGAAAGCATGCTAGGGTTTGGTATGAATATGTATGTTGGATTGATGACAAAAATTGAATCTTTTAGAAGAACCCTAGTTATTGTGAGTAGAATTGCATGTGAATGATTTTGGATTGTAGGAGAACCTAATATAAATTGTGAGTAGGCTATTTCTTTTGGATTATTGCTGATTTGATTGAGTATGATGGATGTTATACATTAATTGATTAAAGATGAGATTTTTGGACTATTGGTGAGTTGGATGAACGCAACTTGGCCATGTAAATGATGAATTTGTTTATGGATCAACTATTGAGAATAGTTGAGATTGAGTTTGAGGAATTTTGAGAAGGAGTAATGGATTAAAAGACCATGTCTTGAGGATGTGAGTTGTGATGACTAAATTTGGGTTTGATACATTTTGACTCGTACTTTTGTGAAAAATATTACTTAGAATTTGGATTACTGAATAATTCGTTATTTTTAATTGAGGGATTGGTGAAGTTTTATTTGGTGCACGAACATGCACGAACATTTTCGTGAATATAGTATTTTTGTTGTTTTAGAAGAAATTGAGATTTAATGTGTTTTCGAAGGATTTTACTATATCTCAACTTATTTTGGTATTGATAACGTTTGGAATATAAAACAAGTTATTTTGATGTATGACTGATTCTTAAAAACTCTAATTTTGATATATGCACATGTTCCTGTTTTTATTTTGAAGAAGTTCATCAAAAAGCTATTTTATCAATTGAAGTGATTTTTGATTGGTTTTTATGGATCTTTGTATATCCTATAAGTTGTATTTGATCATATCAGAAATATACTTTTTATAGATTTCATTTTTATAAAATAAATCTTCGTATCGGTTGAAATATGCACAACCCAAACTGCAGTCTGTAGGGGTGACAGTCGACTGGTATGTTTCGACAGTCGACCTTCGCTACCTGGCTGCTGTGTTTTTTTTCTTCTCATTTTCTTGAAATCTCGTGTGGAACAGTCGATTGAACCATTTCTCCAGTCGACTGTCCCTGCTCTGTTTTGATAGTGTTGGATTTTTACTCTGGACAGTCGACTGGTGACTCTTACAGTCGACCGTCAATACATAGAATTATTTTTCTTAAAAATGTTAGATTTTCGCTCTGGACAGTCGACCGACTCTAGGTTGCAGTCGACTGATACTGATGTGTTTTGAGATATTTTGATGCTGTTTTAAAATGATTGATTCTTTAAAGGTTTTAGATCTATAACTTACTATTCTAAATATTATTGTTTCTACAGAACATATGTTTTCAAGACATTTTATTGTTGGATTTGGATTCTGGAATTTTATAAAGATTGGGTTTTGCTGATTGGAGAGGTTTCTCCCTATGATCGTTTTGATGATGGATTTGTGAATTTTGGTCTTGTTGAGATCTCTAGGAGTTGAGTGGGAGTCCTGTGAACCGGCAAGTTGAGATTGTTGAGTTAGACCTGGGGGGTTTTGGTTGTTGTTGAGTATTTAAGTCCGGCAGGATACACTAACTCTAGAGATGGAGATTTTGTGTTTTAATAATAACCAACTTAAGGACAGGTACTAGTGGGGATGTGATGGAACTTGGAAAACGTAAGTATAGGCTCATGGTTTTGTTAGTCCAACAGATGCGTTCCAGGACTGTTTGTTGTTATGTTTCGAGAGGACATTTGTGTGTTCGCGTGTCGAGGGTCTGCAGGCCTATTCACGGAGCATGCAGGGTGCATTCGCGTGTCGAGGGTCGGCAGACCTATTCACGGAATGTACTTGGTGTATCTTCACGTCGAGGGCCTTGCAAGCCTATTCGTGGGGTACACGGGTTTGGGAGATGATTCTCCGATTGTTTTTAAGCTATTTTACATGATGCTTGCGCGTCGAGGGCTGTGGTGCATATTCGCGGAGTATTCTGGATCTTATTTCCCATCACCGTAGTAGGATTAGTTGCATAACGAGGGGTTATCCCTATAAAGTGGAGATCGTTAAGGGCTCGCACCGGACCTATGTACTATGGAATGCATAGAATCCGATAAGTACGCATTAGAGAGTCAGCATATAGAGATTGTTGTTTTCTTGACTTGGTTATATGCTTGTGTTTTTCCTTTTTTTTTCCTACACTTGACACTTAGTCTAGATTCACTTGATGTTTTCGTGTATTACTATTTCATATCTTATATTCCTTGATGTTTCCATGCTTTACTTATTGGTATTTCTCATTTCGTTCATTCTTGCGATTAATACATGTTGTTGATGACTCCATGCTTAATGTTTAATTTATGTAGCTTTGTTTTCATGTCACTCACACTGTTATGGCTGACCCCTATAGTTTTGGGGGTTAGGGTTATCTCTAGCTAGGGTTGGCATTCGGGTCGAACGGGCCGGGCCGGGCCTAACCCGCTCGGGTTGGACCCTGACTTGGGTGGGCTCGGGCCGGTTGGCGACTTAACTGGGCCAGGTCGGGCCGGGCCGAAAGTTGTTTAAGGCGACCCGTCCAACCCGTGAACCCTTTAGGATCTAACCCGGGTCGGGTCGGGTCGGGTCGACCAGCGGGTTGGCCCGTTTAGATAGATAGGTTTCTTTTAATAATATTTTTAACTTAAAATAGTAATAATAATAATAATAATAAACATTAAAAATCGTAATAATAATAATAAGATTGAAAGAGTGAAATTGGCAAAAAATATTGAAATATTATTTATATGAATTTAAGTTATACAATTTTCACCATTTCTAATGAAATGAAGAATTCAATTTACAAATATGTTTTATACACTAACATATTTCTTATATACAATTTTAATTGACTTCAATTTTTCTAATTTAACATAACAAGCAAAGATATAATACAATTTCTAACGTGTCGGTCGAGTTGCTATTACAAGCAAAGCTATTGTTGTTGTTGTTGTTGTTGTTGTTCTTCTTCTTCTTCTTCTTCTTCCGGTGAGTTGCTCCCACTTGTGGACGTTGCTAGTGCTTTTCCTTGTGTCCTATCTTCAGCCTTCAGCCAGTCTTCTGTATAAACGAGCATCTCTAACGTGTCAGGCTTCAAGCGATTCCTGTAATCAGTTAGAACTCTGCCACTTGAAGAAAATGCACTTTCAGAAGCAACTGTAGAGACAGGAGGAGTTAGTAAATCTCTATCCATAATTGACAGAATACTAAAAGTGTGTTTATGGTCTTTCCCCCATTGTAAAATATCTAGTGGAGAAGAAGAAGGCTCAGAATCTTGTTGGTTATACCAATTTAATTCATTTGGTTGATTAGTCCTAGATTTTTTTGATTGAATTTGTGCAAGTAAATTAAATGTTCTATCATCAAATTTACTTTTACCCTTACCTTTAGAAGTACCAGAAGAAGAACTAACTACCGAAGTTGTACTACTAGAAGCAAAACATCTATCATAATAATCATACAAGTTATTTAATGCAGATTCAAACTGAACTAAAAAAGTAGCGCAATCAATTACTATTTCTACATTTTTTCCAAGTAATACAAAAAATATTTCAATCAAACTCTTCGTACCTTCTAATTTGATACGAGGATCCATAACGGTAGCAACACAAATCAACATAGGAGGAGGAAATAATACTTCAAAAAAATTTTGTATGCAGGTTTTACAATCTCACCAACATGGGTATCATTTAACATTTCATTAAATGTTTGCATCATGCTAACTAATGAAATAAAAATGCTACTAGAAGTAGATTCATATATTTTTGAAAATTTTAAAGTTGCGGTTTTAAAAGGTTCTAAAAATTTCAACAAAGTTTCGGCATAATACCAATCAGTGGGAGTCATTTCAAAATTTGGCATATGAAATGCGACACAAAAATCATTTACAACTGCTTTATATTCGGTAACAATATGTAGTAAATCAAAAGTAGAATTCCATCAGTGTCTAACATCCTTTGGAAATCTTCTAAAAGGTACATTTTTAAGCCTACACCAGCTTTCCATTCTTGAAATACGCTTGGACTTAATGCAATGAAATGTACACAATTTCTAATTTTAACTATATATGGATCGGCTATTTTTAATGCATCTTGAACACATAAATTTAAAATATGACATGCACATCTAACATGAAAAATATTATCAGATGGAGGGTTTAATACAGATTTTAAAGTAGTAATTGCTACATTGTTGTTAGATGTATTATCAAAACTAATATACATAATTTTATCGCGAATATGAAAAACATCACAAATTTCTAAAATACGGTTTGCTATTTCAGCGCCACTGTGGGGATACGGCAACGCCGCAAGTGATATGATTCTTTTTTGAAGAATCCAATTATTGTCGATCCAATGATAGATTATTCCCATCATTGGAATATTGTTGACACCCGTCCAACAATCCGAAGTTAAACTCCATAAAATTGCAATCAAAGCGTCCTTCATTTTGATGTACACTTTGAAATAATCAGATTTGCAGGTATTTCTCGGAATTCTTCTAAAATGAGGGTTTAAGGCCGTTTGATTAAAATTTTCCAAGTCCCTACTCTCGGGATAGGAAAATGATAACTCTTCCTTTATGACTAATCGGGCCATTTTCCGGCGAACAAGATCGAGATTATAAGGGTGGCTATCTACTAGACCGGTCCTAGGGTTGATTTTTTGTTGGCCTTGTAGGTCAGCAAGAAGGTCTTTATGGTTATGTTGGATGTGTCTACTAATTGTACCGGTGCCGTCACCCCTCTTGAATTTGTATGCTTTAGAACATGTTTTACAAACTTTCAAACCTATACCCGGAGTTTGTTCGTCCGGGAATATAATCGTAAAACTTATGCCAATCACTAATTTCTCCTCTACTTTTCCTACTACTACGGGGTTGTGTGGTTTCAGTTGGTTGTTGTTGTTGTTGTTCTTCTTCTTCTAATTGTATGTCACCTATAAACTCGTCGTGTGCACCCCATTGTTGGGTAGGAGGATCATGGTACTCTTGGGCGGGCTCACTAATTGGGACAATTGGTGGCCTACGGGAAGAGGAGGAGGAATCTTGCCCGCTACGACCGCTACCGCGTGATCTAGACATAATGTAGTAATGTATGTAAAAAAAACTACACAATGTAGGAACGGTGAATTATAAAAAAAAATCTAAAAAACAAGAGGATTGAGATAGAGAAGATAAAAAAACCAACAATAATTATAACTACAACACAAAAATAAAATAACAAAAAAGGTCTGAAATTTTGATACCATTCACCGTGGATACGTGTGTATAAAAAAAAACGTGAAAATAAGAATAGAAGTAGAACTACAAATAAGCGATTCCGAAATTGAAGAGTTGAGGAGAGCTTGAAGGAGAATTGACCACTTGATCACTTGGAGTTGGATGAGAGTTGAAGAGTTGAAGACGTTTTTGAATTTTGATTTCGATATGATCGAAAATTGATCGTGTATATGCCTTGAAGACTTGCTTGTTGAATACTTGAATTTTTGAAAAATTTCTTAGAAATGAGTTATAATAGTAGAGAGAGTAAGAGAGTAAGGTGTGATTTTTTTAATGGGGTTTTGGGGGGGTATTTATAGGCTAAAAATGTTATAAAAAAAAAGCAAAAAAAAACCCCAAAAAAAAACAAACAAAAAAAGCGGCTAGGAGAGAGCCGTTGGCTCTCTGTTTCACAGTAACCCCCTAACGTTCTGCTGACCCGCGGGTCGACCTGCTGGTTGGCGGCGGGTTGAGCATTTTTTAACGGGTTCACGGGCCAGGTTAGACGGGTTGGATTCGCATTTTCGCCGACCCGGGTCGACCCATTACTGTACACGGGTTCGACCCGAACCCGCCAAACCCTATCACGGGCCGGGTTCAACGGGCCGGGTTGCGGGGGGGTTGACGGTTGACCCGGCCCACTTGCCATCCCTATCTCTAGCCTCATGTTTTACAGGTTATTGCTTAGAGCTTGGGATTTAGATGCTTGTGCTAGAAAGATAATAGAGCTTGTGTAAATTTTGTAAAAAAAAGTGTTGTAAAAAGAAAGTTTGTAATTCAAGGTGTTTTGTATTCCGCTGTATTTGTAAGTGATTATTATAATAAAAGTTGAAATAAAAAATTATCTGTGTTTTTGGCTATGTGTACTATTGCAATTGAAGTTGATGCTGGGAATTGTGCCACGTATTTCTAATATATCATATTGAAAATTCGGGGCGCTACAGATTTAGTATTAGAGCATGCTTCAATAGTAATAATAGACATGGTACGAAAAACCAACCTAGGTGTGGACACTAGAGCGTGAGTACCTAGGTGTGGACATTAGAGTGTGAGTATCACATAGAGTTAAAACATGATGTTTGGTTTGGGGTATGGTTGAGGTTTTGCCATAGGGTATTGATATGGCTGTGAATTGTGTTGTGAAGCTCTAACTTTTCCCTCATTTTGCAGTATTCCTAATGGTTGGACCCAGAACCAGGAATGGTAACAATGGTGATGGAGCTGGAAGTTCCCAAGGAATGGGAGTTGATCTGGAGGCCGAATTTGACAGGGTATATCAGACTTTGAATGCACTAATGGCAGCTAATTTGGCACAGACTCAAAACCAGAATCAGAATCATGGGGTTGGACCAGTGTTTGTTAACGCTGATCCCATCAAGCAGATTGAGTCCTTCAAGAGGATGAGGCCGCCAGTGTTTGAGGGGCAGTATGATCCAAACAAGGCTAATGATTGGATTAGACGGATGGAGACAATCTTCAAGGTCTCAGAAACTCTGGCAGCCAATAAGGTAAAGTTGGCCACTATGCAGTTGGAAAAGGATGCTGGTGTTTGGTGGAAATCGGTGAAGAGGACTTTGGGGGACCAGCAAATGACTTGGGAGGATTTTCTGGAAGAATTCAGGGAGCGTTTCTTTCCTTTGGATATTCAAGAGAGGAAGGAAACGTAATTCTTAAATCTGCAGCAAGGCAGCATGACAGTGCGCGAGTATGAGACTAAGTTTGCTCAGCTATCGAGGTATGCACCGGAGCTGATTGTTGATGAAACTAAGAAGGCCAAGAAGTTTGAGCAGAGCTTGAGGCCAAATTTGAGGTCGAGAATGATCCCATTGGGCATAAGGAGGTTTGATAAGCTGGTCAGGAGAGCAGCTATGACAGAAGAGGATATGGATCAATTCCAGAAGAAGCAGGACACCTGGAACAAGAACAAGAGGCCAGCAGATAGTCAGAGTGGGAAGGAGTTCACAGTGAAGCAAGGTAAGTTCAGTGGACCAGTGCAGAAGGCACCCGCAGTTCAGGGCGTGACTTATTTCAACTGTGGAGAGACAGGTCATTATCAGGCAGCATGCACCAAGCCTCGGAAGGTGCAGGTTTGTTATCAGTGCGGTCGTGAAGGGCATATCCGACCAAACTGTCCGCAGCTGAAGGAGGATGGCGCAGGGGAAGGCAAGGTTCAGAGGCAGGGGCGAGTGTTCGCATTGACTGAGGAGGATGCGGGTAACTCAGGGATGTGATCCGGGGTGTGCAAGAATTTTGAATTAATTCATTTTTTATTAAGTAAAACTTTATTTGAGAATAAATTGGAGATTTGAGTATCGTTCTCCATGTAACAGAATTTGTTTTGGGTTAATGGAATAAAAACAAAAGTTTTATTTGATACTGTTTTCTTGCATACATTTGTGTCGCCCAAATTTTTGCTAGTCTTAGGTGTGGAGCTTAAGGTGTTTCCAGGCAGGGTTTTGAGGTGGCTTTCCTTAGTCATGTACTTTTTAAGGAGGGAGTGGCCACTGATCCTCGGAAGGATGAAGCAGATTGTGGAAGGTCAGAGTTGGATGCAGGGGTTCAGAGTTTGTTGCAGCATGGTTTCCGATGGCAAGTTATCAGAGTTGCGTAGCGGAAGGTTATTTTTCTGAACTCTTTGCGTGATTGTGTTTCTTCTGTATGTTTGTATTTCTTTTGTTGGAATGTATTCTCTTGTGTGATTGTATTTTTTGGACTATGTTTCCATTAATGAGATTTCAATTCCTTTGCTTATTTTTGTAGGACCCTATTAGCAGAAGTTCTGAGGAAAGAACTCTTCTAAGGAGGGAGTGATGTAGTACCCCGTATTTTTTAAATATTATTTTAAAGATTTATAAAATGAATAAAAATGATTTTTTTGGAGATTTAATAAATATTTTCTGAAAAATTTATCTTTTTACACGTGCAAAACACGTGCAAATATTTTCTTGGAAAGTTCAAAAGCCAAAATTATTTTTTGGAAAATCATTATTTATTATTTGGGATTGATTTGTAATTTTTCTAGATTTTTCTGATATCTATTGGACCTATTTGCAAATATTTCAAAAAGAGGGACTTTTGTACGAAATTACCAAATGGGGTGAAAACTCCAAAATTTCAGATTTTGCAAATAGGTTCTTATGGTTCTTTATTCGCTATTCAATCCATTTTTGGTAAACAACAATATGGCAATCAAAATTCATCAACTAAGAGGGAAGCACCAAGCATCAAATTCATACATAGGGTTTGCAAAATTAATCAAAAATAGATGACCGCGGGTGATGGTGGAAGTGATGGGTGACAGCGGATAATGAAAGACGACGGTGGAGGAAGAGGGCGACGGCAGTGGGTAGCGGCAGAGGAAGACAGAGACGTTTGAAAGGAAGACAGCGACGGCAGTGGCGATGGACGAGCAACGGAGATGGTGGGAGGGGGACGACGACGGTGAAGTGGATGAATGACGACGGCGACGTGGTGAGTCAGGGATTCGGGTGTGAGAAAAAGAGAGAGAGAGAGAGAGAGAGAGAGAGAGAGAGAGAGAGAGAGAGATGGGTGTGAGAGAGTGTATAAATTGGGGGATTTGGGATTGTTGGGGGGGGGAATGAAAAAGTTGGGGGAAAAATAAATTATGGAATATACCCACAGTGTTTTATCCCGTTAGTAAAATTTATAGTTACGGATTAAAAGCTCTAAAGCTATAGGATACCTATACCCACAGTTTACTAAACGTCTATAGGTATATAATGCATATACCCACAATTTTAATGATCTGTCACTATAGGTGTCCGTTGGTATATGGCAAATTCCTTGTAGTGGATATAGGACTAAATATATATTACAATATCTAACACGTCCTCTCAAACTCACGGTGGGTCAAACAGTGTGAGTTTGCCCACTAAGTAAAGAAATCTCTGAACAATGTGTAATTTGGTGCAGAAGTCTGCTGTGAAGATTTAACAGGATGAAGGAAAATGGTCCATGTTTCAAAGCGCTCACGAATATAGTGTTTTTTTTGATGAAACGAATATAGTGTTAGTCTATCTCTATGTGCTTCGTTCGGTCATGAAAGATCGGGTTGCTTGTAATTTAAATTGCACTCCGGTTATCCAATGAAGACGAGAAGCTCCTGTAAGAGTGACACCCATATCTGATAACGGCCAACGAACATGAACAATCTCGCTAATAGTAACTACTATTGCTCTGTACTCAGCTTCAGTGGAAGAACATACAAAAACTGCATGTTTCTTGTTTCGCCATAAGATCAACATATCACCAAGGAATAGATAGAAACCTATGGTTGACCATCTGGAGGTAGGATCACCCGCTCAATCTGAATCAAAATATGCACTGAGCCCAGTTTGGATGTAGAGTGCATAAATAATGAATGAGTGATAGTGCCCTGAAGATATCCGAGGACCCGAAGAAGATCACCGTAGTGAACTAATGTAGGAGCGGAAACAAACTGACTAACAATACTGGCTGTATGAGCAATATCGGGTCTGGTCATGCATAAGTAGAAAAGTTTTCCAACAATCTGCCTGTATCTAGTTGGGTCGGGAAGAAGCTCACCATCTGTAGGATGAAGCTTCACATGAAGCTCTAAGGGAGTATTGGCTTAGCGACTGTCAGAGAGACATGCAGCGAAGATAATATATGATGTGTATTTCTGTTGAAAAATAAGTATTCCCTGAGATCCATGGGGAATCTCTAGACCTAGAAAATAGCATAATCTGACAAGATATTTCATATGAAACTGCTGGTGAAGATATTTCTTGGTGGATGCAATGTATGCGGAATCATCCCCAGTAATAATTATGTCATCAACATATAAAAATAGAACAACTCTCCCCTGCGGTGATGACCATAAAACATAGAGTGGTCCTGTGAACTCTGACTAAAACGAGCCTAGTGATGACACTGCAAAAACACTCAAACCAGGCTCGAAGGGCCTGTTTCAGACCATATATAGCTCGACGCATACGACAAACATGATGAGAAGGAGTGGGAAGGCCAGGAGGATGATGCATGTAAACAACCTCAGATAAGGTACTGTAACACCCTGGCCCTAATTCAGACAATTTATTTATTTATTTATTAGCACAACTGCCCACCACAGGCTGCCTCTCAAAAAGGTGGTTAACCAAATTGGTGACTCTTGATCATAGTCAATATTATTTATTATTAGTTAATCATGCAAATCCTCCGATGTGGGACAAATCAAACCCACACCAGCCTTCTCTCTCTTGCGCGTACTGCACACACCCCAGCAGAGCCCCTCCTCCTGGGCCCCACTCGCCTGCCACGTCACCAACGTGGGCAAGCACAGCAACAACAGCAAGCTCTGCTACTGTCCTCCCTGGGCCCCACCGTGCAGCGCAAACTACACAACCACCCCCATAGTAATTTCTAAGGGGCAACTTCCAATTCTTTATATATATATATATATATATATATATATATATATATATATATATATATATATATATATATATATATCTTAAGTACGGGGTATTACACACACACCCCCTTAAGAATTCAGCGTCCTCGCTGAGTACGGGGCATGCAACCTAGTGCAGGATCTCCTTTCTACTATATAATATATGTTGGAATTGGTAGTTGTCATATAAAGATTTTGATAGGGGTTTTACAAATGGTATCAGAGCCGACTTTCGACACCGAGTGTGGGTAAGAGTGGGTGAGATGTGTACCTGAGAGGGAGCTGAGGTCAGTACGCTGGAAGTGTGGCCAGAGGCAGTATGCTAGAATTAGCTGAATCAGGATACTCCACTCCTCATCGGCTAGAAAGGAGATCCTGCACTAGGTTGTATGTCCCGGCTCAGCGAGGATGCTGAGTTCTTAAGGAGAGGTGTGTGTAACACCCCACACTTCAGAGGGTATATATAATATTATATTGGGTAAAATTATTATAATTATAATTATAATTATAATTATAATTATAATTATATATATATATATATATATATATATATATATATATATATATATATATATATATATATATATATATATATATATATATATATATATATATATATATATATATATATATATATATTAGATTTGCCCGTGGGCACGTGCCTACGACACATCTTCAAAACGATACAGCATATGAAAAGCCTTGTAAACAGTAAATCAACAATTATGTAGCTCAAGTTTTAATAGTATAACAATAATTAGTTGTAAATAAAAATCTATATTTCCATATATATATATATATATATATATATAGAGAGAGAGAGAGAGAGAGAGAGAGAGAGAGAGAGAGAGAGAGAGATAATTAAATAAATAAATGAGTTGTTATAAGGGGAATTTGAATTTGAGTTTTTTTTGGGGGGGGGGGGGGGGGGATGTGTTTTGTGAGGTTAGATCTGACTCTTTAATTTTGGGGGGAGAGAGAGATAATTAAATAAATAAATGAGTTGTTATAAGGGGAATTTGAATTTGAGTTTTTTTTTTTTTTTGGGGGGGGGGGGGGGATGTGTTTTGTGAGGTTAGATCTGACTCTTTAATTTTGGGGGGATTGAAGGAGAGCCACTTGATAGCTTTCTTTGTGTTTTATTTTATATATATATATATATATATATATATATATATATATATATATATATATATAGGGAAATGCAACATTGAAAGCGCAAATGTTGTGAAAAACCGTGAAAACACAACAGCAGCCTAGGTTGTTTTTCACGTTTTCAAGGACATTTGCGTTTTCAACTCAACATTTCCATATATATATATATATATATATATATATATATATATATATATATAATATGGTGGAATTGGTAGTTGTCCTATAAAGATTTCTATAGGGGTGTTACAGGTGCCATGAAGAAAGGCATTTTTCACATCTATCTGGTATAACGGCTACTGACGAATGGTGGCAACGACAAAAAGAGTGCGAACTGTAGTCATCTGTGTAACCAGGGCAAAAGTCTCATCATAATCAATGTCAGACTCCTGAGTAAATTCTTCGATAACTAGACGTGTCTTATGCTGCTCAATGGAGCCATCAGGTCGATATTTGACCTTGAAGATCCACTTACAACTAACAGGCTGAACGCCCACAGGCAGTGGAACAATATCTCAAGTGCCAGTCTGATCAAATGCACTGAACTCTTCCGCAATAGCTTCCTGCCACTTGGGATATCGAATAGGTTTCTGATAAGTTCTGGGCTCATGTGTGGAGTGTATAGCAGTAAGATATGTATGAAACTTTGGTGAGTAGGAGAGAAGGGTGGCAAAGCCAAACTGGTTGAAGGACCAGTGATATCAGGTGTGTAACATGCCGGGGGATGCCTGAGATAGAACGTGTAGACTGACGGACCAGTGGTAGATGGGCAGTGTGTGGAGGGGAGATAGGTGGAGTAGGTGCATGCAGTTGTGGGGATGCAGATGGTGAAGATGCAGCATGCTGTGGGGATGCGGGTGGATTATTGTAAGAAGAACAATAGGTAGAACGTTAGTAGGAGATGAGAAATGAGTCTAAGGAGTGGGATCATATGGAATGCATGAAGGTATAACCGAAGAGATAGGCCCAACAACTGGGGAATTGAGAAAACTTGCATTCTCAGGAGAGGTTAAGTAATAGGGAGATTTTTCCACAAAGGAGACATGGCGGGAAATACAAACACGATCCGCCATAGGATCAAAACAACGATACCCTTTAAGTTCTGGACTGAGACCTACGTGAACACACTTAGTGGCTCAAGCGGTGAGCTTCGTGCGCTCAGTGGGAGGGAGAAAGACATAAAAGGTTCACCCAAAAATACAGAGCATACTGTAGTCCGGTGGTGATTGACGAAGGGCCTTATAAGGAGATGTGTCAGATAGGGCAAACGAGGGAGTGATGTTAATGAGACTGACTAACGTCGTGACAGCTTCAGCCCAGAAAGAATGAGGAACATAAGAGGAGAGTACAAAAGCGTAAACCGTCTCAAGGATATGACGATGCTTGCGTTCAACTACACCATTCTTCTCATGCATGTGAGGGCATGATTGTTACAAGAGTGTACAATGAGAGTGAAGGATCGATCTCATAGCAGCGGAAGTGTACTCACGAGCACCATCTGATCGAAAGGTTTTGATACATACACCAAACTGAGTGTGAATCTTATTCGTAAAGAACTGGTAAATGTCAGGTATCTCAGAGCATTGACACATAAGAAACACCCATGTGTATCTAGTAAAGTCATCTATGAAACTAACATAATAGAGATAACCTTTGTGAGAATGTGTGGGAGATGGTCCCCATATGTCAGAGTGAAGAAGTTGAAAAGGATGGGTGGTTTGAGAAATACTTTTGTGATTAAAAGGGAGCGCTATGTGTTTGGCCAAATGACAACCCTGACAGCCAGACAAATAAGTAAAAGAAAGAGGATCAAGGGCCCCATTAGGTGCTAAAGTCTTGAGTCGAGACTGATTAATATGTCCTAAACGTCTGTACCATACATCAGCATCAGAGAACACAGCACCAGAAAAATTATGATGAGGTTTATAGGCATGGAAAAAATCTAGATGATATAGACGACTCTGTTGACTAATACACCCAAACTCCTGCCCAGTAAGTGAACCAGTAACTGAACAATCTAAAGAATCAAACGTAACGACAAGACCACTATCACATAGCGCACTGATAGAAATAAGGTTCATGGATAAATGAGGAGCATAAAGAACATATGGTAATGTGAGGGTATGAGAGCTAATAGACCCTGAGTGCGTAATGAGAAGTTGTGAGACATCGGCAGTGTGTAGGGATGGAGAGTGAGAGGGAAGTGCAGTGTTGGTGGAGAGCAGTGGATAATTACAAGTAAGATGATGTGGTGCACCAAAATCTAACATCCATATAGAATTCATATAAGGAGTAATAGAGAATGCAAGGGCAGATGGACCAGTAGTGACAGACTGACCCAAAAGTTGGTAGTCCAGTTGAGCGATGCAATGCAGAAGATGAACTCAATCAGTATGTAATGGAAGAAGTGCGGTGAGGAGGTATGGGACCGGTGTCGTCGCGGTAGGGATCAAAATAAGAACGGAGATGTTGCTGGTTCCGGGATCAGAATAGGGAATTGGATGGTGCTGCCTGTATTGGAAGAAGGGGTGCAGAATGAGGATGAAGGCGACACTGCTGCTGTCTAAATCTGGATGAGGACCGAGATGTGAGGGAGAGGGAAGAATCAGTGGAAAAGGAAAGATACTGGGTTTTCGTTGAAGAAGTACCTACAAATTTATTATTTTTTGACCTTTTTTTTGGACGACTGGCGATAGCGGCGGCGACGGCGGAAACGACTGTGACGGCAGCAGTAAACAAGAAGACTGTTGGGTTTGAATATTGGGTTTTGGGTTTGGATATCAGGTTTTGGGTTGTGGGTTTTGGGTATAAGAAAATGGATATGAAGAAGATGGAATAGGGTTTCGATTTGGGGGTTGCATGAGCCAGGAAGACGGGTAAGGTTCAAGAAATAGCGGGTTTCGGAGGTGTGGAGGTTTGGGTTTCGGGAGATAGTGGTGGGGTCGTCGGGATGAGTTCGTTGAGGGGTGGAAGGGGCATCGATTGTGGGAGTTGAGATGGTAGGGGCGTCGGAGATGGGAGTTGAAGGGGAGCAGATGTTGTGGCAATCTAGAGAGGGGATTTAGGTTAGGATGTTGTGGATTTGGATATTTAGGGTTTGTGGGTTGTTTGAGAGGGGGGGGGGGGGGGGGAGGGGGAGGAGTCCCAGATGTTGAGGTTGTGGTGGTGTCACCGGGTGTTGTGGTAGGCTTGTCGGAGAACAGAGAGTCAGGAGTTGTTGTTTGTTGTTGGTAGAGTTGCCGGAGTTGACGCCGCTCGAGTTGTTGTCTCCTGCTGTTGGTGAAGTCAGCAAGAATTTTTTTGTAATTAGGGTTAGGGATTAGTGAGGGAGAAAGAAAGCTCTGATACTATATTAAAATTAGGGGTAGGAAGGAATACTTTATTATTGATTGATTATAACTGAGTACAATGTCTCCTATATATAGGAGGAAACCAAATAGTAAACTGATGCATAACTCGATATGGGACTAAATATATATTACGATATCTAACAGTTTTACAAGCGGAAATAAAGATTGCTCATTGACTCGTCAGAGGTCGCTCTCCTGTGTATTGAGATACATCTACATAACATGTAATCACTACTTAAACAATTAATTACTTGAATCTCACTCAAATTGTGAAATTGGTGTAAAAGCCCCTGCCACTGTACCAAAACTACTTGGACATTTAGCACTTCTATTCTAATTTTAGATGTCAAATAAGCATAAATGCTACAAAGTTAGCAGCAACGAGTCTTATGAATGCACTACGAACTAGTCACTACTCTAGAGAGAGGTTGTAGCAGTGGAGATGGGGAAAACTGAAAATTGTGCATGGTTTTGTGATGTATATATATCGTGAGCCAATTAACAAATGGAAAACTAAATTTACACGTGCAATGTACATGCTATATACTGATATAGCTCTCCAAAAAGAATGTTTGTGGATGGTATATGAATAATTTGTAGCTAAAAATTGGTAAAGGTGTTCAATCTTCTTTGTCTTGCTTTGAACATAGTAATTAATCGACCAATCATGCCAATAAAACATTAGTCTCTCTACTCCCTAGCACATTTTTACGTGTAACACAGGTGCATTCTAGTGATCGAGAATATAATTTTCACTGGCAACTCAACTGGCTAGATTTGTAGATTATGCGTACGGACAACTGGATGGGCCCACTTAGTTCATCCTCATATTTTCTTTTCACATAATGGGCCCTAAACTATGCTACATTTCTGTTATTTACTTTGGGCCTTTTCCTGGGCCAAATTCCTTAATTGACCATCCATAATATATAGATGGGCCCATTCATGAATCTAATCCTGGCATTGCAGAGGGAGGCTGATAATATTTGGAAATTGGTGTCAGATGCACATATTGTTGTGGGGAAAGCCATAGAGTAAATTTCGGAAATAGGAATTTTTTTAGAAAATATTTACAAATATAGGACAACCTCCAAACTATTTATAAAAATGGAACAGTTAGAAGTAATTCTCTAAGAAAGACCCTAACTTTAGAATTATTTACACAACATTAAAACTAAAAATTTATATATCTCACTACCTAATTTAAAAACTGTATATTTCACAGAAAAATAAAGAAATTAAGATTTAAAAATCTCTCAAAATTTAAAATTAGATACATTGATAGAAGGTTAACACAAAGAAAACATATAACTGATAGGAAAATATCAGAATATTTGTTAATAATAAGTAAAATAACCAAAAAACCAACTAAAGAAATACAAAAAGAGATAACATACAAGGTATTAGATTATAAAAATGAAGAAGCAAGTTGGTATTACCAATACCTACTAGCATACAAAATATTAGGCTAAGTATGGTTAATAAACCAGTAAGATTAAATCCAAATATAGGACCAGAAATTTATATGATAAACATACAAGAGTTGGAAGAAGATTGCAATGGTCGTGAGTTTGTAAGAATTATAAGAAAAGATTTTTAAATCATAAATAAGAATATCAAAGAACTAGGTAGATATTTAACTGAAGACACAGAGGATGAATTAGGCATAATGGAAGAAGGTATGAAAGAGTTAGAAGTTATAACAAAACTTAACATAAATATTTTAGAAATAGAAGATTTAATGGTCAATCTCAATTCAGTGGAAATAGAGGAAACCTTAAAAAACCTAGATATAACGAATGAAGAAATAAAAATGGATCAAGATAAAGAAAAGATTATAGCAAAACCTACAGAAACTCAAACTAACATGTACGAAATCTAAAGACCACCTCCGAACAAAAGACCTTATCAATTGCCATGAAAATAGCAAAACACAAAAAATAATAAGTTAGGAAGAGACAAAGAAAAAGAAACCCCCAAAATATGAACCTACAGAACACTACGAAAAAGGATAGCAAAAAATGGAGAATTGCTAGATTTAGACTGCGTAAAAGATGTAGATAGAATAATAGAAGAATGGATAAAGGCCTCATTAATAGTAGAATTTAGGAAAAATCTTTCAGGAAACGCATTTGAGAAATTTATAGAAGCTACCTTTATAGGAGTAGTAGCAAAATGGTGGAATGGACTAAAGGAAGAAGAAAGATACTATAAGAAAATCAAGACCGATTGATGATAAAGGAACTGAATAAACCTCAGCACAACAAACCTTAGGTCTGAAAGAAATAATTACAAATTATGAAAAAGAAATAAGAACATAATTCAGTGTCTACGATAAAGAAGAAAAATACACTATATACAAAAAGAATTAAGCAAGATGGAGACTATGTAACTTAGAAATATGCGACATGAGTTATTTGGACAACTATGCTTGTGAATTTCGAGAATATTTTTAAGCTAGTTATTATACAGAAGAAGAACGGAGTCCAATCTTAGACACATTCTTTCTAAAACTACCTGATCCATAGAGTATAAACATATATAGTGCATACATAGGTGAGAAAGTAAAACTAGAAGTAGATACTTTAGGGTATAGAACAATTTGAAAAAGATTATAGGGATAAAGTGTGCCAAGATGCTAGAGCAACAATGAAATACTATAGAATATATAAACAAAGAACTTGTTGTGAAGATGCAAGACCGCATCATTGGGGATGTAATAATAACTATAATTATACAAAGAAGAGTAAACAAAAATTCCATAAATATAAACCAAAATATAAAAAAACCCTTTAGAGATATAAAAAAACCCTATAAAAAATACTTTAGAAGGATAAATTAAAATAGACAATATACGAAAAATCCAAAGAAATGTAATTGTTATATATGTGGAAAGGTGGACATATATCACCAAATTGCTCTAAAAGAATGAAAAAGAAAATGTAAAATACGTAGAAGAAATTGAAGAAGTGAATAACATAAATTATGCACCCATAGAATATGAGGAAAACTGGTCAGAAATAAGTGAAGATGAAGAAATAATGTTATTGGAAGAAGATAGTGAAAGTAGTAAAGGTGAAACAGAAGAATGTGAAATAAACATGATGACAGAAATAACAGAAACATGAGAACAATTAGAAAGAGAAGAAAACAATGAAAAAGTAAGGAAAAGAATGTGCTTTGACATACATAAATACGATAAAATAAGAGCAACCAAATTAGATATAAACCGAAAAGAGATATTTAAACTACCAATATTCGAAAGAAAGAAAAGTACCATCATAACAACTAGGAATAATGAACAACCTATAGACATTGAACAAGCACAAGGAAAAACCATAATCTCATTAATAACCGAAAGAATAATAAGACAAGAGATGGAAAAAATAAGTGAGAAAACCAGAAAAATATTAAGACACATACATTTAGGAGGTGTAAAAATAATAATAAAAGCCTATTTTAAAGAAGGAATAAATACACTCATGGAAATATACCTAATGGATGATAGAATAATATCAAGTACACAAGATGCCTTAATAGGAATAGTATAAGGAAACTTAATGTACCAAAAGATAAAATTTACAATAAAACTTAATTTCTCTATAAGCATGGCCGAAGAAAATAAAGACAAAAGTCTAGTCATGAACCACAGATTATCAGGAATAGAAGTAATAGAACAAAGAAAAGTTATGAGTGTACAAATAAGAATTATTTATGTTTTCACTAGTAAGCATGAAGTAAAAAATAGAAATACAGATAATTTTAAAATAGAACCGCTATTCAACGAAATTATAAGATACAAACCAGCTAGAGAAAACCCTGAAATGACTATACATAATTATATAGAATTCGACTTTAATAAAACAAAAAATTGCAAAAGGAAAAGCACCACAAATAATGTTCGGAAAGAAATCACTATCAATAAGAAATAAACAACAAGCATTAGAATTAACACCAACAATAAGTACATTAGACAACCAGAATAATAGTCAATTTAAAATAGAAATAAAATACTATGATAATGGAAAATGGAATAAATAAGTAGCCTTAGTAAATACATGAGCGACTAATTCACATATTAAACAAACAAATATAAAAACAACTGAATTAATGCCATTAGAAAATCCATATTACTACATAGACTATTACAATAATAGACATCCAATTGTACATAAAATAATACTACCACTGAGGCTAAATGGTAGAAATGAAATATTATTACATTTACACATAGACCCAGAACACCATGTTATTGAAATGTTATAAGCGACTGACTTCCTTACATTAGTACAACTTTACTCAATTCAAGAAGAAAAATCACAATAATAGTAATCAATGAAAGTATAGTAATAAATAGATTATTGAACAAATGAATCCATTAAGAGCAACAAATAACATGTTATACATACTAACAGAATTTGTTTACGAATGATAGAAATCAATGAATTATCAGTCTAATAAACATCAGAGCAAGCACCAGCCTATGCCGCGAAAATATACTACCAAAATGGAAACAAGATGGATATAATAAAAAAGCAATAACTGGATTAATTGGACAAACTATCATACTTGATAGGTATCAACAAAATGTTTATGTACAAATAGGAAATTACATACTAAAAATACCAATAATATACCAGTTTGATGATATGAATAATGATGTGCTATTAGGAAATGACTTTTTCCAACAATACTATCATATAGCCATATCACATAAATCAGTTGTATTTACAACACCTTGTAGACACCAAGCAATAGAAATTTGAATACCCAACCTTATTCTTGTAGCGCCCTGAATTTTCAATATAATATCTCAGAAATACGTAGCACAATTTCAAGCATCTACCTCAATGTAATAGTAAACATAGCCAAAAACAGAATAATTTTTCAACTTTTATTACATCAACTCTTTACAAAGCACAGCGGAAAACAAACACCTTGAATTACAATTTTTTTTTTTTTACAACACATTCTTTTACAAATTGTGTAAGCCATATTATCATTCTACCACATGCATCCAAATTCCAAGCTATAGGTACCTACCCGTGAAACATGAGGCTAGAGATAATCCTAACCCCCAAAACTACAGGGGTCAGCCATAACGGTGTGAGTGACATCAAAAGAAATACAATATAAATAAAACATAAAGAATAAAGTCATAATCAACACATTCCCACAGTAGTAACAAACGGAATATGAAACAACAATAAATAAAGCATGAAAACATTTAGTAAAACTAGACTAAGTGTCAATTGTGGAAAAACAGGAAACAAACATGCATAAAACCAAGTCAAGAAAATACAAATGCAGTATGATGACTCTCTAATGCATACTTGTCAGATTCTATACATTCCATACTACATAGGTTCGGTGCAAGCCCTTATTGTTCTCTACTTTATAGGGTTAGATCCCTCGTTATGCAACTAATCCTACTACGGTGATAGAAATAAGATCCAGATTACTCCACGAATATACCTGACAACCCTCAACGTGCAAGCATCATGTAAGCATAGCTCAAAAATCGGAGAATCACCTCCATGCCGTGTACCCCATGAATAGGCCTGCCAACCCTCGACGTGCAGATACACAGTACATCCCATGAATAGGCCTGCCGACCCTCAACACACGAATGCACCGTATGTTCTGTAAATAGGTTTGCCGACCCTCGACACGCGAACATACCAACTGTCATCTCGGGACAAAACAACACACAGTCCTGGAACGCATCCGTTAGACTAACCCCTAGAGCATATACTTATGTTTCTCAAGTTCTATCACATCTCCACTAGTGTCTGTCATTAGGTTGGTTATTATTAATTAAAACACAATTTCCTCTCTCTAGAGTTGGTGTTTCCTGTAGGACTTAATTCCACAAAAACAACCCCAAGACCCAACTGGTCAAAATCCACAAAATCTCATTTACCGGTTCACAGGAATTCCACTCAACTCCTAGAGACTCACAACTCAAATATCAACACAAATTTCTTCAATAAAGCTCTTAATTCCATCATCAAAACGTTTATATTAAGAAAACTTCTTTAAATCAAGCAAATCCAATTCTATGCAAATACCTACAAATTTCCAGAATGAAATCTGAAATTAAATCCACTAAATAACTGAGCTTCCTATTTTGAAATCGTAGAAAAATCACAAAACATCCATATCTTGAAATCCATATATATTTCGCTTCTTAAATTCATAGAAATAGAAATTAAATTCTATAAAAATCAAAGTGTAACTCTTTGAAAAATACAGTAATCTGTAGTGAAAACATCATCTAAAATAGTAGATCAATAATCTATAAGTTCGAAGAAATAATCGTTCAAGAAATTAGCAAGAAACTCAACAAAACAATCAGCACAACAGCGGACGGTCGACTGTCAAAACAGTTCAAAAAGTGACGGTCGACTGTCATGCTCAATTTCCAAAACCAAGAACTGCCAGTCGACTGACATATCATGTGTAATTTCGTGCGGTCGATCGACATGTTCGAAAATTCACAACTTTAGTATTCGTGCACTTTTAACTGATACATGGTTTAATCTTTGTAAAATCATAATTCGTAAAATAAAATTCCTGAGATGATCAAATACAACTTGTCTGGCATACTGGAGTTTATAAATCAAATCAAATTCTCCTCGAGTTCATAAAAGATCAATTTTTCGACAAACTTCTTCAAAATAGTAAAAGTATATGTATATGTGTATATAAGTTTATATATATTTAATAAAATTGACAAGAATCATGGTGTAAAGTAGTACTATGTTCAATTCAAATCTCAGTATCAAAATAAATCAATATTCAAATCGAAAACTTCATAAAAACACAAAAACCCAATTTCGGCTGTATACCATCAGCCCCGAAACCAAATACTCAACTCCAACCTTCAAAACATGATTCTTTTTTATCCATAAACCCCTCTTGAACTTTGTTAAACACACACACAACCACTTTTATCAGTTTGTCCCTGATTATATGCAATTACAACATGTACTAGTCAAGTTATTTTCATCAAAATACCAAAACAGATCATGCCCATATGCACACACAGTAAGGATCCAATTTTGTTCACTGTTGCCGCTGAATCTGGTGTGGGGGCAATAAATAGAATTTGTGGATTCTTGAGAAAATGAACAAGGCAAAACTGTTGACCTGTTGACCTTCACCAAATTTTTGACTTATTTCTTGCTGCTGCCGCGAACCTGCAAAAGTGCGATACACCGGGAAGGATCCCTCCGGTGCACCTTCCGACGCTCTTGTCAGTAATCAGGAAGATTATGAAAGATCTTTAACTGGAAAAAGATTGATTACCTTCTTATGGTGGGGGGAGAGGGGTTTTTATAGTCGCCTTAGGGATCCGTTTCGAGATAAGAACAAATCTCTACTTTCCGGTGTGGATGGATAGAAGTGGTTAAAACCTCCTCTTAGGGATAATTATGAATCTGAATTCTTTTTTATCATTCTAAACTAGTTTGTAACGGGTTAGGACTCGTACCCAGTAAGACAGATCCGTTCATGAGTTATTGGGCTTTGAAGAAAGACCCAGTTCCCATTTCAGACCCGTTTGTAGGTGAAATTACCATTTTACCCCTGAGCTTTAAGATTCGTGTCCGATTTGAAAGATCCTGATTTAATTCCATTTTTAGCCATATCATGAGCCCCCATTCCTGAAGACTGAGTTTAACAGCCTTTGAGGAGTAGTTTGTTGTTCTAATTGCGTACAGGATTTTATCGGAGTTCTCGGGAAAGTTGGATCTAGCTTGGGGTGAACGGTGTTATTCCGAGCTTGTAAAATACCCAAAATTATTCTCAGATTTTTTTGGATTTTTTGTGATTTTTCCAGATTTTTCTGATTTTTTTCGAATTTTTGAATTTAATTTCTGAATTAAATAATTAATTATTCTAATTTAATAGTTATTATTTTCAGAATTTTAAAATTATTTTCTCAATTAATAATTATTTTTAGAATTTTTAATTATTTTTTCCGATTTTAAAATATTTTTTCTAATTTTTTAAATAATTAATTCGATTAATTAAACAAATAAATAAATAAATAAATAAATAAATAAATAAATACCTGGTGATGTGGTGCGATCCTGTGCATCAATCACGATCAAGCAAGCCCGCATCGGGAGAAGGTCATTTTTTCTCCAATGTGAGCTCCGGCGGTAAGAATTGTGGGCTATGATGCGGTTTGTTTTTGGTCGCAGTGTGGATGCACCAGGTGTGAGTTCGGACTCAATTTGTAATGAGGGAAGAGTGCGGCACGGGACGACGAGCGGGAGGCTCACTTCGGCGCTTGAGGATCGGCTCGGATCGCCTCGCCTCGAGTACCTGCAGACGGTCCTGAAACACCGGGGTTTATCCCGACGGCGGACCCTCCGACGATCTAGTCAGTCTCTGTGAGAGAGTAGCAATAACTAGGAAAATTTGGTGGCCAAAGATTGATTACCTGAAAAGGTGGGTGAGGGTCTAGTATTTATAGGGAATTCCAACCGGGTTTGGATCCGCTTGGGGGCCGGGTCTGAACCCGAAAGCCCATGGGCCTGACGTGGCAGAAGGCCCAGGGGGTTTAGGGCTGACGTGGCAGTACCAGGAGTGGTATAAGGCTGACGTGGCAAAGCCCTTGGTGGTATTTGGAGCTGACATGGCGGATCATGGGGCTCCTGTGCTCCTGGGAGAATCTGGTGGCCTAGGTTGTGCCAGGTCATCTTCATTCTTTACCAGGCAGGGCGGACGGCCCGGGGGGCTGTCGTGGATCGGAGGCCGAGGGCCATCGATGCTCATCGGATACGAGGAGACCAATTCTGTGGGGGTGAACTTGAGGTTCGGCGCCGACCCTGTAGTGGCTCGAAGCCGAGCCAGATTGTTGTTTTTCCTATTTTTGAGTGAGAGCTGTACTGGGCCCTGGTTGGGCCCCAATCCATTTTTACCCTACCACACAAGCCCCCCACTCCTACGGGGGTGCGGGAGCTAGCCGTGGAGGAGTGTTTATGGTTGTAGAAATGGGATGGCGAATCGCTGGGCCTTGATGAGGGGGTTGTCCTGATGTTAGAGCGAACCTCGAGCTGGCGAGGGTTGGTTGCCCTGATGTAAGAGCGAACCTCGAGCTGGCGAGGGTTGGTTGCCCTGATGTAAGAGCGGACCTCGAGCTGGTGTGGGTTGGTTGCCCTGATGTAAGAGCGGACCTCGAGCTAGCGTGGGTTGGTTGCCCTGATGTTAGAGCGGACCTCGAGCTAGCGAGGGTTGGTTGCCCTGATGTTAGAGCGGACCTCGAGCTGGCGAGGGTTGGTTGCCCTAATGTAAGAGCGAACCTCGAGCTGGCGAGGGTTGGTTGCCCTGATGTAAGAGCGAACCTCGAGCTAGCGAGGGTTGGTTGCCCTGATGTTAGAGCGGACCTCGAGCTGGCGAGGGTTGGTTGCCCTGATGTAAGAGCGAACCTCGAGCTGGCGAGGGTTTATGGGCCTGCAAGGGTGATGGCGAGCCATTGAAACTTCCTGAGAAGATTACCCTAGTGCTAGACCGGACCTCGAGCTTTCGAGGGATTATGGGCCCGCAAGGGCGATGGCGAGCCGTTAAGTCTTCCGGAGAAGACTACCCTGGTGCTAGACCGGTCCTCGAGCTGGCGAGGGTGATGGCGAGCCGTTGAGTCTTCCAGAGAAGATTACCCTGGTGCTAGACCGGACCTCGAGCTTTCGAGGGATTATGGGTCGGCAAGGGTGATGGCGAGCCGTTGAGTCTTCCAGAGAAGATTACCCTGGTGCTAGACCGGACCTCGAGCTTTCGAGGGATTATGGGTCGGCAAGGGTGATGGCGAGCCGTTGAGCCTTCCTGAGAAGACAACCCTGGTGCTAGACTGAACCTTGAGCTTTCGAGGGATTATGGGTCGGCAAGGGTGATGGCGAGTCGTTGAGTCTTCCGGAGAAGATTACCCTGGTGCTAGACCGGACCTCGAGCTTTCGAGGGATTATGGGTCGGCAAGGGTGATGGCGAGCCGTTGAGCCTTCCTGAGAAGACAACCCTGGTGCTAGACTGAACCTCGAGCTTTCGAGGGATTATGGGTCGGCAAGGGTGATGGCAAGCCGTTGAGTCTTCCGGAGAAGATTATCCTGGTGCTAGACCGAACCTCGAGCTTTCGAGGGATTATGGGTCGGCAAGGGTGATGGCGAGCCGTTGAGTCTTCCTGAGAAGACAACCCTGGTGCTAGACCGAACCTCGAGCTTTCGAGGGATTATGGGTCGGTAAGGGTGATGGCGAGCCGTTGAGTCTTCCGGAGAAGATTACCCTGGTGCTAGACCGGACCTCGAGCTTTCGAGGGATTATGGGTCGGCAAGGGTGATGGCGAGCCATTGAGCCTTCCTGAGAAGACAACCCTGGTGCTAGACTGAACCTCGAGCTTTCGAGGGATTATGGGTCGGCAAGGGTGATGGCGAGCCGTGGTGCCTTAGAAGGTTTGAGCGGAGTGGTCCGCCGTCTTTGCGGAGCATTGAAGGCGCTCCGGGATCTGTGCGATGTTCCAATTTCCTAGGGGCATTAATGGCGCCGCCTAATAAATGCATGCGGTGCATGGGCTTCCGTCGATTGGCTTTCCCAATGTCATAATGGCTGGTCTATGGGGGAGGCTATAAATACCTCTCCCCCCACAGCGGGTTTGATCACAGCAAGGGTGGTCTATGGCCATCAGAGGTGTCTGCTTCGGCGGACGCCTGTCTCTTGCAAAATTTTAACCTCGGTAGTGTCGGAGAGGTGGTGACTCTGCCGCCCGGATCTTCTCTTGGATCTGATGGCCTTGATACGGTAGCCAGATCTAGGGGAGATCAGGGCGAGAGGGGTAACGACCGAAATCCGGACCGGTAGATAAGGAGCCTCGGATTGGTGGTGGCTTTGCCGTCTGGATCCTTTTTCGGGTCAGACGACCCTGACACGGTTGTTTGGCCCGAGAGAGATCCAGACGGGAGGGGCATCAACCGTATTCTGGACCTGGGGCTGAAGAGCCTCGGATAGATGGGTCGTCTCCGATTGGAAGTTGGCCGATCTGCCTTCTGATAGGGCTCCAGGCGTTGGTGACTTCTGTCCCACCCTCGAACAGTTCGGGGTTTCGGCTGCCGAGGCTGTAAGCCCCGAGCTGCTCGCGGGTGAGAGGAGAGTCGACCGAGCCCTGGAGCCCAGGGCGTCTGTCGAAGGACAGCGCCTTAAATCTTAAGTAAAATGTTTTCTCCACCGAACACTCCATCCGAACCGACCCCTGTGTCTGGCTGCCAGCCTGGCAGTGGATGACGTCAGCAGCGCACGTTTCGAGAGTGTGGCGCGATTTTCCAGGCAGCAGTTGCACGTCAATCAGTGAACAGTAATTGCGGAAATCGAGGAGTCATTTTCATCCTCTATAAATGTCCCCCCCTCTCCCCCTGTCGCCCACTTCTTTCTCGCTTCTTACTTTTTCAAAAAATCTTCCAACACTTCAGCGCTCGTCCCTACCGTTTGCTGCACCAGGCTCGTTCTTCCGAAGCGACCCCAGGTTAGTTGGTAAGTCCGTTTTAGTTTAGGCACAGATGGACAGGGCTCAGTCTGGCTCGTCAGCGTCGACGTCTGGGGGGGAAGTGAAACCCGCCTCCAAATCAACTTCGTGGGAGGAGCCCGTGCTAGAGGGGGAATCTGTACATAATGTGGAGCCTTCCGATTCGATTTCGTGGGAGGAGCCGATGGGCGAGGAGGAGCCAGTGTATAATGTGAAGCCGTTGCGATCTCGGAGGCCTTTTGTGGTGGAGAGCAGCAAATCTGAGGAAGGGGGCGGTAGTTCAGGCGAAGTCCAGATTCTAGGGTTGGCTTCCGAAGAGGAGGGTGGCCCCGAAGGGGGTGAAGCCGAAGGGGCTCAGATAGGAGGTTAGGGTGTGGGCTCGAGTTCCATGCCGACCGGTCTGGGGCGATTATCTACCCCCTCGCCGGAACGAGCCAAGAAGAAGAGGGCTCCGAAGAAGAAGGGTTCGAGGACCGGTGGCTCGAGCCAGGCGCCTGTTTACCGTAACTTGATGACAGGGTCGCCCGTACAACCTAAACCGTTCCGTTGGTACCGCGACAATCTTTTTGATAAGGAGCTGTTTGGGGTCCAGCCGTCGTCGCCGAGCCGGAAGAGGGTGATGATGGATACACTTCCGACCGTTCTGGAGGCAGGTGACTTGGAGGCTTTGCAGCTGGCGTACCACATAGGGTCCAGCTACGAGCTCATGTTGCCGAGCTCTACTCTTCGACCGACCGATCCCCTGCCTGATTGGTATTGCGTCTTCCCCGTGGACGCCTTCATCTCCGGACTGAGGCTGCCAGTCCACCCGTTTGTTCGCGAGGTGCTGAACTGGGCGTCCTTGGCGCCGATGCAGTACGGGCCGAACTCCTGGAAGCAGATCATCTGCTTCGTGCTGATGTGCGAGGAGCAGAAGGTACCCCTACGGCTGAATGTGTTCCGAGCGATGTTGATGATCAGCTCGGCGGCTGAGGGTGTCTACTACATTTCGCCCCGGAGTAAGGGGAAGGTCGTCCATGGTCACCCGGACTCCATCAAGGATTGGAAGAAAAAATATCTGGTGGTCCGGAGTGAGGAGCCCTGGGACATTCCCACTCGATGGAACCACTCCAAGCCGAGCTACAAAATGCCGAGGCCGAGGGACCTGACGGCCGAGGAGTGGAAGTTCGTCGAGCGCCTCCGTCTGTCATACAGTATCAACTGGACGAAGGTGACCGAGGGTCACCTGGCGAGCGTCGGACTGAGCCCAGCCGTCATTTGTATGTAGTTGTTCCTTTCTTTTGGCTTTGTTGTTCTTTTGCGCTCATTGTTCTTAATGGATCTTTTTGCAGATATGGATCCCGAATCAATCCAGGCAAAGAGGCTCGCCATGAAGAAGGAGAAGGCCGAGAAAAAGGGGGAGGCGATCGACATGGGGCCTTAGGAAGAGTCCCTGATCTGGAGCCGGGTCGGACCTACCGAGATGTTGGGGACGATACCGGAGTGAGGTTTCGGGTGCCGATTCCATTGTCCGGTGTTAGGTCGGAGCTGCCGAGGCATTTGGAGTTTGACAAAAAGGGATTTCTTTCATACAAGATATGGAGGGTCGCTGAAGCGGCCCTTTACACTTGAAAGCTTACAAAAGATGTTATTTACATTTAGCCAAGCTAGAACCTATGTTCGCTCTTCCAGGAACTTCATTAGGTGCTCGGCGTTCCAGGGTCGGCTGATGAGCTGGCCGTCCATGTCTGCCAGTCGGTATGTACCAGGGCGTACAGCCTCGACTACACGGTATGGGCCTTCCCAGTTGGGGGCCAATTTCCTCTTCTTGGTTGGATCAGAGCCGGATAGTTTTCGTAACACGAGGTCCCCCGCCTTGATGTTTGTGGGGTGGACCTTCTTGTTGTAAAACTTCTCAATCCGTTGTTGGTAGATGCTTCTTCGGATTGAGGATTTCTCTCTGACTTTGGCGACAAGGTCCAGGTTGGCCCTCAAGCCGGATGAATTGTCAGCTTCGTCGAAGGCCATGATACGGGGAGAAGGCAGGCCGACCTCGACGGGGATGACTTCCTCCGTCCCGTAGGTCAAGGTGAATGGTGTCTCTCCCGTGGGGATCCTCTTGGTGGTTCGGTGTGCCCATAGCACGCTAGGCAGTTCCTCGACCCACAGCCCTTTGGGGGAACTGTCGAGGTGCTTTTTGAGGCCGTCGAGAATTTGCCTGTTCGCGTTCTCCGCTTGGCCGTTGGACTGAGGGTGGCAAATAGCGGAGAAACGCTGCTGGATGCCGATGTCCGCACAGAAGGTTTGGAAGTTCTGACCTTGGAATTGGGTTCCGTTGTCTGTGACGAGGACCCGAGGGATTCCGAACCGGCAAATGATGTTCTTCCAAAAGAACTATTGTACTTGGCGCTCGGTGATGCTGGACAGAGGCTCGGCTTCGAGCCACTTGGTGAAGTAGTCGATGGCGACTATTAAGAATTTCTTTTGCCCTACCGCTACGGGGAAGGGGCCCACAAGGTCCATGCCCCACATGGCGAATGGGGTAGGACTAGCTAGGGATCGGAGATTGGCTTGAGGAAGCCTCTTGATAGGGGAGAACCTTTGGCACGGGCCGCATCGCTTGACTAGGTCTTGCGAGTCTTGGAGCATGGTCGGTCAATAGTACCCCTGATTCAGGGCCTTCCGAGCGAGCGTCCTGCTCCCCATGTGGCATCCGCCGATCCCCTCATGAAGATCTTTGAGCACGTAGCTGGCCTCGTCGCTGGTGAGACAGCGGAGGTATGGCTTGCCGTTGGCCAAGGTGTAGGAGCGTTTGAAGAGGATGTCATCAATCATGACGAACCTTTCAGCTCGGACCCTGACCCGTCTGGCTTCGGCTCGGTCTTCTGGAAGCTCGGCATTGATTAAGAATTTTCGGATGGGAGTGGTCCAGTCGTCTAGACTGGCACCGTCTTGGACACACATTGTCTCCTGGTCTTGATCGTTGATACTTGGCTTTAGGAGGATTTCTATGAGTACCGTTTGTTCGAGACCCTCGAAGGAGGAAGAGGTGAGTTTTGACAACGCGTCTGCTTGAGCGTTCTGCTCCCTAGGGACTCGAATGACTGCGGAGTGGCAGAAGGACGCTAGGAGACGTCGGACTACTGCTAAATACCTCACCATGCATTCATCGCGGGCTTCGTATTCTCCGGTGGTCTGATTGACCACGAGCTGAGAATCGCTGAAGGCCCGGATTTGCTTGGCTCCGGCTCGATGTGCTAGGGTTAATCCGGCGATCATGGCCTCGTATTCCGCCATGTTGTTAGAGGCCGGAAAGTTGAGGCGGAGGGAGTATTGAAGCAAGAATTGGTCGGGACCACGAAGGATGATGCCAGCCCCGCTCCCTGTTTCGCATGATGATCCATCGACAAAGACCTCCCAGGTCGGATCCGAGGCCTCGGTGCAGGGCTGCTCGGAGACGGTGCACTCAGTGATGAACTCGGCGAGGGCCTGCCCTTTGATGGCCGTCCTCGGCCGGTAGCTGATGTCGAACTGACTCAGCTCAATCGACCACTTGACTAAGCGGCCGGAGTTTTCAGGCTTGTGAAGGACAATCTTCAGTGGCTGGTCGGTCAGTACTTGGACGGAGTGGGCCTGGAAGTAAGGACGAAGCTTCCGGGCCGCCATGACCAAGGCATAGGCCACCTTCTCTATCTTTGCGTACCTCGTCTCGGCGGGGAGCAGAACTTTGCTCACGTAGTACAATGGCCTCTGGACCCCGTCTTCCTCTCGGACGAGGACGGCGCTGAGGGCGCTATCCGAGGCAGACAGATAGAGCCATAGTTGTTCGCCTGGCTCGGGCTTGCTGAGGAGAGGGGGGTTGGCTAGGTACTGCTTCAGCTGTTCGATGGCCTCTTGTTGATGGGTACCCCACTCGAAGCCCCCCTTTCCGCGTAGAGCCTTGAAGAAGGGGAGAGACTTCTCCCCTGACTTGGAGAGGAAACGGCCGATTGCAGCCAACCGGCCTGTGAGCCTCTGAACCTCTTTGACATTCCGGGGTGGGGCCATGTCAATAATGGCTTGGATTTTCTCGGGGTTCGCCTCGATGCCGCGCTGGCTGACGATGAACCCCAGGAACTTCCCAGTGGATACGCCGAAGGCCCATTTAGCCGGGTTGAGCCTCATATTGTGATGTCGGAGGACTCCAAAGGCTTCCTCGAGGTCGGCGACGTGGTCCGGCCCGGCCCAGCTTTTGACGAGCATGTCGTCGACATAGACTTCCACGTTGCGGCCGATCAGGTCTTTGAAAATTCTGTTGACGAGCCGTTGGTATGTGGCTCTGGCGTTTTTTAGCCCGAAGGGCATAACGCGGTAGTAGAAGAGACCCTGGTCGGTGACGAACGAGGTCTTGGAAATGTCTGGTGGAAACATCCGGATCTGATTGTACCCTGAGAATGCGTCCATGAAGGACAGTAGCTCATGCCCCAAGGTTGCATCGATCAAGGCATCGATGCGGGGGAGGGGGAAAGGATATTTTGGACATGCTTTATTTAAATCCGTGAAGTCGATACAGATCCGCCAGCCCCCGGTTGCCTTCTTCACCATGACGACATTAGCCAACCACTCGGGGTAGCTGACTTCCTGAATAAATCGAGCCGACAAGAGCTTGTCGACCTCTGCCTTCACAATTTGCTGCCTCTCTAGCGCGACTTTGCGTCTCTTTTGGATGACCGGCTTAGAGTCTGGGATGACGCTCAGCCGATGCATGATCAAGTCTTCGGAGATCCCGGGCATGTCGGAGGGCTTCCAGGCGAAGAGATCAACGTTGCGGCGGATGCAGGCGGTTATGCCTGGCTTCAAGTCCTCGGGGAGAGAGCGGCTCACCTTGAACCACTTTGATTCATCCTCGGCGCCGAACGGGACCTCCTCTAGCTCGTCGACAGGCTCTGGGGCGGGACCGTCCCTCTCGGGTTCGAGCTCAACGGCGTCGAGGGGGAACACACCACCTCCGACGGCGGTCATGTAGCATGACCGTGCTGCTTCCTGGCTACGGACTACGCCGACCCCTTGCGGGGTGGGAAATTTAAGCTTCAGATGGTATGCCGAAGGTACCGCTTGAAAGGAGCATAATCCGGGTCGGTCGAGTATGGCGTTGTAAGCTGCTTTGACGTTTACCACCATGAAGTCCATGGACTCGGTCCTCTTGACAGGAGCCGATCCCACGGTGACGTCGAGAGTAAAAATCCCTTCTATCACGACAGGGACGCCAGAAAACCCATGCAAGGTGTACCCGGCTGGCTTGAGTTTGCCTCTGGGTAGTTTGAGATTCTCGAAGGCCTCAAGGAAGAGAATATTTACCGAGCTTCCGTTGTCGACGAGAATTCGTCGAACTTCACAATTAGCCATGTGGAGGCTAATGACGAGGGCGTCGCAATGAGGGAGGCGAACGCCTTCGAGGTCTTCTCCGGAGAAGGAGACAGGCACCGGTTGCAACTTGGGCGAGGGGTTGTCTTGGACGGCATTCACCTCTCGGATGAAGGCTTTTCGGGAAGTATTTGACTCTCTCCCCATTGGTCCCCCGTGGACACAGTGCAAGACGAATGGCGTATCCGCGGCTCCCTCGGGCTCGGGATCCCAACCCTGGATGCGGTTCAGAGTAGGGTTCGGAGGCGAAGGCCTCCGGTTCCTAGCATCTCGCCGATCCCGTGGGCCTTCTTTAGTGAATTCTCGGAGGTACCCCCGTGAGATGAGGTCCTCAATTTCGTCTTTCAGGGCCCGGCATTGGTCGGTTTCGTGCCCATGGTCTCTATGGAAACGGCAGTAGAAGCACTGGTCTCGCTTCTTGTTGTTGCTTGATCGGGGAGGTAGTCGGACAATGCCTTTGTCTTCGATTTCTAAGAGGATGGCGGACACGTTGTGTGTCAAGGGAGTGTACCTTTCAAAGCGAGGGACCGGAGGTGCCCTCTTCGCGCCGACCCCTTCCTTTGCTGTTTTCTTGGCAGGTTCGACATCATCGACCCTGAGCTTGCCCTTCCCCATGACTTCTTTGCTGCCCTCTGGGTTCAGAGCTTCCTCAGCTCGTATATACTTCTCGACCCGGTTGAGAAGGTCAGGGAAGTCCAGAGGTGGCCTCTTTGCCAAAGAGACCTTTAGCTGGTTGTGGCGGACATTGTGCCGAAAAGCTACCGAGGCGACCCCTGCGTCGAGGGCAGAGACGGATCTGGCCTCGGTTGTGAACCTCTTGACGAAGTTGCGGAGCGACTCCCCCTCCCCCTGACTGAGGTCGAGCAGGGAAGCGCTCGTCCTTTCGCTCTTCCGGTTTGTGATGAAGTGGGCCAGGAAGCTGGCTTCCAGCTGGTCGAACGAGAAGATCGAGCTAGGGATGAGTTTGGAGAACCAATTCCTGGCCGGACCCCGGAGGGTGGCCGGGAAGGCTCGGCACAGCAGGGGATCCGAAGCGCTGTGAATCATCATGAGGGTTTTGAAGCCCTCCATGTGATCAGCTGGATCACCCTCGCCGTTGTAAGTCTCGAACTGTGGAGGCCGGAAGTTCCGGGGGATCTCCGCTTCTATGATGTTGACGGAAAATGGAGGTCGAGAAGGCCTCCGCCCTTGGACTAGGTTGGGATTCCTGTCGCCAATGCGCTCGATTCGATTCTCCATCTCCAGGAGGCGTCGGAGCACCTCGTCTGTGCGCTCCGGCGGGGGAGTCGGCGCACGAGTGTGGCTTCTCCCTTCGCTCATTTGAGTGGTTCGGCCGTAGGTTGCGGACCTCGGCGCTCCATGGAGGGCCTCCAAGATTTCCTCTCTGAAGCTTCTGAACTCGCCCCTGGTACCCCGCCGTGGTCGGAAGGGTCGGGTCGGGGCGTAGGAACTCGGCCGATGCGGCTGAGCGCCGACGGCCTTTCCCTTTGTGCCGGCCTGAAGTGGTTCGAGACCGAGTTGGAAGCGGTCCCTCCCCTAGCCTGGCTAGCCCTTCGGTTCACAATGACCCGACGAAGGTCGGGTTCGGCGACGTGTGAAGCGCTTCGCTGGGGTCCGGGGTTTCCACCCGGATTATTGGATGCTTGCCCTCCGTCGAGGGCCCCCTCGGGAGCAGGCCCATCTGGTTAGGCGAAACGGGCTGATCTTCGGGCTCGGTGAGCCATGGGAGATTGGGTCGAGGGAGAGCGTCGGTGGCGAGGCTCGGACTCACGTCCGTACCGGATAACGTTTCCCACAGACGGCGCCAACCTGATGCGATTTGTTTTTGGTTACAGTGTGGATGCACCAGGTGTGAGTTCGGACTCAATTTGTAATGAGGGAAGAGTGCGGCACGGGACGACGAGCGGGAGGCTCGCTTCGGCGCTTGAGGATCAGCTCGGATCGCCTCGCCTCGAGTACCTGCAGACGGTCCTGAAACACCGGGGTTTATCCCGACGGCGGACCCTCCGACGATCTAGTCAGTCTCTGTGAGAGAGTAGCAATAACTAGGGAAATTTGGTGGTCAAAGATTGATTACCTGAAAAGGTGGGTGAGGGTCTAGTATTTATAGGGAATTCCAACCGGGTTTGGATCCGCTTGGGGGCCGGGTCTGAACCCAAAAGCCCATGGGCCTGACGTGGCAGAAGGCCCAGGGGGTTTAGGGCTGACGTGGCAATACCAGGAGTGGTATAGGGCTGACGTGGCAAAGCCCTTGGTGGTATTTGGAGCTGACATGGCGGATCATGGGGCTCCTGTGCTCCTGGGAGAATCTGGTGGCCTAGGTTGTGCCAGGTCATCTTCATTCTTTACCAGGCAGGGCGGACGGCCCGGGGGGCTGTCGTGGATCGGAGGCCGAGGGCCATCGATGCTCGTCGGATACGAGTAGACCAATTCTGTGGGGGTGAACTTGAGGTTCGGCACCGACCCTGTAGTGGCTCGAAGCCGAGCCAAATTGTTGTTTTTCCTATTTTTGCGTGAGAGCTGTACTGGGCCCTGGTTGGGCCCCAAGCCATTTTTACCCTACCACAGGCTAGAATTGCCGAAGTCCACGTCGACGCCACGTGGACGTGGTAAAGTCAGCGGCAAACCATTGACTTTTTTTTTCTTTTCTTCTGCCGCTCTATTCTCTTCTCCTCTTCTTCGTTTTCCCTTCTCCTTCGTCTTCCTCGCTCTTCTTCGATAGCTCTGTTCGTCTTTCCCTCTCGCCACTCTTCTTCTTCGTCCTCAACATCAGTGGAGAGGAGGGAGCTCGATGAGGAAGTAGACGAGAGGTCGAAGGAAGGAACTCGACGACGAGGTAGATGGAGGGGTTCGTCGTTAGAGCTCGGCAATGGAGGAGATCGGCGAGTGAGCTTCGGAGCTCATCGAGTTGAAAAGGAGAAGACACTTGAAGTCTCTAATATCTCTCAGACTAATGCCCAAAAACCCGAAGAGTAGACAATCGAAGTTTCAGATGTTCAACAACTTGAAGAGGAGAAGAGAAGTGAAGTCTCCAATGGCTCTCAAACTGATGCTCAACAACTCGTAGAGGAGAGGGGGGCTTGAAGAAGGTGGAGGCCGACGTCGGAGGCGGCTCGACGAGGAGCTCGTGAAGGGGAGGTTTTTTTTCGTGTTTGGGCTCCGGTGACGAGAACTCTCGAATTTTGATGGCGAGCTTCATGACTTCAGCAGTGAGGGACCACGACTGCTGTAGTGAAGAGCTCGGCGGAGCTCGGCAGCGATGGTGTGGAGCTTGAGCTTTGGCCATGGGAGAGCTCGGCGAGGAGATGGCTCATTGAGGAGAGCGGTAGAGCTCTGCGAGGGGAGCTTGCAGAGGAGGAGGTCAGCAACTAAGCTTCGGCAGAGCTCGGTGAAGCTTCAACGAGGAAGAAGGGCGGGAGCTCGTCGGAGCCATGGTGATGGGCGGCGACGGTGAAGCTTCGCGAAGGAGGTTTGGGTTTGGAGCTTCGACGAAGATGGAGGAGCTCGATAGTGATGACTGTGAGTAGGGGGAGCTCGATGGTAGCTTGAGCTTGGCGAAGACTCGGAGCTCAGCGATTGGTGATGGTGGCGGAGCTCAGCGGCGACGGCGTCCGGTCGTGTCTCGTCTACAGGGCTTCGAAGTGGAGTTCGGCTCGAAGCTTAGTCGAGACGAGCTCGGAGCATGGCGATTGGAAGAGCTCGGTGGTGCTCATTTGCTGGAGCACTTCGAGGTAGAGGAGAGCTCGGCGGAGCTCATTTGAGGGGGAGACACGGCGGAGCTCGATGAAGGCGAGGCCGTGGTGGAGAGTTCGGAGCTCGACATTGAAGGAGGAGATGTTGGGGAGTGTAAGGAAGAAGGTGAAGTCTATGGGGTTAAGTTTCGTTTGGCGCCAAATCTGAAGGAGAAGAAGGGGGTGAGAGAGAAGGGGTTCAGGTCTGCTTTTGGGTAACGGGTCGGATTCTGACCCGTTAACCCTTTAAATTCTCTTTCCCTTTTTCTTTTTGTTGTTTGTTTGTGCAGATCCGAGCCGTTGATCGTGTTTGCACACGAATTTCGAGGCAAAATTTTTCTCTAATTTGAGCTCTGGTGGTAAGAACTCTCGGCACCATTTTCGAACTGGGAGAGACTTCGGCGGCTTGACACGTGGTGGTCAATGGTTGACCGTTGACTCAATCAACATTGACCGTTGACTTTTTGATAAATTTTTCTCTCGTTACATGGTCGGTGGCAAGAACGCTCGGTTGCATTTCCGAACCAGGAGAGGGCCTCGACAACTTGACACGTGGTGGTCAACGGTTGACCATTGACTTTCTCTTTTTGCTCTAATCACCACCATTGATCTTGATTTGAGTGCGGCTCTTGAGGCATATTTTTTCTCCAATTTGAGCTTCGGTGGCAAGAATGCTCGGTGAGGCGTGCCAAAGACCAAGTGAGATATTTTTCTCACGTTTAAGCATCGGTGGCAAGAACGATCGACGCATGTTGCCGAAGTCCAAGAGAGTTTTTCTCGCATTTGTATTGTAACCGATGTTCCCATTGCTAAGGAGGTTGGATCGGGGCGTATGACCCCTTGTTTCGAAGCTATCTCGAAGATCTACGAGTTCTCTTCAGAGATGAGTTGGAGATCTTCCTTCTTCAAGGTCAAGATAGTCTCGCAACATCTTCGTCTTTGCAAAGTTGAGAAGAGCTTTGCATGGCTCTAGGGGAAGTCTGTTCTTGGAGGACAAGTTTGAGGAGCAACTCTAGGGGAGAGTTTTAGCTCTGAACTTGTTGAGAAGAGGTCCTCTCTGGGAGTGAGCGGAGCGAAGAGCTTGGCTCTAGGAGAGAGTCATTTGGGAGACAGGTTTGAGGAGCAACTCTAGGGGAGAGTCGTGCTCCGAACTCGTTGTGAAGAGGTCCGCTTTGGAGGCGAGCGGAGCGAAGAGCTTGGCTTTAGGAGAGAGTCATTTGGGAGACAAGTTTGAGGAGCAACTCTAGGAGAGAGTTGTGCTCCGAACTCGGTTAGAAGATGTTCGCTTTGGAGGCGAGCGGAGCGAAGAGATTGGCTCTAGGAGAGAGCCATTTGGAAGACAAGTTTGAGGAGCAACTCTAGGGGAGAGTTAAGCTCCGAACTTGTTGTTTAAGTGAGACTCAACAGTTGTGGGAGCAATTCCGAATGACGAACCACTTCTTACTCGCTTGTAAGCGAGTAGTTGAAGAGGAATCGAGCCAAGTTTTGGACTCCAAACTTTTTGTTTAAAGAGATTCAACAGTTGTGGGAGCAATTCCAAATGGCGAACCACTTCTTACCCGCTTGTAAGCGAGTAGTTAAAGAGAAATCGAGGCAAGCTTTGGACTCCGAACTTGTTGTTAGAGGGGGTTAACGAGTTGTAGGAGCAATTCCGAATGGTGAGCTGCCCTGCCCTTGCTTGTTTGCAAGCGGCTAAAGCAACGTCGAACCAAGTGTTGGACTCCAAACTCGTTTTTTGAGCTTAGTTAGTTGTGGGAGCAGCTATGTAGGAGAAGCTGGACTCTGAACTCACCATTTAACGTGTCGTAGATGTGACTCGGAGTGATAGAGATGAAGCAAGAGCAATAATTTTCAATGAAAAAATGCTAAGTTTTATTGAGATAAACTAAGTGGCCACTTCAATAGGGTGAGTCATTATCACATGCTTCTTGGCCATGTTACAAGTATCGGCCTTATTGAAAATCGAGATCCTACTTTTACGATAGGGTGAACGCCTCTTAGGAGGAGTTGGGTTCTCCCCCCATAGGACCTCCTCGGATGAGGTGGAAGACGGCCCTAGGTTCTGAATCTTGGAACTCAGCGGACCTCTCTCTTCGCTTATAGGTTCCTCAGGGTGGAAGGTCGGCCCCGTCTATTCGGACGAACTTATCCAGGTGTCCCCACTGTATGAGCTCTTCGATCTCCTCTTTGAGAGCCCGACAATTATCCGTGTCGTGGCCGTGGTCCCTATGAAAGCGGCACCACTTATCCCTGTTTCTTTTCTTTCCAGGAGTATTCATTCTAGGAGGAGCACAGCGTAGCCCTTCTTTGTCCACCTCCATAAGAACCATTGATATACTAGCATTGAGGGGGGTGAACTTCTCAAAACGTGGAGCTGGGCAGCGTTGGCCATTGTCGTCCCTCTGGAGTTTCTGGGACCCTTCTTCGCTCGTATTCTTCCGTTTGTTCCCGGAAGATGATTCCTCGAGAGTGGGGGGGTTGAGAGCCTCTTCCACGCGAATGCACTTCTTACTCCGGAGTAGGAGCTCGGAAAAGTCCCGAGGGGGCTTCTTAGCAAGGGACGCTATGAGGTCAGTATTGAGGACGTTGGACCGGAAGGCGACAGTGGCGACCGAGGATTCCAAGGAAGCGATGGACCTGGCTTCAGCAGTGAAGCGCTTGACATAGTCCCTCAATCGTTCGCCCTTCTTTTGACTGAGGAACAGTAGGGAGTCGCTCGTCTTCTCGGTGGGGAGACTGCTCACGAAATGCATGAGAAAAAGACCCTCGAACTGGTCGAATGAGAGGATGAAGGCCGGTGCGAGTCGAGAGTACCATTTTCTCGCAGGACCCTTCAGCGTGGTAGGGAAGGTCTTGCAAAGGAGCACATCTGAAGCCTGGTGGATCATCATGAGAGTTTTAAAACTCTCGATGTGGTCGGTGGGGTCCGACTCCCCATTTTATGACTCAAAGTTAGGGGGCTTAAAGTTTAGCAGGACCGGGGCTTCCATGATAGCTCGGGAGAACGGCGGCCTGCTCGGGCAGAAATTCCTCGCCTGTTGTTCCTCTTCTCTGTCAAGTCGTCCAAGGCGCCTCTCCATCTCGTGGAGACGGCGGTAGACTGAGTCTTCCCTTCGGTTATATCCTGTCGATCCCCTAGACTCTTTCCCATGCGAGAGGGGACTAGGAGTGCGGTGGTGACGGCATGGGGCAGGTTCAGGACTAGGTGCCTATTACCGCTGATTTCGGTGTGGGGGTAAACAGATGAGATTTGTGAGTTCGAGAAAACCTGAACAGCAGATCCAAGCCTTCTGATTCCTGCCGCAACCTGCAAGGAAGTGCGAGACACCGGGGTTGATTCCGGCGACGCACCCTCCGACGCTCTTGTCAGTAACCAGTGGTGATTAAAGAAAGAGCTTGAGGTGGAAAAAGAGTGATTACCTGGTCACAGTGGTAGAGGGGAGGTATTTATAGTCGCCAGGGGAGTGATTAGGGACTTGATTCCCTGTGTAACTGCCAGGAGTAAAATCCTCACAGTCTGTTTAGGAAACTAATCCCCGATTCCCGGTGAGAGCAAATCAGGCCCGTTAACTTGGTCAAATCAGTGACCCTGATTAGTCTCCTGTTGGTCTGGGTTCACCTCGGGTCAGGACCCGTACCCAATTGGAGTGGATCCGTTTTTGGGTTATTGGATCTGTGAGAAGGAGATCCAATACCCGCTTTAGATCCATTTGTATGTGAAATTACCGTTTTACTCCCGAGCTTCAAGATTCGCACCCAATCTAGACGGTTCCGATTTAACCCCATTTTTAGCCATATCATGATCCCCCCACTCCTAAAGACTGAGTGTGATCAGCCTTTGAGGAGTAGTTTAACTGTTTTAGTGGCTAGTGGAGTTGTATCGGAGTCCAAATGGAGGATTTTGAATCTCGAAGGGGGTAGTGAGGTAATTTTTTGATGCCATGTGCTGTTCTCTTAGCCATATCGAGTATTTGACGGCTTTTATTTATTTTTCGAACTATTTATTTAATTTTGCGATGTGTTTACTAATCGTTCGGGGGCCTTAACAGTACATTCTAGGCAATAACTGTTCGTTCTGGGGCTCAAAAATATCCCCCCGAATTTTTAATTATTTTCCAGAATTTTTAGTTAATTTCCCCGAATTTTTAGCAATTTTTTCGCAATTTTTAAATAAATAAAACGATTTAAATAAATAAAAAATGTTTTTAAATACCGATTTATGACGTGGCTCGATCTGGGCCGTTGATCATGGACGAGCACGAATTTTTGAGAGATCCATCGGTTTTTATCGCTCGAAAGCTTTTTTCTCCGTTTGCGAGCTCGGGAAGGCGCTTGCTCGGCCGCCGACCGGAGGGATAGGGGTTCGGCAGGCCGAGCGACGTGGCGCAATCTGAGCCGTCGGATGATGGCGCGCCTCCCAAGAAAATGCTATCTTGTCTTTTAGCGCACGTGGCACAATCTGGACCGTTCATCATTAGAAGCACGAATTTCTGAGGGATCCAACGGTCGTAGTTGCTCGGTGTCTTTTTTCCCCATTTGCGAGATCAGAAAGGCACTTGCTCAGCAGCCGACCGAAGGCATGGGGTTTCGGCAGTCCGAGCTACGTGGCGCACTCTGAGCTGTCGGATGACATGGAGCGAGTGGAGGCTCGGAACGGAACTTATTCGGCAGCCGATCGAAGGCATGGGGTTTCGGCAGTCCGAGCTACGTGGCGCACTCTGAGCTGTCGGATGACATGGAGCGAGTGGAGGCTCGGAACGGCACTTATTCGGCAGCCGACCGAAGGCATGGGGTTTCGACAGTCCGAGCTACGTGGCACACTCTGAGCTGTCAGATGACATGGAGCGAGTGGAGGCTCGGAACAGCACTTATTTGGTAGCCGACCGAAGGCATGGGGTTTCGGCAGTTCGAGCTACGTGGTGCACTCTGAGCTGTTGGATGACGACACGCATCTCGAGACGGGCACATTTCTCAAGAAAACACTATCTTGTCGTTTAGTGTCCTCGGCGAGATCTGGACCGTCTGATCGAGATCTTACACGAAAGTTGAGGAGAAAGGGACTTTTCTTCGTTTGCAGGATCGGAAAGGCACTTGCTCGGCAGCCGACCGAAGGCATGGGGTTTCGGCAGTCCGAGCGATGTGGCGCAATCTGAGCCGTTGGATGACGACACGCATCTCGAGATGGGCACATTTCTCAAGAAAACACTATCTTGTCGTTTAGTGTCCTCGGCGAGATCTGGGCCGTCTGATCGAGATCTTACACGAAAGTTGAGGAGAAAGTGAGTTTTCTCCGTTTGCAGGATCGGAAAGGCACTTGCTCGGCAGCCGACCGAAGGCATGGGGTTTCGGCAGTCCGAGCGATGTGGCGCAATCTGAGCCGTTGGATGACGACACGCATCTCGAGACGGGCACATTTCTCAAGAAAACACTATCTTGTCATTTAGTGTCCTCGGAGAGATCTGGGCCGTCTGGTCGAGATCCTACACGAAAGTTGAGGAGAAAGTGAGTTTTCTCCGTTTGCAGGATTGGAAAGGCACTTGCTCGGCAGCCGACCGAAGGATTGGGGTTTCAGCAGTCCGAGCGACGTGGCGCAACGAGTTTCGAGACGATCCTGTTCCCAAGGGCATTAATGGTGCCCCGGGATTTGTGCGGCGTTCCATCTTCCCGGGGTCATTAAGAATGGTTCCCCTCAATTAATGCGTGGCGTTTCGACTTCCAAGGGTCATAATGGCCGGATCTTGGAGGATAGCTTATAAGTACCCCATTCCCTTTGTCATTTTAATCGCAACAATGTTGAGTTTTAGCCCTCGGAGGCCTCTGCTTTGGGTGGTTGCTCTTCGGAAGGACGGGTGGTCGTTCTTCCACCATGGTCTTCTCCTGACTCTGACGGCCCCGAAGTGGATGTCAGGGTCAGGGAAGATCATGGTGGAAGAAGTGATGATCAAAGTCCGGATTCGGGGGACCATGTGTTTCGGAAGGACGGGGGGTCGCTCTTCCGCCAAAATCTTCTCCTGATTCTGACGGCCCGGGTGGAGGTGTCAGGGTCAGGGGAGATATTAGCAGAAGGTTTGACTGCCGAAGTCCAGATCCGAGGGGCAATGTGCCTCGGTAGGACGGGTGGTCGTTCTTCTACCATGATCTTCTCCCGATTCTGACTGCACCGGAGTGGGTGTCAGGGTCGGGGGAGATCATGGTAGAAGAGGTGATGACCCAAGTCCGACCCGAGGGGAGAGTTTGCTTCGGAAGGACGGGTGATCGTTCTTCCACCGTGATCTTCTCCCGATTCTGACTGCCCCGATGTGGGTGTCAGGGTCGGGGAAGATCATGGTAGAAGAGGTGATGACCCATGTCCGGATCCGAGGGAGTGCAGCTTCAGAATGATGGGTCTCTTCCGATCTCTGTCTTCCTTCCGGGCTGATGGCTCCTGATGGTTGTCAGCCCGAAGGAGTTAGAGATGGGAGGAGCGTCGATCTGCTTTTGACTGGGCCCCATGGATCGGCAGTTTCTCGGTAGTCCCTGAACAATTCGTGGCTTCGGCTCCGAGGCCGGGGGCTTTGTTTTGTTCACGGGTGAGAGGAATGCCGGCCGAGACCTGGGGCCTGGGGGGCTCGCCGAAGGCGGTGCCTTAGAACTTTGAATCTAAAATTTTTCCTGGCTTCTTTAGACAGAGGTGGAGACCTGAGGGCACGGTCGTCCGAGCGACATTGAGGGCCGTCGGATGGGCACTTGCTCGGTTGCCCGGCCGGAGATCTGAGGTAACGGTTGTACGAGCGATTTGGCGCAATCTGAGCCGTTGGATGGTGGCGTGAATCTCGAGACGGGCTCAGTCTCCAAGAAAATGCTATCTTGTCGTTTAGCGTCGTCTGCGAGATCTGAGCCGTCTGATCGAGATCATACACGAAAGTTGAGGGGAAAGTGAATTTTCCCCGTTTGCAGGCTCGGAATGGCACTTTCTCGGTTGGCCGACCGGGCCCTTTGCTGCTGGGTTCGGATCACGCGTAGCTCGGGTTTTGGTCCTGCTGTGCCGAGCTACCTGACTTGGTGAAAAGACAAAGTCGTGTTGGGCCTTCGCGACGTTTCGAGAGTGGCCCATAAGTCGCGCCCTTACGTTTGGAAGTCCAAGGGACGTTCCTTTTTTACTATAAATCTTCACCCCCCCTTACTCCAAGTCTCATTATTCACTTTTACTCTCTCTCTCCAGTTTTAACTTTTGCTTTCGAAGTTTTTAGCTCCTTGGTGGCGCTGCTAACTGTCGCGGCCAGGCGTTCTTTATCACCGGTGAACTTTTCCGACCGTAGCTGTCACTTCGAGGTCAGTCTCCTTCCTCTTTCTTTAGAAAATGGTTAAGATTACTTCCTCGGATGAGACCCCCGCCTCGGAGCAAGCCGTTGGCCGAGCGGGCAAAGGGAAGGAGGTAGTGGAGCCGACCGATCAGAGCGTTGTTCGGCCGGACAGAGAGGGCGAAGTAGCCGAGCCACCTCAGGAGGTCGAGGCGGCGTCTCAGAAGGGTAAGGCAGTGGTCACGATCATCGAGACGCCGAAGACGGCAGGGGCGTTCGGTCGGCAGCCTATTGCTCTGTCGAGCGTGGAAGGCGTTCGGGACTACGTCGAGGATATCTTGGAGAAGGTGACCCAAGGCACGGCCAAGTCGGTGGAGGAGAATGAACCGAGAAAGTTGTCCGAGGTGGACCATACCATCTCGTCTCTTACGGAGGCCGACCTACATCTGATCCGAAAGGGATTCCAGATTCCTGCCGACTACGGGCTACTCCTCCCCGGGCCGGGCTTCCGAGCCAACACGAAGTCTTCGACAGATGTGTGCGTCTTTCCTATCGACTCCCTGGCCACCGGGCTTTGCTTCCCCCTTCATCCGTTTATAATTGATGTCTTGAATTGGTACGGTTTGAGCCCCGCCCAGCTGATGCCGAACACCTGGAGGCACGTCACGGTGTTTGTTCTTCGGTGCCAAGAGGTCGGCGCCGTACCGAGCATGTTTCTCTTTCGGAGCCTCTACCGCCCCTGCTAGCCAAACCGAAACGAACAGAGGTTCTATCTTTCGCTGCAAACGGGCGTGAAGTTGATCGAGAACCCGGACTCGATCAAACATTGGAAGGAGAAGTATTTCATCATCCGAGCCCCCGCGCCGTGGGCGATACCGATAGTTTGGGCGAGGGATGGCCTGCCCAAGCGAGCCAAGAAGGAGCCGGTGTTGAGTGATGAGGAAGCAGAGGTCCTCAAGAAGCTCCTCGCTCTGCCAGTGCTAAGCTGGAAAGATATTACCGAGGAGGCTCTGTTCCGAGGGGGTCTCAGTCCGATCGACCCTAGTACGCTTCTGGTATTTATATTCTTTGCTTAAAGTCCATGAAAATTTTTCTAAGTTTTTTCATTCGGCTTGTGCAGAGACGATGAAGATGGACTATAAGGCTTTGATGGCGAAGGCAAGGGCGGCGGAGCAGGAGACGAGGAAGAAGAGGCCTTCGGCGGGGCCTCAGGGCGGCCGAGCCCCGAAGATACTGTCGGTCGGGAAGACAAGCGACCTACAGAAGGCCGTTGTTCCGGGGACTGGCCCCGAGCAGGAGAAGTTCGCGGCTACGGATCCTCCAGCTTCCAGTGTGCCGGCTCCGGTGGTGGAGGGGGATGCAGCCGGCTCGTCGAGCGATGCGTTCGGTGTGAATGAGGTGCTGTCCCTCCAAGTTCCACCCCTCACTGCCGAGGCGGAGAAGATCTTGACCGAGCGGCATAAGCAGGTCTTCGTACCTGACTGGCAGGTGATGAATGTCGACGCTTCTTGGGCGACGGCAACATCTGTATGGAAGCGGTGAGGCACCTGCCGACCCCAAAGGATCGAGCGACCCTAAAGGCCGGGTTGGCAGGGGACGCCACGATGCAGATCGCTCGGAATACCATGTCGGTAAGTGGACCGAACTCTTTCTCATTGAAACTTTTACATTGATTTTTCTAAGTTCCTGCGTTCGGACTCTGACGGTTTGTTCTCTTTGCAGACCCTCTGTCACTTCAATTACTTGCTCGAGCAGTTTGCGATCAAGGAGCAGGAGTATGAGCGGGAGAGAACGGAGCGCGTCAAAGCCACAAAGTTGCTTGATGCCGAGCAACTCCTCTCGCCAAAAAGGGCTGCTGAAGTGGCGGGGTTGGAGAAGCAGTTGGCCGACGCCATTCAGCTGTCAAAGGACATGGCAGCCAAGCTCGAGGCCTCGGAGAAGGAGAACGCCGAGTTGAAGGAGGAGCTGGCCAATGCACGATCGGAGGCAGAGAGGGCTCGGAAGAGGGCCGAGAGGATCATGGCCAAGCACCGGTCTAAGGTGACAAAGGCGAAGAAGGCTGTCCAGGAGGAGGCCGAGCACCACATGTACAAGAACATGGAGGATGCCTACGGCCGGGCACTGCTCCACGTTGCTGCTCGGAATCCGGGTTTCGACACGTCCTCCTACCATTTCTACGACCCCGTGGAGGGGGAGGAGGAGGTGCCCCTGGGGATGCTCGGCCCCGGGGGACAGACAGACGGTGTCGAAGGCCCGGGCGAGACCGAGGCCGAGGATGAAGAGGAGGATGACTCTGAGGAGGAGAGTGGGAGCGAGGACGAGGACGAAGGCGAGGGCGAGGACAAGGCCGGGGGGTCGACGGACCCGAACGACAAAAAGGTCGACCCCTGACTCGGTTGCCTCTTTAGTCTTTTGTTGTTTTATTTCTTTTTGTAAGCCTAACCGCGGACTGGCCACCTCTCTTGTAAAACTTTCTTCTCGGTTTTGAATGAAAACAGTTTGTTTGGCCAAAATTTATCCAAGTGTTGAGTCTCGGATTTTGTGTTTGATTCGGCGTAGAATTCTCCAAGTGTTGGGTCTCGGATTTATCTCTGATTTTCAGGTGAAGTTCGGTCCGATCACGGAGGTCGCACACCTTCGTATGGAGCTGGCCAAAACGAAGGGCGAGCTTTTGAATAGCCGACAGAGGCGGTTTCTCATGTTCTTGAAGCTGGAGGAGACGAAGGCAGCTGTGAGGGGGCATTGTCGCGAGTTGAAGCAACTGCGGAAGCAACCCCAAGCCCCTTGTCCCGAAGGTGAGGTCGAGCGGCTTCGTAGAGAGCTTACCGTCGCCGAGCGGAAGAATGACGAGCTTTTGGCCGAGATCCGACACTTGGAGTTAGCGGAGAAAGAACGCTCGGCGGCGGAAGAGAAGCTAACTTCCGAGCTGGAGAAGGCATCGTCCGAGCGCAAGAAGTTGTTGGCCGAGGTTGACAGGCTTAGGAGGATCACGATAGATAGGGGGATCGAGGTCACCCACTTCCGACGGCTCGCAACCGATAGTGCCAACGTCTCGGGCTCGTCAAGGCCTCCTCGTTTGAAGAAGTTGGCGAAGGACGACGCTTTGAGAGACAGAATCATCGAACTGGAGGAAGAGGTCGCGTCACTCAAGCCCTTGCCGGAGAGGGCCAACGTCCGCAGTACATCGTGCACTCGCGAAGAGAGCGAGAGAGGGATTTCCTTTTATGAACTCGCGACACGTTTGCCTGTGGCTAGGCGGAGCCCCGCCGATGCTCAGAGTAGCGTGGCCGTGTCGTCGAGAGGTGCCTCGGTCGGCGCCACAGTCAGGGTCAGCGGCGAAGGGGGGTCACGCTTCGTTGGTTTGGGATCGAGCTCGGAGGTCAGGCCTCGTCGTCCTCGCGTTTCCTTGAACCAAAGCGTTCCCCTTCCGAAGAGACCCTGATCATGTCGTTTTGTGTTTCTTCTGATTGTTGCAAAACTTTGTTGTAGAGTCGGCCAGAAGTATCCGTAGTTCAAAGCCTTCCGAGCCAATGACCTAGACCCTGAATGCGCCCCGCCGATGCCTTCGTGGAGCTCTTGCAAGGCATAGTCGGCCTGTTCTGGGGAGAGACACCTTAGGTATGGTCGGCCGTCAATTTGCGAGAAGGAGCATTTGTATAAGATACCCTCGATCAAGACATACCGCTCGGCCCTGGTTCTGACTCGGCGCGCTTCTTTGGGATCCTCGGGTAGGAGCCTGTCCTTTAAGAACTCCACCAACGGCTTCATCCAATCATCTTGCAGCATGACCGGCAACGACTCTACCGAACCAGAGGTCTCGTCTTCTATGCTCGGTCTTGAGAGGACCTCGATCAAAACGGTCTGCTCGAGACCTTGGAGGGAGGATGAGGCCAACTTGGAGAGGGCATCGGCCTGTGAATTTTCCTCACGAGGGACTCGTTGGATGAGTGCCTCTTTGAACCGGCTCATGAGGGCTCGGACCTTAGCGAGGTACTTCGCCATCCGCTCGTCCCGCGCCTCGTATTCGCCCACGACCTGGTTCACAACTAGCTGGGAGTCGCTGTGAATCCGGAGGCGCTGCGCCCCAGCACTTCGGGCAAGTCCGAGGCCTGTGATGAGTGCCTCGTACTCCGCCTCATTGTTCGAAGCCTTGAAGTTCATACGGATCGCATACTGGAGGACGAAGTCATCAGGGCCGTTCAGGATGATGCCGGCGCCGCTTCCTTCATTACAGGAGGAGCCGTCCACGAAGACCGTCCAAATGGGGGGTCCATTCGGGACGTGGCTGACCTCAGGAATGGTGGACTCGACGATGAAGTCGGCGAGTGCCGGTGCTTTGATTGCCGTCCGAGGTTGGTAGGAGATGTCATGTTGGCTCAGCTCTATGAACCACTTCATTAGCCGGCCCAAGGTCTCAGGCTTGTGGAGGATTTGCTTTAGAGGTTGGTCAGTGAGGACAACGACCGAGTGGGATTGAAAGTACGGCCGGAGCTTCCTTGCCGCCATGACCAGGGCGTAGGCCATCTTCTCTATCTTCGGATAGCGGAGCTCGGCATCCCGAAGTACCTTGCTCACGTAGTAGATGGGCCTTTGGGCCCGGTCCTCCTCTCTCACCAAAACAACACTTAGAGTCTGCTCGGAGGCAGCCAAGTAGATGAAGAGGGTTTTCCCCGGAACAGGTTTGCTGAGCTGAGGGGGGTTTACCAAGTAGGCCTTCAGTTGGTCGAACGATTCCTGTTGCGGTTTCCCTCATTCAAAACCCTTAGCCCCCCCTGAGTGCCTTGAAGAAGGGGAGGCACTTTTCTCCGGACTTCGAGAGGAACCGGCCAATAGCGGCGAGCCGACCCGTAAGCTTTTGCACCTCTTTGATGTTCCGGGGTGGGGCCATGTCTAATATGGCCTTAATCTTCTCGGGATTGGCTTCGATCCCTCGCTGGCTCACCATGAAGCCGAGGAACTTTCCCGATGAGACCCCGAACGCACACTTGTTCGGGTTCAGCCGCATGCTGTGCCTCCTCAACACGCCGAATGCCTCCTGGAGGTCGGCCACGTGGTCAGTGCCTCAGATGCTCTTGACGAGCATGTCGTCAACGTACACCTCCATGTTGCGACCTATCTGGCTTTGGAAGACCTTGTTGACGAGGTGCTGGTAGGTGGCGCCAGCGTTCTTCAACCCGAACGGCATGACCCGGTAGCAGTAGAGGCCCTGATCGGTGATGAAGGAGGTCTTCGGAATGTCCGGAGGGAACATTTGGATCTGATTATAGCCGGAGAAGGCGTCCATGAAGCTGAGGAGCTCATGGCCCGAGGTGGCATCAATGAGGGTGTCGATGTTCGGAAGAGGGAATGGGTCCTTCGGACACGCCTTATTCAGGTTGGTGAAGTCGATGCATATTCTCCAAGAACCGTTGGACTTCTTGACCATTACAACATTAGAGAGCCACTCGGGATAGTTTACCTCTTGTATGAACTTAGCCTTCAAGAGTTTATCCACCTCCTCCTTGATGGCCTGCTGTCGCTCGGGAGCGAATTTTCATCTCTTCTGCTGAACCGGTTTGCACCCCGGTTCGACACTTAGGCGGTGGACTAGCAACTCCTCGGAGATGCCGGGCATATCCGCGGCTGACCAAGCAAACAGGTCGCGGTTATTCCGGATGCATTTCACCAAGTCAGAGCACAATGCGGTCGGCAAGGACTTGCTGATGAGGAACTTTCGGCTCGGATCCTCGTCTGAGAAGAGCACTTCTTCCAACTCGTCCGCCGGCTCGGACGTGGGTCGGACTTTCGGCTCGGGGATTTCTAGTGTCTCGAGGGAGAGCACTAGTCCCCCAGTGGAAGTCATGTAGCACTTCCGAGCCGTCTCTTGGCTGCCCCTGACTTCCCCTACTCCCGACCGAGTGGGGAACTTCATTTTAAGGTGGTACGCTGAGGGGATAGCTTCCAGGGCAGCTAGGCCGGGTCGGCCTAGGATGACATTATATGCGGCCGGGACGTCGACGACCATGAAGTCCATCGGCTCGGTCCGGGTAGTAGGGGTCTGTAATACCCCGTATTTCTGAAAAAATATATATGGTTTGAAATAATAAATGAATTTGAGCTTGGTCCTATAGAATATTTCTATGGGAGGGATTTATAAAGAATATTGGATTTGAAATGATGGATTGGTTTAAATCCGGTTTGATTATGTGGTGGGGGGACCCACCCGGAATTGGAGAAGAACAGCACACTAGGTGTGCTGTGCTTCTTGAAGCCCACGTGGCAAACCTGGGGATTAAATCCCTGGGTGTGTACACGGGTATGGGAGAAAGGGATTTGTCCCATACCGAAGGTTTCGAGAAATAAAATATTATATAAATAATAATTGCCAATGATCATTAGTCACCAATTCGGTTAACCACCTTTTGAGAGGCAGCCTGTGGTGGGCAGTTGTACTACATAGTATCTAATTTGTCTATAAAATTGTATAAATTGTCCAGGCTCGGGGCAGGGGCGTTACAAATGGTATCAGAGCCGACTTTCGACACCGAGGGTGTAGGAGCAGTGAGTTATGGACCACCAGATTTGCGGCGGAGAGTATTTCACAGGTTCTTCACGATGAGTCGTGACAAGACGTGGATACGGCTCCAGGTTCCGCGACGGCGGAGAGTATTTCACAGGTCCTTCACGATGCGTCGTGACAAGGCGTGGATACGGCTCCAGGGTACCGTCCCGGGGTGACGCTCACAGAAATGCTCTACATCGGCTAGAAAGTAGATCCTGCACTAGATTGTGCATGCCCCGTGCTCATCAGCGAGGATGCTGATTTCTGAAGGGGGGGTGTATGTAATACCCCGTATTTCTGAAAAAATATATATGGTTTGAAATAATAAATGAATTTGAGCTTGGTCCTATAGAATATTTCTATGGGAGGGATTTATAAAGAATATTGGATTTGAAATGATGGATTGGTTTAAATCCGGTTTGATTAAGTGGTGGGGGGACCCACCCGGAATTGGAGAAGAACAGCACACTAGGTGTGCTGTGCTTCTTGAAGCCCACGTGGCAAACCTGGGGATTAAATCCCTGGGTGTGTACACGGGTATGGGAGAAAGGGATTTGTCCCATACCGAAGGTTTCGAGAAATAAAATATTATATAAATAATAATTGCCAATGATCATTAGTCACCAATTCGGTTAACCACCTTTTGAAAGGCAGCCTGTGGTGGGCAGTTGTACTACATAGTATCTAATTTGTCTATAAAATTGTATAAATTGTCCGGGCTTGGGGCAGGGGCGTTACAGGGTCTTTCCAGCAGTTACGTCTAGGGTTATCACCCTCTCGACAGTTACTGGGACCCCCGTGAACCCGTGGAGTGTGTAACTGGCCAGCTTGAGACGGTCCCGAGACAGCTGCAGCCCTCGGAAGGCCGAGAGAAAGAGGATATTCACCGAGCTCCCGTTATCTACCAGGACCCTCTGCACCTTGAAGTTTGCCATGCGAAGGTCGATGACGAGGGCGTCACAGTGGGGAGTTCGGACCCCCTCGAGGTCTTCATCGGAGAAAGTCACCGGGACTCCGAGGCCTTTGGGAGGAAGAGCGCTGTGAACTGAGTTGACCTCTCGGACGAAGGCCTTTCGAGAGGAGTTGGAGGAGCCCCCCATGGGGCCTCCGTGGATGAGGTGCAGGACCCGTTCTTCCTCGAACTCGGGCGTCTCCTCGCGCCGCTTGGAGCGCTTGTTAGCCCCCCGAGGCGGAGGAGTGTTGCGATCCGCTCGATCGTTTGCCTTTACAAATTTGGCCAGTTGCCCCCGCTGGATGAGGGCCTCTATTTCATTTTTCAACGCCCGGCAGTCGTTGGTGTCATGGCCGTGGTCCCGGTGGTAACGACACCATTTCTCCTTATTCCTCCTCTTAGCCGGGGTGTTCATCCTCGGAGCTGGAGGGATGACCCCCTCTTTCTCCACTTCCATCAGGATGGTGGAGACATTGGTGCTGAGGGGAGTCAACTTCTCGAACCTAGGGGGAGGATGGCGCTGACCGCCGTTGTCCTTCTGCATCTTCTTCGACCCCTCCTCCTCTGTCGCCTTCCTCTTCGATCCGGAGGCCGATCCTCCGAAGTTCGGGAGGCACTCGGCCTCTTCCGCCCGAATGTACTTCTCGCACCTTAGGAGAAGGTCGGCGAAGTTGTGCGGGGACTTCTTGGCGAGGGACGACCGGAGGTTGGAGTTGAGGACGTTCGACTGGAACGCAACAATCGCCACTGACTAGTCTAGGGAGGCGATAGATCTGACCTCTGCGGTGAATCTCTTCACATAGTCCCTCAGCTTCTTTCCCCTTTCTTGCCGCAGGTTGAGTAGGGAGAGGCTCGTCTTCTCAGCTTGCCTGCTACTCACAAAGTGAGTTATGAACAGCGTTTCGAACTGCTCGAACGAGAAGATGGAAGAGGGGGCGAGCCTGGAGTACCATTCCCGAGCCGACCCCCTAAGGGTGGCGGGGAAGGTCTTGCAGAGCATAGCGTCGGAAGCTTGATGGATCAGCATTAAGGTCTTGAAGCTTTCGACGTGATCAACTGGGTCGGACTCCCCTGAGTACGTTTCAAACTGCGGAGGTTTGAAACCCCTCGGTATGGGGGCCTCTATGATCGTCCGAGAGAAAGGGGGTCTGCTGGACCGGACGGTTCCTGCTCTGGACTCCTCCTCTCTGTCCATGCGACCAATGCGCCTTTCCACTTCATGGAGACGGTGGTTGAGGGCATCGTCTCTCCGCTGGTAATCGTACGATCCCCCGGACTCTTCTTCATAGGAAGGGGAGCGGGGACTGCGGCGCCGGTAGTCCTGGGATCGGCGGGGACTATAGTGGCGCTGCTGGCGACTGGGAGCCGGGAGAGGACTTCTGGATCGGTGGCGAGGACTGGGAACCCGCGGGGGTGTTGGAACCCTCTGGGCATTTTGGTTGTTGGGGCGAAGGTTGAGGGCCTGGAGTACGGTCTCCTGAAATTGTAGGAACTCGGCACGAGTGATAGGTGCCTCATTGTTCCTCGGATGATGTCGATCCACAGGGGAATGTGTGTTGGATCCTGTAGGCTAAGCAACAAACACTAGAGGGGGGGGGGGGTGAATAGTGTTTATCAAAAATAAATTGCGGAATAAATAATTTCTCTCGGCACAGTCGACTTAGTGGTGAACCAGTCGACTGATATAGCCAAAATAAAAGAAATTTAAACTCTCGATGCAGTCGACTAATAGATAAGGCAGACGACTGATGAAACAAAGAGAACAACTAATACAAGACTGATCAGTCGACTGATACGAAGCTGAGTCGACTGGCCCGACAAGTTTTGCAGAACTTAAACAAGCAAAAGTAAATGCAAACACAAGACAATCAATCACAGAGTGCACAAGATATATCCTGGTTCGGTCCTCCCGACCTACATCCAGTCCCCAAGCAACCCACTTGAGATTTCCACTATTCTTGAAAAATTACAAGAATACCCTACGGCGTTACGACAACAACCTTGTCTAACCCGTAGTCCTTTCTCTCAACCAGAGAAAGCAACCCACTCTACTACCAAGAGTGAAAAAACACCGACTCTACAACCAAGAGTCAACAACCACTCTCCAACCGAGAGCAAAAGTACAAGAAGAATTTTTACAATCAACCTATAGCCTTGTTGGTGTATGTGTTGATGCACGTGGCTAAATCACAAGGTTGACTTCTATACTCAGTCCAGAGCGAATTCAATGCTATACTGGACTGAATGTAGAGAACCAAAGTGTATGAACTTGAAAGCTTGGTTTCTCACAGAAAATCTCTAAAAATGTTCTTCACAAGAATGCTCGAGTGTATGAAAAAATCAAGTAGTACTTTTCAGAGAGATATGAAACTCTATATAAGGAGTTTGATCTCCTGAACGTTGGAAAAACAGTTACACAACTGTCAACCAACGGATCAGAACTTTTGATTTTGAAAAAATTCGATTTTGAAAATCAGAAAACGGTCAAAAGCTCTCGAACAGTTGACTGGGTTGCCATATGAGTCGACTGATCAGAGTTTGAATAATTTTAAACAATTTTGTACTTATCAGTCGACTGGCAAAAGCTTAAGTCGACTGGTACTTAAAAGTTAAAATTCTTCAAACTGTTTTGACTTATTTTTGGGGGGTTTTAAGAGACACACATTATGAAATTTTGAGTATGTGTGTGTGTGTGTGTGTTGACAAGGCTTTACATCAGACTAAGACTCAACAAGAAATAAAATACAATGTTTACAAGACAGAATAATATAACACATTTGAGCTTGAAGTCTTGAGTCTTGAGTCTTGAATTGAGTCTTGATCCTTGTCTCTTCATCTGTATCTTTTTGAGCTTGTTTATCTGTTCAGCTAGAATTGTCTTTAGTCTGTGCACTGCAATGTTAGCTGTATAACATAAACACATGTTGCACTGTGTTGTGATCATCAAAATCAAGTATCAACATTCTCCCCCTTTTTGATGATGACAACACAATAGCTGATAACAGTTTATAAAAAGATATACAAGCATAGATTTTGAGAGCTCCCCCTATTAAAAACACAATATGCATACATAAAACAAATTCTTGACATAAAGAATGTAACAGTCGACTGAACAATAGATCAGGCGACTGAACAGAACATGAAAGCAGTTTAACAAATATCACAGCAAGTATCATAGCTGCAGCAGCAGTCGACTGTATCCTTGGGGAAGTCGACTGACCAGAGAGATATTTTGAATACTCAAAATATTATGCTGAAACATATTATGCTCAAAATATTATGCTGAAACATAACACACAGACAAAATGTAACACATAGATAAAATATAACTCAGAACATTCTTTTTCTTTCTCCCCCTTTGGAATCATAAAAAAAAAACACAAAGTAACAAGATTTTGCATTGATAGAGAGAAAGTCTAATACATAAAAACAAATGCATGAAAAGGAAAATTACATAAATAAAATAAAAAAGAAGTAATCTTCAATCATCTTCTTTGGAGTCTTCGTCATCATTTTGAGAGGGAGGAGAAAACTGAGAAGTGAAGAGATGAGTGAGATGGGCTACCTCAGAACCAATATGGTCTAGTTTGGAACCAAGGGTAGAAAGATGTGTATCGACAGTGACTGAATGATTCATTAAGTAGGACACACAGTCGTACATGGTTCGAGGGTCATCATAATTGGCTTGAGGGAGAGGTGGATCATCAGATGTAGAAGGTTGAGAGGCTCTAGGTCTAGAAGAAGAACCTAAGGGAGCTTGGGACATTGGAGGAGACCTAGGGGGTGATCGAGTAGGAGCATCAAGGAGTTTCATTCGTGCCAAACTAGCACGATCGAAACACTCATATCTAGAAACAACATTTGTCTCCGACTCAAGATCAACTTTAAAAGCTGTAAAGACTCTAGTAAGAAAACCTCAAAAGGGTAGAAAATGAGTGTGGTCTTGATTAAGTTTGGAAAAGATAACTTGACCCCAATTAACAGCTATCCTACCAAAAATTGCATATATAGCTTTTTGTAACTTAATAGAATATTGGTCATAACTCCCCTTTTTAGGAAGGATGTTATAAGCTAATATTCTACCGACAAGCTTAGCAATTGGTTTTAGATTTCTGCTTGTCATTGGAAGTCGAGAATTGGGTAAGAGAATTTTAGACAATATAGAGGCATCATCCAAAATAACTTCATCAAGAGGAATCCCACCATCATCTATACCCAACATCGCATTAATCCTAGTCGGTGTTATAGTCATTTTAATATTTTTCACTGACGAACGGATTAAGACATCCCCATTTGTTTTTTGAACAATGCTCATATTTGTATAAAACAAATAAATGAGTTGGGGATAGTAATTTGGTTGGTTAGATAATGAGAGAAAGTCATAGAGACTGCAATTTTGAAAAAGTGGAATGAGGTTAAAACGATCTAAGTCACCAAAATTTATAAATCTTCCAGGGAAGATTTGAATGGTACAAAAGAGATACCAACGATCAAGAAGATCGGGACTTAAAAGATATTGGGTGTATTCTTGTGAAGAAGAAGTACCCTCATGAGATCTTTTCGATCGTTTGGGTGCCATTAGAAAAGAGTCGAAAGGGTTATACCTAAGGAAAGAGAGAGAGTCGAGTAGGAGCAAGCACAAGCACCACGGAAAGAGCAGATTGCCTTCTTCTCAAAAACTAGGGTTTTGAAATTTGGGGGTAAAAGCTTGAGAACGGTAAGAAGTGAAAAACGGCTGGTGAAAGGGATTTTAACTGTGAGGGAACGGCTGAGATCAAAGAGAGGTGAAATCGACGGTGAGGATTAAAGATCACGGGTGAAAAGATAAGTGATTCCATCTCAAAAGATGCGATGAATAGTCGCTGAAGATGATTTAGCTCGCGACAGTCGACTGGTAGGGAGATCAGTCGACTGAGTCGAGAAGAAAATAAACATTTTATGTCTACTAATCAGTCGACTGGTTGAGAGGCCAGGCGACTGGTCAGAGAAAAAAAATTTGTATGTTTTAAAAAACAGTTCAGTCAACTTATTCAAAAAGACAGTCGACTTCACAGAAGCCATTTTCAACAAGTATCAATAAAATCACAAATTCCAAGTTCTCTCCTTAATTTAATGAAAGTATCTTCTTTAAGGGGCTTGGTAAATATATCTGCTATTTATTTATCAGTAGAGATAAAGTCTAAAGATATATCTCCTTTTAAAACATGATCACGTAGAAAATGATGTCGAATATCAATCTGTTTCGTACGTGAATGTTGAATCGGATTTTTAGATAAATTAATTGTACTGGTATTATCACACATAATTGAGGGTTTCTCAAATGAAATACCATAATCTAATAAGGTTTGTTTCATCCATAAAATTTGTGCACATGCCAAACTTGCAGCGATGTATTCAGCTTCTGTGGTTGATAGGGATACGGAGTTTTGCTTTTTACTGCACCAAGATACTAGGGAATGTCCCAAAAAGTGACATGTACCACTAGTACTCTTGCGATCAGTTTTGCTTCCAGCAAAATCGGCATCGCTATAAGACAAAAGTTGAAAATTATCGGTGCGTGGATAAAATATACCATATTCAGATGTGCCTTTAATATATCTTAAAATTCGTTTCACTGCTTTTAAATGAGACTCTTTAGGACTAGATTGATATCTAGCACATAAACATATGCTGAACATAATATCTGGTCTACTTGCAGTAATATATAAGAGTGAACCAATCATACCTCGATAGAGTTTTTGATCAACACTCTTACCTAATAAATCTTTGTCAAGAGTAGTAGTAGTAGCCATAGGTGTGGATTTACTACTAGTACTATCCATGTTAAAACGTTTGAGTAATTCCTTTGCATATTTGCCTTGATTAATAAATATGCCATTTGAGGACTGTTTAATTTGCAATCCAAGGAAATAATTGAGTTCACCCATGTGACTCATCTCAAATTCATTTTTCATGATATTAGCAAATTCTTGACATAGATTATTATTAGTAGAACCAAAAATTATATCATCAACATATATTTGTATGATTAAGATATCATTCTCAACTCTTTTGATAAACAAAGTAGTGTCTACTTTACCTATTTCAAATCCTGTTTCTAAAAGAAAAGTTTTTAAACGATCATACCAAGCACGAGGTGCTTGTTTAAGACCGTATAAAGCCTTTTTCAATTTATAAACATGATCTGGAAATTGTTCATGTTCAAAACCTGGTGGTTGTTTAACATAAACATTTTCCTTAATAAACCCATTAAGAAAAGCACTTTTCACATCCATTTGATAAAGTATAAAATTCATAAAACAAGCAAAAGATAATAAAATACGAATAGATTCTAGTCTAGCAACAGGAGCATATGTTTCATCAAAATCTATACCTTCTTCTTGATTATATCCTTGGGCAACTAATCTAGCCTTGTTCCTTACAACTTGTCCTGATTCATCTAACTTATTCTTGAATACCCATTTGGTACCAATGATAGTCTGATCAGGAGGTCTAGGAACTAAATCCCATACATCATTCCTTATAAATTGGTTTAGTTCATCTTGCATGGCATTCATCCAATATTCATTCTCACAAGCTTCTTGTATATTTTTCGGTTCAAAATCCGACAAGAATGCTGTATGAGAGATCATATTAACATGTGATCGTGTCTGAATACCATGGGAGATGTCACCAATTATTAAGTCATGAGGATGATCTTTAACTTCAACAAATGACTTTGGTAAAGTTGAAAATATCTCAATCGGATCAGTCGACTTGACTTGTTCTTCAGTCGACTGCTTTACGTCAGTCGACTGGGAGACCTTATCAGTCGACTTATCAGATAGATTAGTTTGCTCTAAGGATTTAATCACATTATCTAACGGTGATAAATCAGTTTCATCATCTTTATTTAATGTTGATGAAGGTAAGGATTCATCGAATGTAACATGCATTGATTCTTCAATAGTCATTGTAGACTTATTGAAAATTCTATATGCTTTACTCCTATTTGAGTATCCCAAAAAGATACCCTCATTAGATCTAGGATCAAATTTGTCTAAATTATCTTTTGTGTTTAGAATAAAACACTTGCAACCAAATGTCTTAAAGTAAGAGACTTTAGGAATTTTATTAAAAAATAACTCATAACAAGTCTTCTTTAGTTTAGGTCTTAGAAGAATTCTATTTAAAACATAACAAGCTGTAGCAACAGCTTCAGCCCAAAAATGCTTTGGTAGATTGCTTTCAACAAGCATAGTACGTGCGCATTCTTGCAAAGTCCTATTTTTCCTTTCAACCACTCCATTTTGTGGTGAAGCTCTAGGAAATGCAAATGAATGTGTTATACCTTTCTTGTTGCAATATTCTGTAAATGTTTCATTTTCAAATTCTCCACCATGATCACTTCTAATAGTGACTATGGTTAGAGATCTTTGATTTTGAACACGTTTACAAAAATGTGCAAACTCTTCAAAAGCATCATTTTTATGTTTTAAAAAGAATGTCCAAGTGAATCTTGAAAAATCATCTACTAAAACAAACACATATCTACTTTTATTTAAAGAAGCAACTCTAGTAGGGCCAAATAAATCCATATGAATTGATTCAAGTGGCCTACTAGTAGAGATTACGTCTTTTGTTTTAAAAGTGGATTTGATTTGTTTTCCTAGTTGACATGCATCACATAACTTATCCTTTTTAAAGGATAGTTTTGGCAGTCCTTTAACTAGGTTATATTTAGATAATTTTGAGAGATTTTTCATGTTCACATGTCCAAATCTTCTATGCCATAACCAAGATTCATTGTTAGAGGCTATTAAACAAAAATCATTTGAAAAATCAATTGCATTCAAACACAATTCATAAATATTATTTTTACGAAAGCCTTGAAAAACAACATTTTGCATAGTAGAATCATAAATTAAGCATGCATCTTTTTCAAAAACTATTTTATAACCTTTATCACACAATTGACTAATGCTTAAGAGATTATGCTTTAAACCATTAACCAATAGCACATTTTCTATAATAGGGTTAGATATTTTACCGACCATGCCAATACCGATGACTTTGCCTTTGTTGTTATCTCCAAAGGTGACGGTTCCTCCATCTATACTTTGAATGGTGGATAGTAGGTTGGCATGCCCTGTCATGTGTTTTGAACATCCGCTGTCTAATATCCAGCGTTCTTTCTTGGGTACCTATAAAAAATTTAAGGTAAATATGGTACCCTTTTTATTGGGTCCGAAACACATTAGTTTGGGGGAAACCAAACCCATGAAGAGTTTGATCTTCCTCCATAAGCAGGAATATAATAAGTAGAATTACACACATTTAACATATATGAGTGAATATAAGCAATTCTATCATTCTGATTTAGACTGACTGGAACCCATACTAGTTTGTTCTGTCCAGTCGACTTACCAGTGTTGTTCAGTCAACTGTTGGTGTACATCAGTCGACTGGTAGATACACTAGGTCGACTTATAGGAGGTTTTGATCTCATGGAATAAGATCCACTTTCTCTGGACAGACGACTGGTGGTATGGTTCAGTCGACTTAACCGAACGTTAGTTTTGCTTTTATCACTAAAATTAACAACCTTTTGTTTTGCAAAGAAATCATACAATTTGTGTGTAACACTAGAAATAGATGCTGATTTATTCTTACTAGTGTTTAAAACGGAGATTCTTTTACAGAAGGTTTTTTAAAACCAAGTCCAAATTTTTGACTAGTTGTAACTTGATGATGAAGCATATCATTTAAATTCTCTTTGTCTTTGTTAAACTTAGATACGTTCTTTGAAATCTCTTCATAATTCTTTTTGAGAGTTTCAAGATCAGTATCTAAACTTGCAATGCGAGAATTTAAGGATTTTACTTCCTTATCAAGGTTAAGATTTTCTTGATTAAGTGTTTGATTCACTTTCTCAAGATTCTTAGCTCTAATCTTTTCTTTCTTTAACTCTTGGAATATTTCATTAAAAGCATCAAGAAGATCTTCGGAATCATAATCATTACTTACATGTTCTTGTGCAGCCATAAAACACACATTTGCCACTTCGTTATTTTCATCCGTTTCTTCTTCGGAAGATGAATCACTATCATCCCATGTAGCTTGATAGGCCTTTTTGTTCTTGGCAAATTTGTTCTTTGGATATTTGTCCTTCTTGAAGTTGGATGATTTTCCCTTGTTCTTTGCATTTTCTAAGGGACAATCCTTCTTCATGTGACCTATTTTATTGCACCTGAAACATGTAGGAGGGTCATTAGAATCTTTAACTTTAGAATGAAACTTACCCTTCTTTAAGAACTTCTTGAATTTTCGAGTAAACATTGCTATTTCTTCTTCATCTTCTTCCTCATCTTCTGAGTCAGTCATGGCTTTAAAAGCCATTGATTTCTTCTTTGCTTGGTGTGATTCAGTATCTTTCTTTCGATCTTCAAGTTGGACCTCATATGCCATGAGATTACCAACAAGATTCTCGAGAGTAAGTGTTGACAAATCATTCGCCTCCTCTATTGCTGTGGTTTTCTTCTCCCATTCTGGAGTGAGTGCACGTAGGACTTTTCTGACCATCTCTGCTTGGGTATAAGTCTTTCCAAGCGCCACAAGAGAGTTTGTGATGTCTGTGAATCTTGTAATCATCTCGGACACAGTCTCATTGTCCTTCATTCTGAACATCTCAAACCTGTGGACAAGAACAGAAATTTTAGACTCTTTTACTTTATTCGTTCCTTCATGTGTTACCTCGAGTGTATGCCAAATTTGATGTGCGGTTGTAGCATTGGATACACGGTTGAATTCTTCCTTCGTCAGTGCACAAAATAAAGCATTCATTGCTTTGGCATTGTTCATAGTCTGACTCTTTTGATCATCATTCCATTGTGCATATGGAATGGTAGGGGCAGTATATTCCGTCTCTGTCATTTGCCATATCTCATAGTTGATTGATTGGAGATAGATTCGCATTCGGCACTTCCAATAAATGTAGTTCGTTCCATCAAATAGTGGTGGCCGTTGTGTAGATTGGCCTTCATGGTACTGATTTGTATTTGAAGCAGTTGCCATAGCCTGTAACCAAAGCTCTGATACCAAGTGTTGGATCCTGTAGGCTAAGCAACAAACACTAGAGGGGGGGGGGGTGAATAGTGTTTATCAAAAATAAATTGCGGAATAAATAATTTCTCTCGGCACAGTCGACTTAGTGGTGAACCAGTCGACTGATATAGCCAAAATAAAAGAAATTTAAACTCTCGATGCAGTCGACTTATAGATAAGGCAGGCGACTGATGAAACAAAGAGAACAACTAATACAAGACTGATCAGTCGACTGATACGAAGCTGAGTCGACTGGCCAGACAAGTTTTGCAGAACTTAAACAAGCAAAAGTAAATGCAAACACAAGACAATCAATCACAGAGTGCACAAGATATATCCTGGTTCGGTCCTCCCGACCTACATCCAGTCCCCAAGCAACCCACTTGAGATTTCCACTATTCTTGAAAAATTACAAGAATACCCTACGGCGTTACGACAACAACCTTGTCTAACCCGTAGTCCTTTCTCTCAACCAGAGAAAGCAACCCACTCTACTACCAAGAGTGAAAAAACACCGACTCTACAACCAAGAGTCAACAACCACTCTCCAACCGAGAGCAAAAGTACAAGAAGAATTTTTACAATCAACCTATAGCCTTGTTGGTGTATGTGTTGATGCACGTGGCTAAATCACAAGGTTGACTTCTATACTCAGTCCAGAGCGAATTCAATGCTATACTGGACTGAATGTAGAGAACCAAAGTGTATGAACTTGAAAGCTTGGTTTCTCACAGAAAATCTCTAAAAATGTTCTTCACAAGAATGCTCGAGTGTATGAAAAAATCAAGTAGTACTTTTCAGAGAGATATGAAACTCTATATAAGGAGTTTGATCTCCTGAACGTTGGAAAAACAGTTACACAACTGTCAACCAACGGATCAGAACTTTTGATTTTGAAAAAATTCGATTTTGAAAATCAGAAAACGGTCAAAAGCTCTCGAACAGTTGACTGGGTTGCCATATGAGTCGACTGATTAGAGTTTGAATAATTTTAAACAATTTTGTACTTATCAGTCGACTGGCAAAAGCTTAAGTCGACTGGTACTTAAAAGTTAAAATTCTTCAAACTGTTTTGACTTATTTTTGGGGGGTTTTAAGAGACACACATTATGAAATTTTGAGTATGTGTGTGTGTGTGTGTGTTGACAAGGCTTTACATCAGACTAAGACTCAACAAGAAATAAAATACAATATTTACAAGACAGAATAATATAACACATTTGAGCTTGAAGTCTTGAGTCTTGAGTCTTGAATTGAGTCTTGATCCTTGTCTCTTCATCTGTATCTTTTTGAGCTTGTTTATCTGTTCAGCTAGAATTGTCTTTAGTCTGTGCACTGCAATGTTAGCTGTATAACATAAACACATGTTGCACTGTGTTGTGATCATCAAAATCAAGTATCAACAATGTGGCCTCCTCCTGCGTCGCTCGGGAGATGCCGCTCGGCCCCGTCGGTCTAGAGACCTCCTACCGTCTCGGCGATGAGGAGATCGGTCACCATGATGCTGGCGGGAGGCTCCCTCTCGGGTCCGCCTCTCATCTAGGTGAGTGCGAAGGTCCTCCTCTTTTTGGCGGTTCAGGACCGTGTTGCGGAGGTCGGGGTGATGAGAAGCCATTGAATCCGAGGATTCATTGTGAACCGAGACATGGTCTGGGTTGAGGGGCTGCTTCTGCCTCCACCCGTTATGGCCGGAAGGGCCATTGGGGGGTTGTTGTTTGGGAAGAGGAGGTTGGCCCTGCTGGACCGGGGGAGGAAGTTCAGGCTGTGGAACAGGATTGACAGGGACTTCCTCTGTCTGATCGGCGGGATTGGGCCCGCGGTTGGACCCTCTAGATCTGACCTTCTTTGGAGGCATGGCTGGAGAAGGGCTAGACGACAAGGAAGAGGCGGAGGCTGTTCGTGTGGTGTTTCCCACAGACGGCGCCAATCTGTTACCGCTGATTTCGGTGTGGGGGTAAACAGATGAGATTTGTGAGTTCGAGAAAACCTGAACAGCATATCCAAGCCTTCTGATTCCTTCCGCAACCTACAAGGAAGTGCGAGACATCGGGGTTGATTCCGGCGACGCACCCTCCGACGCTCTTGTCAGTAACCAGTGGTGATTAAAAAAAGAGCTTGAGGTGGAAAAAGAGTGATTACCTGGTCACAGTGGTAGAGGGGAGGTATTTATAGTCGCCAGGGGAGTGATTAGGGACTTGATTCGCTATGTAACTGCCAGGAGTAAAATCCTCACAGTCTGTTTAGGAAACTAATCCCCGATTCCCGGTGAGAGCAAATCAGGCCCGTTGACTTGGTCAAATCAGTGACCCTGATTAGTCTCCTGTTGGTCTGGGTTCGCCTCGGGTCGGGACCCGTACCCAATTGGAGTGGATCCATTTGTGGGTTATTGAATCTGTGAGAAGGAGATCCAATACCGCTTTGGATCCATTTGTATGTGAAATTATCATTTTAGCCCCGAGCTTCAAGATTCGCGCCCAATCTGGACGGTTCCGATTTAACCCCATTTTTAGCCATATCAGTGCCCGTTGCTCGTGGTTGGGAGCGGCGTTGAGGGCCCACAGAACGGCCTCTTGAAAATCTTGGGAGCTCTGCCCTTGTGACTGGTGCCTCTCCATCTTGGCGATCTCTATGTGTGGCTCGGCTTATTGGAGAATGAGTCCTCCGCCGATGACGCGGAGAGAACTCTCTTCGCCTCCTCGGGGGAGGGGATCTTCTGGTCCTCGGTCGGCGGGGGGTCCAAACTCTTGAGACCCCTTGGTGCTCAGGTTGATGGACTCCCCCAAGGGCTCGCCATCCATTCAGGCGAGTTTGGAGGTCGACCCCCTTTTGGCGGTTGGCAATCACTTGACGGAGATCCCGCTCGGGAGGGCTTTGAGAAGCCATAGAGTCAACTGACGGATTGTGGACCGCGACATGGTCCTGAGGAGGATGTTGCTCTGGGCGACTTCTACGAGAGCCCCCCTGGGCAGCCCCCCGAGACCCTGGAGGGACCTGTTGAGGAAGAGCACCTTGAGCTGGAGGAGGGGGAGGAGGAAGAGAAGTGGTTCTTCGGCTGGAGACCGCTACCTTTCCCTTCTCTTTTGGATGCATGGCTTGAAACTAATCTTGCTGATGAAGTTAGGTAGGGTTGCTTTTTCAGTTCCCACAGACGGTGCCAATCTGTTGCAGCTGAATCTGGTGTGGGGGAAATAAATAGAATTTGTGGATTCTTGAGAAAACGAACAAGGCAAACCTGTTGACCTTCACCAAAATTTTGACTTGTTTCTTGCTACTGCCGCGAACCTGCAAAAAGTGCGATACACCGGGATGGATCCCGGCGATGCACCCTCCGACGCTCTTGTCAATAATTAGGAAGATTATGAAAGAGCTTTAACTGGAAAAAGATTGATTACCTTCTTATGGTGGGGAGAGAGGGGTTTTTATAGTCGTCTTAGGGATCCGTTTCGAGATAAGAACAAATCTCTACTTTCCGGTGTGGATGGATAGAACTGGTTAAAACCTCCTCTTAGGGATAATTATGAATCTGAATTCTTTTTTATCCTTCTGAACTGGTTTGTAACGGGTTGGGACCCATACCCAGTAAGACAGATCCGTTCATGGGTTATTGGGCTTTGAAGAAAGACCCAGTTCCCATTTCAGACCCGTTTGTAGGTGAAATTACCGTTTTACCCCTGAGCTTTAAGATTCGTGTCCGATTTAATCCCATTTTTAGCCATATCATTCACTTTTATGCACTCTAACTTTTACAATCCATTATATATCATCAAATCAACAAGTAAATAGCACCTCCATGAGTTATATTAAATTCTTAACATTCTCAAGTTATCCATATAGAGATTTTTATCATCACATTCATAAAAATCATACTTTTAATCATCCATCCATCAATATATTCATTACATCATCATACATCCATCTATCATGCATCCTACTAGACAAATCATCATGTATAACATATATAGAACAATAAGAAATTAAACATATGTCACTTACTTTATTGAAGAATCAACTGAAATAATAAGAGAATAAGAAAAAGCTCCTCCTTTCGTAAAAATTCAAGATCCTCGCCTCGAAACTCCAAGAAAACCAATAATAAAAATAGTCTTTTGTTTTGCAGAGGAGGGGGACGGCTGCTACTGCCCTTATAACATGCCGAAATTCGGGTATTAGGGTTATGAGAAGATTTTGCAAAATATTTCTTTAGAATATATCTTTACATATATAAATCCTTATACTAGGAAATTAGATTAACCAATTCAATTGAGATTTAAAATAAAAAATAACCACCCAGATCTGGCCAGAATTGGTTTCAAACCCAGAAAACAAATTTTGTAACTTTTGCCTCTAAGTGGCAATTTTGCAAAAAGACCCTTCTTTAACAAATTTGCGAAATAAGCCAAATCTATTAGAATAAAAAGTAAACTCTTTACCTCTGAGTTGGCTAGCCATCATGCTCATCCCAGAAAAACGAAATTCTAGAGTTTTCACTCCAAGTGGTGATTTTGCACAAAAACCCTTCTTTTTTGTAATATTTGCAAATATGCCAAATAAATATCAGAAAAATCCAGAAAATTCATAAACAATACATAATAGTAAATATTAGGTTTTCCCAAAATAATTTCTGACTTTGAACTTCCCAAGAAAATATTTGCACGTGCAAAAAAATAAATTTCGGAAAAATGTTTATTAAATCATCAAAAATCACTTTAATTTATTTATTGGTCTCAAAAAAATTATTTATTTAAAAAAATATATAGGGTGTTACAATTCTGGAACCGACATGCCGCACATCAGAGTTTCTTCAACCCAGCGTGGTGAATATCAATATTTACCAAACAAAACTAGAATATAACAAGTCCAAGAAATAACTACAAAATAAATTTTACAAAAACAATAAGAAGATCTGTTTGGAGAAGACCCCTTGGCAAGATGGGACTTAAGTAAACCCACAACACATATAGAGTTAATAGATAAGGAAAAAATAATAAAAATTAAACCTGTAGGGCACACTTCAACAGATCTAGAAGAGTTCAAAATACATATAAAAGAATTAATGGAAAATAATTATATAAGAAAATCACAAAGTCCACATTCATCATCAGCATTCATAGTAAGAAACCATTTAGAAGAAAGAAGAGATAAATCTCAAATGGTAGTAAATGATAAGGAACTAAATAAAAATACTAAGAAATTTGGATATCCAGTACTAGATATGCAAATACTACTTAACATAGTAAGGAAAAGAAAAATATATTCGAAATTTGATTGTAAATCAGGATTTTATCTTGTAAAACTAATAGAAGACTCAAAACAGTTAACAACATTTAACACACCTCAATGATTCTATGAATGGAATGTATTACCATTCGATTATAAAAACTGTCCAGAAATATTTCAGAAATATATGGATAAGATATTTGAAAAATACAACAATTTCATATTAGTATATGTAGATGATATTCTAATAGGATCCAAAAACGAAGAACAATATAAAGAACATCTACTAAAATTCATAGAAATAGTAAAAAATGCAGGTATTATACTATCAGAAAAGAAAATGGAATTGTTCAAAACTGAGATAGAATTCTTATGAACAAAATTATCACATGAAGGAATAGAGTTACAACCACATATAGCAGAAAAACAAAGACTGATGTGGGTTAGGAATAAACGTGGCTCATCCTGAGCCACTGGATCCCCTCAGGATACGCGCTCTTTCTGATCCTTCAGATCTGCCACGTCAGCGCCGGAAAACCGCTCGGAGCTCTGCAACATCAGACCGGAAACCACTCCGGCGCCTGCCACGTCAGCCCTATACTGCCCGGCTTTCCACCGCTTCAGCCACTCGGGTAACCGGGTCCGGCCCAGCCCCAAACGGGTCTGGACCCGATTGGCATCCCCTATAAATACCAGACCCTCCCCCCTATCTGTAGGTAATCAATCTTTTCCACTCAAAACCCTAGTTACTGTACTCTCTCTCAGAGACTAACTAGATCGTCGGAGGGTCTGCCACCGGGATCAACCCCGGTATTCCTAGACCGTCTGCAGGTACACCAGACCTCGGATCCGAGCCCCCTGATCCGAGCCGAGCATCCAGCCTCGCCTCACTCCAGCCTGTCACCGGTACCGCTCGGCCAGCCAAGGGTCGTCTGACTAGAAGCTTTCTCCTTCAAATACAAATCGAGTAAAGAACTCACACCTGGTGCATCCACACGTCTCCCAGAAACAAACTGCATCAGGTTGGCGCCATCTGTGGGAAAGCTACTTCAGAAGACGACTGAGCCCGACCGCCAAGGTACCTCAGCAGCCGAGCTCTCATGGCCCCCAAAGCCAAGAATGCTGCTACCTCCGCACCCCAGCGGGACTTGCCCCCGCCGTTTGCCATCGTCGAGCCATGCGCATCTAAGCAAGGGGCTCCCCGCCAGGGACCCCAGAAGAGCGCCACCCGTACAGTCCAGCCCGACCTACGAAGGGTAATCATCAACCGGCAGGTTAGTCGCAGCGGGGGAAGGGCCGCTTCCAACTCGGCCCCGAACCATCCACTACCACTGCCCGAAGGACGGAGGCCAGCGCTCAGCCGCGTCGGAAGGCAACCTCCGGTCCAACCGGCCCGAAACGAGGGAGCCCCAGTCACCCACCAGGAGTTCCAGGACTTCCGAAGAGAGTGGGGCTCTCCGACGGGCCCCCAGGGAAGAAGTCTGCCATTCCCAAACCAGGTCGGACGCCGAGGCAAGCGTGTCCCGCCCATCAACAAACCCGGCAGAGGACGATGGCGAACTCCTAAGGCGCCTCCAAGAAATAGAGGATCGCCTCGATCATATAGGTGACGGCGGCCTCGGAGCCGCTCAGGGGTACAGACCTGTCCGCCCCCCTTTCTCCGCCCTCATCCTCCAAGCGGAAATACCTCGGAATTTCCGACCACCTCAGTTCGAGACCTATGACGACGAGGGGGATCCTGCTGATCACATGGAGGGTTTCAAAACCCTGATGATGATTTACAGCGCTTCGGATCCCCTGCTGTGCCGAGCCTTCCCTGCCACACTCTGGGGTCCGGCACGCGAATGGTTCTCTAAACTGGCCCCTGGCTCCATTTACTCCTTCGACCAGCTAGAGGGCAATTTCCTTGCCCACTTTGTCACCAGCCAGAAGGCCGAGAGGACGAGTGCCTCTTTACTCGGACTCCGACAGATGGAGGGGGAGTCACTCAGAGTGTTCGTCCGAAGGTTCACCACAGAGGCGAGGTCGGTATCCTCCCTCGATCCTGGCGTCGCCTCCGCGATATTTCGGCACAACGTCCGTCATGGACAGCTGAAGGCCTCTCTGGCGAAGAAACCCCCCATTGATTTTCCCGACCTCCTCAACAGGGTCGAAAAGTACATCAGGGCAGAAGAGGCCCTGAACCCCGAAGATTCCAGGGAGGCCCCTGAGAAGGGGAAGCGGAAGGCCGAAGAAGTCGAGCCATCAAAAAAGGCTCCAAGGGAAGCGGGTGGCATAAAGAAGGTCCCGCCGGTCCCTTGCTTCGAGAGGTATACCCCGCTAACCCAAAATGTGTCCTCCATACTCTTGGCAATCGAGGACAGGGATCTCGTCCAGTACCCCCCTCGTCCGTCCAACAACACCAGCAAGAAAAGGGATCAGCGGTTCTACTGCCGCTTCCACTGGGACAACGGGCACGACACGGATCACTGCTGCGCCCTGAAAGACGAGATCGAGGCCCTCATTCAACGAGGGTACCTTCAGGAGTACAAGCGAGATGAAGTTCGAGGGCAGAGGGACACGAGGAACAGGAGAACCCCACCTCCTTCTCGAGCTCCCATGCAGCTCCTCGAACGAGAGCATGAGCTCGATGAGCCTGACGACCAGGCCATATTACACTGCGTCCACGGGGGACCCATGGGAGGGGAGTCCAACACTTCCAGCAAGGCGTTCATCCGGGATGTTAACGCCGTCCAAGGTCCTCTCCCCCCTCAGATCCAACAACTCCCTGTCTCCTTCTCGGGGGAAGACCTGGAAGGGGTGCGGCTCCCGCATTGCGATGCCCTCGTCATCAACCTCAGCATGGCCAACTTTGACGCTCAGCGAATCCTTGTGGACAACGGGAGTTCGGTCAACATTTTGTTTCTCGAAGCCTTCGAGAACCTAAAGCTCTCCCGTGACAAGCTGAAGCCGGCGGGGTACACCTTGCACGGGTTCTCAGGCGTCCCTGTAACAATTGAAGGGATCGTCATACTGGATGTCACGGCAGGTACGACCCCAAACCGAAGAACCGAATCCGTGGATTTTATGGTGGTAAACGTCAAGGCAGCCTACAATGTGATACTCGGTCGCCCGGGCCTCTGCTCCCTCCAGGCTGTCCCCTCGGTCTATCACCATAAAATGAAGTTCCCCACCAAGACCGGAGTGGGAGTCGTCCGGGGGAACCAAGAAGCTGCTCGCTCATGCTACATGACAGCAATCGGGAGCGGCGTGTTGCCCCTCGACGCGGTCGAGATGCGGCCCCAGAGGACCCAGCCAGAGCCGGAGTCGGCAGACGAGCTGAAAGATATCTCATTCGAGACAGGGGATCCGTCGAAGCAATTTCAAGTAAGTCGTTCCCTCACCCCTCGCCTTAAGTCCGACCTCATCACCTGCATTCGCCGCAATGTCGACCTCTTCGCCTGGAAACCTTCCGACATGCCCGGTATCTCCGAGAATCTCATCATGCACAAACTCAGCGTGATCCCCGGGTCGAAGCCGGTTGTCCAAAAGCGACGTAAGTTCGCTCTGGAGCGACAGCAGGCGGTGAATGCGGAAGTCGACAAGCTCCTGGCCGCACGCTTCATCCAAGAAGTCAGCTACCCCGAGTGGCTGGCGAACGTCGTCATGGTCAAGAAGGCGAGCGGAAGCTGGAGGATCTGCATAGATTTCACGGACCTCAACAAGGCATGCCCGAAGGATCCATTCCCCCTCCCCAGAATCGATGCTCTTATCGATGCAACATCGCGTCACGAGCTCCTGTCCTTCATGGATGCATTTTCAGGCTACAACCAGATCCGCATGTTCCCTCCGGACATCGCCAAGACGTCCTTCGTTACAGACCAGGGGCTGTACTGTTACAGGGTCATGCCCTTCGGGCTGAAAAACGCAGGCGCCACCTATCAGAGACTCATCAACCGGGTCTTCAAGGAGCAAATCGGGTGCAATATGGAGGTATATGTAGGGATGCTTTCGGATCGGATACGGATCGGATATTGGCTATACCAACATCCGTATCCGCAATCCAAAGACGGATTCGGATACGAATACGGATATGATTCGGAAAATAAAAATCATATCTGTATCCGCAATTTTCAGATACGGATGCGAATCGGATACGGTCTACCGGATAACGGATACGAATTCGGATAACAAATATAAAGTTTTTGCTATTTATTTTTCTTAACTAGTACTTATACATGTATATCACTGAATTGTGAATATCGATTTTCATATCTAATAACAAAATAGAAATCAACAGAACAAAAAAGGAGAATGAAAATTTATTTCAAATATATACAACTCTTATAAAAAAATGAATATAATACGCACTTACTTGTCTATATTGCATTGGTTTGAAACTGACTCTTTAACTTCTTTTACCAGGATGGTGTGGCGTCATTAACAAGATTAAGAAGGGAAGGGGAAACTTTCACCACCTCTTGCACTATCTCTTCGTTTGTTCCTTTCACGGCCATGTGAAAAGCTGTCTACCCCTTTGTATCACATATCGACCCAAGCGAAGGGTCCTTCGAGAGAAGAGATATCACAACTTCTAGATGACCAACCTTTGCTGCAATATGGAGGGCAGTTTTACCATCACTCCGTGCAATTCTTGCAATGCTTTCATCAATTTCAGTCAGATGATTAACCACATTTATATGGCCTCTAGAAGCAGCGGTGTATAGTGCTATAGTATTTGATGGGTCTGTAGTTGTAACTAATGCTGTGAATGAATGCAGTAGCTCCTTCATTACATCTGCAATCCATAATTAAACGAGGTATATCACAACTCCTTTTATAAGTAAAAGATGGTACGTGGATTAGTTAAACAACTGTTTGTCTCCGTTCTGTATCCAAGGTTTACCAAACAACTACAAAACATAGTAATTGAGTCGAATTGCTAAAAAAAAAAAACATTGTCAAAAGAAGTTCAAAGGTTTTTTACCTGCATGACCCAACTCAGCAGCAATGTGAAATGAATCAAAGCAGCTATCGACATTAAGAGAAACCAGATGATTGCTAGCACTCTTCAAAATTGCTCGAACAATTTCAGGATTACCATTTTCGGCAGCAATATAGAGTGGAGTGTTTCCTTCATTGTTTCCCTTCAAAGACAATTCAGTTGAACTGCCAGCATGCAATATAGAGTTTGTACAAAATACCGCCAGCAAGCACATATATAGCTTGTATATCCAACCTGCTCATGGAAAGCAAAATGTAAGCAATCAAATATAGCACTATTGAGCTATTGACACATATCAAATAATACTGCTCTGCTGTCCAGTGCTGTCCGCAAAAATCTCCATACGTCATGGACGACGTATGAAATTATCATGGACTCATCTAGACATAACAGAATAGACTCATCTGATACGGGCAAAAATATCAACGGTAAGAGTTTAAAATATCCGCAAAAATATCCATGTAAGAGTTTATACGGGCAAACAAAATAGCCCCTAAGTGACAAAGAAATGAAGGTTTAAATGAAGAATTTTTGTCAAAGATTCTTCTTTTATCAACTGCTGAGATCAATTCGAGACTTAATTTACCGTAATGTATGACCCAAATATGGCATATTGACCTGATATGGCTAAAAATAGGATTAAATCGGGACCGTTCACATCGGAGACGAATCTTAAAGCTCAGGGGTAAAACGGTAATTTCACCTACTAACGGGTCCGAAGCGGGTACTGGGTCTCCTCCTCACAGATCCAACAACCCGCGAACGGATCCATCTCAACTGGGTACGGGTCCCGACCTGATACAAACCCAGTCCAGCAAGAGGAGATCAGGGTCACTGATTTGACCAAACCAACGAGCCTGATTTGCAGTTATCCTCTCACCGGGAATTAAGGGATTACATTCCTAATCTGATTACGAGGATTTTATGCCTTATCAGATCACAGGAATCACATTCCTAATCTGATCCCAACGGCGACTATAAATACCCCCCACCTACCACTGTTACAGGTGAATCAATACTTTTCAATAAAAAGCTCTTTCTTAATCATATCACTGGTTACTGACAAGAGCGTCGAAGGGTGCGTCGCCGGGATCAAACCCGGTGTCTCGCACTTTCCTTGCAGGTATTCGGCGGGAGTCAGCGGCCCAACTCCGGCGAACAGGTTCGGACCTGCTATTCAGGTTTTTCCACGAATCCACAAATTCTATCTGTTTACCCCCACACCGAAATCAGCGGTAACAGATTGGCGCCGTCTGTGGGAAACCTATACGAATAGCCACCGCCCCTTCCCCGTCGACTTAGCTCTTCTCCAGCCATGCCTCCTAGAAAGGTCAGATCTAGGGGGTCCAACCGTGGACCCAACCCCGCTGATCAGCAAGAGGTAGTCCCCATCCAACCCGCTCCGCAGCAGGGACAACCCCCGCTTCAAGTGGAGGACCCTCTTCAAGATCAGCCTCCTCTTCAGAATCAGCAACCCCCCAGGGTTCCCACCGGTCCTCAGAATGCCGGTGTGGGGGGCTCTCGTATGAAGCAACCGCTCAATCAGGACCGCGTCTCCATACACAACACCTCTACGGATTCCATGGCCTCTCACAATCCCCAAAATCAGAAGAAGGAAGGGGACCTACGCCACCGTCTGGACGAGAAGCGGGCCCGAGAGGGAGCCTCCCGCCAGCAACGTCCGGGTGAGCGGTCCCCTCACCACGGAGATTATAGAAGGTCTCCTGTCCGAAGGGGAAGAAGAGAGTCACCCGGGCATTACAGGAGGAGGCGCCACTCTCCTGCCGGTCGACATCAGCCGAGGAACAATGAGGCGCCCATTACTCGCGCCGAGTTTCTGTAGCTTCAAGCAACAGTGTTGCAGGCTCTTAACCTCCGACCCAACAACAATGACGCCCAAAGGGTCCCTTCGCCCCAACGGGTTCCCAGTCCTCGCCGTAGGTCCGCCTCTCCTCCGCCGGCTCCTAACCACCGGCAGCATGAACTTAGCCCCGGCTCTCCCTCCTACGAAGACGAGTCCAGAGACTCGTTCGACTATCGCGGGAGGGACGATGCCCTATACCGCCGTCTCCATGAGGTGGAGAGGCGAATCGGTCGGATGGACGAGGGGGAGGGGTCGAACAGCAGAACCATCCGTCCGAGCAGACCCCCGTTCTCCCGAACCATCATGGAGGCTCCCATCCCGAGGGGATTCGAACCCCCGAAGTTCGAAACTTACTCGGGGGAGTCGGACCCCATGGACCACATCGAAAGCTTCAAGACCCTCATGCTCATCCACCAGGCTTCGGACGCCTTGCTTTGCAAGACCTTCCCCGCCACCCTGAAGGGGTCGGCTAGGGAATGGTACTCCCGCCTTGCTCCCTCCTCCCTCTTCTCCTTCGAGCAATTCGAGACCCTCTTCATCACCCACTTCATGAGTAGTAGACACACAGAGAAGACCAGCCTCTCATTACTCCAGCTCTGCCAGGAGAAGGGAGAGAAGTTGAGAGACTATGTGAAGAGGTTCACTGCGGAGGTCAGGTCCATAGCCTCCCTCGACCAATCCGTCGCAACAGCCGCCTTCCAATCCAACGTCTTCAATTCCACCCTCCGCTCCTCTCTTGCTAAGAAGCCTCCGCAGAACTTCGCTGACCTCCTTCTCAGGTGTGACAAGTACATTCGTGCCGAAGAGGCCGCCTACCTTCCAAGCTTCGGAGGGTCTACCTCAGGGACGAAACGGAAGCTGGCCGAAGAGGAAGAGGCTAAGAAGCTTCAGAAGGATGGCGGTGGCCAGCGCCGCCCGACTCCTCGGTTTGAGAAGTTCACCCCTCTCGTTGCCAATATATCAGAAGTTCTTATGGAGGTGGACAAGGAAGGGCTCCTCCGCGCTCCCCCGAGAATGAATACACCTGGCAAGAAGAGGGACAAGCATAAGTGGTGCCGCTTTCACAGGGACCACGGCCACGACACAGAAGATTGTTGGGCTCTGAAGGAGGAGATCGAAGAACTCATACAGCGGGGGCACCTGACCAAGTTCGTCCAGAAAGAGGGGGCCAAGCTTCCCCCCTAAGGAGCCAACAAACGAACCGAAGGGCCCGCCGAGCTTTGAGACTCAGAACCTCCCGGCTCTTCCCAAAAGGTCTTCACCTTATCACAGAAGCAGGATCTTGACTTTTAATAAGGCCGATGCTTGTAATCCGGCCAATAGCATGTAATAAGGGCTCGCCATATTGAAGCAGCCACTTAGTTTATTTCAATAAAATTTTATGTTTTTTCATTGGAAATTATTGCTCTTGCTTCATCTCTACCTCTCCGAGTCGTGACTCGCTGAAGGGTGAGTTCGGAGTCCAGCCTCTTCTACATGGCTTCTCCTGCAACTTACTACCTCTACCGATGGTTCGGAGTCCAACACTTGGCTCGATTCCTCTTCCAATAACCTGCTCTTCAGCGGGTTAGAAGGGGTTCGCTATTCGGAATTGCTCCCACAACCGTTGACTACCTCTACCGATGGTTCGGAGTCCAACACTTGGCTCGATTCCTCTTCCAATAACCTGCTCTTCAGCGGGTTAGAAGGGGTTCGCCATTCGGAATTGCTCCCACAACCGTTGACTACCTCTACCGATGGTTCGAAGTCCAACACTTGGCTCGATTCTGCTTCAAATAACCTGCTCTTCAGCGGGTTAGAAGTGGTTCGTCATTCGGAATTGCTCCCACAACCGTTGATTCCTATCACACAAGCAGCGAGTTCGGAGCTACAACTCTCCCCTAGAGTTGCTCCTCACACTCGTCTCACATATGGCCCTCTTCCAGAGCCGAGCTCTTCCCTCCGCTCGCCCCCGAAGCGGACCTCTTCTCAGCAAGTTTGGAGCACAACTCTCTCATAGGGTCCCTCCTTACACTTGTCTCACAAATAGCTCTCTTCCAGAGCCGAGCTCTTCCCTCCGCTCGCCCCCGAAGCGGACCTCTTCTCAGCAAGTTTGGAGCACAACTCTCTCATAGGGTCCCTCCTTACACTTGTCTCACAAATAGCTCTCTTCCAGAGCCGAGCTCTTCCCTCCGCTCGCCCCCGAAGCGGACCTCTTCTCAGCAAGTTTGGAGCACAACTCTCTCATAGGGTCCCTCCTTACACTTGTCTCACAAATAGCTCTCTTCCAGAGCCGAGCTCTTCCCTCCGCTCGCCCCCGAAGCGGACCTCTTCTCAGCAAGTTTGGAGCACAACTCTCTCATAGGGTCCCTCCTTACACTTGTCTCACAAATAGCTCTCTTCCAGAGCCGAGCTCTTCCCCCTGCTCGCCCCCGAAGCGGACCTCTTCTCAGCAAGTTTGGAGCACAACTCTCTCATAGGGTCCCTCCTTACACTTATCTCACAAATAGCTCTCTTCCAGAGCCGAGCTCTTCCCATCCGAGCCCCAACATCAAAGAGCCCGGTCGGATGCCGAGCAAGTGCCTTCCCGATCCTGCAAATGGAGAAAACTCACTTTCTCCTCAACATTCGTGCAAGATCTCGATCAGACGGCCCAGATCTTGCCGGCGTCGCTAAACGACAAGATAACGTTTTCTTGGGAACTGAGCTGTCTCGAGATTCGTGCCATCATCCAACGGCCCAGATCTTGCCAGCGTCGCTAAACGATAAGATGGCGCTTTCTTGGAAACTGTGCCCGCCTCGAGATCCGCGCTGAGATCCAGCGGTTCAGATCGCTCCACGTCGCTCAGCATTCCTAGCCGAGCGACTAGCGATCCGACCCACTCGCGCCTCTTCTTCGCCCCAAGGGCCTTCCTAGCACACCTTACAAGGGTCTTCCTGGCACATCTCCTCCGCCCCTAGGAGCGGAGCTCCTCTTCCAAAATCCCTAAGACCGAAGTACTTATCAACTTCATGAAGACAAGCATCTTGCGGGGCTATTTTGACCATGAAGGAGGGTGAATCTTCATCCCACTCCTAAAGAGAAGTTGTAGATCTTCGAACTAGCTTCGAAACGAGGGGTCGCACGCCCCGATCGGACCACCGTAGCACTGGGAAAGTGGACCTCAATGCAGCTGCGCCGAATAGCTCGGAAATCCGAGCCAAGCCACTCGCACGAGCCGAGCCGAGCCACTCCCATCCGAGCTCTTCCCATCCGAGCCACTCGCACGAGCCGAGCCGAGCCTCTCCCATCCGAGCTCCTCCCATCTGAGCCCCAACATCAAAGAGCCCGGTCGGCTGCCGAGCAAGTGCCTTCCCGATCCTGCAAACGGAGAAAACACACTTTCTCCTCAACATTCGTGTAAGATCTCGATCAGACGGCCCAGATCTTGCCAGCGACGCTAAACGACAAGATAACATTTTCTTGGGAACTGAGCCGTCTCGAGATTCGTGCCATCATCCAACGGCCCAGATCTTGCCAGCGTCGCTAAACGACAAGATAGCGTTTTCTTGGAAATTGAGCCCGTCTCGAGATTTGTGCCACCATCCAACGGCTCAGATCAAGCCACATAGTTCGGATCTCCAATCCGAGCTACTGCCATACCGAGCTGCAAAATGGCCAAAAATTTGCCTAGCTCGGATTTGCCGAACAAGAAGCCAAAAAAAAAAAAAAAAGGGGTACAAGGGGCCGGGTTCGGACCCGTTAAGGTCCTCAAACCCGAACCCGCCTCCGCCACGTCACCTTCCTTCTCCAAACTCCTGGCGCCAAAACAAACCAGGGGAAGAAAACCCAACACTTCTTCAACCTCAAAAAACCAAGCTCGCCTCCGTGCCTCACCATCACCTCGACCAGCTCAGAGAGACGAGCTTCGGGCTCCACCATGGCCAAACGAGCAAGCTCCGAGCTCTCCACAAACGAGCTCCGAGCTCTCAACGAGCGAGCTCAGAGAGACGAACTCCGAGCCTCACTCAACCCCGAGATCTCCTTCGCGAGCTCTTCGCCTGCCTCCCATGCCGAAACTCCAACTTCACCACCGCCATGGCCAAGCTCACACTCCGGAGCTCCGACTTCCGAGCACAATCCTCGCCGAGCTCCATGGACGAGCTCAGCCCTCAATGGCGTCGAGCTTCTCCTCCGGCGAACTCAGCTCCGAACTCGCCAACCTCCACTTCGTCGAAGCTCAAGAAGAGAACCCAACTCTTCTCCGAGCTCTCCTCACCGCCGAGCACCTTCTCCTCCTTCGGCGAGCAAAGCTCCACCTCCCGTCGAGCACGCCTCACCAACAGCTGGCCGAGCTCCCCTCCGTCTTCAAGCACGAGGAGACTACGAGGGGCGAGGTCGAGTTCCGACGACCACATTCGTACTCTCACTCTCGCCGGCTCCCCCTACGCGAGCTCCATCGCCAGCGAACCGAGCTCCCACTCCGGAAGCTCCGAGCTCCGAGCTCTTCCCTCGACGAGCTCCGAGCTTCGAGCTCGCCGCCATTAGAGCTCACGGTTCGCCTCCAAAGCTCCGCTACCGAGCTCCAATATCGATCACAAAGCTCCGAAACTCCTCTCCGTCGTCGCTACCGAGCCGAGTTCCTCTCCACGGAGCTGCCGAGCTCCCTCGCCGTGGCAGTGACGAACCCCTCGCCGTGCCAAGCTCCACCTCCGACGACCACCTTCAAACCCCATCGCCGAGCTCCTTCGTCGGAGCCCCCTTCAACGTCGAGTCGAAGACGGGGGGAAAAAGCAACGAAGAAGAAGAAAGAAGGAGCAGCGGAAAGAGAGAAGAAGAGGAAAAAGACAAAAAAATAATAATAATAATAATATATATTTGTGCCACGTGGCGTCACGTGGTTGGGCGAAGTTACCTCTCGGTCGGCTGCCGAGCAACCCCCTTCCCGATCCTGCAATTCGAGAAAAAATCCAGCCGAACGACTACGACCGTTGGATCTTCCAGAAATTCGCGCTTCTGGTGATGGACGATCCAGATCGTGCCACGCGCGCTAAACGACAAGATAACGTTTTTTCGAAAAGCGCGCCTCCTCGAGATTCGCGCAGGGATCCAACGGCACAGATCGCGCCACGTGTCCCCGGATCTGACGGCACAGATCGTGCCACGTGTCAGGTATTATTTAATTTAATTAATTTATTTATTTAATTGTTTTTTTTTATTTAAAAAATCCGAAAAAATATTTAAAAAATCGGAAAAAATTAATTAAAAATTCTAAAAAATAATTATTAATTCAGAAAAAATATTTTAAAAATTCTGGAAAAATAATTATTAAATTAGAATAATTAATTAATATTTTCGATAATTAATTATTTAATTCGGAAAATGAATAAAAAATACAAAAAAATGAGAAAAAATTCAGAAAAATCTGGAAAAATCACCAAAAATCCAGAAAATTCTGAGAATATTTTTGGGCATTTTACAAGCCCAGAATAACACCGTTACACCCCGAGCAAGATCCAAAACTCCTTTAAAGAACACCGATAAAATCCCGTACGCCATTAGAACAGTAAAACTACTCCTCAAAGACTGAAAAACTCAGTCTCTAGGAGTGGGGGGCTCGTGATATGGCTAAAAATAGGATTAAATCGAGACCGTTCACATCGGAGACGAATCTTAAAGCTCAGGGGTAAAACGGTAATTTCACCTACTAACGGGTCCGAAGCGGGTACTGGGTCTCCTCCTCACAGATCCAACAACCCGCGAACGGATCCATCTCAACTGGGTACGGGTCCCGACCTGATACAAACCCAGTCCAGCAAGAGGAGATCAGGGTCACTGATTTGACCAAATCAACGAGCCTGATTTGCAGTTATCCTCTCACCGGGAATTAAGGGATTACATTCCTAATCTGATTACGAGGATTTTATGCCTTATCAGATCACAGGAATCACATTCCTAATCTGATCCCAACGGCGACTATAAATACCCCCCACCTACCACTGTTACAGGTGAATCAATACTTTTCAATAAAAAGCTCTTTCTTAATCATATCACTGGTTACTGACAAGAGCGTCGGAGGGTGCGTCGCCGGGATCAAACCCGGTGTCTCGCACTTTCCTTGCAGGTATTCGGCGGGAGTCAGCGGCCCAACTCCGGCGAACAGGTTCGGACCTGCTATTCAGGTTTTTCCACGAATCCACAAATTCTATCTGTTTACCCCCACACCGAAATCAGCGGTAACATGACCTAAACAGTGTCACATAAAGCCGATACACGAACTACTGACCCACTTACATGGAAAAGTAGCATCAACAATACCAAATACAACCATACATAGATTCACCAAACCATTCAGCATCCTATACGTATTAAGCATCCTAAACTTGAACAAGATACTTTTACGCTACCTAAATATAGCATCGATCACCTAATTAACAATGATTCCTGCTACTAATCCTTTCAGAAGGATGTCCCTCAAGGCCTCAACTAACTCAGCTGTCAAGCTTTTTGCTCAAATAACTTATAGAAAATGGCAGAAATCACATTCAAAAGCATAATCACAACATTCGAGCCAAGACGAGGTCATATATTTATCAAACATGATTAAAGACATCATATATTATATGATTTGTAGGATAAACTAAAGTAACATCATCAAAGTAAGCAAGAGATTAAACAAGTTAGCATTTGCTTCACTAGTGTACACGTCATTTAGCTACAATGAACAGAATGCACAACCAGACTCACTATGGAAGAATTATTAAAAGCCAATTTAAACCAAAAAACAAACAAACAAAAAAAAAACAAACAAACAAACAAAAACAAAACTAAATGCACACTGAATCCGAGTCAAACACACTAAAAGAGTGTTTTGCCAAGTTCTTTGGGTAGACAACCATAGGCAAGACAAGTTGCATTCACTCCATTGCAAACAAACATCATTTAAGATGTAACATAAAACAAAAGGCATAACATAATATTTTTGAACAATTTTAAAAAGTCTCAAGGCAATTACTGTAAGTCTGTAACTTAACCAATAACCGAGTCCTCCAATGGCTTGGACAAAAGCAGCATTCATCACTAATAACTGATACAAATATATTCCCAAAGAAAGCCATGTAAATACTACATTAACAATGAAACATAAAATGCATACTGTCACAGACTAATATACGCACAGTAAATTGAGGGGTGAGTATCAGAACTACAGACCTGTCCAGTTGAGCTGAAAAATTACAAGAAGCCCCATTTTTCTCTTCTCATGACAGGGGGAGGCACGACAGGACGGGGATGACGGCTGCTGCCGTCGACTCTAGCTGCGGGAGAGGAAGGGGAGAAGAGGCGGGGCGTGGCTGGCGACGGGGGACGGGGCGCTGGCGACGGGGCTCGCGACGGGGCTTCGATCTCTCGACCTTCTGATCTCGTGCTTCGATCTCTCGACCTGCGCGTCGTTTGTGTTCTCGAGAGCGGACGCGATGGAGACGGGGGATGGGGGAGAAGAGAAAGACGGGGGAACACAAGGTCGATGTGGAGTGGAGTTGGAGTCGATGGGGAGTCGATGGGGATGTGAAGTGGAGTTGGACGCGATGGAGACGGGGGATGGGGAGAACCAGAGAAGAGGAAGACAGGAGAGAAGAGGATTTTGGAGTCGATTTGGAGTCGATGGGGAGTCGATTTGGGATTTTTGATTTTGGATCTACTAAACGGGATCGATACTGATTAGGGTTTAACTATTAAATATATTAAATATATTAAATAAATAGATATTAAATTAAGCGGATATCCGTATCCGAATCCGCTTTTTAGTAATATCCGTATCCGTATCCGAATCCGAATTTTTTTGAATTTGGATATCCGAATCCGTATCCGTATCCGTCCGGATACGGATTTTTCATATCTGTATCCGCAAAAAAATTGGATTCGGATGCGGATCGAATCGGATATATCCTTATTCGAAAGCATCCCTAGGTATATGTGGACGACATGCTCGTCAAGAGCCAGCGGGGGGAGGATCACGTCGCCGATCTGGAGGAGGCCTTTGGGGTACTTCGGACCCATAATATGAGACTCAATCCGACCAAATGCGCCTTCGGCGTCTCCGCAGGAAAGTTTGTTGGCTTTATTGTCAGCCAGCGAGACATCGAGGCGAACCCCGAGAAGATCCAGGCCATTTTAGACATGGCTCCTCCCAGGAACATCAAAGAGGTCCAGCGGCTGACGGGGAGACTGGCGGCCATCGGCCGTTTCCTCTCCAAGTCTGGAGAGAAGTCTCTTCCGTTCTTCAAAGCCCTGCGCGGCACCGGAGGGTTCGAGTGGGGTACCCAACAGCAAGAGGCCTTCGCCCAATTGAAGGAGTACCTCGCGAACCCTCCCCTCCTCAGCAAGCCCGAACCAGGAGAGCCACTCTGGCTCTACCTTTCAGCCTCGGAGAAGGTGCTCAGCGCCGTTCTCGTTCGGGAGGAAGAGGGGTCACAAAAGCCTCTGTACTATGTCAGCTTGGTCCTGCTCGATGCCGAGACCAGATACTCTCGGATGGAGAAAGTTGCGTACGCCCTGGTCATGGCCTCGCGAAAACTCCGCCCATATTTCCAATCTCATTCGGTCCAGGTACTGACTGACCAACCCCTGAAGGCCGTACTCTACAAGCTGGAGAGCTCGGGTCGACTCGTCAAATGGTCGATTGAGCTCAGCCAGTATGACATTGGCTATCAACCCAGAACAGCCATCAAGGGGCAGGCGCTCGTAGAATTCATTACGGAGTGCACCATCTCCGAGCACCCTGCAAGCAAGGAAAGCGACCAAACGTGGGAAGTTTACGTCGATGGTTCCTCCTGCGAGGCAGGCAGCAGAGCTGGCATCATCTTGCGAGGCCCAGACGGTTTTCTTCTACAATACTGCCTCCGCATCAACTTCCCGGCCTCCAACAACGAGGCCGAGTACGAGGCCATGATCACTGGGCTCACCCTGGCTCATCAGGTCGGCGCCAGGCAGATCAGGGCTTTTAGCGACTCCCAGCTCGTGGTCAACCAGATCACCGGAGAGTACGAGGCCCGTGACGATCGCATGGTCCGGTACCGAGCTGTAGTTCAATGCCTATTGACGTCCTTCGACGAGTCGGCTGTTTTGAGGATCCCCCGAGAACAGAATGTCCAAGCTGACGCCCTGTCAAAGCTGGCTTCCTCTTCCTTCGAAGATCTCGACAGCACGGTCCTGATCGAAGTCATGTTAAAACCAAGCATCGACATCCCAGAGGTCCTGTGCATTGAAGACGGAGCTCCCCCCGAAGACTGGACCACTCTTATTAGGCGATTTCTCGTCAAGGGAGAGCTCCCCGAAGACCGAGCCGAAGCAAGAAGGGTCAGGGCCCGAGCGGAAAGATTCACAATAATCGACTCGACACTCTTCAAAAGGTCCTACACTACATCGGATGGTCGACCCTATCTTCGCTGCCTCACTCCCAACGAAGCCAAATATGCTCTCAAGGAATTACACGAGGGGATCGGCGGTTGCCACATGGGAAGTCGCTCGCTCGCGCGAAAGGCTTTGAACCACGGGTACTACTGGCCCACCATGTTGCAGGACGTTCTAACCCTTGTCAAGAAGTGTGGCCCCTGTCAAAGGTTCTCGCCCGTCAAAAGGGTCCCGCAAGCAAACCTCGGCTCGATGGCCAGTCCAACCCCCTTTGCCATGTGGGGAATGGATCTGGTGGGCCCCTTTCCAAAGGCAACAGGGCAGTAAAAATTTCTTATAGTAGCAATCGACTACTTTACCAAATGGATCGAGGCAGAGCCATTAGCAACGATCACCGAGCAACAGACGCAGCAATTCTTCTGGAAGCACATCATCTGTCGGTTCGGGATCCCTCAAGTGCTCGTCACAGATAACCGGACTCAATTCGCGGGCAAGCATTTTCGCAAGTTCTGCGAAGATCTCGGTATCCAGCAGTGCTTCTCCTCAGTATGTCATCCCCAGTCCAACGGGCAGGCGGAGAACGCAAACCGTCAGATCCTCGACGGACTCAAGAAGCGACTCGACAATTCCTCCAAGGGATTATGGGTCGACGAGCTGCCAAGTGTTCTCTGGGCCCACCGAACGACAAAGAGGATACCGACAGAGGAGTCGGCCTTTAATCTGACGTACGGTGCAGAGGCCGTCATTCTCCTGGAGATAGGGATCCCCTCTCCCCGGATCATGGCCTTCGACGAGGCAAGTAACTCTTTACAACTATGAGCCGACCTGGACCTCGTTGACGAGGTCAAGGAGAAGTCGGCCATTAGAAGGAGTATCTACCAGCAGAGGATCGAGAGGTTCTACAACAAGAAGGTGCGCCCAACTGACATCAAACTCGGAGACCTTGTTCTCCGAAAGCTGGCAGTATCCAACCCCGGCCAGAAAAGAAAGTTGGCACCAAACTGGGAAGGCCCTTACAAGGTATCAGAAGTCGTACGTCCCGGTACATATCGTCTGACCAGCGCCGAAGGCAAGCCCATCGAAAGGCCCTGGAATGCGGAGCACCTGATCAAGTTCTTAGGAGAGGAGTAGCCTCCATATCCATGTAAATTATCATGATTGTAATCGGCACATCGTGCCTAGTCTTTTGTAATAGCTCAAATATATTGTGAATATGCCAGCTTTCTTAAAACAAGTCATGGCTCCTTATTTTGTTACCAATGAAGAAAGTGTTCCGCTCTCGGCCCTCGGATGGAATCCCGAGCCAGAACAGCTTCTCTCACAAGCTTATGGTTCGGCCCTCAGACGAAATCCCGAGCCAGAACAGCTTCTCTTACAAGCTTATGGTTCGGCCCTCGGACGAAATTGCGAGCCAGAACAGCTTCTCTTACAAGCTTATGGTTCGGCCCTCGGACGAAATCCCGAGCCAGAACAGCTTCTCTCACAAGCTTATGTTTCGGCCCTCGGACGAAATCTCGAGCCAGAACAGCTTCTCTTACAAGCTTATGGTTCGGCCCTCGGACGAAATCCCGAGCCAGAACAGCTTCTCTCACAAGCTTATGGTTCGGCCCTCGGACGAAATCCCGAGCCAGAACAGCATCTCTTACAAGCTTATGGTTCGGCCCTCGGACGAAATCCCGAGCCAGAACAACTTCTCTTACAAGCTTATGGCTCGGCCTGCACGCACCGTCTCTCCCCGAGAATATGTGCAGGAGCTCGGCATCGACCCCGAGCAAGGCGGGTGCCTTCTACAAGGCACCCCAACCTTGACGCTCGGCGGCGACCCTCCGCTACGCCTGCAATTGCCTTTCTCACCGGTATGGGGGCTCGGCATCCGTCCCTCGCTCGGTTGGGGCTCCTTACAGCCCCTCAACCTATGTACGAGGCGACATCCGCCAGCCACGCCCGCACCGTCTCTCCCCGAGAACATGTGCAGGAGCTCGGCGTCGACCCCGAGCAAGGCAGGTGCCTTCTCCAAGGCACCGCGACCATGACGCTCGGCGGTGACCCTCCGCTATGCCTGCAGTTGCCTTTCTCACCGGTATGGGGGCTCGGCATCCGTCCCTCGCTCGGTTGGGGCTCCATACAGCCCCTCAACCTATGTACGAGGTGACATCCGCCAGCCACGCCCGCACCGTCTCTCCCCGAGAACATGTGCAGGAGCTCGGCGTCGACCCCGAGCAAGGCGGGTGCCTTCTCCAAGGCACCGCGACCTTGACGCTCGGCGGCGACCCTCCGCTACGCCTGCAGTTGCCTTTCTCACCGGTATGGGTGCTCGGCATCCGTCCCTCGCTCGGTTGGGGCTCCTTACAGCCCCTCAACCTATGTACGAGGCGACATCTGCCAGTCACGCCCGCACCGTCTCTCCCCGAGAACATGTGCAGGAGCTCGGCGTCGACCCCGAGCAAGGCGGGTGCCTTCTCTAAGGCACCGCGACCTTGATGCTCGGCGGCGACCCTCCGCTACGCCTGCAGTTGCCTTTCTCACCGGTATGGGAGCTCGGCATCCGTCCCTCGCTCGGTTGGGGCTCCTTACAGCCCCTCAACCTATGTACGAGGCGACATCCTCCAGCCACGCCCGCACCGTCTCTCCCCGAGAACATGTGCAGGAGCTCGGCGTCGACCCCGAGCAAGGCGGGTGCCTTCTCCAAGGCACCGCGACCTTGATGCTCGGCGGCGACCCTCTGCTACGCCTGCAGTTGCCTTTCTCACCGGTATGGGGGCTCGGCATCCGTCCCTCGCTCGGTTGGGGCTCCTTACAGCCCCTCAACCTATGTACGAGGCAACATCCGCCAGCCACGCCTGCACCGTCTCTCCCCGAGAACATGTGCAGGAGCTCGGCGTTGACCCCGAGCAAGGCGGGTGCCTTCTCTAAGGCACCGCGACCTTGACGCTCGGCGGAGACCCTCCGCTATGCCTGCAGTTGCCTTTCTCACTGGTATGGGGGCTCGGCATCCGTCCCTCGCTCGGTTGGGGCTCCTTACATCCCCTCAACCTATGTACGAGGCGACATCCGCCAGCCACGCCCGCACCGTCTCTCCCCGAGAACATGTGCAGGAGCTCGGCGTCGGCCCCGAGCAGGGTGGGTGCCTTCTCTAAAGCACCGCGACCTTGACGCTTGGTGGTGACCCTTGACACTCTTCAAAAAATGGTTCTCACAAACACGGGGGCTCGAAAAACCAAAGCTCCAAGCCCGGTACCGACCCCGTGTTGCCAAAATTTCGTTAAGGTTTAGAGCGTCCGCCTTCGGCAGACACTCTGAGCCTTGTGTCGAATTATTAACCACCCTCTCACCCACGAACAACTCGGGGTTTTACGGCCTTGACCGGCCTAAATCCCGAACTGTTCGAGGGTGGCAGGGGGGCCATCAACCCGCTGCTCCCACCATCAGGGAGAAAACGCTCTGGGCCCTCGAGTGGTTCAGCTGAACCTCCTCTCGCCCAAGAATAGCTTGGGGTTTACGGCTTTGACGAGCCCGAAACCCCAAATTGTTCCCGGACGACAGGAGAGCCGCCGCACATCAGAAATATTATATTCTCTGGGCGCCCGCCTTAGGGAGGCACCCGAGTCAAATGGCTCACTGCTCAACAAATGACAAGGAGCGTGGCGGTTATATAGCCCGCTGAGGCCTCATTTATTGCGCCTGGGAATGTGAAACGGCGGAAGGCGGAACGTCGCCATAAATGATTCATGGAATACGAAACGTCGCAATTAATGACGCAACCGCGTCAGTTGCGATCCTTCGTAGATTTCACACCAACCACCCTCGGCATCCGAGGCAATCAAGGTTCCGAGAAACAAATGTTCTTATTGATTACTCATTGCTTACAACTCGATGAAGATCGATACAGATACAATGAAAAAAGAAGGCTCACAACTCACTCGCACTCGCCAGGGAACTCAAATTCAGGGCTCTTATTACGCTCGGTTGGGCCGACCAGGGAAGACACTCCCGCCACTGAGCTCCCCACATCATCCGGCTGGGCCTCAACCAGCGAGAACGGCAGCGACCGCCCCGGGGTGGAGTTGCTCGCCTCTTCAACTAGGCCCGCACCCAATATGAGCTTCAGCCGACGAACCTCGAATTCTTTCTCCATGACGTCCTCGCGAAGAAAAGACTCGGAGGCCGAGCGCCCACTAGAGGTACCCGAGACCGACCAGTCCGTCTCGATGACCCTCCAGTCCCGGTCGGCCATGATTTTTCTCAAACGGGCCACCTCTAGGCCGAGCTCCCTTGACTTGTTCAGAAAGTAATTCTTGGCAGCCTCTCGGTCCCGAGCCAACTTTCGTTGACGAGCCAACGTCTGCCAAAAGAAAAAACAAGTGTCACAAAAACGCAAGTGTTGAAGGGTCGGCACAAAAAGTATATTTCATTTCATCTCAAAATTTTCATACAAAAAGTCGCGGTGGCCAGTCCGCCGAAGGCATTTACATAAAAAAAAAACAAAAACAAAAACATCTATTCTTGGGGGTCGGGTGGCACCTCTTCATCGCCTTGGCCTTCCTCGGCGCCATCGCCGCCAGGGGTCGGAGGCAAGTCCGGCTTCCATCCGAAGGAGAGGTGGTCAACGTTGCACTCGGGGTAGATGTACCTAAAATGGGACTTGTCCTGCTCATACGCCTCGTCCTGCGCTGCCACCAAGGTCTCCCCTAAAACTCCCTCCAAATCCGCCACGGCCTTCTTCGCTTTGTCCTTCTCAGCCGCCTCAGCCGCGACCTTCTTCAACAGATCCTCTCGGTCCTGCTTATGAATCTTAACAAGAGACTCTAACTGAGCCTCGTGAACGAGCACTTGGTCCCGGGCCTCCTTCAAGTCATCCGTCGCCTTATTCAGCTCCCGAAGGTACTTCTCTGCCTGCTTCCGCTCGTAGAGAATTTCCTTCTCCAGGCACTTGTGGACATGCTGGCCGTGGAGCATCGCCTGTTTCAAAGAGATCAAGGTTAGTGATAATTACAAGCCAAGTCAACAAACAGACCTCGACCGACTTACCGAGAGATTGGCTTGGGCCCATCGCATATAGGCTTGGTCGGCCGTCTGCGTCACCAGGGCCATTCCATCACGCTCGGTGATGGCCTTCGAGACGGGTCCATCGAGGATAGTGTCCCCCTTCAAAATTGACCAGTCGGGAACGAAAGGCATCGTAGCCATCCTCCCAACCAGCTTCGCGGTGCCTGGGCGTACAGGGGGAAGCTGTTGCGACGGGGCTTCCATGGTCTTCCCCGAGCCGCCCGCTACTTCTCGAGCCGACTTCGACGTGCGGGAGGGGTGCTGATGGTGCTTCTTCTGCTTCTTGGCCGGCGATTGCCCCTCGGGCACTGGAGGAGGCGCCTGTGAGGTGCCTCCGGCTTGCGGAGCCTGGGTGGCCAACTTCTTCCTCTCGGCCGCTAGGCGATCCTGCTCCTCCTTCTTCTTCTTCTCCAACCTCGTCTTCTCGACCGCGACGAGCAAAATCTTCTTGGCTTGCGCCTGTTGTGCCGACATCCCCACAAAAAGATAAGAAAAGAAAGGCTAAACGTTAACACGAAGGCAGGAAGATGAACAAATATGGAAAGAAACATACTAGGGTCGGCGAGACTCAGTCCGGCCCTCGCTAAGTGAATCTCGGTCACACGGGGCCATGCAATGCTGTGACCCCCAACTATCGCCTCAACCGTCTCCCACTCCTTGGCAGATAATTCGCTCTTCTTCGGGGGCTTGCGCTTCGGCTTTACGAAGTTCCACTGGGTCGGAATCCCCCATGACCCTTCGGTCTTAACGACAAAGTACTTGTCCCTCCAATTCTTTATCGAATCCGGGTGGCCGTGCACCACCTTCTTGTACGGCCTCGGTGAGAAGTAGAATACCCCCTCAATGTCTCTGAGCGAACCAATTCCGAAGATGGCCCGAAAGTACGACAGTCTCGGCTTCACCCCCTTCTCTTGGCATTTCAGAATGAAACAAACAAGATGCTTCCAAGAGTTCGGGCCGTACTGCATGGGGCACAGTTCCGCCCAGTTCAAGAACCTCTTCACAAAAGGGTGCAGGGGCAGCCTCAGTCCCGAGAGGAAGGTGTCCTCTGGGAACATGCAGAAGCCCGGGGCCAGAACTGTGGTAGGGCGGATACCTGGGCTCGGAAGGAGGAGCTCATACTCCCGTGGAATGTAGTAAGCAACCCTGATGATGTTGAGATACTCCGATCTCAGGATGCTCGGGGTGTTATCCGCGCGGATCTTCGTCCGAGTGTCCTTGCCCGGCACGGGAGGGATCGGTTGGATATCCTTGATGTCGTCAGAGTACATGCGTATCGACACGGGATTCCGGAAGGTGACTGGGGGAACATCGAGACCCGTCCTCGGCGCGTCCTCGTCGGGCGAAGAGGGACTTTGGGGAATAATCATGACTCTCTTCTTCCGACGTGGTCGAGGCTTGCGCTCGGGGGAAGGCGTCGACAAAGGTGGTAGAGGAGGAAGATCTTCTCCGACCCCCGCTGTCCCCTCGGGCATGCTCTGACCGGCCTCCTGCTCACCAACCTCCTCTTCTCCCTCGCCTTCCGCATCAACCTGCTCGTCTTCATCCCCCTCTTCATCATCATCACCCGCCTCTTCATCATCATCACCCGTCTCCTGATCCGTTTCTTCCTCATCCTCATCCTCGCTGTCCCCCATGTCCTCCTCACCACCCTCTTCCATGGGCTCCTTTCCCGGCCTCCTCGACCTCAACGGTTGCACCACAAAGACTACATCATCACCACCGTCTGAGCCAGGGTCAGAAAGAACCTCCTCTTTCAACTTGTACTTACCCAGGGACGAGGACGTTTCCAACTCCGACTCCTGCCCAGAGCGACCGGATGAGCTAGCCTCGGATCCAGACTGAGTTCGCGACATGGCTAAAAGAAAATTACTAACCTGATGCGTGGAAAGTTACTTTCGCTAGAAGATCCGCCGACGGCGATTAAGATTCCTGCTCTTGCTGAAGATTGGAAAGTGAGTAATGAAAATGTAAATAAAGAAATGAGAGGGGGGTGGGGGTTTTTAAAGAGGAAAATGACTCCTCGATTTTCGCAAATGAAGATCTAGCCATTGGATCTTATCTGATAAGATCTAACGGCCACCAAGATCTAAACAAGCTTTGATCTTTGCGCCATGACGTCAGCAATAAAGTGTGAAATTAACCCACTACCCCTTCCTCTTTGCTAGACAGGAAAAATTTCACCAAGTCAGAGGGCTCGGATAGAAGCACGAGCCAATTCCCCTTCTCTTACTCACAGAGGGGTCGACGCTCGGATGGACGCTCGAGCCAGGCCACCTTCACCTTTCTCAGTTTGGGGCTCGGAGCTCGGATCAAAGCTCGAGCCATGCCGCCTTCTCCTTTCTCAGGTGGGGCTCGGAGCTCGGATGGACGCTCGAGCCAGGCCACCTTCACCTTTCTCAGGTGGGGTTCAGAGCTCGGATCGAAGCGCGAGCCAGGCCACCTTCTCCTTTCTCAGGTGGGGCTCGGAGCTCTGATCAAAGCTCGAGCCATGCAATCTTCTCCCTTCACAGTAGGGGCTCGGAGCTCGGATGGAAGCGCGGGCCAGGCCACCTTCTCCTTTCTCAGGTGGGGCTCGGAGCTCGGATCGAAGCTCGAGCCATGCCATCTTCTCCCTTCACAGTAGGGGCTCGGAGCTCGGATAGAAGCACGAGCCAGGCCACCTCCTTTCTTAGGTGGGGCTCGGAGCTCGGATCGAAGCTCGAGCCATGCCACCTTCGTCCTTTTTAGTAAGGGCTCGGAGCTCGGATAGCAGCAAGAGCACCAATCGCTCTCCTTTTTCACTCTAAGGAGCTCGGAGCTCGGATAGCAGCAAGAGCACCAATCGCTCTCCTTTGCCTCGCTATGGCTCGGCGCTCGGATAGCGTACCGAGCACCAATCGCTCCCCCGGGACACTTGGGGGTTCGGCGCTCGGATGGAATCCCGAGCGCCAATCTCTCTTCGAGAGCTCAGTGTGGCTCGGCGCTCGGATCGCATCCCGAAACACCAAATACTCTCCTCGCTCTTCCAACTAGCGAGGAGGTCGTCTGCCGATCCAAAAAGCGCTCAACAAGCCGACCCCCCAGGGTCTCGGCCGCCGATCCCTAAACACTCGACAAACAAGCACCAACGGGTGGCCTTGACGTCCCTTCGCTCTTCCAACTAGCAAGGCGGTCGTCTGCCGACCCTTATGGGATCGTCCACCGACCCATGATGCCCGGCAAACAAGACCCAACGGACTTCCTCGACGTCCCCTCGCTCTTCCAACTAGCGAGGCGGTCGTCTGCCGAACCTTAGGGCTCGTCAACCGACCCCATGGGCTTGTCCGCCGACCCCCAGACCTCGACATACGCCCTTCTGGCTCTCCGCTCTCCTAAACTTAACCTCCCGTGCAAATCCAACGAAGGGTCCCTTCCTCCTACCCCTGGCCTCTTTGGGAAACAATAGATCCTACTTCTTACCCCAACATCTGCTCTTCCCCTAAGGGCAAAGAGTCACTCCCGCATGACTGATTCGCCCAGCCCCACGGGAGCGTGGGGCTTGTGATGTGGGTCAGGAATAAACGTGGCTCATCCTGAGCCACTGGATCCCCTCAGGATACGCACTCTTTCTGATCCTTCAGATTTGCCACGTCAGTGCCGGAAAACTGCTCGGAGCTCTGCCACGTCAGACCGGAAACCACTCTGGTGCCTGCCACGTCAGCCCTATACCGCCCGGCTTTCCACCGCTTCAGCCACTCGGGTAACCGGGTCCGGCCCAGCCCCAAACGGGTCTGGACCCGATTGGCATCCCCTATAAATACCAGACCCTCCCCCCTATCTGCAGGTAATCAATCTTTTCCACTCAAAACCCTAGTTACTGTACTCTCTCTTAGAGACTAACTAGATCGTCGGAGGGTCTGCCACCGGGATCAACCCCGGTGTTCCTAGACCGTCTGCAGGTACACCAGACCTCGGATCCAAGCCCCCTGATCCGAGCCGAGCATCCAGCCTCGCCTCACTCCAGCCTGTCACCGGTACCGCTCGGCCAGCCAAAGGTCATCTGACTAGAAGCTTTCTCCTTCAAATACAAATCGAGTAAAGAACTCACACCTGGTGCATCCACACGTCTCCCAGAAACGAACCGCATCAAAGACATTCCCTAACGTTCTAGAAGAAAAAAGAGAAGTACAATGTATAATCGGGTTACTAAATCAAACAAGATGATACATACCAAATTTATCAGCAAAAACAAATTGGTTACAAAAAAAATTAAAAAAGTTTAAGAAATTGGAATGGACCCCCCAGAAGATGAAGAAAAATTTAAAATATTAAAACAACAAACAGAAAAATTAAATTAGCTAAGATTACCTGTTAAAAAATGATCATGGATAATAGAAACAGACGCATGTGAAAATAATTAGGGAGCAGTATTAAAATTTATTGAAAAAGGAGAAGAAGAGGAAAGACTAGCCAGATATACTAGTGGATCATTCACCCAGACCCAACAAAATTACCACATAAATGAAAAAGAACTACTAGATATCTTAAAAGCTATAAAAAAGTTTGAATTATTCATAATACAAACGAAATTCACGGTAAGGACAAACATTACGCAAGCAAAGAGTTGGATTAACAGAATAATAGACTAAACTATAGCAAATAAAAGATTGAAAAGATGGAAAATGGAGTTAGCACATTACGATTTCTAAATAGAAAATATAAAAGGAAAAGATAACATCCTAGCAGACTTATTATCAAGAAACTAAACATTTCATTTTACAGGATGGAAAATAGAGTCCAGCATATAGAATATGATATAGTCTACCTAAAGGAGATTGTGGAGCAATTAAAAGGAGCATTTAACTAACTACAGCTGCAAATATGTGGTCTTCAAAGTATATTTTATCAATATATAAATGCAGAACATATTGAAAAAATGAGCGAATGGTGTGAACCTATTAACCCACAAAATACAAGTGAGATCACAAAAATAGCCACACAAAAGGGAAACTCCACATCCATACAACCTACTACCTACAAAGAGAGTTTACTCTCAGATCCTCCAAAATACTCCAAGAAGGATTTATTTTTACGCTATATTGAGAAATTATACCAGACCACTCAGGTAAACCAATTTATCAAAACTATTTCTTAACAACATATGAACAAAGTGATCATACTACCAGGAGAAAATCCAAAAATAGTGAGAGTTAGCATTGGTATCGGGTCGGATCGGGTCGGGCCCTTCACTACCCGGACCCGGACCGGTCCCCTACGGGTCAAAAAATTGGACCCGGACCCAGACCCGTGAGGACCGGGTCCGGTTCCAGGTCCGGGTCCTATTAAAATATTCCTACCCGTTCGGGGTAGGAGCGGGAGTGTGAGCGGCGAGCGAAGGCGGCGAATGAAGGATTTAGAATAGAGGAGAGAATAAAAATGCATGAGTTTTGAGTTTGAAAGATTAAGTTTTAGAATTGAGGAGGAAGGAGGAAAAGGATGAGGATAGAATATTTATTTTTATGTTGATTTTTTGGGTTTTTTTCAACAGGTCCAGGTTCGGGTTCGGGACGGGTCTCTTTTGAGCAAACCCGGACCCGGACCCGAAAGTATAACGGGTCCCATTTTAGGACCCAGACCCGGACCCGGACCCGGATAGGCCGGATCGGTTCCGGTCCATTGTCGGGTCCAGATCGGACCCGGATTTCGAGTATTTATACCAATGCTGGTGAGAGTATTGTTCGAATGCGTATACCCATCTCGAGAATGTGAAGAACTTAGCCAGTTACCAAAAGAAGTATATAAATCAGCTAAGAGTTATTTTGGTCTTACAAAGGCATCCAAAATATATGTCTGGATATTTTCCGCTATTCCAGAATTCCTTGAAGAAGATGAAGAACTACCAGCTGAACATATTATAAAGATAGGGATGACTAAACAAATCCTGTTTGGAGCAACCAATATTATACCATATAAAAATAAAGAATTTGAAAAACTGATCCCAGAAAAAAGAGCTACGAAATTTAGAACAATGAATTGTGAACTGAAGGACATACAAAATAGAGACAATAACATATGGATCTAAGATAGCCCTGACCCAAAAAATTAATGATTTACAACATAGCAAAGATTAAACAACCACAGTCAAAGAAAGAAGTCTTTGACAGCTGGTACCGAATTCTGCATAAAGGAGCCATGATAATGACAGAAGAGACAGCTGTCCACTACTTGTAGATTGATGACGATGGAACCACAGCATGAATGCGGACAATGCAGAAAATAAAAAAGGAAAGGCTGACGAAGAGCTATTTCTGATGTGAAGCACATGAAGATGTTGGCAAAAAAAGAATATTTAACATAATCAGTGACGTAATTAGCACAATTATTTATTTATGGTGTAATCAATGATGTAATGAGAACAATAATTATAACTGATGTAAAGCCATCCATTCTTCTATAAAAGGGGAGGCTGGGTAAGAAAGAATGCAGACCATCTAGTAGGAAAGAAATTCCATATAAGTTTATAAGAAAAGTTTGGTCTGTAAGGAAATTGAGAGAAATAAAAAATTGTCTTTCTATGAGTTCTGCTACAAGATCTTATACAAAAAAAAGGTATGAAAAACTAATATTTCTTACTTATGGAAAGTTTTGTAAGGCTCTCCCTGAAGGATCTTGCAAAAATACCCATTTGTAACCTTTTATAGTTAGACTGTACACTTAGTAGTAGGAAACGAGCTAGGTTGTGGTTGCCTGTATTGAAGTGCTATTAGTTGTTCCAGACGTATGTCTAGGATGAAGCTCTCTTGAAAGCATAGTAGTCCTGAGATGGGAGGAATGTAAAAAGAGCACTGAAATCGGGGTGCATACCAGTGATATTTTATCCACTAGTTGTAACTTGTACAAAGCAGCTCAAAGAGGTTTAACTAGATCAGAAGCATGATGGACCGTTTTGTTTTGATTTTTAGGGTATCCTTAGAAATCTCTCTGTACTCCTGATTTTATAATTGTTTTTTTTGCTAAAAGGGACTAATGGATAATAATAGTTTCAATGTTGCCTCAGAAAATTTTGAATTAATGATTAATTACCAAGGAAGTGATAGAATGCTAGTTTTTTATGTTTATTATCCTCATAGAGTAACAAGCGTGAATGATTCTTATGAATTCAAATTATTCTTCTTTAGTATACAACGAGTAATAATTATAACAATAAATCAAATAAATCCTGGAGAAAGTAGTAATATAAATGTCCAAATAATTGATGATCTAACTTTTTATGAAAGATCTGTATTATTTTATGAAAATGGTGAATTTAGTAGTTATATTTGGAGCCCTACTACAACATACAAACAATTTCTAGAAGAAAATGAACATATTGAAGAAGGAAATAGACATATGGAAGAACTCGAAGAACCCCCGTATGATAGTAGTAGTGAAATATCTGAGATAGAGTCAGAATCTATGAGAGAGATTGAACTCATGCTTGATTACTTTAATATTTTTGAGATAGAAAATGCACATTATTTTGAATGAATATTATTTTGCAGAAAACTATCATCTTAGAAGTTTTCTTTGATACTCTGTTTTCTTCTATTTTCAAGTGATTTCACGCTTCACAACCCTAGTGGTATCAAAGCCTTGTTTCTAAGTAAGTAATTCTCATATGGTTTTCTCAAAATATTTAGTACAATTTAAGTAGTAAAAAAATTGAATAGATAAGATAAATAGAAAATATTACAAAAATAAATTTTAAATTTGCAGAAAGATCACACATCCTATAGAAAAATCTATAGGATAGGAAGCATAGAATATTAATTAAAAACTATCCCTTTGTTGCAAATATTTTGGCTATTGTCCTCTTTTTTGCATTTTTTCAAATTTAGTCCTAAAAAAACAATTAACTCAAAGCCAGAAGGGTTATACTTGACTAGTAATTTGCACGGGTGATGCACGTCTTAATAAATAATTATTTTTAAAGTATATATATCTCTATATAACTAGTAATTTACACGTGCGATACACGTCTTAATAAATATATTCTCTTTTCCTTAACTTTTCAAATTGGCTAGTTTTCCAAATGCTACTGTTTTATCTTTATACTCACTCTACTTATAGATATGGTAAAGTTTGGGATATCAGATTTAGAAGAGATCTGTCTTTGCAACAAACTCATGATTTCAATGCTCTTCTTTATTTACTTAATAATTATGAATGGAAACCAGGGAATGCTTTAAATGGAGGGAATAATTCTGGGTTTTTTACAGTAAAGTCTTTTTTATAACTTTCTAAATGTTGGAGGTGAGATTTGTCCTTTTTATCGATGTATTTGGCAAAATGTGGCTCCTCTTAAAGTAAGAATTTTAGTATGGCTTACGGTTCATAATAAACTTCTTATAGTTGATAATTTAAACAAAAGAAATCTTGCTATTGGTCAAAAGTGTGTATTATGTTATTCCAATGAGACTGCTTTTCACATTTTTGTCAAATGTTCTTTTGTTAAGCAAGTTTGGATTATTCTTAAATTGGCTTTTAAATTTAAAGGTTTGCCTTCTTCTATTAAATGTTGGTGGGGTTTATGGAGATTGAAAAGAATCTCTTATAATATCAGAATGCAATGGGATATGATTACGACGACTTTAATTTAGGTAATTTAGAAAGAAATGAATAGTAGATTTTTTTTTGGAAGAAATATAATGATATTATTAACATTCTTGATTCTATTTTTTGTCTCTTTTTTGTCAGAAATCCTTCCTCGTTTTAAGAAGGCAAAAGTTGATCTCGCTGGTTTCATAGATGCCTGCAAATCTTTTATTCCATCTTCAAGTAATGTTACTCCCGCTAATAATCCTTCTCAAAATGTTCAAAATACTGCTATTGCTGCTGCTATTACAGTTGGTTCTGATGTCATTATCAATGATGCTTCTGATGATTCTTTTGATGCTTCTGATGCTTTTGAAGATCCTTCTGATGCTGTTTTTACTGATATTAATTTGATCCTCCCTCTGATACTACTATTATTATTATTGAAGATGAAGATGAAGGTTAGACTTGTCACACCCCGCTTCCTGTTATACGGAAACACAGGCACGAAACTGAAGCCCAGCGAATGATATAAGTATGTCAACTCATATCATGCATAAGTTGTACATGACCAATATAATAATAATAATCACAAGAACACTAATAGCATGAATAACCAATATCTGAGATATAAGAACTTACAATAAGTCCGAGAATGTACAATGTAGTGAATAGTACCAAGATCATTCAGTATTCCATCATCTGTACCTGTATAAACATTAACTCAAAGGAAAGAGGAAGAGAACCCGTTTGAGCAAGCTATCAGCTGCAAGTAGTGGCAAGCAGTTAAACAATGAAAGAACAATATATCAAGAACAAGAAGTTTGAATGATATCAGAGTCAATAAATAACAGGCGATAACATGATCAAGAAAACAAGGGGCTGTAAACAATAGTCGATAATGCAATGATCGATAAACAGTAAACAATAATGCAATGATCGATAATCAATATTCAATAATCAATGATCGATAAACAATATTCAATAATCAATGATGCGAGTGTCGATGCTCAGTGTCAATCTTATGTCTATCAATCTTTTATTAATCTATCTAATACACGCAATCCTGCGTCTCATACCACACCTTCGGGTGCATACAATCAAGTGAACGTTTCGACTATAGTGGTGAATCTTATAGGTTCATGTACTCGGCAACAGTAATCAGTAACAGTAAAGTACACGATAGTTGGAATACCGTAATCAGTAATTCGCAATCAATCGGTAAAACATTAATCAATATCAGTAATCAGTACGGGAAACACTGACCCTTCCTTCGAGTATAGTCTCCTATAATATCCACTACTAAGTCGTTTCTATTTTTATCCCGGCTTGTCATTATTTTATTACAATGAATCATGCATATGCAATCGATGGAACGATGTTAAGAAATGGTTTCAAGGAGGTATCAATGAATGTACAATGAACGGTATGTTGTGCAATTCTTAAATGCAAAGTTTAACACATTATATTTAAAAGCATGAAAAAATACAATTCTAGACAGCAATACGTTGATGTACGAAAACTAACTTTTCCACTTCTAAGGAAAAGCGAATCAGGTTCCGTTAGAAGTTCTTGAAACTAGACTCCCTAACGGTTCCATCTCATATTCAGATGATACATTACGATAACAGTAACTATGTCTACTGGTTGATTCTTTATGAGTCTAGTGTTCAGACAGCAACTCAGTATCAAGTTATTATATGTATAATTTGACTAAAAACTTAATTAAAATTCTTACAAAAATTATAATTTAGTTCTTGGTACTATTAATTAACATTCTTGAAAATCTCAGGTCATAATACTCAAGTTAATCTATTGTTTCAATTAGTTGAACATGACAATGTAATTATAAAACAACGAATCTGGAATTACGACAGTACAGTGGTAGAAACTGCATGTTTGACAATCTATAAGGCAAAATGAGGATCCATCAGATGTTCTAGAAACTAGATACAGTGTGCTACAATTTCTATTTAATAAGTTCTAGATGATACCAACAGTAACTTGGCCGAATTCTCACTCCAAGTTGGAGCAACAGCAGGCCAGAACCATTTATGTTGATTTTAACGATTTTCCTTTACAAGTGTATAGTTTTATGGTTAAAATTGAGCATACAATTACATCTAGAAATCATCATGGTTCCTATTATTAACATGACGAACATTAGTATTTTAACGATATTAAACTACGAATATGATCATATGCAAATACAGTTCATTTGATCATTTTTCTTCTTATGCTCTAGTGTTTCAAATTTACGTTTGTGAAATGGGTGTATCTATAAACGGTTTCATGAATTTCTAAGACATATTGGGTGGATAAAATTTGAATGAGACGATGAATGATGCCAATTTAGGATTCAACAATATATAACGATAATGAGTAGAGAAACAACATGGGTAAAAGATGAGACTACTTGCGGATATCAAGAAGAGTGCTTGCACATGAATAAACAAAAGTGTGCAAGAAATGCTTGTCTGTTACGATGCGACGATTACGACGGGAAGCTACGGTAATAGCGACAGCAACAACGGTGCAAAACAACATACAACAACAACAACAAGAACTATGGCAGGAACGACGTCATGATGACAGCGAGCAAAATAGTAAGGACGAGAGCAGCAACAAGCAAGAGAGCAACAACAATAGTGAGTACAACAGCAGCACTAAGGGCAGCGACACAACACACGGCCCGGCAACCCACAGCAAGAGACGGCAACCAAGGCAGTGGTTGCGTGCAGTGGCAGATGATGGTGGTGTTGCGGTGGAAGCGCAATGGGGAGAGGAAGCAGCAGGGATGGTTGGCGATGCTCGATAAGGAGTCGGGGCGTCGATGCTGGTGAGCGGTGGAGAAGAGGCTAGCGAGGAGAAGGAGGCAGAGACTGCAATGGGGGTTGTTGACAGTCGCGGTGATGGCGGTTGGCGACGACGACGAGGTGGTCGCTGGCGACGAGGGCAAGGCAAAGCAGCGCTGGGTTGCTGCGAGGGAGGCAGGGAGGTTGATGGAGAGCGATGGAGGCAGGAGGCCAGAGATCAGGGTGGCCGTCGGTGGTAGAACGACATTGGGGGCTTCGGGATGCGGTGGCTTCGAGGCAAGGCGGTGATGTTGCGGTTGAGGGAGGCAGCAACGGTGGAGAGTCGGCACTAATGGCGAGGTGGTAACGAAGGGTGGCAGCGGCGGTAGGGGTGGAGATAACGAACGGTTATGGTGCTGTCAAGGGGGTGCGACGCGGGGGCTTCGGTTGATTGAAGAAGGTGATTGGGTGGCATTAAGGAGGTGGTCGCCGGTGATGGCGATGCAGTGGCAGTGGTGCGAGGGCGAGCGGCAGGGCGTCGCCGGTTGGAGGAGATGGAGAGGTGTGACGAGTTCGAGAGTCTCGCAAGGGAAGGAGGCGTTGTAGTGGTGGTTGCGAGGTGAGGGCGTGATGGAGATGAGAGTGGAGTGCTGGCAATGGGGGAGGAGCGTTCGAGGAGGGAGGAAGGCGATGGTGACGGGGGTGCTCTGTTTCGGAACAGAGGAAGAAGAAGGAGAAGATATATCTCTACTACTATAATGGGAGAAGGCCTTAGTGTAATTTGTTCATCTACCAACCCATGCAACGCACGTGCATAACTATTGTAAATAAGGTTTTAGATCAAATCCAGATTAAGTCTGAATTTTTACTTTTAAAAAAACTATATTTATTAAGACGTGCATCGCACGTGTAAACTACTAGTATATAGAGAGAGAGAGAGTCGGGGAGAGAGAGAATGGGGGAGATGAATTATTATTTAATTAATAGAATATAATAATGATATTATAATTGGGGGTGATTTAATAGGTAATTGATTTAGAGTTAGTGGGCTCGGTTATGAATTTGTTTTAATAGATTATAATGGATTTGGAGGTGAAGGGATTTTGGTTGATGGAGTTTGGGTTGAGTTTGGTTTGTATTAGGATGTGGGCATCACAAGAAGATAAGATTAAAAAAATGAGTTGGGCTTCACAATAGGAATTAATTTGTGGTGTGGAATAGGAGAAAATAATAACAATTAAAATAGATTGGGCTAGGAAATAGATTGAATAATTCTAGAAGGAACAATAATTTAATATGGCTTACAACTATAGAATAGATGAATTTTTTCCCAAAATGACCCTTTTTGTGAAAGTTTTTCCACAAACGACCTGTTTTTTTTATTCCATAAACGCCCCACTTGCTTTTTGAAAAAGCGAGTCTTGGCCTTCTTTGCCCAGCAACACTCGTTTTTTGAAAAAACGGGGGGAATTAACTCACACTCGCTTTTTCAAAAAGCGAGTGTCGTTCGGGATTTAAACCCCCCACCCCCAAACAGATCTCACTATTCCTCTTTCTTCTTTCTCTACCTCTTCGCTCGCGAAACCCTAACCCATCTCTCATCTCAAATTCGTCAAAGTACCCTCGTAATTTGTGGAATAACCCATAAAATTGCTTTGGACAACTTAAAGCCATCTTCCGATAGAGGTTTAATTTGTGAGAATTTGGGTATACTTGAAGAGGAAAGCAACTTTATTGTGAAGGTATGATGTTTATTGCCCCATTATTTTGTTAATTTCATTAGGTTTTCTTTATGGGTAGATAATAACTCGCTTATTGGTATAAATTAACGTAGGTATGGATTTGGAGATTCCTATTTGGTTATACTTTGGTGGTGAAATAATTCGTGATCCAAAAATTGGTTGTTGTTATAGTGTGTTGGATCCGGAAATAGTTTGGGTACCCCGTACCATTACATTTGAAGAACTAGTTGAGAAAATATATGAAGTTACTAATTGGGATAGGAATCAATGGAATGTGAAAATTTTAGCTTGATACGCAGCAGGAAGAGGAGATGGTCAGTATTTTATGACAGTGTCCGTACCTACTGATAATGCGCTGAAGTCATTGATTGCTAGGACATTTGATCCCAATTGTGCTTGGTCTGCATTAGAGTTATATATTCAACAAATTCGAGTTGTGAATGCTCAGCCACATGATATTCCCAGTGCAAGCTTCATAAGGGTAGTACCTACACAGCAGATGAGGAGGTCTACCCCCGCTCAATCTTCACAACCAAATCCAGTATCCTCACAAGAGAACACCTTTACAAATACAACAATTCCGGATTCTGTAAATGTTGAGCTGCCACGCCAACCTAGCCCGGTTCCTGACTCTGTTCCAAATGACGGTATATTTGAACTCTTTCAAAATGCAATCTGTAACAACAGCTTATTAGACGATGTTGAAGAAGAGGAAGAATTAGACGATGAAGATGTTGATAGTGGTGAAACTGATGACGGAGACGAAGATGATGATGATAGTGGTGCAAATGTAAATCCTATGAACAACAGTTCTAATGAATTCAGAGCTACTTATAGCTACGCCAATGTTGACGCTCATGTTACCGAGGAGATGGTTGAAGGTGCTAGAGTACACCTAGTTCCACAAGAGTCGTCTGGTTCGTCCAATGTAGACGATTTGTACGTTGGACAGGAGTTTATAAGTAAGCAATCGATTCAACATGCAGTGAAGTTGTATTCTATCAAAAAACATCGTGAATTCGTAACTTTGAAATCTACACCGTCACTGTACACCGTTAAATGCAAAATGGCACCTAGAAAACGTACCATTGAGGAGATCGTGCAAGGTCCCCCCGGAGTAAGTGATGGTGGCTGTCCTTGGAGATTGCGAGCAATGGTTCCAAAAGGCGGGACGAATTTTGTGGTGAAGAAGATAGTTGGGCCACACACTTGTACGAATCCAACGTTGAATCAGGATCACCTTAAAATTGATTACAATCTTGTTTGTAATCTGATTGTTGATGTGGTGAAAAAGGATACCGGTTTATCACCGAGGTCAATTATTGAGATTGTTAAATTACAATATAATTATCAGATTTCGTATAAGAAAGCTTGGCGAGCAAAACAAAAGGCGATCGAGAGGTTGTATGGTACCTTCGAAGAAGCATACACAAAGTTGCCTTTTCTACTCACGGCAATTCAAGCAGCAAATACAGGAACCATTGTTCACTGGGATAAGTATGAGTCTAGTCCTAGCGAGGAAACATTCAAGGGTGTATTCTAGGCATTTGGTCCTCAATTGAAGGTTTCAAGTCTTGCAGACCTGTTATCAGTATTGACGGAACTCACTTGTACGGTAAGTACAAGGGTTGCTTGCTAATTGCTGTTTCCCCAGATGCGAATGATTGCTTATTTCCGTTTGCATTTGCATTGGTTGATGGAGAGAGTATAAATACGTGAACATGGTTCATGACTTGCATCCGATATTATGTCACCGATCGCACTGAGTTGTGTGTTATCTCTGATCGTCACGCTGGTATAATGTCTGCTATGGAGTTACAAAATGGAGCTTGGAACGAACCTAATGGATATCACCGTTATTGTATGCGTCATTTTGCTACAAATTTCTTTAGTAAATTTGGTAGCAAGGCTTTGCGTAAGAAGGCGAAAATTATAGCGTGTCAACGCCAACCCAAAAAGTTCATGGCCAAACTTGCTGAACTTGAAAACGTAAATGTGGAGGCGGCTAATTGGTTGAAAGAGAAGCCGGTTGAGAAATGGGCACTTTATGCAGACGAAGGTCGAAGATACGGGATAATGACTACGAACCTGTCAGAAGTGTTCAATTCAGTCTTGAAAGGAGTCCGTAGTTTGCCAGTAACAGCGATTGTTGAGACGATCTTCTTACGTCTGAACTCTTATTTTACTACTCGTCGACAGGAAGCCAGTAAACTTTTATCTGAAGGGATGATTTTTGCTCGAAGAGTACATGAACTGCTCGATAGTCGCCGTGAGAGAGCTAACGGACACGAGGTTACAATGTTCCATCATCAACCGGGAGTTTTTTCCGTGAGAACGGGTATACGCATGGTGGGTGGAGAAAGGAAGGGTGGGAACTTGCACACTGTGAATTTGGGAACGAAAACGTGCACATGTATGAAATTTCATCTATACCATATCCCATGTTCTCATGTACTGGCAGCTTGTGCATATCGTGCAATCGATCACAAGCATCTCGTTGATAAATTTTACATCGTTACTTCATTAGCACAAACATACGGCCCATTGTTTCAGCCTATTCTAGATCCAGCATATTGGCCTATTATTGATGGACCAAAGATAGTACCTGATGCCAGTTTGCGACGTAAAAGGAAGGGCAGGCCTAGAACTACCAGATTCCGCAATGACATGGATGTGAGAGATAGGTCAAGTCGTGGTATGGGGATGAAATGTTCAAAATGTGGTTTACAAGGACACAATAAGCGGCGATGCACTAATTGTGGAACTCAGAACATTTAACTATTGAATGCTTGTACTTTTTAATTTGGACTTTGTAATTGTACTAAATTATGTCGATAGAGATGACAAAGTTTTTTTTTGAAAATTCGTTTGTAATTTTTGTTGATGTCCTGGTGTGTTTGTTGCGTTATGAGTATCGTAATCTAACTTAAAGATTTCATTAACATAGGTAAGACTCGCTTTTCCAAAAACCAAGTCTTATACAGAACACCGCGCTTTCTCAGAAAGCGAGTCTTTTGCCTGTAGATTTTTTTCAACAAGCTAAAGACTCGCTTTCTCAGAAAGCGAGTTTGGCATAAAGAAGCGCGGTGTGTGGGAAAGCGAGTCTTCAATCTGCTACCAAAAAAGAATACAGAGCTAAGACTCGCTTTTTCAAAAAGCGAGTTTAGGTCTGAACACCGCGGTTTTTCAAAAAGCGACTGTTGAGTTTGCTTGATTCCCAGAGGCTTCAAGATCTCTGGGATGCCAAATGGTGTAGACTCGCTTTTTGAAAAAGCGGGGTATTTATACCCAGACTCGCTTTTTCAAAAAGCGACTGTTGAGTTTGCTTGATTCCTAGAGGCTTCAAGATCTCTGAGATGCCAAATGGTGTAGACTCGCTTTTTGAAAAGCGGGGTATTTATACCCAGACTCGCTTTTTCAAAAAGCGACTGTTGAGTTTGCTTGATTCCCAGAGGCTTCAAGATCTCTGGGATTCCAACTGATGTACACTCACTTTTTGAAAAAGCGGGGTATTTATACCTAGACTCGCTTTTTCAAAAAGCGAGTCTTGCTCTGTATGCAGAAGAACCCAATTGTTCATCTCTTGGAAAGACATCTACACCACAAACAACTCCAGCATCTCCATCTTCATTCCACAAACTACTCTAGCATCTCCATTCAACAATACAATCCAGCTTCTCAGGACAATCTACATTCCACATCTCCACAATACACATATCCAACTTAAAATGACAATCCACAAATCAATCCAATTTATCAGCACAATTCCAAAAAAAAACATAAAACCTTAACAATAGAACACCACACGCACACACCCCATACCGAATTTTGAATTTCATTGATTCCACTTTTCAAAAGTTGATTACAAGATTCGGATACAGAATAACTCACATTATAATTACAACCAAAAATAAACTAATCAAAATATGTAGTGTCTTCACGGGTCCGGGGTGAACATGTTGGGACGTCGTCGTTGCCTCTTACCTAAGGGTGATGGAGTTTTCTGTGTCACACCCTCTATTGGCTCCTCTTCCTCTTGTTGGTCCTCACCCTCTACTTGCACTTCCTCCTCTTGTTCTTCCTCAATTATAGGACGACGCGGTGGTTTACGGGCAACTCTCTTCACTCGCTTACCACGTGTATTGGTCCGATGAAAGGGAGTGTGTAAGATAACATCTAGGGTCGCCCCCTCTCCCACAGCATCAGCTTGTGCTCGACAGGACATCAGCATCTCGCGTGCGAAGTCCTTAACCGCATCGGCTACGTTGCTACTCAACACAGCTGCACATTTCTTGCCCATACTCCAAGTCTGGGCCATCTACAAAATATAATAAGTTGGACTTTGTAGTTCCAGTTCAAAAAAACTAAAAAACTTAACAGTACTAAAAAACTTACAATCGTACGAATAGCCGATGCCTTTGGTTGAAACATAGGCAAATGCATTGAATGTACATCTACTGGTTCTGCTGCCGGTCGACGTATAGGCATTACCATGCCTGCTGGAGTCTGCCCTGTCGGAGAGATGTACCGCCTTGTCATCCTCCCATACCAACCCATATAGTTCTCGTGCATTGCTAAGTCAAATGGAGGAATGTTCTAGATGATTTCATCGAACCTTTGTAGATTCCATCTCTCCACATATGTCGAGAAGCTTGCCGCCCAATTATGACCTGTCGTACGACCCATTCCAGTAATTTTATGAATATCCGCATTGAATGGTTCGGCTACTGGAATCGCCTGATGCAGACCAAACTGTCGTAGCACTTTGTTCACATAATAGAACTCGACAGTGCTGAAGTTGATCAGTGGTGCTTTTGTTAGCCAAAGATCTCGCCTATACAGGGAAATGGGCGGTAGTCGAGCTAGACGCTCCTCCGTGTAGGGCATCCATACTACGCAGTTATCTGCCAACCTGTCCAACTCATCACGGAAGTAGGTCAGGCACCTATTCGGGTTGGCAGTCCAAGTAAGGTTACCGGACCAGTACACACCAAGAGGAGGTAGCATGTACTGGTCCTCAGGGAGATGGATCCAGTTGGGTGATTGTTTCCTAACTACAGGACGTCCAACATGGATACGCTCCCAGCTCCACACTTGAAGCAATATCATCGGGCCATTCATCTGCACGGACCCGAGACTACACAGGCACAAACTCCTGTAGAGGGATGCTAAGGCAGCACTACCCCAACTGTACTGGCCGACTCGTCCAAGGTCTGCAATAAGCGGGAGGTACATGAGGGGGACAGAATGGCCGCTGGAATTAGGGAACAATACACCTCCAAAAAGAGTCAGGATGTACGCCCTGCAATAGTAGTGGACCTCCTCTTCAGTCGAATCATCTGTCAATCGGTCTTTGAATTTTTCCTTTAACCACTTCAACCGAATCTGTTTCCCAATAACTGCCCCAGTCTCCACTTCGACACCAAGATATTGTTCTACTAAATATGGAGGGTCGAAGTCCATAGATCCAGTCACCGCATGCCCATCTACCGGAAGGCCTGTGATTACTGAAACGTCCTGCAACGTAACAGTCATCTCCCCAACTGAAAGGTGGAAGCTGTGGGTCTCAGGACGCCATCTCTCGAGGAGTGTTGTAAGCAGTGGCCGATCGCACTTGATGCCGCTCATCAGTGCAATACCGTAGAGTCCGCAATCCCGTAAGATTTGGTGAATCCGTGGGTGCATAGGGAGTGGATGACCCCCACGGAATGTACACTCCTTCGAATCGCCCTCCCACACATCTCTAGAACGATGGTGCTACTGAAGAGTAAGAAGAGCGGGGTCGAGGGGACCCGGACCTCCAAGGGGAATAGTAGATGAAAGAGGGGCCGGGGACGAAGTACCAGCCACATTTGGGTTACTTGGGACCTGCAAAACAACATTTACATCAGCAAAGAAATATATCATTTAATTATATGATAATGAAACAAATCGAATGCAGAAAATTATAAGCTTACATTAGTCCGTTCGGTGCGACCACGACGACCACCACGTCCACCGCGTGGAGGTGGGCCAAAAGATGTACGTGGTCCATCGCCACGATTGGGTCTACTACTAGAACCTACCTCCACATGTCCCCTAGTCCGTGACATTTTTCAAAAAATAAGAGTATCCTACAATGTGGAGCGAGCAATCATTATTAACAATACCAAAATATAAAACCAAGAAATATAGAACACATACGAACATCTATAACTATTATAATGGGAGAGTTGAGGTTCACAAACAAATAAACAATTTTTTATTCTTTGGTGTATGTGTGTCAACACGTGCAGCGCACGTGTTAGTAGTTTTTTTTGTCCTCGTCAGTCCCCCTCCACGTGCATCGCATGAGCATTATACTACATTTTCCCTTTTTTGTCCTTTTCATTCCCCCTACACGTGCATTATACTAGTTTTGATTATTAATAACTATATCCTGATTTTACTCACAAATTCTACATTTAACCACCTTTTCAAAAAGTAGAGACCTCCACCTCAATCGACTATCCGAATTTTACACCCTAAATACCCATAAATTTTATACCGAATTTTACACATTTTCAACGACGATGCAAATTGTACCTCCAATAATATCAACCAATTTCTAACTAATTAATTCTAAATATATATACAACATTAGAAAATATAGAGTTTGAGAAATATACCACAATCTTCACGCAAGAATTGAACCACGAGAAACACCCCCAAATCGTTCAACCCCCTTTTTGAAGAACGCCACCGCAATCACCAAAAAATCAAAAGAACCAGCAATTTCAAAGTGGGCAATTGGACTGGAATGAGATAATGAAGAATTTAGGAGTTATTCGACAGCTAATTTGATGGAATAGGGCCTTAAATCGAAGAATTCCGACGATGGGTTAGGGTTTCGCGAGCGTAGAAGGAGAAAGAAAGAGGAATAGTGAGATCTATTTGGGGGTCGGGGGTTTAAGTCCCAAACGACACTCGCTTTTTGGGTTAATTCCCCCCGCTTTTTCAAAAAGCGAGTGTTGCTGGGCAAAGAAGGCCAAGACTCGCTTTTTGAAAAAGCGAGTGTGGTATAATCCATCACGCTTTTTCAAAAAGCGAGTCTTAGGTTTCCAATTTTCTGAGCCCTAAGACTCGCTTTTTGAAAAAGCGTGATGGATTATACCACACTCGCTTTTTCAAAAAACGAGTGGGGCGTTTATGGAATAAAAAAAAACAGGTCGTTTGTGGAAAAACTTTCACAAAAAGGATCATTTTGGGAAAAAATTCAGAATAGATTGGGCTTGATAAAATAATACTAATTATCAATGTATGCAATAGAGTTTAAAAAAAACAAGGAGAAATAAAAAAAATAAAATAAAATACAATAATAGAAAAAAAATAAAATACAAATTCATATAATCGAAAATGGGGGTTACAAGACTGCTCTTCAGGGTAATGCTCTAAGTGATCCACATGTTAACAATAACTTACATTTGGAAGATTTGGAGGAAGATCCTATCTCTACTACTATTACCTTAAACTCGAATGTCTGCCTATCAACATGAGTATATTACCGGAGTCCTAGTTCAGTCCATTTAAGCATCATATGAAAACACACAGTCCAATGTTAATAGGGATAATGTTGTGATCTTAGATCCTTAATATGGTGTACTTTTTATTTTCTGTTTTTGGGTCTATGCTTTTTTCTTCCTCATTAGAGGATGGGATGTATGTATCCCTTTTGCGACTTCTTCGACGTAGATTTTCTGAACCTATCTTGGTTAGTTCTGTATGACTTTTTTTGGTTTTATTTTGGCTGGAGTCGTGCGATTCTATCCTTTCTATCAAAAATAATTTATAATGCAATTTATAATTTGTATGACAATAGAGAATAAAAGAATGTGAAGTCCATAAACATGAGGCATACAATCACATCTAGACAGCAGCTATAATATTAAAGATATTCGACACAAATCATACGTCCATGACAATTACTCAATCGGTAATTATAGTGTACACCAACTTAACCTGCTCATATGTATCTGAATTCTCAGCTCAAATTCACGCTGGCGTCAGTAATCTATTTTGACAAATTAAACCTCCAAAACAAGTTTAAATTTGAAAAGAAAAACATGCATTGATCGATAACGTATAAAATGCCACATCCAGAAAACAAAAGACCGCCTGGTCATAAAACTACTGATACCACCGGTTTACACTTGTAGCAAAACGCCATGTACACCAGGCCAGGCTGTTCATACAGTTACCTGTATCCCTAAAACCTAACTGTTTAATACCAACTTTATGGTATTCGCATTATATTTCATATTTATTTATATATAACCTTCATAAGTACTCCAAACAACACGCATTAGTTGCCACATTTATAGAGCAACGGTTTTAGGCCTCGGCTCCAATCTTCTTCCATGAAACACTAGGCATTATCTGCGCAGTGTCGATCCGATCCTTGAACTGGATCGCAAAGTTGAGAAGAGAATCCAGAAGGGAATCTGATAGCAGGTGGGGTTGGAGGCCCAGTTCCATGAGCTTCGTGTGTTTGGCATTGTAGTAATGTTCCTCGGCCTCTACTCGAGGGTTTGGAACTGATACAGCTTGGACATCCAGACCTAGCTTTGCGCTAGCCTTGGTCACGAGGGAAGCCAGATCGTTGACTGAAAACTGCTCGGTGAATTGGTTGAACACCCGAAATTCGCCGGGGTTGGCAGGGTTTGCAATAGCCAGTTCGACGCATTGCACTGTGTCACGTATATCAAGGTAACCTCGAGTCTGTAGAGTAAATGGGAAAGAATTAAGAGATGAAGAAATGACCTCATTACCAGTATTTAAAATGATGCAGTAGGTTTTCAACAAATTAAAAGAAAATTTTGAATGGCATGTTGCACACAAACACAAGACACAGATAACATATGGCACAGACACGAAGACGGCATTTTTCAAAATAATAGGATCCAGGGACACGGTTTATATATTTACTAGCTACATTCTTTTCTATTAAATTTATAGGAAGAATTTTATCATAGTAGGCTATTAGCTATATAAACCATTAAATGTTGATTGGAGTTAGTATGGGGTGTGGAATATTGGATTTGCTTCCAATTACTAAAGGCTATGAGTTTCTATGCATCAAGCTGCACTGCCACATACATATTGGTGGTTTTTTATTAATTTCAAGCCTCTCTTTCACAGACCTCTTTCATTCCTCCCCCTTTCACTGATGGTTCGTCCATTGCAAAGGTTACCAAGACAAATCATAATCACGGATCAGACATGCCAATCAAGTCAGGTCTTGACCCGGGCATGGATTTGACATGTCAATATATATTGGGCAAGCGTTGGTGTTCAGACGTGTAACATGAGCATGGACCCATTCTGGAGTATCAGCGCAACTTAGATATATGTTTTAAGGCCGACCTGAACCTTTACATAATGGCTAATTCCTCAAATAATATTGCCTTGTGAACAAAAAGATATTTCAAGGTTTAAGGTTATGCTCAAACTTCAAACGTGAGCAGAATGGGCAAAGGCCGTCCAGAGCTCACACGATCCTAAACTATTCCATGCCCTGAACCAAATATCTCCAGCATCCAGATGACAAGGACTGCCCAGCTTCAGACTAAAAAGACTAAACATGCACGGTGGATTAGGTGTATCATCATATGTTCCTTCATTGTTTTTACTCTTTTCAGATTTTTTATTAGTTCTTGAAATTACACCAGGGTAAATATATAATAGATGTCAACTATATTACCTGGTAGGTACGACACTAGGGATGATAGCCTCGCCAATTGATTCCACTAACTAGAATTTTAGTACATTGCACATTCCAACAACTTTGAGCAATGATGTATGGCACACACCTCTCTAACAGTCAAGTTAAAGATTTGCATGCACATGCAAAAGCACATGGTATTCCTTCCATAATTCTGCTAACAATTTGATACACATACTACGAATCAATGCAACTATCAAGCATTGAAGCTTAATAATGTCTCGATCACTCTTTATAGTTCTAAAAATTATTCTAAAATTGGATCAAAATTACTAATAATATAAGGGGTTCAAATAAAAAGCAGGATAGGTGACGGAGCGACAAAGCTTCATTCACAACCTATGTAGGGATTCTTAGCGGAATTAGCTATTTTATGAAGGTGTCCCTTAGCTACTATTTACATTTTTCATGCTTTTTTTGTCATTTGTTCTACTGTAACTGATAGCCTGCCGAGTTTCTTCTTATATAAATTAAAAATTGTGAACATACTCAACAAAATTCTGATATTCCTTTTTATTAGTTTCTTTTCCCAGGCATATAATTTTTATTCTCTAGTATTTAATATTTCCTAGTAATTATCTATTGCAATAATAAGTGAACATGAACAATCGAACACCTTAGCAACGCTTTTATTTTAGATTGAGAATATGCAAAAGATAGTTAACCCACAAATCAAAATACGTAATGATTCGATATTTCCTAAACCCCATGCTCAAAATGTAAAAAAGTGCAGAACAGTGATAACATAATAATCAAATATAACTAGATGCGATTCAGAATTCTGTGCATCTAAAATGTGTAGTTAATCCTTCTCTAGATTAACTCGACTTGAAATCAAAGAACTAACAAGAGGCTTTATAGAAGTGACAGAAAAAAATTATAAAGCATGGCTGAAAGTCTCTTACCCGACCACCCTTTCCGTACACTGTTAGAGGGTGCCCTACAGCTGTGTTCCTGAACACAGAACCTATTAAGAGCCGTTCCAAACACCCCATCATAATCAAGTCTATGGAAAAGCTCCTCATGCATCTCAGTTTCATCCGTCCTCACTCCATAAACTACACCTTGATTTAAATCTGTCGCCCTAATGCCCCAAGCCTTGCAACTAAACGCAATATTATTTGAATCATGCACCTTGCTAAGGTGATAGAAAGAGCTAGCTTGCTTTGGATATGGCAACGTATCTGTCCTCCCATTATGAGTGATTGTAATGTATCCTTCCTCGATATCAATATTGGGGGTCCCATACTCCCCCATTGTCCCAAGCTTTACCAGATGACAATCTCCTTTAAACTCTTTAATGGCAAAAAGAACATTAAGAGTTCCAATCACATTGTTATGCTGAGTGAACACAGTCCTCGATCGGTCAATCATCGAGTAAGGTGCCGATCTTTGCTCACCAAAATGGACAGCAGAATCAGGCTCAAAAGATTTGAAGGCCTCGGAAAGGAACTCAAAGTCGCAAATATCACCAATATAGAGCGGAATAGTTTTTCCGGTGAGAGATTTCCACCTTTTGATTCTATTTTGGATAGAAGATATTGGGGTGAGTGACTCAATGCCGAGTTGATGATCAAACAAACGGCGGATTAGGGAGTCAACAATGGCAACCTCGTAACCTTTGTTAGAAAGGTGAAGGGCAGTGGCCCATCCACAGTAACCATCGCCGCCAATGACCATGACTCTGTTGGGTTTGGAGCCAGGAAATAAGGTGCTTTCAGGTGAACCAGATAGCGATTGAGTTTCAATTTCCTGGCTTTTAGTGGATGCAGCAGAATAAACAACATGTGAGGTTTGAGGTTTCTTCTCCCCCAATTATATTTGGAGATTTGTTTGTTCTAAATGAAAAAAATGGGAAAAGATGAGGAGGATTTATTCAAGGGTTTGAAATAGGTTTTAAGAGGTGGAGCAGGGGTCACAGTAGAGCAGGCAGCTAGGAAGTGTGCCATTAAGCCAATGTCGTTGGATAATCTGCAATGTGTATTTTGGTAATCAGTACAAGACAAGTTTGATAATATCAGTAAATTATGCACGAATTCAATGCATTTCAGTATGTAAGGTACTGAAACTGAAAAAGCGGTCCAAATTCGCTAAATAAGTGAATTTATTTAACAAAATGAAAACAATCAATCATAGATTGAGCTAAAGTATCAGCTAAATTCTCAATTTCTCCCATCCATATGCATCTTGTAAGGTATCAAAAGACACCACACGCATACAAACAGAAATCCCAATCAACTATATCAACCACTCAGAGAAGATTATACAAAATGCACACCCAATTAACTGATCTACAAAGATAAACTAGTGCAGAAAAGTAAATAGCACAAGTGAACAACAAATACAAACCTTAAACACCGTGATTTTAGCGGTTAACCTTAGAATGTCTTTTCTCTCCTATTGAGTTATTTCTTACAATCACACAATCGGCAGCAATCTAACTCTTAATGGTCAGATTTTGTAGCTTTTATTAAATTGTAAACTCGAAACTCGAAACAATTGGTTTAGTTTGCACCAATGTAATTCACAATTGTTAATTTTGGCAGCTTATGTATGCATGTCTATGTCTATATCTGTGTCCAGCCCCCATACCTTCTTCGAAATTCTCCGTATAAAGGCCAGACTTTTTTGGTTAGAAATAAAGACAATTACCCGTAGTTAACTCAAACTAAATGAAAACAAATTGTCCTTCATCCAACCTGGGTATCACCAGAGACTTCAGCTCAAATTAGATTAGAGCAAATTGATTGTCAGATGCAAAATTCTACACTAAGAGGAGACATTGGTTAATAAGAAAATTTTCTTGATGTTGGTTCCTATTAACGAAGTCCAACTTCATTTTTTTCTCCTTGTTCATCTTGGATGACAAAAAAATATATCTTCATTGGAACGAATACAATACTTTTAAATGATTAAATACATATGTTGTTTCTACAAAAAAAAGAAAGTAAAAGGATGGAAATATAATATGAACTGGCCAAAACATAGGAACACGCTTGATAGAGGGAAGAGAGGGTTGGCCTTGTGTTCATGCATTATGCAACTTCATTGTCAACTAATCTCAACTTCAACTAACATAAGATTTTTCTCACGACACCAACTAATGGCTTGTTTTGCAAATGTTTCGCAAGTTGAAATATGGTAACAATATCGAAACAGGCCCCACAACTTCTTGATTTACCAAGTTATGCAGGCTCTATAAGAATCAGAGAGAAGAGAATGGTTGTATTTAGGGGTGGCAAATGGGACGGGTCAACCGGCGACCCGCACGTTGAACGCGGCCCGTGAAACAACTTGGCAGGTTCGGGTCGAACCCGGTGAACAGTAATGGGTCGACCCGGGTCGTCAAAAACGCGAATCCAACCCGTTAAACCCGGCCCGCAAACCCGTTTAAAAAAGCCCAACCCGCGGGTCGATCCGCGAGTTTCGAACCGTTGGACCCGTACGGGTCGACCGTTGACCCGCGGGTCAGCGGCCCGTTGGGGGGGGGGGGGGGGGGCACTGTTCAACAGAACGGTATTTTGACCATTATTTTTGTTTTTTGTTTTTTTTGGGGTTTTTTTTTTAGCCTATAAATACCACTCAAAATCCCATTAAAAAATCACACCTTACTCTCTTAGTCTCTCTACTATTATGCATCATTTCTAAGGAAATTTTCAACAATAGTAGTATTCAACAAGCAAGCCTACAACGAGGCATATACACAATCAATTTTCGATCGTATCGAAATCAAAATTCAATGTCTTCAACTCTCTTCAACCCTCGCCAAATCTCCTTCAAGCTCTCCTCAACCCTTCAATTGCGGAATCGGCAAAGCGCTTCTTTCTAGTTCTATTCTATTCTTATTTTCACGGTTTATTTTACATACGCGTATTCCACGGTAAACGGTATCAAAATTTCATACCTCTCTCGTTATATTTTTTTTTGCGTAGTAGTTAAAATTATTGTTGGTTTTTGATCTTTTCTATCTCAACCCTCTTGTTTTTTAGATTTTTTTTTATAATTCACCGTTCCTACATTGTGTATTTTTTTTTTACATACATTAGTACATTACTACATTATGTCTAGATCACGCGGTAGCGGTCGTAGCGGACAAGATTCTTCCTCCTCTTCCCGTAGGCCACCAATTGTTCTAATTAGTGAGCCCGCCCAAGAGTACCATGATCCTCCTACCCAACAATGGGGTACACACGACGAGGTTGTAGGTGACATACAATTAGAAGAAGAACAACAAAAACAACCAACCGAAACTATACAACCCCGTAGTAGTAGGAAAAGTAGAGGAGAAACTAGTGATTGACATAAGTTTTACGATTATATCCCGGACGAACATACTCCGGGTATAGGTTTGAAAGATGTGGTAAAACATACAAATTTAAGAGGAGTGACGACACCGGTACAATTAGTAGACACATCCAACATAACCATAAAGACCTTCTTGCTGACCTACAAGGCCAACAAAAAATCAACCATATGACCGGTCTAGTTGATAGCCACCCTTATGATCCCGATCTTGTTCGTCGGGAAATGACCCGATTAGTCATAAAGAAAGAGTTACTATTTTCCTATCCCGAGAGTAGGGACTTGGAAAATTTTAACCAAACGGCATTAAACCCTCATTTTAGAAGAATTCCGAGAAATACTTGCAAATCGGATTGTTTTAAAATGTACATCGAAATGAAGGACGCTTTGATTGCAATTTTATGGAGTTTAACTTATAGAGTTAGTTTAACTTCGGATTGTTGGACGGGTGTCAAAAATATTCCAACGAAGGGAATAACCTGTCATTGGATCGACAATGATTGGATTCTTCAAAAAAGAATCATATCACTTGCGGCGTTGCCGTATCCCCATAGTGGCGCTGAAATAGCAAATCGTATTATAAAAATTTGTGATGTTTTTCATATTCACTATAAAATTATGTGTATTAGTTTTGATAATGCATCTAACAACAATGTAGCAATTACTACTTTAAAATCCGTATTAAACCCTCTATCTGACAATATTTTTCATGTTAGATGTATATGTCATATTATAAATTTATGTGTTCAAGATGCATTAAAAATAACCGATCCATATATAATTAAAATTAAAAATTGTGTACATTTCATTGCATTAAGTCCAAGCATATTACAAGAATGGAAAGCTTGGTGTGGGCTTAAAAATGTATCTTTTAGAAGATTTCCAAAGGATGTTAGACACCGATGGAATTCTACTTTTGATTTACTAAATGTTGTTACCGAATATAAAGCAGTTGTAAATGATTTTTGTATCGCAAAAAATATGCACAATTTTGAAATGACTCCCCCCGATTGGTTTTTTGCCGAATCTTTGTTGAAATTTTTAGAACCTTTTAAAACTGCAACTTTAAAATTTTCAAAAACATATGAATCTACTTCTAGTAGCATTTTTATTGAATTAGTTAGCATGATGCAAACATTTAACGAAATGTTAAATGATATCAATGCTGGTGAGATTGTAAAACCTGCATACAAAAAATTTTAGAAGTATTATTTTCCTCCTCTTATGTTGATTTGTGTTGCTACCGTTATGGATCCTCGTATCAAATTAGAAGGTACGAAGAGTTTGATAGAAATATTTTTTGCATTACTTGGGGAAAATGTAGAATTAGTAATTGATTGCGCTACTTTTTTAATTCAGTTTGAATCTACGTTAAATAACTTGTATGATTATTATGATAGACGTTTTGCTTCTAGTAGTACAACTTCTGTAGTTAGTTCTTCTTCTGGTACTTCTAAAGGTAAGGGTAAAAGTAAATATGATGATAGAACATTTAATTTACTTGAACAAATTCAATCAAAAAAACCTAGGACTAATCAACCAAATGAATTAAATTGATATAACCAACAAGATTCTGAGCCTTCTACTTCACTAGATATTTTACAATGGTGGAAAGACCATGAACACACTTGTAGTATTCTGTCAATTATGGCTAAAGATTTACTAACTCCTCCTATATCTACAGTTGCTTCTGTGAGTGCATTTTCTTCAAGTGGCAGGGTTCTAACTGATTACAGGAATCGCTTAAAGCCCGACTCGTTAGAGATGCTCGTTTGCACAGAAGGCTGAAGATAGGACACAAGGGAAAGCACTATCAACGTCCACAAGTTGGAGCAACTCGCCGGAAGAACAACAACAACAACAACAATAGCTGCTTTACTTGTAATAGCAACTCGACCGACACGTTAGGAATTGTATAATATCTTTGCTTGTTATGTTAAATTAGAAAAATTAGAGTCAATTAAAATTGTATATAAGAAATATGTTATTGTATAAAACTTATTTGTGAATTGAATTCTTCATTTCATTAGAAATTGTGAAAATTGTATAACTTAAATTCATATGAATAATATTTCAAAAAATTTTGTCAATTTCACTCTTTCAATCTTATTATTATTATTACGATTTTTAATGTTTATTAGTATTATTAGTTACTTAGTATTATTATTATTATTTTAAGCTACAAATATTTTTAAAAAAAACCTACCTATCTAAACGGGCCAACCCGCGGGTCGACCCGACCCGACACGGGTTGGACCCTAAAGGGTTCACGGGTTGGGCGGGCCACCTAAATCAAGTTTGGGCCCGGCTCGGCCCGGCTAAGTGGCCAAACCGGCCCAAGCCCGCCCAAGTCACGGGCCAACCCGGACGGGTTCGGCCCGGCCCGGCCCGTTCGACCCGTTTGCCATCCCTAGTTGTATTACTGATAATAAGAGATCCCTTAAAGGGATCTAACCTATTGTTACAAGACATGCATGGTTATTCCCCGAAGTACATTCAAATATATATAATTGCTCTACCAAGTCCATCCATACTACCCAAATATTGACATTTTAATTGTGAAATTTACCAAAAATATCTCTCTAATATTATAATGGGAGAAGGCCTTAGTGTCATTTGTAAATCTACCAACGCGTGCATTGCACGTGCATAACTAATATGAAGGATGTCTCAGGTTCGAGTACTCACTACGTCAGATATTTTACTTTATTTTTTAAAATATATTAAATGTGAATCGCACGTGTAAATTATTATCTATCTATCTATAACATAATCTCTAATCTCTAATCTCTAATATTATAATGAGAGAAGGCCTTAGTGTCATTTGTAAATCTACCAACATGTGCAACGCACGTACATAACTAATATAAAGGAGGTTTCAAGTTCAAGTCCTCCCTATGTCAGCCTTTTTTATTTTTATTTTTTAAAATTACTAAAACGTGCATCGCACGTGTAAATTACTAGTACCATATTAGTCAATACTCCTCAAGCTAGAGTGCATAAGTATCATCTATTACACCTTATAACAGACACACTCAAAATTACTGGCGAAAGAAATGTTTGGAAAATGATTCTAAATAAGTTCATAATTGGGGAAATGCCCACAACCTATACATGTCATGTGAAATTCCAAGAAATGAGTTACATTTCTTTAAACTAAAGAAATAATCAAGTGCTTACCCCTGAACCTCACTCTTAACTGAAAACCCAACAATCAACTAAACTCAAATGATAATAAAATCAGTAAATAATCAAACCTTGCAAACTAGTAAATGACCCAAGTTGGGTCTTAGCAAATTTCGATAAAATTTTATGCAAAATAAAATTTTATACCTTGGTTAGATTAGTGGAGAGAGTGAGAAATGGTTGGTCTGATCCAGAAATGAGGTTTGGAATTGAGAGAGAGAGAGAGAGAAGGGGATATGCTGTTAGAAATGGACGGTTTACTTAATGGTTATATAAGCGGTTGTAGAGTCTAGAATTTGTATCACTGATTAGAGAGAACTGGTAAGTCGTTATCATTGTTCAACTACAAGGGGGGATTGTGCTGAGTCTTTCGAATGTAAGAGAGAGAGAGATTGAGAGTTGTAATCTCTTTGTAATCTTTGTATTTCTTGGAAAATAAGAAGTATTGGTTATCTCTGCATATTATTATGTTCTTGTGAGATCTTGCGATTATTGTGGTGACTTATTCTTGGTTCAACTAGTTCTTAAGAAACTTTTATTTCTTGTGGTGTGAGTTCTGCTATTAACACTACGAGTTGTGGTAAATTCTACGACAAGAGTTTAATGTTGCGGCACATAATTAGTTATCTAAGTTATGTTTAGATGAGCACTTCTATGGGTCATGGCATGTTTTTCCTCTTCCTTCTGTTATCTCTTGTTTTTTGTGTGATGGAACCAATAAATACTTGATTTAATAATCTACGGCTTATGCCTTTCAATAAAAATAAATAATAAAATTAAAAAAAAAAAAACTTCTTGCTTTAGCTGCTGTATTATTATATTTTTATTTTGTTGAAAGACTTTACTAATGTTGAAATCCGTATATAATAAAGGGGTTTTTCCACACAGGTCCCAACAAATATTGAAATTCTATATTAGTCCCTTGATCAATTACAAAAATGATCCTAAGCAATCAGTTTTAAACCCAAGTACTACATTATATAAATTCCAATTCATTGGACCAATCTTAAAAATCTTTAACATGATGGCCTAGAAGAGAATAAGCTCGCAATGGTAGAACGACTATTTTAAGATAATTAGACCCTTCTCTTTAAGATTTTTTTCTCAAAAGTATGTTCAATAGATCAGAATTTTTATAATGTTACAACTAAAACCCTAACTATTCACTTTCAAAGTTGGTCGATGGACTAACATGAAATTAGTATATTATGGGGGGACTGATGTGAAATTTCAATAATTGTTGGGGATGTGTGGGGAAAACCCCAAAAATAAAAAAAGGTTAATGCTACACCTACAACCTCTATAACCTTAGGTGGCACAATCTCATTGGAGATGTGTACAACCCACTACAACCTACTCTACAATACATTTCAATAAAATTGTGCCACCTAAGTTTGTAAAAGAAAGATTGTAAGAAAAGGTTGTAGGTGTAGCATTACCCATAAAAAAATAAGATCAACCGGCGCTGGACCAAAATGCAGAATTTCAAGGAAACGCATGATTTGTAGATAGCATCACAAGCTGCCAAAGAACGTTCCATATCGTATGCAATTCTCTAGTCATAATACAATCAAAAAGGTAATAATGATGCAACAAACAATATCAATATTAAATCTAGAGATGTACAAATTTGTTACATGACCGGCTAACAAATTGACATACAGACAAGCTAACCTTTGCTCTCATAGTTTTTTTCTTTCATTATGACAACTAATCCGATGTATCTATCGTGTTTTGGGACTGCTCTCTCTCCAAACTGCGTGAACTTCATCCGTCCGGAACCTCTGGGTAAATGTTGATTCTTCTAAGGGAGTGGTAGCACCATGTGCAAAAGCCAAGAGGCCGGTATATGCAATCATGGCACCATTATCTATACAATAGCGATCGTCCGTAGCAAAAAGTCTGCCTCCTCTCTCTGAGCACATTACCCTCATCATCTCTTGCAGGCGCACGTTGCATCCAACACCACCAACAATGAGGACGTCCTTCTTATCGCAGTGTGCCATGGCACGTTCAGTGATTTCTACTAGCATTGCAAATACTGTTTCCTGTAATTGTAACAAATAAAGGGAGAATGTTACTGTGTGAAGTTGACAGATAAAGTAAGCATGTCTCCTGTACATGAGTATAAGTTCTATACAACAGAAAGCAAGAATCTATGAAATTCTGTGAACTTATTTGCAAACAAACAAAAAACAGCAAAGCCCTTATCCCATGTCCCATGTCCCTCTATTATTATTATTTGACAACGCATATTGGAGTATGGTAACTGACTCCGATATTAATATCTTTAATGATCTTTGGGTCATATCACAAGCCAGCAAGATGAAAATGTCCCAATCAATGCGAGCATTGCAAGATGAAGGCGACAACTGCAATATCCCTTTGATAAATGCCTTAGATGATGTTGATACAGCAACTTCAACCATTGCTACAATTAATAAACTACACCTTAATAGTCCAGATTTTTTGGTCTGTGAACCATCAAGAGATGGCCGTATCTCTCCTAAATCATGCTACCATATCCTAAGAATGCACAATTCGTCACCATCTCTTGTACGACATCTAATTTCCTGTCTCAATAAAGTGTGGAGGGTGAATAAAGTGCAGCCCCGTCTCTAGCATTTTCAGTGGAGAGCCTTATCCAGGGTCCTACCTACAAACTCATGTCATGCTGTTTACCTTCAGAACATCTTGCATCTTTTATTTAGACGTCCAATGGTGCAGGAAGTTTTTGCTGCTGGTTCACTCCCTTTACCACCAGATTCCATAACAACACCAGCAGATGGTGTTATGGTTGATCAGTGAAGATCAATCAGGGAGTTCTCATTTATAGCTGGTTGCTTACTAGCCTGGGAAGTTTGGATGGCACGCTATAATGTGATATTTCACAGCACGCCGCCTTGTAAGCTCTGTAATTGCAACATTTGCCGGCCATATTGAACCAGATCCACCTCCACCAAACAGTTAAAATGGGAGCAACATGACATCATGATCTCTCTTCTTACAACTCCACTGATGATGATACACATAGGGGACAAACTGCGACTTGGGGAGTTAGAGGGGCACATCCTACATCACATATGATCAGCATTGCTCCTTCATCATTCACTTGTACTGATCCATCATGAGCAGAAGCAAATAATTTGCTAGAGGCAATTCGTATGGCTTCTCTTTCGGCCGATTTATAAATTTGATCCTATGCGACGCAGAGTCACTCATTAGTTGGTTCAATTCTACTCATGAGTCATGATTCTTCTTTGCCTGGACGTTTTATGCATAATATCAATGAGGGCAGGAACATGTTAAGGTTAAACCCCCTTATTTAATTGAGCGTAGAATTCACAATTTCAGGTGATCTTAAAGCAACAGCTGCTGCTTCTCATTTGTATGGGCAATACAATAGATTCATTGTGCAATTTCTGAGTTGGGGAGATAATGATTGCATTCCAACTTCGAAGTCAACTGTATGCTTGTTGTAACTGTGGTTGGATTCCATAAAACTAGGGTACGGCCTCCTTTACCACCAAAATTTTTTTTAAAAAAACCATTGAATTTGGGAATCACTAATGTAAACTTCTTTGCGGTCTCTTAAAAATAAACTGTGAGTGAAATATGAACTCTTCGTGAATGCCGAATTTGAGGCTAATTTATCTTAATGCATTCATACAATTTCAATGTGATTTTGACCTTGAAAAAAACAGGCATGACTATTGTGGTAAAGGGGTAGGGTGCTCAACTTAGCATCACAACCATATTCGATCCTTCTAAACTTTGCATTTGGACATTTAACAGCAAGAGAGCCAGCTTGGGGCATTCAACAAGAAAACTACAAAATGCCTTGCACCACAAATATAATCAGCATACCTGTAATGAATAGCAGAGGTCTGCTGGTGTACATTCGTTGCTTTTAAGCTTATCAACAGCAGTAGCTTCTATGTAACTTAAGATCCCGCTAAATGAAACATCCATGCCTTTTACAGCATAAGGAATATCCAGAAACTTCTCTCCTTCCTTTGCCAGCTGAAAAGAAAAGAGGGGCCTCAAATATAAACTGGCAACATTTCATACGAAAAAGGGAAAAAATGTCCCAAAATAAGGATGCATCACATTAAAAATACAAAAAAAAATCAAGCCATGCAAGACAACATATTAGTGGATAATGTCCATTAAAAAAGAATAAGGATAAATATTTTAATATGTTGAGGTAAGATACCAAGTTCACTAATAACTCCTGCATAGCTATCATCATCCACGCCTTCTTCCATTAAACTATGGTCAGTTTCAAACAGGCAAAAGTTTCGCTAGCCATCACGGAACTGACAAAAGTTCTATATCGTTTACCAACCAAGAGTCACACATTAAACAATTATCTGGTGTAGTTCTATCCAGCCCAGCCTGAATACTCTTCTTCTTCAATCCATAAACAGGTACCACTAACTGGGTATTTTACCACTCGGCAGTTACAACTTCTTGCAACTCCGGCTACACTCGACCTTAGCTCAAGCCAGAGAGTACAGGTCAAGGAGAGTGTGCAACTTCTACTCTAGTTGCAGACTTTCTTAAACCCTCTCCAAACTATTGCATCTAACCTGGTTATGAAAGTGGACCTGGAAAGTATAAGAACTACCAAGCAGCTCATCTAGTACATTCGATATTAACCCAAGGATCGTAACAAAAAAAATTCTTCCAAGGGACCAGAAAACTCAAATTTCCTATTTTGTTGTTTATAATTTATAAATATATAGGCTTTTCACAATAGAAGACTTGTGAAGTTTTCCACTTTTGGTCATATTTTCCGTTCTCCCTTTTTCAGCCACCTGGACCATGGTTGAAGATAATGGTTCAAAATTAAGATGTTATAAATCATTCAATCAAAAAGATCTAAATCTAAATCATTTACACCAATACCCATTCAAATTGTTTTTGAGGCAACCTAGATCTGACCTGATGCACCACAAATTTAGAATAAAATGTACAAAATCATTACCTTTAACTTATATATGCTCGTTTTTAAATTCAAATGGTCAAAATGGCATGCTGCATCCATATTAAACAAACTGCATGTTTTTGTTAAGGACTAAATGATGGTCATGCCCATTTATATTTTATAATTATTTGACACTTAATCATGTGGGCTCATTATTATAGTATCGAGTTAAACAAGTGAAACTCAAAAGGTGTGACTCGACTAGCAGGTCCGACATTTTCATTTTTCATGGATTCCTTTTTCACTTTAATCATATGAAGATAGCTAGCACAACTCCATTTAAAACCCACATCTAGACTTTACATAACAAAAACCCATCTTAACAGGAAGGGGTAGTAACTAAAAACAAAAACTTGTGCTTATAAATAAGTAACCCTTAGTTAAACCATATTTTAATATTATTAAATTTTGGAAAACCATTTTGAAAGTATCCAATACATTCAATAGTCAAAAAACTGGAGTAATAACCATACTACTGATACTTCAAACAACATAATCAAGTATATAACAGAGGTTAAAATGTTTGTAAAATATTCTCATTAGATACACTGCTTTTCAGACTTTTTTCTGTTTGAGGGAAACACTGCATTTCACATAAAAAGTTTAAAAGACAATTTCATTTGCCCTTAAAATTTTGTAAAACTTAAACGGCAAATTTACGGCTAATAGAGCAAACAACTGGACACTGTTTTCCCATTATCATTTTTGGGAAAAGCATAAAATATACTTCTAAGTATGTAATAATAATCCACAACTGCCACTAACTATACTTAATATGGGCCAGCCGATACTTATCACACCGTAACGTTTTATTTGCACTCAATATACCCCACTTAGACTACATCTACATTGGTCTTAGCTCTTTTCACTCCAAATGAACAAAGTTGATACTGTTTTCCCATTATCATTTTTGGGAAAAGCATAAAATATACTTCTAAGTATGTAATAATAATCCACAAATGCCACTAACTATACTTAATATGGGCCAGCCGATACTTATCACACCGTACCGTTTTATTCGCACTCAAAATGCCCCACTTAAACTACATCTACATTTGTCTTAGCTCTTTTCACTCTAAATGAACAAAGTTACCCACATTCCAATTGAGTGACCTCCAATAGACATAATCTTCTACATCTACTCTTCCTAACCTAATAATGAAAGTAACTCCTCATGCTTCTTCTCAGCTGGAAGAACCCAATTCATTATTTCACTAACAGATATCCTGATATGTTGTCGTGGTTGCACGTTGAGTCATGTTGATGAGGACCGGTTCGAGACGTTTTGGGCGCTTCTATCAGCGCAGACATCGTCTAAGATGACTATTTTATTAGCCTAATTATTTTCATTTCAGCACTTTTAATGTTTTGGCATATGTAGTGGTTTTGCTATTTGCACCCTTATGTTCTGCACATTGGATATATTTTTAAATTTTGTTTTGAAATTTGTTTTGAGCCTATATATAGGCCTTCAGACTAATGAGAAGATATGTTTTTGATTGTTTAAAATTTTGTGTAGGAGTTTTTGCTCTTCATTCCTCTTTTATGTGTGAGACATTTTGAGGATATTAGGGTTTGTGAGAAACCCTAGACTACGCCCCCATTATCCCTAACTACCCATGATCTAATCTCCTCTTAATATCCCTCATAATCACTCCCCTTCACTATTTCTTCTTCAACCCATCTCCATACCTGAGCCCCCTACCTCCATCGACAGCCGCCACCTCCCCTCCATCACCCCCGCACAGTGGCTGAGGTAGCTTGTAATTAGAGGGGACAAATGGGACCCCTAAACATTTACAAAAAACCCCTTCTGTATACCAGGTTTTCTATTTGCCCCCCCCCCCCCCCCCCCAAGAAAAAAAAAATTGGGATCCCAACCCAGCCCTCCAAGTCCATAACTGAATACTAATTGAAAAAAAAAACAAGGCAAATAACTCCATCAGTTAACCCATTCCTCATTTCCTCTTACTCAAACTCAATCCCTCATCGATCGTTCGTCGTCGTACAGTGGAAGGCGTCCTCGTCGATCGTCGTACAGCGAGGCAGCGAAGGCGTCCTCGTTGACCGTCGTACAATGGAGAATCGTTGTTTGTTGTTAAGAGGTGAGTTGGATCCGATTCTTGAATTAGGGTTTCTATTTGGGGATTATTGATTAGGGTATGATAATATTATGGGGTGATTTTTGTGTTGGTAGGTTTTGATTAATTGATTAGTTTAGTTTTAGCCAGGAGGAGGTGATTATGAGAAATTAAACTTACAATTTTAATTATTGGTTCCTTTTAAATTAGATGTTGTGTTTTATTATTAATTTTTACCAAAAAGATTTGAAGCAACTTGCATAATAAAGAAAAATTATACTACTTTTTGATAGTTTGTGAAAAGTTGAAGGTATATATTGTAGACCAAGGTTATGGTTATGAATTTGTTGATGATGAATTGGCGGTTCTACATAAATATGGTTATGATGTTTTTCCATTAAAAAAATGGTTACAATGTGTGTGTTTAAGACATTACTAGGATTTGATGGGAAAAATTTTACTAGACTTTGCTTTAGAATTAATGAAATTGGAGCCTGGAGGGTGCGGCTAAGACTATATTCACGAGACTAGGTAGTTATAATTATTTTTACGGTGAGTTTCACCAAGATATCCGCCGTGTTTATCTGCCATGATAGATAAGTTAGGAGCAAAGTTCTCGACATTGTGCATTATATTACCTCATTCTGAGATCTTACTAAGCTTATGAATTTTATCCATTGCATGTATTTGACTTTTAAATTCAGTCAGTTGGAAAGTGAGAAATATGCAATGATCAGTGTTGTAAATTTTATGAGATAGAAAACATGTTAGCAAAAAATATGTAAACCCCAGTTTATCAAGGTTTTAGAACCTGAATTGATTTCTGTTATATTTGCCCAGAAAGTGCCATTGCCTCTTGATTGAGGCTTGGTTTGCAATATGTGATTGCACAATAAGTCCTTTTTAACCACGTTTTAATTGAATTGAAAATCATCTTAAATTTTGGAATTGAAGCTTAAGCAGAATGCCTGAAAAATGGTTTACAGCTACACAAGGCTACTTATATTGTGTGGTAACTACGGTCATTTAGCTGATACATTGATGCGGGATCATCTCTTACATTCTTACTCCAATTGTTATACTTTGTAGATAAAATGAGCAAACAAAAAATAATAATGTATTGTTATACTTTGTAGATAAAATGAGCAAACAAAAAAGAACTATCGATTCCTTTTTTGGAAGAAGAGATAGAGCTGTTACTAGTAGTGAATCACCTCTTACTCCAATTGTTGAAGTACCACTAGTTGTTGAACAAGAGGTGCCTCCTATTGGTGAAGAAGTTTTAGCAGTCGCTGAACAAGTACCATTTGCAAATGAGGATCAACAATCTAGTGTCGATAATATTAATCCCTCAAGCTCCAAGCATCCAAGATTAATTGATCCTGAAAAGATGGATGCATCTTCTTTGGTACGTGATCCAGGATTACGTCCAAGCATATGGGAAATTCCACCTAACAAGAGAGATGAAATTCAACAAGCTTACATAGATGTTGGACTGTATCAACCTAAGCTTTCATATTATAAGTCTTCAGGTCCATAGAATCGTCGGCGATTTCAAGCTTCTTGGTATGAAAATCATCGAAGTTGGTTGGAGTATTCAGTGGAAAAGAATGTTGTATTCTGTCTTCCATGTTATTTTTTTCAAAGAAGCCAACCAGACGATTTGGAGAGGATGCATTTACTTCGAAGGGGTTTGATAATTGGAAAAAAATGGAAATCAAAGATAAATGTAAGTTGTTATTACATGAAGGAAAAGTTCCAAATTCGCCTCATAAAATGGCACTAAAGAAATGTGAGGATTTGATGCATTATTCTGGACATATTGATAATTTGATTGATAAAAAGACAAAGAAACAGAAGAATGATAAGCATTTACGTCTCATAGCGACCATAGATTGTGTAAGGTTTTTGCTTTATCAAGCTCAACCTTTTAGAGGTCATGACGAAAGTGAGGACTTCGACAACCGTGGAAATTTCATTGAATTGTTAACACTTCTATCACATAATAATCATGATGTAGCTCAAGTTGTGTTAGAGAATGCTCCAAAAAATCAGAAATACATCTCCAACAATTCAGAAAGATATAATACGTATCTTTGCCAATAATGTCCAGAATGGAATACTTGAAGAAGTTGGGAATGCTAAGTTTTGCATCATTGTTGATGAAGCTCGTGATGAGTCAAAACGAGAGCAAATGGCTATCATATTAAGGTTTATTGATAAAATGTGATTTCCAACTGGGTTCGTTAAGAAATTGAATGCACGTGCTGCAAGCACATTTAAAATTTTGCATAAAATCAATAAAAATGCCTATGTTGTTGACCTTCATGAAGGTTTTGGCACAAGACTTTCAATATTGAGGATCTAGTACCCTATGAAGGCCCTAAATTTAATCCTAAAAATCCACTTATAGATGAGGCTACCCTGCAGCTGGTGAGATTCCCACATTTCCCCTTTACTTGACACTTCCGTCAGAAAAATGGTATAATATTTTAGATGATCAGATAATCTCTACTAGCGATGGTGGTATTCATAGGTATTTGGTGCGATAGAAAAACAAGCCAGAGTCAGAGGACATTTGGATTGATCGTGAAGAGTTTCAGCGCTTGGATTCAGACATTTTCGAGTACTATGACAGGAGCATTGGTTTTGACTCGAATAAGTCGAGCTCTCTCCCACCAGAATAGAATGATGAGAACATCGGTTCGGGACGTTTTGGGCGCTTCTATCAGCGCAAGGATCGACTATGATGGCTATTAGCCTAGTTATTTTTATTTCAGCACTTTAGTTATTTTGGCATATATAATAGTTTTGTTATTTGCACCCTTATTTTCTGCACATTGCATATATTTTAGAGATTTGTTTTGAGCCTATATATAAGTGCTTAGACTAATGAGAGGATATGCTTTTGATTAATTAAAAATTTTTGTGTTGAATTTTCGCTCTTCATTCCCTTATGTGTAAGACATTGAGAGGATATTAGGGTTTATGAGAAACCCTAGACTACGCCCCCATTATCCCTAACTACCCATGATCCAATCCACTCTTAATCTCTCTTATAATCCCTCCCCTTCATTGGTTCTTCTTCAACCCATCTCCATACCCGAGCCCCCTACCTCCATCAATAGCTGCCACCTCCCTCCGTCACCCCCGCAATCATCACCATCAACCCCCGAATGCCCCCCCTTCATCTAAACCCAACACTACACCCTGAAACCCCCTCCTCTCCGACCTGATTCCAACACCGCATCGCCGTCGCCGTCGCCGCTGTCGCTAGCGCCACTGCAGGTCACCGGCGCACACCGCCGCAAGCAGCAGCCCGCCATCGATCTCCTTCTTCCTCTCGAGCACACAACAACGAACATATCTGATCTGAATTTTTGATTGGATAGTTCTGGTGTATGGTGTTTGGGGCGAAGGATCGGATCCCTATGTGAGAGGCAGAACACGAAGCGACACTTTTATCGAATCCCGGTGAGATCTTTCTATTCCTCCATTACTTATGGTACTGCTTATCATCTCTATAATCTTATTTGAATTTTCTGTTGGTCACAAATATTGAGTGTGTGTGCTTCAACTTGCCAACTAGTGTACGAATCATTATTGAATATCTTACATGCTAAGAACGCTAAGTATAATTGTTGAATTTTAGGCTTGAATCTTTAATTGGGACTGTTAACTTATTCAATTTCTTGAAAAATCCATCAAATCAATCACTAGTTTATCTTCTAACTTAATCGGCACTACTTCTTGGTAAACTTAATCTTTTAATATTCTTGAAAAATGTTCTATCTAGGGTTAAGTTTACATCACATGTCTTCAATCTTCCATGTATCAAGTATATCTCAAATAATTTTAAAAAAAAACTGTTTAGCCAATTAAGTGATCACCTGACATATGAGTACCTAATTTTACTTGCAAAGCTAGGGATAAAAAGATAACTTCAAAAACTTTTGAAGAAAACCCACAAATTAATATGTCTAAGTTTTCAAGTATCGGCTAAGTTGAATTTCAAGGATTGAATATTATGATTAATTAAGAGTAGACAAATAATATGAGATCATGTCCAAATCAGAGCAATCTTCTTATCCTGCAGAATTCTTTCTCGTGTAAAACAAACTTACATAACTGAGTATTATTTCTTAGCTCACTTATTATCCTACAACTTGTGCAAACATTATTCACTTTTATTACAACCTCTAACTATATTGCCTACTAAATGTTTACAAAGCTGTGAGGTAATATCATGATCTAAAGGTAAGGGAATCTAAAAACAAGACAAAAAAATAAGTCACAAAGAACATATGAGCTGAACATACACCAACTTCTCATAAATTAGGAGCGAAAAATCAGACCTTTGAAGCATGAATTCCTTAGCTAACTAAATTCATATTATTCTTGCAAACATTTTTTATCATTCATTAACTCACTCATGCTACCCAATCTCTAACTATATTGCCTACTAGATGTTTTACAAAGCAATGAGATAATGTCATGCTCTAAAGGTGAAGTACCTTATTAATGTGACATAAAAATGAGTTGAGGAAGATCTAAGCTGAAGTGCTGAACATATTCCAATTTTTATAACATAAGAACGAAAAATTTAGAACTTTGAAAGGGTTAGTTCCTTAGTTCAGTTATAACTCATATTATTATTGCAACATTATTCATCAACTCACTTGTATTACTCAACCTCTAATTGTATTGCCTACCAATGTTTACAAAGCAGTGAGATAATACCATGATCAAAAGGTAAAGTAATCGAAACATGACAATGAGTGAAAACGAAGATATGAGCTGAACATGCTCCAATTTCTCATAAATTAACAATGAACAATCAGACCTTTGCAGGACTAATTCCCTAGCTCACTTATTATTCATCTTATTCTTGCAACATTATTCATTATTCATTAACTCACTTTTATTACCCAACCTCCAATTTTATTGCCTACTAAATTGAATACCCACCACACAGTAAGTAAATATTTCCCATGTTCTTTCTTCATTTTTGTATTATATCTCAAAGTATAATCTAAATATGGAGATGCATAAACCATAAAACAAAAGGAGTAAACTGACCTGTTCAATATTGTACCCAGGGCTAGGATCATTCGACAATGTCAAAACCCTCGCAAACCGATCCAAACAATTCCCAACTGCAATATCAATTGTCTCACCAAATATCCTATACCTCCCTTCGCAATACGCAATCACCTGCATGTCAAATACTACTATATCAATCTACTACAACAACTATTCTATGCACATGTAATCTTCATGTCAAGCAAAACTGGGATGACTCCATGTGTACTCACAATTGTGCACCATTAGCAAAGAAAGTTTAGATACCTAGAGGTAACTCTCGAGTGTAGGTACAGGCATGCAACCGATTGGTAGTATACCTCTATCTACATTTTTATGCCTTGTTTGGAGCAAAGGTTACATAAGGTAAGTGAGGGTGACTTGTACACCTGCAATACCAAAGCTTTGTAGTTGTTATATTGCATCGAGTGATCTCAACTCAAAGTTAAGACAACAGTAAGTGTCTAACTCCAATTCGACCAAACTCCTTTTTTTAGCTAAAAATTGAGGTACCTATAGATCACATAACTCTCCATCCATTTAAAAATTACCTATAAATATCCTACTTTTGTATCTAAACAAGGCCTTCAAAAATAAACTAAGGTCCATAAACAACTTGGGTATTTTGGAGTTCAGTTACCTCCACTATTTGTAAATTTTAATTTAACTCCGCCATTGTTTGTACCAAAGCTTTGTAGTTGTTATATTGCATCGAGTGATCTCAACTCAAAGTTAAGACAACAGTAAGTGTCTAACTCCAATTCGACCAAACTCCTTTTTTTAGCTAAAAATTGAGGTACCTATAGATCACATAACTCTCCATCCATTTAAAAATTACCTATAAATATCCTACTTTTGTATCTAAACAAGGCCTTCAAAAATAAACTAAGGTCCATAAACAACTTGGGTATTTTGGAGTTCAGTTACCTCCACTATTTGTAAATTTTAATTTAACTCCGCCATTGTTTGTTCCAAGCCAGGTATCCAGCCACAAACCGGATAAGGAGGAGGGTTGCGTTAAGTAGCTGACAGCCAGCATAAAACTTTGTCAAATTCTAATACGGCTGTTAGACCATCAATGATATATGGAGCAGAGTGTTGGACAACAAAGAAATAACATGTCCAAAAAATGAGTGTAGCGGAGATGATGATGCTACGATGGATGTGTGGTAAACCATGAAAGATAGAATTAGAAACAAGCATATATGAGACATGGTAAATGTAGTTCTTATCCAAGATAAATTAAGAGATAATAGCCTCAGGTGGTTTGGACATATCACACATAGACCTAATAGTACCCTCGTTAGAAAAAAGTGATTTGATAAGTATTGAGGGTAAAGTTAGGGGTAAAGGAAGACCTAAACTTACTTGAGTGAAAACAATGAGGGAAAATATAATAGTGTGTTCCCTTATAGAAGATATTGCGTTAAACCAAGCAGAATGGAAAATCATGATTCATGTAGCCGACTCCAACTAGTTGGAAAAAAATATTTTGTTGTTGTTGTTGTTGTTGTTGTTGTTGTTACCTCCACATACCTTACCTTTTAGGGCCCAAAAAGTTAGGATAACTATGAGCATCTTGCCTCTATAACAATTTCCTTTGACATCAAAATCTCTACAGTGATTTATAGTCAAGTTTTGGTGCACCATCATTTCTATAAAGTTAATAAAAATATGTGATGAGCACCCCGACTGACATATAGCACAACCTGATCTTTCGCACCAGTCGGGAACCCCCCCAATCCCCATCTAGACATGGGCCACACAGTAGTTGTCGTTAAAATTTGAGTTGTTATTCAAATTTGAATAACAACAACAACAACAACAACAACGCCATATCCCAATTTTTTGCACTCCGGCGCATGAATCATTCTCCTTCATTCAACTCTACTGCGGGCCACCTCCCTTGTCAAATTAACACATTCCAAACCCCTAATAATAGCTTCTACCCATGTTGCGTTGCGGTCTACCCCTAGTCCTTTTTTTCTCCCCAAACAACAATCATACCAATTTTTCCACTTGGGGCATTTACCCGTCATTTATCAGTCATCTTTATACCGGTCTGAACCACCTCAATTGTGTTGTTATTCAATTTTTTTTAAATGTCATAGTTTGTTGAACCAATATTCTGTTTGTAGGAAATTAGTGAAAATATGTGATCACCTGCGTGTTCCCGCCACTAACATACAGCACCACCGGATCATCCGCCCCCGTGACAACCCTCCCCATCTCGATATGCGCCACGCAATGATTAACCCCGACAATCGGCTTATTCCACATCTGCGACAAGATTCTGACGGCGACCGCTCCTACCTGGAGGGGGGCGCCCATGCCGGGGCCTTTGGTGTAGCAGAGGCAGTCGATGTCGTTGGGGGAGAGGTTGGCGGACTGGAGGGCGGAGAGGATGAGGGGAAGCACGTGCTCGAGGTGGTGGCGGGCGGTGTCGCGCGGGAGGAAGCCATGACCCGGCGGGGTTATGAAGGTGCGGCGCGGGTTCGAGAGGATGGTGCCGTCAAGTGTGACGATTCCGACGCCGATCTTGTTGGCGGAGCCCTCGATGCCGATAGCGATGAGCGGGCGGTTGGTGGTGGTGGCCATGTCGGATGGGTTGTGGGTGATTAGGGTTAGGGGTTTTGGGATTGAGAGGGGGAAGAAGAGGTTTTCAAGAATTTTTTGCCGTCATAGGCCACTTTTTTATAGTATTTGCGTTTTTGGGCAAGATCCCAAACTATATATAGGTCTGTTTAGTTTGTTGTTTTTTTCTTTTTTTTGTTTTCCAAAATTCTAAAATCCGTTTGGTTAGCTTGTTTTGTGAAAATAGTTTTTACAAAACTCCACTTCAACTATCCTTTCTCTAAATATATTTATATATTATTATTATTGTTATTATTATTATTATTATTATTATTATTATTTTTATTTTTTAACATATATATATACTATTATTATAATATATATTATTATTTTATATATACTATTATAATATTCTATTATTATTATAATATATATTGTTATCATTATATATTACTATTATATATTATTATATATATTATTATATAATTTATTATTATAATAATAAATTATTTAATATATTATTAAAATATATTATTATAATATATTATTATTACATATATATTATTATAATTATTATATGTTATTATATATATGTATTTAATTAAATATGTTTATTATAATAAATTATTTTATATTATTATATAATATACAATTATTATAATATATTATTATTTTATATATACTATTATTATCATTATATTATCTATATAATAAAACACAAAGAAAGCTATCAAGTGGCTCTCCTTCAATCCTCCAAAAAATCAAAGGCCCAGATCTAATCTCACAAAACATATTTTTCCCTCCAAAAGTTTTCCCTCAAAACTCAAATTCAAATCCCCCACCCAAAACAACTCCTATATTTATTTAATTTTTTTTTTCTCTCTCTCCCTCCCTCTTCTATATAATATTAAAAAATTAAGAAAATAATTTTTTTAAATTTAAAAATATTAAAAATTTAAAATTTTAAAAAATTAAAAATTTAAAAATTTAAAAATTTAAAATTTTAGAATTTTAAAAATTTAAAAATTTAAAAATAATTCAAAAAATAAAAAAAAAACATATAATATGTTTTTTGCTTTATGTTTGCTACTTCAATTAATTTGCTGGACCTCGAAAACTATTTTTTATGATCAAACAAGATGCATCGTTCCGAAGACGTGCCGTAGGCACGTGTGAACGGGCAAACCTAGTTATTATATATATTATTATCGTATATATTATTATTTTATTTATACTACTTTATATATACTATTATTATATTATATTATTATTATATATATTATTATTTTATATATACTATTTTATATTATATTATTATTATATATATTATTATTATTATATATTACTATTATATATTATTATATATATTAATATATAATATATTACTATTATATATTATTATATATATTCTTATAAAATATACTATTATTATACTATATTGTTATATATATATTTATTATTATTATTATTATTATTATTATTATTATTATTATTATTATTATTATTATTATTATATAATAATATATAATAATAATAATAATATATATATATATATATATATATATATATATATATATATATATATATATATATATATATATATATATATATATATATATATAATATATATACTATATATATATATATACTATTATTATAATATATATTATTTTTTCATATATACTATTTTATATATACTATTATAATAATCTATTATTATTATAATATATATTATTATTATTGTATATTATTATATATATTATTATATAAATTATTATTATTGTAATAAATTGTTTAATACATTATTATAATAGACTATTATTACATATATATTATTATAATTATTATATGTTATTTTATATATGTATATAACTAAATATGTTTATTATAATAAATTATTTTATATTATTATATAATATACAATTATTATAATATATTATTATTTGATATATACTATTTTATATATACTATTATTATATTATATTATTATTATATATACTATTATTATATTATATTATTATATATATATTATATTATATTATTATTTTATATATACTTTTATTTCATATATACTATTTTATATATACTATTATAATAATCTATTATTATTATAATATATATTATTGTTATTATTATATATTATTATATATATTATTATATAATTTATTATTATTATAATAAATTGAATAAAATATAATTTGAATATATTTTTATTACATATATATTATTAGAATTATTATATATTATTATATATATGTATATTATTAAATATGTTTATTATAATAAAATATTTTATATTATTGTATATCAGTATGTATGTATATGTATACAACATGTATGTATCAGAGTATATATACTGTATACAGTATATAAATACAACCAAACCTATACATACATTATACTCTCATTTTCCAAAAACTGTTTTCATAAAAAAATATTACCAAACAGCTTTTACACTCTCATTTTCAGAAAACTGTTTTTAAAACAACAAACCAAACACAATTAAAGTCTCAATTGAATACACTGTGACTTTTATAAACTCCTTTAAAATCCTAATTGAATACATTAGGATTTTCACATTCTTTTAAATTCTTTTCAAATTTCAATCCAATACACTCCTGTTAGATTTAACTCAGAAACTTTATATAGCTCAAGTTTATGTGGCTCAAGTTTATTTAACTCAGTGAAGCATATATATATATATACCCACACACATAAAAAATCTAATCATATTATATCAAGAGAGTTTATTTAACCCCAAAATCTAATAAAAAAAGGCATAAAAAATATGAAAATTCCGAAAATTTACTAACCTGGATAATTTCTGGGTATATATATATATATATATAGAGAGAGAGAGAGAGGGAGAGAGATCATAATAAAGTGAGGAGTATGAGCTTTGTGTGTGGGTGGGTGGATGGGGGGAGGGGGGGGAGCGAATCTGAGCCATTAATTTTGTTTCAATCGAAGAAAAGCGACTTGATAAATTTTTTTTTTTTTTTTTTATCAAATTGCATTCTGATTTATTATATAGATAAGTTGTTAAGGAAGTCAGGTTTATCTCAAAGGTTCAAGTTAGCTAAATGTATATTGTGTTGTTAAGGAAGCTAGGTTCATCTCAGGTTAATATTATTTTATTATATCAAGTTTGTGCCTAGAGTTAGAAACCTAATGTATACTTTTTGGCCTTATACAGCAAGGCGATAGAGTACCTACAAGATCCAGTTAGATGAATAAAGAAGGAGCCGGCGAACGTGATCCCATCAACGACGACATGGCTACACTTAAGGCGGGAGTGTTAATTTTTCTTTGTGACTTGAACTCTTTTGTCGAACTCTTTTAAATTTTGTAAATTAAACTTGTGTTTAATTACATGAGACTAAAGAGTATATTTTGTATATATGTTGGTGAATTAATATTATTTTGAATTTTGATATATTTTGATTTTGGTTAACTGCTAGATCTGCTATCGGGTCTATCGGGTCGGGTCCTCCACTACCCGCACCTGTACTCGGACCCGAATCCAGATCTAGTACCTTACGGGTCCAAGAATTGGACCCGGTCCCGGACTTGTGAGAACCGGGTCCGGGTCCGACTCCTAGTTAAAAAATATACCTATCGGGTCGGTAGCGGGGGAAAATTATTTGCACTTAAGTATTTTGCACCCGATACCCTACGGTTTCAACAATTTTTTCACTTAAGTACTTAAATAAATATTATATTTACACATCTATCTTCAACAATTACTATTTACATGTATATTCCTAAAACCCTATTATTCAAATTCCATATTTTGGGGGGGTATTTTTTAATGTGTCCTGGTCCGGATTGGTTCTAATTTGAGCGGACTCAAACCTGGAAGCACATCGAGTCTTATTTCAGGACATGGACCTGTATAGATCAGGTCGGGTCCGGGTATCGGGTAAATGTGACAGTGCTATTAACTGCTTATGAAATATATCGTATTGAACATTATTATGAATTGTATACATATTTTTTTGCGTTTAAATATTATAATTGTTTTCCATATTTTTAAATTAAAAAAAAATAAATTTAAAAACATACTCCGACATTTTAGAACGCCGGGATAGATGTCAAGGCCAAAAATAAATAAAAATAAAAAATACTTCCCCGACATTTTAAAACGTCGGGGGAAAGATAAATATAGGAAAAAAATTAATATTTTAAAAACTTACCCCGGCGTTTCCAAACGCCAAGATAGTTAAAAAGGTCAAAAATTATTATTTTTTCATAAAAGACATACCCCAATGTATTATAAGCGCCAGAGAAGGAGCTCTAAGTATGCCAGGGTATCCCGAAAGATTTTCCGGCACTTGTAAGCGTCGGGGTATCCCAAAACATACTTCGGCTGAGGTAAGGGCGGCGGCGCTTTTTGAGGAGCCAAGGGGTTCAACCCCGACATTTATAAACGCAGGGAAACATTAAAAAAAATGTCGGGGTTTAGGTTGTCTTTTGTAGTGCACACAGCTACAAAACCCAAGAGCATGACTGGCCCCACCATTGAAGCCGGTGAGGCGGCCGCCTCAGGCCCCTGGATAATTTGCAATTTTAGGGGCCTTCAAATTTGTACTCTCCTTGTAAATATAGGCATATATTTTACGCGTAAAAAAAAAAATTGTTATTAGAGGCCCCCAAAAATAAATATTTGGGCATCTAGAATTTTGTTTAAATTATTTGGGTTTGGGCTTGATTGAATTTGAGGCTTTAAATTTCGGTGATTTAAAAACAAGTCCACATTTAAATCAATAAAAACTTAAACCCGAAACCCACATTCAAATTCAAACCCAAAACCGTTACCCTCAACCCAAAACCCGAAGCTCACAATTAAAACAAACCCTCTTAGGCTCTTTCATCTCAGTTATTCGATGATATATATTTTACATATTTTGCTTTGAACAATGTGCAATTTTTTTTATACATGATTTTTCTTAAAAAATGTATGGGGAGGCCATTTTGGTAGTTCGCCTCGGGCCCCGGAAACTCAGTGTCGGCCCTGCACAAGAGATGAGAAGAAATCATGTGAGATGTTGTATCGTTATACTAACAAACTAGGCAGTGTAAGCTATTACCAATTTCTTTGACAATACATTCATAATGAACAACAGAGACACAGAAATACAGACTAATATCACCCACACTCTGTTACAATTGTGATTAATATCATTATTTTCCAAACCTGCACTTGATCTAGTCCAGATTCAAGCGTCTATGTCTGGATTCACGTCTGGGCTGTGAGATTCGGGGTGATGCCCCAACCTGGCCCGAATCTGAGTCGGGAGGATGCTTCATCAGCTTCTTTAGAATACAAACCACAGCGAGTTGAGTTCCGAGGGTGGTTGTTCGCCCACGAGAAAGACAGACAATGCCACCAAGAACAAGAAGATCATTTGCTATTAGTTTGGTCGAAGGATTTTTCCAGAGCTTGCTTTCAGTTTTTGATGTTTTGCTTGGAGTTGATTGTCTGGAAAGGATAGTAGCATAGCTACTGCATGACGGGGTATTCGGAATGACTTGGTTACTACTTTTCCGCATCAATCTCAAATGCTGAGGGAACCTGAAGTGAGATATTCAATGAGTATAGTAAGTATTTTTCATTAAACATAAAAATTTCAGTTTTTTGACTCATGGTAAGAAAAAGATATAAACTACTGAAATAATCAGGAAGTACATACTTTATAGAACTTATAGTTCTTCTCAACTTAAAAAGGATAAAACATATGAAATGATCAATAGGAAAATAGATGTGAATAATGCAATGCGCACAGAAACAGAAAAAAAATAAAATAAAAATAAACTTGCTCAATATTTCTTATTCATTTCCCTTTCCTTATATAGAAGCAACTTCTATGAATTTAATGTTCAATTTCTCCAAGTGTCAAACGCAAATTGAACACCTATAACACTAAGATCTATATATAAGAAATATTCCACAATACATATATAAACATACATTTATTTATTTTCCAACATTTTCATTCCTAGCTAGGACAACTTCGAATTGTTCTTCCTTCGATCGGGTCTGGTTATCTAAAGAGATCGACCGGCCCAGCCATTGCCCAAGGGGTAACTGGGCGAGAAGAGCAGCACACGAATGTGTGTTCTTGGATATGCTTATTTCCACTTTACCAGGCAAAGTAAGAGCATTTGCATGCTGGGCTATATTAGCAGCTTCTCTCAGCCCGCGGAAGAAAGCACCGTGCATTGTCGCTGGGTACCTTCTCATGGTGGCTTCACCGGCGAAGAGCCGCCCGTCACCGACACTCTGATAGTATGCCGTAATGCTCCCACATCTACATTTGAATATGAACCCTGAAGGGTCCGTACCCCACCTGGTGCAAACACTTTGGAGAGGGTCCGGGACTTTGATTCTGATACAACTCAAGATACACTGATATGGTTCAAGAGCTGCCAAGAACTATAGTCACTTCAATGAATTAAGAACACTTGCCCAAATACTCCAATCAATGCTTCTCATTCATCAAAATAGCCATACACTTCAAGAACTACAATTTCAGATCAGAACTCAGAAGAGTAATCAGGGATAGATGAAGAACAGAGAATTGCAGAAAGAAAAAACTGAACAGGATTGAAGAAAAAGAAAAGATACAGTCGAGGAATGAGAGAGGTTGTAGAGATTCAATTCATTATTTATTGCCTTTGTTCATTACATTCCTTGTCTATTTATACAATTTCTGAGTATGAATTTGTTAGCTGCTGATGTGGCATTTCCCGATAACATATTCCATAACCGTCTAACTGTGAAGTCACGAGAGCTATGAGAGTAGAGAGAGAGGAGCGACACCAAAGTTCCCTTCGTCAAAGCACCCCACATCACTCCAACCCAAAACCACGACAAGCAGGTGAGAGAGGAGGAAGAAGGGTGCTTCATGACCAAGCGCAGGAGGGAGGACACATCGGAGAGGCCTTCATACAAGAGGAATGAAGATAGAGTGGAGTACGGCGACTCAAATAAATCAAGAAGCCGCTCAGCTCAGCGACCATCTCGACCATTCCATAGAGGGATGCCGGGTGAGAAGAATAGATTCTAAGAGGAAAGAATAAGGGAGATGACGACTAGAATTAGCCCTCCGAGATCAGTTGAAGAAGACCGAAACTATCCAGAACGACAGCGAAAGTCCTATGTGGACGTAGCTAGGGGATCAGAGGGAAAGATGACTCCCGCTAAGAATCGAGCAAGGAAGAGCTGTCCGGCGCCTTCAGAAAGGAAGACGAAGATCGATGAGGAGGGTGAATGGGTCCTCGTGCGTCCTCGCAAACTAATCAAAGCGGAGAAGCGGCAGGACAGGGAAAACTCAGAGTTGTCGGGGTCTAGACAGTAGTGCCACAAATGTGCTCAGAGGGGTCATACGATCACGAAATGCATCAATGATCGGTTCTGTTATGCTTGTAAACGACCTAGACATATTTCTAAAGATTGTCCAAGCTCTAAGTGCTATGTGCCTTCTATGGCGGAAGCTTCAAGAGCTGCGGCGCCTGCGATGTCTCACAGCAGCAAAACTCAGGAGAGTTTTGCGGGGGGGTGGGGGGGGGGGGGGGGCAATTGCTAAAGCTCTAATCACTCCAACCCCGTTGCTAAAGCTCTAATCACTCCAACCCCGATCATGGCAGAGTTTGAGAGGAGGTTTCGTTTGTGTGGTATTATCAAAGTACATAGTGGGAATCCAACTAGCGAGGAGATCGAGAGCTTGCTATACGCCAATACAACTGTAGTGGAAAAGCTGACTTGGAAAGCCCAGCGCATCAACGTCAATTGTTTCTTTGTGCATTGCCACGATGAGGTTAGATTGAAGGAGGTACTAGACTTAAAGGGTGTGAGCAGGGGGGCGATGTTACATTGTTCGATTCTTCCGACGGAAGAATAGGAGCGTTAAACGGATTACAGAGTGGAGAAAGTCAGTACTACTCTGACCACGAAAGGTGTGCAATGCAAGTTCGAGAATTGGCAGGTGATGGTTTGGGTGATAGTGAGAGGGCAAGTGCTTCCAGGAATACTATTGAATATCAACGTAGAAGCAAAAGACATATGGATAAATGGGGTTCGAATGGTCCAAGCGAAGACGATTTGATTAAGGCAACGACAAAGACTAGGGAGCCAACTTCAGCATGTCGGGGTAATTCCTCAAGCAATTTTTCGGTTTTAAATTTACTGAATGATAATTCTCTTAATTATTATGCTAGTCATTATGGTCTTGCCATGGGTTCCAATAGGGAAGAGCAATTATATCATGTTAATATTATTAGAGGGGAGAACCAACGAAGGGAAGATTAATGCGGTAGTCCGTATTGGGATATAAAGTGTAGGGATAGGGTTTTCACATAGTCATGTTATACATCTTTTGAAACGTTAGGGGTATGCGTCAGAAAAAAAAGACTTATTAGTGACACTATCGTTAGGAACAGGCCAAGTATCTGTGCTTTTCAAGAGACTAGGGTGGAAGTGCCGTCTAGGGAAGAGTTTCAAAGCATCAAGGGTATAGAAACTTTTGACTGGAGGTTCAAACCATCGAGAGGTTTGTCAGGTGGTATCGCTATTGGAGTTGATCCGAGATTGTTTGAGATTCTTAACGATATTGCAGGGCTTTTTTCAGTCACGGTGGTCCTTAGACGATGTAGCGATAACTGGATACATTCGGTAACCTCAGTGTATGGCCCTTACGACTCAAATCAAAGGAGCCTGTTTTGGAACGAACTTAAGGAGATAAGAGGTAGATGTACGGGCCCATGGGTCTTAAGAGGAGATTTCAATATCACTAGATTTCAATATGAGCACAGAGGACGAGGAGCGACAACAAGCGATAGAGACAATTTCAACGCACTCATCAATGAATTAGATTTATTGGAAATCGATGTAAGGAATAGGAAGTTCACTTGGACGAACATGCAGGCAGTGCCCATTTTGGCAAAGATTGATAGAATATTCGTGACCGTTGAATGGGAGGATAAATTTCCTTTGGCCAAAGCTAAATCCCTGGTCAGATTCACATCTGATCATACTACGCTAGCCGTAGATTGCGGGGAAGGGGAGAGGACGAAAAGATTTTAGTTCCGATTGGAGAAGGCTTGAACTTTGTGCGAGGGGACGCGTAAGGTGATCAAAGATTCTTGGAACGCTACCACAGTAGAGAGTTTGGCGGTTGGATGTTGGATTGAAAAGATTAGGAGACTAAGAAGTAGACTGAAATTGTGGACAAAGTTAGAATTTGGTAAGAACCAAAGGATGAAAAATGAAATTGGAGAGTGGATTCAACAGCTAGAATTAATAGAGGAAGAAAGAGATTTAATTGAGGATGAACTCGACGAACTACGTCAGAATAGACACGATCTTTCACAAATTGGAAACATGGAAGAGCAATCTGAAGACAACGGTCAAGGATTCAATGGCTAGAGGAAGGGGATTCCAACACCAAATTCTTCCATAGAATTGCAAATGGTAGAAGGCGGTGTAACAATATTTTCGGATTGCAGGTGAACGGAGACTTGTGCGAGAATAAGGGTCGAATTGCGCAGCATATTAATGACAGTTACAAGGAGTTGCTCGACAAAAGAAGAGAGCATAGATGTCAAATGAGTCGGAATATGTGGATAGCAACGAGGATTAATGGAAGTGATAGTATTGAGGGCAAGTTCAGTGAAGAGGAGGTGTTAGAGGCAATTAAGAGCATGGGGCAGGACAAGGCGCCAGGGCCAGATGGTTTTCCGCTATTCTTTTATAGACTGTATTGGAAGGTGGTCAAAGTAAATTTCATGCGCATGGTCCAAGATTTCTATAATGTAGAGGCTGATTTGGGAAGGCTAAACTACGCGAACATAGTTTTAATTCCTAAAAAGGAAGAAATAAAGAAGGTCGGAGATTTGAGGCCCATCAGCCTCCTCAACGGGTCCTTCAAAATCATATCAAAAGTCTTGGTTAATAGGCTGGGCCCATAGTTGAATGATATTGTTGGAGAGTCGCAGAGTGGTTTTGTCAGAGGAAGAAACATCATGGACAGTGTCGCTTCAGCACATGAAGTCATTTTTAGAGGAAACAAAGACAAAACAAACGGCTTTATTTTCAAAGTTGATTTTGAAAAAGCATATGATACTGTAGAATGGGACCGTGTGGACGAGGTTTTACTTCTAAAAGGATTCGGAGAAAAGTGGAGGAGGTGGATCCATCAGTGTGTCAGGGGAGAAAAATCATTTATTCTTATCAACGGGGTGCCGGGAAAGGAAATCAAATGCCAATGAGGGTTAAGGCAAGGAGACCCACTGTCTTCGTTATTATTTGCCATAGTCGCAGATGGTTTAGCAGAAATGATGGCTAACGGAAGAAGGGGGAACGTCATTCAGGGCATCAAAATCAAAGGTATCCAGGAAGTAATATCCATACTTCAGTATGCAGACGACACGCTGCTGCTTGGTTCAGCCTCAAAGGACGATATCATAGCTATGGGAACGGTACTTAAATGTTTCGAGGCCTGGTCTGGAATGAAGGTGAATTTTAACAAGAGTTGTATCATCCCATTAAGCGACAGTTGCTCTATCCCAATGGACTCTATCCAACAGATGCTAGGCTGCAACAAAGGAGATTTTCCGTTAATCTATTTGGGGATCCCTATTAGACCGGGAAAACTAACAAGGGACGATTGGCAACCGTTAATCGAAAAAATCGAGAAAAGATTAGCAGGGTGGAAAAGGAGCATGCTCACATTGGGAGGAAGGATTACACTGCTAAACTCGGTTATCAACAGTATTCTTATTTATCTTATGTCGATATATGAATTACCAGGGTGGGTAATAAATAGAATTGACAAATGTAGAAGGAAATTCCTCTAGAAAGGGGCAAGTGAAGGAGGAAAAGGAATACATCTAATCAAAAGGAAAGAGCTCGGGGGATTGGGTATAGTCAATCTTAGAGATATGAACAAAGCCATGCTAAGTAAATGGTGGTGGAACATGGCTATTAGGCGTAACAATTGGTGGTGTAAGTCTTTCATCAAGTATAGGGCGAGGAAGAAATACAGATACGGGGGGAAAAGTATATATAGTAGGAGTTCATTTTTATGGAAAGGGGTGTCCAAAATGGGAGAAGTTTTCCATAGTCATACTATCTGCAGGGTAGGGAACGGCAAGAGCAAGAGATTTTGGAAGGACAAATGGTGCAGAGACAATACTCTTATGAGACTTTTCCCGTTAGCAGCAAAGGTAGTCCGTAACGGAGATACCTTGGTTAATGACGTCTGGAGTAACAACAGGCTTAGACTCTGTAGTACCCTGTATTTTTAAATACTATTTTTGAGATTAGAAAATGAATTTAAAAGATTTTTGGTGATTTAATAAATGTTCATTTAGAAATTTATCTTTTACACATGCAAAACACATGCGAATGTTGACTTTGAAAGCTTAAAGCCAAAAATTATTTTGGGGAAACTAATTATTTATTATTTGAGATTATTCGTGATTTTTCTAGATTTTCTGGAAATTATTGGACTTATTTGCAAATATTTCAAAAAGAAGGACTTTTGTGCAAAATTTACCAATGGGGCGAAAACTCCAGAATTTCGGATTTTTTTGGGCTAGATGTAATGCCTAGTCAATTCAGGTATAACTAGTTTACCTTTTGTTTCAACTTATTCGATTTATTTTACAAGTTTTGATAAAAGATGATCTTTTCGCAAAATTGCTATTTTAAGGGGTGAAAGTGCAAAAAAAACTATTTTCTGGATTTTCCTACAGTGCCGGCTGATGCTGGAGGGGATCTTTTTTGATTTTGAATTAATTAAATTAGTTTTTAACTAGTTTTCTAATAAAGGAATCTATTTATGTAAAGGTATATTGTAAAAGGAGTATTTCGCAAATATTTTCTAAAACCCTAGAAACTTAAATTCCAGACTATATAGGGTTTTGTGCAGTCGTCTTTTGCTGTACAACACAGGAGATCTCTTATTTTTTATTATTTTGGAGTTCTAAGGAGAAGACTTTGGATTTCTTGCGAAGAAGGGGCTTTCTTAATTTCTATTCCTTTTCATTCGACCTCTTCAACAAAGTGAGTGACTTGTTTTGTTTTATTTTGTTTTATGTATATTGTATGTGAGTGATATAATTGTTTTGTTTATTCTTTGAATGTTGTATGTGGTGTTTCATCTCCTAGAAAGCATGCTAGGGTTTGGGTATGAGTATGTATGTTGGATTGATGATAAAAATTGGATCTTGTGAAACCCTAGTTATTTGTGAGTAAAATTGTAGGTGGGTAATTTGAGATTGATGAATGACCTATTGGAGATCATGGGTAGGCTATTTCTTTTGGATTAATGTTGGATCGATTGAATATGGTAAATTTCGTGCATTAATTTAATAAAGATGAGATTTTTATCACTTTTGAGTATTGGTTGAATGAAACTTGATATGGTAATGTTATAAATTGATTATGTTTATGAGTTATAATAGTGAATCAGTTTGAGAAATTTGGGGAAAGGATTTATGAATCAAGAGATCATGTTTTGAGAATCGAAATTTGGAATTGAGTTGAGTTTGAGGAAATATATCCAAATTGGGAATTTTTTTTGAGATTTTGGTGTTGATATGGTTTGGATCTCAATACGAAGCTATTTCAATGAATAATTAATTTTTAAGAAACTCTATTTTGATTATATGCACAATTCATGTTTTAATTGAAAGAAAAAATCGCTATGTTTATAAATTTAAGTAGTTTTATTTAGTTTTTATGGACTATTATATATCCTATAAGTTGTATTTGATCAAATAAGAAATATGCTTTTTGTAGAAATCATTTTCATAAAGTAAAACTACGTATCGGTTGAAATGTGCACAACCCAAAATCTGCAGTCTGCAGGTTGACAGTCGACCGGTGTGATTTTACCGTCGACCGTCGCGACCTGGCTGCTGTGTTATCTAGTTTTCTTGAAATTTCGTTCTGGACAGTTGACTGATGGCTTTTTACACTCGACTGATATTACTTAGAATTATTTTTATTGACGTTTTGGACTTTTCGCTCTGGACAGTCGACCGATGGTTTTTATAGTCGACTTCTAATACTTAGAATTATTTTCTCAAAGTTATTGGATTTTTCTCACTGGACAGTCGACCGACGCTTGTCTATAGTCGACTGATACTGATGTATCTTGATATATTTGAATATTCTTTAAAATGATTTATTCTTTAAAGGTTTTAATCTATAACTTACTATTCTATACCTTATCTTCTACTGAACAAATGTTTTCAAGTTGTTTTAACCGAGCAATTTATGTTGGAAGATTGGTTTGGGTGTTTGGGTGTTTGGGTGTGAGTCTCTAGAGGGTGTGTGTGACCCTAGTATACCGGCAGTTGAGATATTTATGTTTGGGCCTATTGAGGCATTTTAGTTGATCATTTATTGAGTTAAGTCTGGTGGGGTACACCAACTCTAGGAGATCCGTAAAGTAATTAAATAACCTAAATGATAAGGACAGACACTAGTGGTGATATGATGAATGAGAACATGGGTTATGGACCTCAGTATGGCTCGCGGTGTGAGATAATCCCCGGAATTATCCAAATGTGAATGAAATAGTCTCCGGAATTACCTGTGGTATGGGATTGATCTTCGGAATTATCAGGGTCGAGGCGACACACATGTGGTATTCGTGTGATGAGGTGCCATAGCTTGCGGTGTGGGGTATTCTCGAAGATTCCCAGGTGTGAGTGAAATAGTCTATGAAATTATCTATGGATAGAGATTGACCTCCGGAATTATCGGGCCATGGGCTAATACTCACAGTTTATCTATATCTCGTAGTAGTCATCGTAGTTGGATTAGTTGCATAGCGGGAGATTAAACCCTATAAAGTGGAGCGTTAAGGGCTTGCACCGGACCTATGTAGAGTGGGATGCATAGACTCAGACAAGTACGCATTAGAGAGTCAGCATATAACATTGATGTTTTCGTGACTTGGTATTATGCATGTGTTTTTGGTTTTCTACACTTGATACTTAGTCTAGCTTCACTTGAGGTGTTTCGTGTTTTGTGATTTTCCCTAATTCACTTACTCCTGTTTATTTCCTGTTGTTGATGAATTTATGCTCTATTTATGTTGCTTGTTTATATGTCACTCACACCGTTATGGTTGACCCCTTTAGTTTTGGGGATTAGAGTTATCTCTAGCCTCATATTTTACAGGTGATTATCTATAGCTTGGGATTTGGATGCTTGAGTAAAAGTGATGTAATGGATTGTGTGATTTTTTGTAAAAGAAACTGTTGTAAAGAAAGAGAGTTTGTAATTCAAGGTGTATGTATTCCGCTGTACTATGTAAATATTATTGTAATGAAATTTTGAGAAAAAATTTTACTGGTATTTTGGGCTATGTTTAATTTTACATTTGAAGTTGATGCTGAAAATTGTGTCACGTATTTCTAAGATATCATATTGGAAATTCGGGGTGCTACAGACTCGAAATCAGGGAGAGCCTAGATCAAGATACTATCAAGCAACTCCAAAATCTGAACAACTACATTCCTACAGAAGGGAGGTACACCCAAGAGGGTGAAGATGAGAGACGATGGTTTCTGGAGTCGAGCTTCAGATTCTCAGTTTCTTCACTATACAAATGGCTCAACGGCGGAGGAAGAAGAAATGAGGTTGCAGACGTCATATGGGGCAGTAATGTTCCTACTAAAGTGAAAGTTTTCTCTGACTCGTGGATAATGACGCTATTCTATCCAAGGTTAATTTGGCAAAACGGGGCATTCCGGTGAACGTCGAGTGCAATAGATGTCCAATGCAGGTCGAAGACACAAACCACATCCTTTTTAATATTCCTAGAGCTAGATTGCTTTGGGAGAGTATGGGTCCTAGATTCATGATTTTTGAGTGTCCAGGGTCGAGTGCAGAGGTTTGGGGTTACATTAGACCCAACAAGATTAGAAACGAGGATAGAATAGATTGGAAAATTGCTATAGCCTCTACGATATGGAACCTATGGCTAGATCGAAATGAACTATGTTTCCTCAGTGTAAATCATAGATTTTCGGCTTTGTTACACGAAACTCATTTATGCATTTATGAATGGACAGGGCACCTTGGTACCAAGAAGAGATTGTGATTAGATAAAGAGGAGGAGTAGGCGAGGCTTAGGTCGGGTGACATTGAGACTCGTGCCGACAGATGGGAGCTTTTGGACTAGTTGTTATCTTCTCTTTTTGTGGTCTTGTGTAGGCTTGAGGATTTAGCCTCTGTTTTGGGAGATTGATGTTTAACTTGCCTTCGGGACTTCTATATAGTATTATATGACTATTTCTTTAATTATCATTAATGAAGCGATGACAGTGTCATCTTTTATATCAACAATAAAAAAAACCCGTCTAATTGTCCAACTAACAAACTAATTGCCCGAATTCTGACTTCTTTATGCATATTGCACATTGATGCTGCTGATTTTGAGGTGGGAGCAACAGATGTGAGTTCTTGTTGTTTATAGTGGAAGAGACAGGTCTGAGGCAGATCTCAGCCACACATCTGGATCTAAGATGTGTATTTTGTGTGGAGCTGGAGAGGGGGTGCTGCTAGTAGCTGGCCGCCCTGAGCACCTGCAAAGCGCCTAGAAAAATCGGAAGAGATCCTGGCGATAGACCCTCAAACGATCTAGCTAGTCACTGGAAACAAAATGAAAGCTAGGGTAACGGTGCAGAAATGTTGATTACCTCGAAAATGAGGGAGGGGTCTGGTAATTATAGACAAAGAGAAGAGAGAAACCCTAACCCTAATGGGTCGGGTGACTCTCTTCTGTGGGCCTGAAATAGCAGAAAGCCCATAGAAGCTTAAGGCCTAATCTGTAGGAGTTTGCGGATCCTAAGGGCATCAGACGATTCAGATTGAGCTGGGTTTTTACCTACATCATGGTTCCCCCACTCCTGGAGGGTTGTATGTACCAGCCATTGAGGAGTAGCCCAATTGTGTGAAAAGATCATCTGACAGTGTGCACAAGGATAGAGCGAAGATCCCTACAAGGAGTGAAAGGAGGTTGAGGCCGAGCGGTGTGATACTGAGCTTCGACCCTCTGAGCCACGGAGCTCGGAGATAGGGTGTTTGAGCGTCAATCGTGGCGTGCTTGTGATAGAGCGAGTAGGAAGCTCTAAGTTTTAGGCTAATCATCGAGCGTCGAGCGCTTTATGATTAAGCGAGTAGGTGGCTTGAAGTTGAAGCCGAGCGTCGAGCCCCTTAATCTTGTATGAAAGACAGGGGCTTGCCTGAGGTTGATGCCGAGCGTCGAGAGTAATGGATTTTGTGAGAATGCAAGTAGCCAGCTCGAGGTTGTTGCTAGTGATGGTAATCGGGCCAAGTTGACCCGCAACCTACCCACTCGAACAATTAGGTGGTTCGGGTCCGGGTCGAACCCGCAGGTCGATCCCGGTCGACTCGGGTTGCAAATTTTATAAACCCAACTCGCTCAACCCAACACGCGAACCCGATGACCAGGTCAAACCCACCCGCTCGATCCGCGAGTTTGGACCTGAACGTTCAACCTACGTAGATAGAATAGGCTGAAACCCCAAAACAGAGTTGTTGGCTTTGTTTTTTTTTTTTTTTTGGGGGGGGGGGGGGGGGGGGGGGTTCCCTATAAATACCCCTTTAATTCAATCTACAAATTTCCACACCTTACTCCCTTACTCTCTCTACTACTACTACTCAATTCAATCTTAATTCAAGTTTTTTAAACAAAGAAGCAAGTAACAAATAAATGAAAATTTTCGATCGTATCGAATTGTGTTGATTCAACTCTCAACTACGTCTACTTCAACTCCTCCAACAAAGAAGCTCTTTCTCTCTTTTTCAACGACAACCGAACTACGTGACTACGTCTACTACATTTCTCAATCGACTACATCTACTTCTACTTTTATTTTCTCTCACTTTTCTATATTCGATTATCCACAAAGTACGATATCAAAATTTCACAACCCTCCTATTTTCTTGATTTTTGTTGTAGTTCCAATTTATTGTATCATATTTGTTTGCTGGTTTTTTGTTTTTCTCTCTATACCCTTCTATTCTTTTTTTGATTTTATTTTTTAACATATACCTCTTAGATTGTTTTGTATTATTTCACATACACTAGTAAAACACTAGAAATCATTTTTTTCACATACACTATTACCATGTCTAGATCACGAGGTAGCAGCCACGGCCAAAGTGAATACGATTCCACCGGCACTTCATATCGGCCTCCAATAGTCCCACATGCAGAGCCTGAATTTATATTCAATCCTATGGTAGGATCTCTCGTTGTCCCTCCATACGACATAGAAGAAGAAATGCATAATGTTGACACACAAACACAAAAAACTGAACCGACTAGTAGTAGAAAAACTAGGGGGAAAACAAGTGATTGACACAAATTTTATGACTATATCCTCGATGAGGATAATCCGGGTGTAGGACATAAGATTTGTAAAACTTGTGAAAAAGTTACAAATGAAAGAAGGGTGAGGGAACATGTACAATTAGACAACACATTTTAAATATACACAAAGACTTAGTACAAGATCAACAAGGCCAACAAAAAATCAATCTTAGGACTGGACAAATAGATAGCCAACCCTATGATCCCGAACTTGTTCCCCGGGAAATGGCCCAACTAGTTATTAAGGATGAGCTACCAATTTTCTATTCCGAGAGTAGGAATGTAGAGTCTTTCAACCAAAATGCACTAAATCTACATTTTAGAAGAATTCCTAGAAACACACTAAAGTTCGATTGTTTTAAACTTTACAACGAGACGAGAGATGCTTTAATTGCACTCTTTTATTCTTTAACTTGTAGAGTATCGTTAACTTTTGATTGTTGGAAAGGTTGTAACGATATTCCGATGATGAGATTAACTTGTCATTGGATAGATAGTGATTGGATGATTCAATAGAGAATCGACTCACTTGCCGCTTTGCCTAGTGGACTAGTTATTGCAAAAAATATTTTAGAAGTTTGTGATTTATATCATATTCGTGATAAAAAAAATTACTATTAGTTTTGATAATGCATCTAACAACAATGCTTCGATTAGTACATTAAAAACACAATTAGCTCCTCTATGTAATGAAAATTTTCATGTTAGATGTAATTTATGTGTACAAGACGCATTGAAAGTAGTCGATTCATATATAATTGTAATTAGAAATTGTGTACATTTTATTGCGTTGAGTGATCCTATACTTTAAGAATTTAAAGAATGGCATAAAGCTAGGGAAATACATTTTAGAAAATTTTCTAAAGATGTTAAACACCTATGGAACTCTACTTTCGATTTACTAAATGTTGTTACTTAATACAAAGATATTATAAACGAATTTCTTCTTGCAAAAAATATGAAAATTTTTCAAATGACTCCCCAATTTTGGTATTTTGCCGAATCTTTATTATGATTTTTGGAACATTTTAAAACCGCAACTTTGAAGTTTTTCTACATCTTATGATTCTACTTCTAGTAATATTATTATTTCAAGCATTACTATGATGCAAACTTTTCAAGAAATGATTTCGGATGAATACATTAGCCATATTGTTGTTCTCTATACAAAAATTTTGAAGTATTTTAATCCTCCTCCTATGTTGTAGTGTATTACTACTGTTATGGATCCTCGTATCAAATTAGCGGGTACGAGGAGTTTGATTGAAATATTTTTTTACTTTAATTGGAGATGATTTCGAATATGATTGTAATGAATTTTAGCAAGCCTTGAATCGACATTGAATAACTTGTATGATTATTATGAAAGAACTTTTGCATCTAGTAGTACAAATAGCATGGTTACTTCTCCTTCTACTACTTCTAGAGGTAAGGGTAAGAGTACATTAGAAGATACCACTGATAATTTACTTGCTCGTATTCAATAAAAAAACCTAGGACCAATGCACCTAATGAATTAAAATGGTATAATCAACAAGATAGTGAGAGTTCTAGTGTGCTATAATGGCGGAAAGAACATGAAAATCGTTTTCCTATTCTTTCACATATGGCTAGAGATCTACTAACTCCTCATGTCTTCACAGTTGCTTCAGAAAGTGTTTTTTTTACAAGTGGCAGAGTGCTGACAGATTGCAGGAATCCCTTAAAGCTGGATTCGTTGGAGATGCTCGTGTGCACTGAAGATTGGATGAAGGCTGAAGACAGAACTCAAGAAAAATGTGGCATCTACATCAAAAAGCGGAAGCAACTCGCCTGAAGTCCAACAACAAGATTAGGAAATTTAGGGCGATGAGATTCTAGGTTTAGGTTGAGTAAAGGTGCACGACAGTAGTCCAATGTCCTCTCTTCAATCTAACTGTAGGCTATCTCGAACTCTAGATTCTGATTATCCACTCAAACTTGTAAATGTAAATCAAGAAATATTGTATGTTCTTTATGAGTTTTTATTACTTGTATTTGTATGTAAAAAACTTATAAAAAATTCATAGTAGTTGAATGATATATGCATTTTTTTCACTCTTATACAGTTATACTTATTGAATTTCTTTTTAAGTGAAGTTGTAAAATATATATATATATATATATATATATATATATATATATATATATATATATATTAACCGGGCCAACCCACGACCCGGCCCAGTTAAGCTCCCAACCTAACCCAGACCAGCCCGAATATCGGGCCGACCCGAGCGAGTTCGACCCGACCCGACCCGAACGACCCGAATGTCATCCCTAGTTGTTGCCGAGTCTCAAGTGTGGTGGAGTTTGTGAGAAAGCCAGTAGCCAGCATCGAGCCGAGCCCTTTGATCTTGTATGAAAGATAGAGGCTTGCTCGAGGTTGATGCTGAGCGTCGAGCGTGATAGACTTTGTGATAAAGCCAGTAGCCAACGTCGAGCAGAGCCCCTTGACCTTGTATGAAAGACAGGGACTTCCTCGCGGTTGATTCCGAGAGTCGAGCGTAATGGACTTTGTGAGGAAGCCAGTAGTCAGCATCGGGCCGAGCCCCTGATCTTGTATGAAAGACAGGGGCTTGCTCGAGGTTGATGCCGAACATCAAGCATAATGGACTTTGTGAGAAAGCCAGTAGCCAGCATCGAGTTGAGCTCTTGATCTTGTATGAAAGGCATGGGCTTGCTCGAGGTTGAAGCCGAGCATCGAGCGTAATGGACTTTGTGAGAAGCCAGTATTTAGCTCGAGGTTGTTGCCGAGCATTGAGCGTAATGGACTTTGTGAGAAAGCCAGTAGCCAGCGTCGAGCTGAGCCCCTTTATCTTGTATGAAAGACAGGGGCTTGCTCGAGATTGATGCTGAGCATCGAGTGTAATAGACTTGGTGAGAAAGTCAGTAGCTAGCTCGAGGTTGTTGCCCAGCATCGAGCATTATGGACTTTGTGAGAAAGCCAGTTTCCAGTGTCGAGCCGAGCCACTTGATCTTGTATGAAAGATAAGGGCTTGCTCGAGGTTGATGCCGAGCATTGAGCGTAAAGGACTTTGTGGGAAAGCTAGTAGTAAGCGTCAAACTGAGCCCTTGATCTTCTATGAAAGACAGGTGCTTACTCGAGATTGATGCTGAGCGTCTAGCATAATTGATGTGAATATTTGCAAGTGTACAAAATTGCAACAAGTAGTATAGTTAAGTGAATAGAGTGTCGAACCCACAGGGACTAATTATTTTATTGAGTACCGAATTTACTAGATGAATCACTATTTGGATAATCAAAATTAATAAATGATAAAACAACTAAATTAAATTAATCTTATTAAAGCTAACTAAATTAATGAAGAGGGAGCGGGCTGTGAAATTCTTGTAATTTGTTAATGGCAAAATTAATTCTAAGGGCTTTTGACTTCACCTAGTTTATCACACAATTTATAACTCCGTATGAATAAAAATATTATTTTTCCAAGTTGTAGACCAAAATCCCAAAAGTATTCACTACTCTTTCTCACGCAGTATCGGAATTATTCTCAACTAATTATTTGCCTTCGCTCATTCACAAATTATCAATTGAAAATTCATTAAGATCTATGGATTTCTTAACGGTCACGTTCTCCTATAACGGTGTTTAATTTTTATTAACCACAAATCACCAGTTCGGTCTCTTCATGATTTAAAAGATCATACAAATGTCTATCCACCAATTGTACGCATTAATAATAAAAATCAACACACAACCATTGAAAAAAATAGAACAATAATAAGGAATTAAAATTGTGTTCTAAAAAACTAAGCTACATCTTAGCCCTAGAAAAATAATATTTAGTTCATAATAAAATTATTGCAACTAAAAAATTTTTTTGGGGATTGCATCATAAAAATTAGAGAAGAAGAGATACAAAAAGATATAAAAATATTGCAAACCGAACTCCTAGAACCGAGCCCAAGCCGTTCTCTCTCCTCTGTCTCTGTTTTGATCCGAGCACCGCTGAGTCAGAGCAAGACAGAAGTTGCTGACGTCAACGCGTCGCACGTCAGCCCCGTCACGTCCGGGAGTGCACGCCTCAAACTGCAAGCAGTCCACGTCAACCCGTCGCCATCACGTCACGTCACGTCTCGCTGCTTCTTCTCTCCTGCTATGTCGTCAAGTTGAGCGCGTGGACCCGCCGAGCCACGTCACGTCTACCGCTCCTTGTCTCTTCGAGCCGCACGCAAGAGCCCTGGGTCTGCGTTGCCACATCAGCTTGCGGGCCTCAGTGCAGTCGTTTTCCTCTTCACGCCCACAGACAGAGAAAGAGAGCTCCGTCTCTCTCTTCTCTGTCTTTTAAACTTTTTTTTATTATTATTTTGAAAGCAGCCGTCACCTCCTGGGAACTCGTGTTCCACCTTGGTATGTATTTATAAGCAAACGGAAGAGAGAATTAGGGTTTGCTCTTTGCAGAAAAATCCCCTCCTTTTCATTTATTTCCTTCATTCTTTAACCTGATCTTTATTTCTTTCTCCTTCTTCTTCTCTTTCCTTTTCTTGCAAACACGTGTTGCATACAAAAAAAATAATACCAGAAATTAGGGTTTTAAAAATAAAATAAAATTAATTAGTTTAAAATTAATTAAACTAACTAAAAATCATATTAGCTCACTTAAACCCTTTTAAAATTATTTATCGCACTTTTAGCTCAATTAGCAAATTAAGATTCAACAAAACAATAAAAAATTAATAAATCAATATTTTTGCTTTGTTTGTTGATTTTTTCCAAAAATCTTCACTTTTTGCATCAAAAATCTCATTTCTTCAAAAATAATTAATTAATTGAAACCTTACAGAAATAAGATGAATTATAAATAATATAAACGAAAACAAGCAATTTTAATGGGTAAATGAGTACGAATATTTGTTTAAAAATTAGACACATCAAATACTCCCAAACTTAAGATTTTGCTTGTCCTCGAGCAAAAAAGTAAAATCAATAATAGGGGAATAATAATCAATAATAACTCAACTCATCACACTAAGAGATCTTATCATGCAAGCATCAAAATTGCAATTAAATATATAAACAATAAAAAATAAAGTAAAATCAAGCATACCCACTTTCTCTAGTGCAATTATTTATTCATAATTCCAAACCCAATCATATTTGTCATACAATTAATGTAATTATAGTATGTAACAACTCAATCTGTGATTATCACTTCTCACTACTACAAACCGAGTAGCAAACTAGAGTTTTTTTTTAATATAATTTTTTAGTCTCTTCTCTAAGTAGTGACTTGCCTTTTGACGTGAATGCAAAAAAATTGTGATGAATTCACCCAGTTACTCAACAAGTCACAAACTTAGAGTGCTTTGCATACTCTTATTTCAAGTTGACGTTTGACGTAAAAGTAAACATTGGTGATGAATATCCCTAGTTACTAAGCAACTCAAAACATTGGAGTAGATTGACTTTATTCATAAATACATATTTTTTTCATTATTACTCTGTTTACGTAAACTCTGTTTAGGACTAGATCAAAGGAGATAATCACAATAAAAAGCATCACATTTGTCTTTTATGTATAATAGCATGACTCACACAATTTTGTAAGGAATTGTAAACGTCAATAATCCTAAAGTAAATAAGTATGCTTACTCTTACATTATAAGAAATTTTCTATCATAAAAAAAATTATTCCAATGCTTATCACAGTAAAGAACTCAAAAGTGTAATGGTGAGCCCAATTGAAATTCTTTTTATTTTGTTTTTCTTTTCAAAAATAAATAATAAATTTGTAAACCTTCCCCCCAAACTTGAATATCACATTGTCCTCAATGGGAAAGGAAAAAGAAAAAGAAAAAGAATGCAAAAAGTTCAGAATTTCTCCCCTGATTTGTCGTAAAATTTCTGCATGCGCGGCGTTCAGTATTTTTGCGATATCTGGAGCTGTAGGTGTCCAAATGGGTTGATTTGTTTTTCGCTGGAAAGCTAAGACAATTGTATACAATTTCTCTTTGAATAAGTTTTCCAAATCCTGACTCCATATTGCTAAAAAAACAGCCATCAATGAAGGCGTACAAAACAGCTCCGCCCGGCGACTTTCAAAACTCATGCAATCCTACAAAATAAAATCAAAAATTAAAATTATAATAAACTAAAAGAAAAATCAAATCTAAATGCAGTAAAAGAAAACATGGGTTGCCTCCCAAGAAGCGCTAAGTTTTAAGTCTTCAGCCAGACATGGTGGTGAGATGGTTATGTAACGCCAAGATCCAACAACATTAAAACATCCTTTCTAATTCTTCTCTTCAGGTGTGGATCAGGTTCAAGTTCTAGTTTGAGGCGTTTCCTTCATGATAATGACGTCTTTGATTCCCCCCACCTCTTTGAATTTTTGCTGAAAAAAATGAATGAATAGAATGTGCAGCATCCAAATACATAACATGTTAAAAATATTTTCTTTCTCAGGTTCAAAAGTTGCTAAATTTGTTGGACATACTTCTATAGTTGACTTTTCAATTTCAGCCTTATGTTTTTCGCCCACAATTAAATCAATTTTACTTACTTGAATACACGACTGTTCTTCAGGAGGAAACTTTATGGAATTAAAAACATCAAAAGTTATTTGCTCATGCTACGTGTGTTCCTCCTCAATTTGTTCGTACTGTTCTTCCTTTGCAACCACCTTTTGTTCGGCAATTTCTTCTTGTGGTTGCTCAATTATTCTCCCGCTTCTATGTGTTATTGCTTTGACATGTTCTTCGGGATTAACAACTGTGTTGCTTGGTAATGTTCCTGCAGTTTTTTCATTAAGAGTATTTGAAATTTGACTAATTTGTACCTCAAGATTGTGAATGGAAGCCGAAGTTGAATTTGCAACATTTTGGATTGCCAAATCTGTCTTTTGTATATATTGTTCTGTCTTTTGCATGTAGTGCATAAACATGTTTTCAAGTGTTGACTTCTTTTCTTGTTGTGGAAGATCTTGAGGTGGTCTAAATGCTCCTTGATTGTTGTTCCATGGAAAATTGGGGGTGTTTGATGATACGTGTTCGAATAAGGATTGTTTTGATGTTGAAAATTAGACACGTAATTTGCTTGATTGAAATTTGATTGAGAAAAAGGGTTCCCCACTTGGCAATGTGTACTTGAATGATTTCCTGCACAAAGATCACAAATCATATTAGATTGAAAAACATTAAAATTCATAATTCCTACTTGTTTAGATAAAGTATCATTTTTTGCATTTAAAGTAGAAAAAGGATCAAGTTCAAAAACTTCAGCCACTTTGCATTGTTCTCTCTAAAGACCACTGATAATTATTTGATGTCATCTCCTCTAAAAGATCATAGGCTGCTTTGTAAGTTTTGCTCATAAGTGCACCTCCAGCTGTTGCGTCAACCATAGATCGATGTGTAACTCCCAAACCAGTATAGAATATTTGAATTTGCAGCCATTTCGGTAATTCATGATTAGAACACTTTCTTAATAACTCTTTGTACCTTTCTCATGCATCATACAAAGACTCGGTCTCAAATTGAGTAAATGTGGAAATATCATTTCTTAGCTTTGTTGTCTTTGCCGGCGAAAAATACTTTGCTAGAAATTTTTGTGCAAGTCCCTCCCAAGTAGTAATACTACCGGGTGGTAGATAATGTAGCCAAGCCTCCGCCTTATCTCGTAGTGAAAAAGAAAAGACTCTCAATCTGATTGCATCATCTGATACTCCGTTGTGCTTGAAAGTGTCATAAATTTCTGGAAAGTTTGCAATGTGAGCATAAGGATCCTCGTGCGGTAGTCCCCAAAATTGAATAGTCTGATGAATCATTAGAATCATTGTCGGTTTATTCTCAAAATCGTTAGCTTCAATAATCGGCCTCTTTATGCTTGATATTGTTCCACAAATTAAGGGCATAGTATAGTCTCTGAAAGGCCTGTTTTCATCGGTTGCCATGATAATGTATTTGTATGTGCTGAAATTTAAGTATTGAAAAAATAGAAAAACTAAAAAAAATTAAAATAAGAAAAATAAATAAATGTAAAAGTAAGTCAAAAGAAAATAAAGATGCAAAATAATAATAAAATAAAAAATAAATACAAAAAACTCCAAACTAGTAATAATCTAGCAATTTTCAATATCAATAAAAGAATAACTAGTCCCCGACAACGGCGCCATTAAATTGATGTGAATATTTGCAAGTGTACCAAATCGCAACAAGTAGTATAGTTAAGTGAATAGAGTGTCGAACCTATAGGGACTAATTATTTTATTGAGTACTGAATTTACTAGATGAATCACTATTTGGATAATCGAAATTAATAAATGATAAAACAACTAAATTAAATTAATCTTATTAAAGCTAACTAAATTAATGAAGAGGGAGCGGGCTATGAAATTCTTGTAATTTGTTAACGGCAAAATTAATTCTAGGGCTTTTGACTTTACCTAGTTTATCACACACAATTTATAACTCCTTTTGAATAAAAATATTGTTTTTCCAAGTTGTAGACCAAAATTCCAAAAGTATTCACTACTCTTTCTCACGCAGTATCAGAATTATTCTCAACTAATTATTTGGCTTCATTCATTCACAAATTATCAATTGAAAATTCATTAAGATCTATGGATTTCTTAACGGTCACGTTCTCCTATAACGGTGTTTAATTTTTATTAACCACGAATCACCAGTTCGGTCCCTTCATGATTTAAAAGATCATTCAATTGTCTATCCACCAATTGTACGCATTAATAATAAAAATCAGCACACAACCATGGAAAAAAATAGAACAATAATAAGAAATTAAAATTGTGTTCTCAAAAGCTAGACTACATCTTATCCCTAGAAAAATAATATTTAGTTCATAATAAAATTATTGCAACTAACAAAAAATGTTTGGGATTGCATCATAAAAATTAGAGAAGAAGAGAAACAAAAAGATATAAAAATATTGCAAACCGAACTCCTAGAACCGAGCCCAAGCCGTTCTCTCTCCTCTATCTCTGTTTTGATCCGCGCACCGCTGAGTCAGAGCAAGACAGAAGTTGCTGACGTCAACGCGTCACACGTCAGCCCCGTCACGTCCGGGAGTGCACACCTCGAACCACGAGAAGTCCACGTCAGCCCGTCACCGTCACGTCACGTCACGTCCTGCTGCTTCTTCTCTCCTACTGTGTCGTCAACTTGAGCGCGTGGACCCGCCGAGCCACATCACGTCTACTGCTCCTTGTCTCTTCGAGCCGCACGCAAGAGCCCTGGGTCTGCGTCGCCACGTCAACTGGCGGGCCTCAGTGCAGTCGTTTTCCTCTTCACGCCCACAGACAGAGAAAGAGAGCTCTGTCTCTCTCTTCTCTGTCTTTTAAACTTTTTATTATTATTATTTTGAAAGCAGCCGTCACCTCCTGGGAACTCGTGTTCCACCTTGGTATGTATTTATAAGCAAACGGAAGAGAGAATTAGGGTTTGCTCTTTGCAGAAAAATCCCCTCCTTTTCATTTATTTCCTTCCTTCTTTAACCTGATCTTTATTTCTTTCTCCTTCTTCTTCTCTTTCCTTTTCTTGCAAACACGTGCTGCATACACAAAAAATAATACCAGAAATTAGGGTTTTAAAAATAAAATAAAATTAATTAGTTTAAAATTAATTAAACTAACTAAAAATCATAATAGCTCATTTAAACCCTTTTAAAATTATTTATCGCACTTTTAGCTCAATTAGCAAATTAAGATTCAACAAAACAATAAAAAATTAATAAATCAATAGTTTTGCTTTGTTTGTTGATTTTTTCCAAAAATCTTCACTTTTTGCATAAAAAATCTCATTTCTTCAAAAATAATTAATTAATTGAAATCTTATAGAAATAAGGTGAATTATAAATAATATAAATGAAAACAAGCAATTTTAATGGGTAAATGAGTACGAATATTTGTATAAAAATTAGACATATCGATAATGGACTTTGTGAGAAAGCCAATAGCTGGCGCGAGGTTATTGTCGAGCTTCGAGCGTAATGGACTTTGTGAGAAAGCTAGTAGCCGGTGTCGAGCTGAGCCCCTTGATCTTGTATGAAAGACAGGGGCTTGATCGAGGTTGATGTCGAGCATCAAGTTGAGCCCCTTGATCTTGTAGGAAAGACAGGGACTTGCTCGAGGTTGATGTTGAGCATCGAGCGTAACAGACTTTGTGAGAAAGCCAGTAGCCAGCTCGAGGTTAATGCCGAGCATTGAGCTGAGCCCTTCGATCTTGTATGGAAGACAGGGGCTTGCTCGAGATTGATGCCAGCATCAAGCATAATGGACTTTGTAAGAAAGCCAATATCCAGCTCGAGGTTGATGCTGAGCATCAAGCTGAGCCCCTTGATCTTGTATGATGAGCTTGCTCGAGGTTGATCCCGAGCGTTGAGCATGGTGGAGTTTGTGAGAAAGCCAGTAGCCAGCTCGAGTTTGATGCCGAGCATCGAGCATAATGGCCTTTGTGAGAAAGCCAGTAGCTGGCTAGAAGTTGATGCTGAGCGTCAGGCCCCCTGATCTTGTATGAAAGATATGGGCTTGCTCGAAGTTCATTAGCTGGCTCAAAGTTTATGCCGAGCGTCGAGCATGGTACACTTGCTGGGATTGTAGTATACACGTGCACAACACGTGTGATGCTGATGTCATGGTTGTGGATATCAAGGCGTTGAAATATTGTCCACCGTTGGATCTAGATTGGGTGATTGGGTTTTTTTGTGGACATCGAGGCATCACAGTGTTGCCTATATGTCCCCCGCTTCCCCTTTCATTTTCCACTTTTCTTTCTCTCTAATCCTCATAGTTTCTCTTTCTAGGCATTGTTCCAATAATCGGCGAGCAGCTTTTCGGCAACTTTTTGGCACCGATAACAGGTTATTTTTTTCCATTATGTTGAAGGTTAATTTCAGTTCTTATGCCTCCACATCTGGTCAGGGAAATGGTGATCACCTTTCGGACTCCTCGTCCTGGGAAATGAGTGAATGGGTCTACAACGTGCAGTCGCTCCGCAGTCGTAAACCCTTTGTGGTGGAATCGAGCGACTCAGACGAAGAGGCGGAGGTGGCCGAGGTAGATGAGGGTAATGAGGGAGTTGGAAAAGGGGTTGATGAAGGGGAGGAGGATGAGGTTATGGAGGTCGAGCCGTTGGATGATGTTATGGAGGTTGAGTCGTTGGATGACGCCCCTCATCTACAACCGTTGGTGATGCCATCCCCTCCAAAGGCCCCTCGCATTCATGGGAGGATGATGAGGTGAACCCTTTCGGACAGTCCGAAATGGCCAGATGAGTTCCTTCCTAAACATGGGCTGGACATCCCGTATCTCCAGCAGCCGAGCTCCATTAGGATGTATCCGGATGATGTCGAAGACTTGGTTCGATACGTGGTGCATTATTCACCAAGTTGACCCAAGATTAGGATAGACAAGACGCATAGTGTTCTGACGAGCAACGACCTACCACTGATACAGGCAAACTATTTCACAGGACTGGAGTATGAGTTGATGCGTCCGAACCCTGGTCTTCGTCCTACTGATAATTTGGCTCCTTGGTAATGCATGTTTCCGGTGGACGTCTTCAGTTCGAGGTTACGGTTGTCGTTCATCAAGCAGGTGTTGAATTTTTGGGGGGGGGGGGGGGGGGGGCTGTGCCCGATGCACTATGGCTCAAACTCCTGGAAGTAGATCGTGTGCTTCATGTTGCTATGCGAGGAGATGAGAGTATCTCTGAAGCTGAAGTACTTCCGAGCCGTGCTGGGGGTTAGTTCATCGGGTGAGCATGAGGGAATATATTATATCTCGCCTCGCCCTCACAAGAAGGTAGTCCATGGGCACTTGGACTTTATAAAGGGGTGGAAGGAGAAATACTTCATCGTCCGGGATTAGGTGCCTTGAGAAATTCCTACAAATTGGAACTTCTACAAGCTGAATCGCAGGCATCTGAAGAGGAAAAACTTAACGGACGAGGATTGGGCCGATGTGGATCAGATCGTTGCTGGTAACAGCATTGGCTGACCGAACGTGACAGAGAGGCACCTGGCCAGGATCGGACGGAGTCCCATTCCCTCTTGTATGTTTTTCGTTTCCTTTTTTTTGTCAAACCTTTTCTCTTCGTTCTAACAGTTTCATTCTTCCTTTGCTGTGATGGACGACATCACTATTGACGCAAGGAGGGCACTGTTGGCCAAGAAGAGAGTGGCCAAACAACCCAAGCAACGATGGTGTCCTCTCAGGGAGGCTCCGAAGGCCCTTCAGATTAGAAGTCCAAGAGGCAGAAGACACTCACTGTCGCAGGACCCCATGGAGAGAATCGAGCCTGAGTAACCTTAAGGTTACTAAGTCACTGAGGGGCAGTGTCCCGCCTGTTCGCCCCGACATGTAGGCGAGGAAGGGCTTAGGCCGTGGGCCCCTAACTGGGTTGTGAAAACAGCCGACACACTGCCCGAGGGGTCAGTAGTGATCGAGGTGGTGGAACACCTAGTCATGCCCCGCGATAGGGTATCCTTGGTGACCGAGACTTCCGATTCGTGCTACATGAGATGGTCCTAAGCCAGCGTGCTGGTAAGGTTTTTCCCAGCTCTGTAACCTCGTACTTTTTTCTATTTTTCTTGTTGAAGTCTAAGCTTCTCGTTCACAGGATTCACAGGCTGCGGCCCAGATGAAGAGGCAGCACACTCGCGATCTCCAGTGGGAGGTTAAGAATGCTCAACGATATGAGAATGAGATGAATGAGCAGAAGATGAAGACGGATGCGGCCAAGTCCCGAGAATGCACCCTTCAGGCCAAACTAACTTCCCTCGCTGAAGACCAAGCATGGGTGGAAGGGGAGATAAAGAAGGTGGCCGCCTGGCAGCTGAAGAAGATGAGGAACGATGTCATGAACAAGATTATTAAGGCCCAGGACAAGGCCTACAACCGAGCCCTTGAGCATGTCCTGTACTACTACCCTGCGTGCCGGCTCGAGGAGTTTCATTATGGTATGAAACTTCCTGAGCATCCGAAGACCCCCGGGGAAGACGGCGAGGAGGGAGGTGAGGGGCATCTGACCAAGGAGAACATAGTGGAGGTGGCCGACCCCTAATTCTATGCAGTGGCTGGCGAAGAGGTGCCCCCTCCTCCGGAGCAGTAGTTCATGTATATATTTTTTTGTTTTTTTTTTGTATTTGACAAACCGTGGACTTGCCACCACTTTTAGTAAGAATTTTGATGAATGAAATTTATTTTTTTTGCCGAACTCTTTGACTTGGAATTTTTTTTGTGTAATAACTGTGATGTGATCTTTTGTGATTTGGCCAAGTTTACGAGGCTCAGAATGATATGCCTCTTCTCATTTTGTGCCAGATGAACGAGTCCGTCGAGGCCAACCCTCGTGGCGTCAAGATCGAGCACCTTAGGGGCAAGCTGAAATCCATGGAGTCTGTCTTGGTGTGTGTAATGCCCCGAATCCCAAATACACTGAATTCGAGATGTTTTACAGGATCTTTTCGCTTCTCTTTGTACAATTTTACAAGGAAATTCAAACTTTACACTTTACATCGGTGTTTACATCAATATTACATTTACATTGCACAGCGGAAGTAAAATTTACAACAATGAAACAAATGTATAACAACATTGAGAAATCTTTAAGCATTTGTTCCTCTTTAATTTTTTTCATGCCATTTATCCTGCATACAAAACTGTGGGTACGTCAGTTTATTCAACCGACGATAATTATACATGGCCATCCTCTCTATGCCAGAAACAGTATAACGATTCTCATTTCTTAACAGATCACAAACTTGTTCACATATCAAAAATAAAGTAAAAGGGAAAATCTTAATGATGTCGTGTCGTGATCGTGCACTTAATCCTTAATGCAATTATTTATATTAGATGACACTAATGCGCACTTGTTCGGATTCTATGCATCCCATACTACATAGGTCCGAGGGCAAGCCTCTTATTCGTTCTTCATCTTTGTAGGGTTCAATCCCTCGCCATGACTTAATCTACTGCTGTAATTATGGTGAGTATCCTAGATGATCTATGAGTACAAGCTCGTGTACAGAAAACCTGGAGGGGAACCCCACGCCATGTCTTGACTCATCAAGCATGCATTCTGTGGCAATTCAGCCTCCTTCATGGCACACGATCCTCTTGCAGTCACCAAACATCCCACAAGCGTGACTAGAGTCCGATCATTCTGAGTTGTGCCCACGCCATGTCTTGACTCATCAAGCATGCATTCTGTGGCTCACACACCCGCACCGTAAACCCTAGCTCTTATACTCGTGTTTTTCTCTCACTTTCATCACATCTTCACTATGCACTAATCCTTAGTTTTTATTAGAATCATGAACAAAATCAAAGCTCTAGAGTTAGCCTCTCCACTAAACCGGACTTATTCATTCATTCAACATGACCAATCTTGGTCTTTCTTTTCAAATTTCATTTCATTTCATTTCCAATGCCGGGGGAGACTTAGCTACTCTTTTGTTTCAATTTCCAATTCACAATTTCCAATTTGAGCATTTCAACTCATGAATTCATTTAATAGTCTCACAGACCTTCTTTATCATGATCTTAGCTTTCATATTCATTTAATTCTCAATTCAAGTCTATGATTCATTTCATGTAAATTCATGCAGCAAAAAATAGAGTTTACCAATATCCACCACAAGGTTCACAACTTTTAACATAAACCAAATAAGATCTCTGACATATCAAAGTGTTCTGGACAGTCGACTTGGAGAAAGTCCAGTCGACTTGTTCAGTCAAAATCAAGTTCATCATAACTGCTCAGGAGAGTCGACTGCTGCACATGGCCAGTCGGCTGCTCCGCAATTTTCCATGTTCAAAATATCATCCACGTGATAGTCGACTGTCATTTCATCAGTCGTCTGTCCTGGGGTTTCAACAGTACATTTTAATACTCTGCCCAGTCGACTTGCTACATGCATTAAGTCGGCTGAACAGGTTAACATTTCAATTTAAGGAATTATCCTTCCATCTGTTCTTCCATTCACATGCATCATTGTGTCACATTACAATATATTCATACTACATAAACATGTAATTTCTTAGCTGTTCACTAACATCACGACATATAATTTCACATAATTAATATTTCCTTTCTCAAGGGAAAACATGCACTTTCATTTACTCATCATTTACTTGCAGAAATGAACACTAAATCTCAATTTAGCACACTAGAACACCACCATAAAAATACCTCATTTCATGGGATTCTGAACTATTCATAATTTACTTCGATATCTCAGTCGGCTGTTTGCATCAGCAGTCGACTGTACGGGTTATTCCCAGTTTTACTAATTATCACTAGTTCTTTTTCATCCGTTCACATCTTCTCCATCATATATAACATGGGGGATATGAATTTAGCAATCATACTATTACTTCTGTTTGTACACATATACGCCATTAAATTAACAATCATGAGAGAACATTCGCCTTGTACCAGTCGACTTGTCCAAGTGACAGTCGACTGTACAGGCCCATTCCAGTCTTGCTTTCAATGTCATTACTACATTATTAGTCCCTCACGACCTTCATCATAAACATACACAGGGCAATCTAATATGTTTAAACTTACTTTCCACAAGCATGGTAGCAATCATCATAGCCATAACATATTTTCTACATTAGAAGTCCTGAGAAACACCCACCTTATTGACGAAAATAAACGAATCCAGAAAAGTCTCTTAATGCACTGCACGACTTCTTGCTCCTTGCTCCTTGCTCCTCACCGAAGCTCCTCTGCAGAGATGATCGACCTCCAAAGGTACAGTCACACACAACTCTCTCACAATATATCTCTCTTACAATATAATCTTAGTGTAAAAGAAATAGATGAATGAGAGGGGTATTTATACACCAATTTGGGTGAGATGGAGGGCAAGGATTTAGTAGATAGTTATAGGATCAAGGGCTAGGATGAACTAGGGAGTTGAAATAACTACCCACATCCTAAATAACCACCCATGACTAGACCCACTCTCTCTCAATCCGACCAAGAAAGAGTGCTCATGCACGTGTACGTGAATTGCACGTGCATGCACTAGTCACCCCAACTTGTACACAAATAAAAAGTCTTTAAAAGTGTTACACATTACAAGTAGTAAAAAAAAAGGAATTAATTTCTGGGCTTAAATTGATTGGGCCAAGATAATTTAGTTTAAAAGAAAATAAAATAAATAAACTAAATTTTGGGCTTTAGGAAAAAGGATTTATAGAAAACAAATCAAAGGCACATGTTTAAATATTTTTACTCATCATGATGAAAATGATAGCCAAAATATTACACGTGCACACTACGTGCCAAAAATATAATTTTTCATTAATTGAAAAATCAGGGCATTACAGTGTGATTTCGCAAACAGACTCAAGATTGGGAAGCAGTTGTTTCTTATTTTATGAATAAGTTGAAGGAACTGAGCTTGGAGTCGGCTCGTCTACTTGGGGAGCGCCGAGGCTAGATGGTCGATGTCTGGTAATTCCGCCCAGCAACCGACCTCTGAATCATTCCTTCGCGAAGTTATAGTGGAGAAGGAACGGAAGATACAAAGGTCGAGGGTCATGTTCGGAGTGGGTGATCCCGAACCTACTCTTTTGGGGGCGGTTGGCCCTATGCCGGGCCCGTCTCCAACTCTGAGGTTGGAGCTGGTGAGACCGGGTGATACTCAAAGCTCTGTCGCTGGAGTGTCCACCTTAGCGACTCCTAGGGATCTTGATGGGCTCATCGACGAGCAAACGCGTTTGATCGGGCTCCAATTGGTTTGTGCCAGCCCTAAGGCCCTCCAAGATGAGGGGTAAGCCGAGATTGTAATAGTTGTATGGGTTTGCCGATTGTATCAGTGAATTTTTATGTGTTGTAATAAAATTTCTTTCTGCTTTTCGAGCTCGACTTTGAACTGACTGTGTGGGCGAGGCGGAGTTGCTAGAGGTGAGACGTTTCGTCTTTCGCAGATATTACTGGGCTGGATTAGGAGACGTTTCATCTTCCCAACGAATTGATGAATTTTCATAAATGTGCCATCTGGGAAGACGAAGCGTTTGGCCTAGAAAGACGTATCGACGCTTTTCTAAGCCGTTGGATGTAGACGAACGGTTTAGATTTTTCCACATCAGCGCCACGACTTTCGAGCTCCTGACTCTCCCTGGGCTATATAACCCCTCCCCTATCCCTTTCTCATTTCTTAAGTCACTGAGAGATTTCATGACTGATGGTTCTCCTATTACTCGTTGATAGTTATGGGTAGCAGTGATGATGGCTGCTTTATCCCTAGCTATCAGCTGGTGAAAGGAGGACCAACTCGGGGTATGAAGCTCAAGGTCCTTGTCAAAGGCGAGGGCCATAAATGTAATCAAAATTTTCGAAGGGATGAGTTCTGGGTTCGACGTCGGAAGGCGAGGACTCTGAAGTTTGTGCCAAGCAACGAAGATGTGAGAGATTGAGAAATCTCTCGTTGTGGCCCGAAGTCCATGCTAAGCGGTGAGGACGTGAGAGATTGAGAAATCTTTCGTTGGAGCCCGAAGTCTATGGCGAGCAGCGAGGACATGAGAGATTCACTGTGGTCCTAAGTCCATGCCGAGCGAAAAGGATGTAAGAGATTGAGAAATCTCTCGCTGTGGCCTGAAGTCCATGCCGAGCGGCGAGGACATAAGAGATTGAGAAATCTCTCGCTCGGGCCTCAAGTCCATGCCGAGGCGGCAAGGACATAAGAGGTTGAGAAATCTCTCGTTAGGAACTGAAGTCCATACCAAGCGGCGAGGATGTGAGAAAGTGAGGAATCTCTCGTTAGGGCTCGAAGTCCATGTCAAGCGACAAGGACATGAGAGATTGAGAAATCTATAGAGAAATCTCTCGCTGTGACCAGAAGTCCATGCCGAACAGCAAGGATGTGAGAGATTGAGGAATCTCTCGTGAGGGCTCGAATTCCATGCTAAGCGGTGAGGATGTGAGAGATTGAGAAATCTTTCGTTAAGGCTCGAAGTCCTTGCCGAGCAGTGAGGACGTAAGAAATTGAGAAATATCTCGTTGTGGCCCGAAGTCCATGCTGAGCGGCGAGGACATGAGAGGTTGAGAAATTTCTCGTTGGGGCTCAAAGTCCGAGCTGAGCGGCGAGGACATGAGAGATTGAGAAATATCTCGTTAGGGCCCGAAGTCCATGCCGAGCAGTGATGACGTAAGAGATTAAGAAATTCCTCGTTGTGGCCCGAAGTCTATGCCGAACGGAAAGGACGTGAGAAATTGAGAAATATCTCGTTAGGGGTCGAAGTCCATGCCAAGCGGTGAGGACGTGAGATTGAGGAATCGCTCGTTATTGTGTAGAGTCGACGCCAAGACATTTTGATCTATTTTGAAAAGAAATTTCATTGCTTTTATTCAATGCTTGGTTACAAAAGAAGAGAGGCGTAGCGTCTATCACAACCACAGACGTTCCTATGGTCCCTCATGGAACTTAATAAGATGATCTGTGTTCCAAGGACTTTTGACTATCCTGTCCCCCCCCCCCATATCATTGAGTCGGTATGTGCCAGGCGTACCACTTGCGAGACCTTATATGGGCCCTCCCAGTTCGGAGCCAGTTTGCCCTTCTTGCTGTGGACAGAAATGGCAAGCTTCCTGAGCACGTGGTCACCATCCTTGATGTCGGTCGGAAGGACCTTCTTGTTGTAGAACCTTTCAATCCGATGCTGAAAGATATTTCTCCTGATGATGGATTTCTCACGGATCTCATCAACTAGGTAAAAGTTGGCTCTGATATCTCTCGAGTTTGATTCTTCACTGAAGCACATGATGCTAGGTGACGTGAGACCGATTTCCATCGGGATGACAGCCTCAGTCCCGTAGGTCAAGTTGAAGGGGGACTCACCCATAGGGATCCTCTTGGTTGTTCCGTACGACCAAAGGACGCTTGGCAACTCGTAGACCCACAGTCTCTTGGGAGATTTGTCAAACCATTTTTTAAGACCTTCAAGAATTTGACGGTTGGCATTTTTAGCTTGGTCGTTTGACTGGGGATGGGATATCAATGAGAAGCGATGCTGGACCCCCGACGTCTCCGTAGAACTTTCAGAATTTTTTACCGACGAATTGAGTTTTGTTATCGGTGATGAACACGTGCGGGATTCCGAACTGACAGATGATGTGTTTCTAGAAGAATTGTTGGGCTTGATGTTCAGTGATCGTGGCCAAGGGTTCTGCCTTGACCCATTTAGTGAAGTAGTTGACGGCCACTATGAGGAAGCACATTTGGCCGTGGCCTTCGGAAAGGGGCCGACTAGGTCTATCCCCCACATGGCAAAGGGGGCCAGATTGGCAAGTGACTTGAGTTCGGCTTGTGGCATGCGCCTGATTGAAGAGAATCTCTAGCAGGGGCCACACCTTTTCACAAGATCTTAGGCATCTTGTAATATGGTCGGCCAATAGTAGTCGTGGTTGAGAACTTTCCTCATGAGCGACCTGTTGCCCATATGGTACCGCCCAATTCCTTCATGTAGCTCTTCTAGCGCATACTTGGCTTCACCGGGACTCAAACATTGGAGGTATGGTCTCCTGTCCACCTTTGTGTATGAGCATTTGAAAAGCACATTGTCAATCCATGTGAATCTTTTTGATCGGATCCTTATCTTCCTGGCTTTGGCTGGGTCCTGTGGGAGCTCGCCATCGGTCAAGAACTTTCGGATGTGTAATATCCCGAATTCCAAAATACGGTAATTCGCAACACAACAGGATCTTCACTTCATTTCGTACAATTTTACAAGGAATTTAAAGACTTTTATTTGTACAACATTGTTCATTTTACATCAACGCAGCGGAAAAATAAAGATTACAAAGCATGTACAATTTAATCATCAACATTTAAAACAATTTTTAGCTTCAAATTCATCTTTTAGTCTTAGCCAATCCAAGCCCTGCATTAAATACTGTGGGCATGTCAGTTACATACAACTAACGCAATACTATACACGGTCATCTTCGCTATGCCATAATTAGCGACTCACTTATTTTAGCATACACAAACTTGAATGTAAAACAAAGTGTAAAAAGTGACTATCCTAAACATGTCAGTGTATGCAATATCTTAATACCTAATACAGATGTTTTATGCTAAGATGACACTAAGGTACTGTTCTTTTTTTTGCCTCTTATAAGAGGTTAGATTTACAGTAAGAGCCTCTTGTAAGAGCCTCTTTTTGAGGTGTTCTTTTTATATAAAAATAACCTCTTATAAGAACCTTTTATAAGAGATTTATGTTCTTTTTTCACCTCTTACAAGAGCATTTTCTCTACTTTTACACTTTTTTGTCCTTACTATATAATTTCTCTTTTTATACTTTGGGGTAATATAGACTTTTTAAGTGATAGAAGGCTTATAAGAATTTGAAAGAGGCTACTAGAAGCCGTTTAGGCTTATAAGCGATTTTGGGAGAAATTGCTTATAAGAGGTAAAAAAAGAACGCTAAAAATTATGGGAAAAGAGGTGGACCACCTCTTATAAGAGGTGAATCGCTTATAAGAGGAGAAAAAGAACAGTACCTAAGGCATACTTGTTCGGATTGTATGCATCCCATACTACATAGAAAAGCACCTACTACTCCACATTGAAGGGTTTAATCCCTCGCCATGAGAACTACCCAGTAATAAATCAAGTTTTAGACGTTCTACGAGTACGGATTCCAGCCCTGGAGTCCACCGTCAAGCTTATACGGAAATCCTCGTTGTGCGAACTTCCCGCAAGTGTCCCTCTAGCCCCGACGCATATACACTGGAGCACTGCCTCCTATTCGTCCGACTATTCATGATCCTAGAATTCACCGTCAAACCAATCATAATCCCGGATTTAATTAAGGCTCGCCTCCATCGCAAGCAACCACAGTCCCGGAGTCCACCGTCAAGCTGGGTCTATAGTCCCGGAGTCCACCGTTAGACTATATAGAGGCAACCCACTTACTTTTTCCCAAGTTTACTACATCTCCACTTAATGCCTAATCCTTATGCTTAAAACATGAATAAATTATACCAGCTAGAGTTAGCTTCCCCTCCAACTGGACTAAAACAAAATACCGAGATAGCCCATATAGCCAATTCTCAAATCCATTAATTCTTTCAACATTTGCAGGTACCTGGGTCTCACTAAGCCTCTAGATCACATCCTTTCATGTTCCATAATTATGAGTACTCATACCCTTATAATTCATTATTTCAATTCACTTTATTCACATCGTATATAATTCTTTCATCTTATTCTTGTATTTATCAAACATGAACAACATTCTCAAACTATTCTTGTTCACAAAGCTCTTTTCTTTCATATTTATCTAAACTTTCCCAATCCAAAGTTTATTAAGAATTAAACACCAACTCTTTGAGGCTCATCATTAGAAATTTACTGTCAAAATTCATCACTACCTTCAACTTTTATTATCTTAATTTTATACTTTCTTCTTAAATATCAATCTCATTTATCACAAGAATATAACTCTTAAATCTCCAAAATATATTTAAAAACAGTGAGAAATATTTTGCAGTTGTTCTCATAATATTTTAAAATATTTATATAATTTTTTGGATTTTTAAAACCCAAAGAACTCAAAAAAATATAAATGGAGCATGGTAGGGCTCAAACCCGAGACCCCAGACCCAGCGAGCGCCATGTGGCAATGCGTGAGCGCAACGCGCCCCCGCTAGCCACTAAGGCTAAGAGCCTTAACTGATATAGTATAGGGTTAAATTTCTTAAGTATCTAAACCACCCCCTCCTCCGACTTTAAAAAAAAAGTTTTCTCCTACAACAACAGACCCAAGACTCGAACCAGCGCCGATAGCGAGGCGTCAGAATGCCTACGCACTGAGCTGAAGCTCGGATCACAACACTATAGGGCTTTGGTTCATTAAGTAGTTGATTCCCGTTAAATCTCATTTTCTACATTTTCAACTATTTTCTTACTCCATTCTTCCTCACAAAATTGATATTATAAAAATATAGTTCTAGACTCCAGAATTCCTCTTTTGCTGCTTTAATTATAATTAAGAGTATTTATCCCACTTTATGTACAAATTATTCTTTTGAAACATATAAATATAAAGATTTTATTTATTAGCAACTAACTCTTTTCTTCAAATTAGTACTATTAATTTGCATCTATACACATCCAAAAAATCATTATCTTACTGATTTCACTCACATTAATGGAGAATTTACTTCAATTTTTCAAATTACTCCTTTCTTTCTCTTAGAAAAATCAGAGCATAATATGCAATTAGTTAATTGTCCTACTAATTTTAATGCAATTTTTCCTTTGTACCACTACAACTATTCTTCCCCAAAATGATTCTCTAATTTTTCATTTCTATACATTCACATTTCATACACAAATTTTCAACCAATTTGTAAGAGACACAAAATTGCATGCAATAATCAAGTTGTTCATTTGTATCTAACAATTCTACACATGCTTCTAATTAAATTTTCTCCATTCTAATCTACCAATCAATTCATATGCTTCACATTAACATACAATGAATTCCATGATTTTTCGACCATTAGCATTCTTTACAACATGCATCAATTTAGCTAGTAGGATTAAATCAAACAAAATCATCCATAAAATACATAGGCATGATTTTTATACTATCTAGAAAATAAGATGAGACACCCACCTCTCAAGTTGCAAAAAGTAGAAAATCTCCTAGAAAGAAAGCTCCTAGCTCCACACAAATGCTCTTCTCCTCCTTGCACACAAAACCCCAAGCTCCAAGAAACTCCAAAATCCGGCCTCTCTCTTGCTCTCTTTCTTTCTCTCTCTTTTGTTTTGATTATTTATAGTGCAAATGTTAATGAATAGGTGTATGTATTTATAGGACATTTTTGTGGTGGAAAATGATTCCCACTACTCAAGTAACCACCCCTCCAACACACACTCTCCCACTCACCTCTCTCTCCTTACTATTGGTCGGCCACTCCCCATAGAAGCACACACGTGCACGTGTTTCACACATGCACACCTCTCATTTTATTAATTAATTGTTTTTAGTTATACCCTATGTGTTTGTTACAAGACAAGTGTAGGAAAAATAAATGTAGGATTTTATTTGTGGGCTTCTTATTGGGATTTCACTAATTTTATTTATTTCTAATGGTTCTAAATTCATCTTTTAGGCCTATGAACTTTAATTAAGAAAGAAAAATAAAATGGGACAAAAATAAATTAAAGAAAACTTATGCATAACTTAGGAAAAAATTAGAAAAAATATAGATAAAATTGCACATGCGTTGCACATTCAAAATGAAAAAAATGTATTTCATTCTAAAATTAGTACGGGATGTTACTGGATGGGATCCATCCCACAACCCGCTTGAATGCCTAGGTTGAGGCAAAGGACCTAGGGGATCTCAATGTTAGGCTTCATAAGGACCTCAACTAGAACAGTGTGGTCTAGGCCTTCGAAGGATGACGAGGCGAGCTTGGACAAGGAATCAGCTTGGCCATTTTGTTCTCTCAGGATGCACTCGACTGCTGTGCACTCGAAGACTGTCAAGAGTTGTCTGACGTGTGGCAAGTATTGAATCATCAGAGCGTCATGAGCTTCATAATCGCCAAAGATTTGATTGACCACGAGCTGGGAGTTGTTGAAGGCCCGTACTCGTCTTGCCCCCGCCTTGTGGGCCAGTGTGATCCCAATGATCACCGCTTCATATTTTGCATCATTGTTAGAGGCTTAAAAATTGAGACATAGGAAATGCTGAAGGACGAAGTCGTCGGTGCTCCTAAGTATGACGCCAGCTCCACTTCCACCCGCGCAAGATGATCATCGACATAGAATTCTCATAATGGTTCATCTTTTTGGGTTTCAGAAGCTTCAGGAATGGTGCACTCTGTGATGAATTCTGTAAGGATTTGCCCTTTGATGGCTATCCGGGTACGTAGCTGATGTCGTGCTGGCTCAACTCGATGGACCACTTGATCAAGTGGCCAGAGTTCTCTGGTTTGTTAATGACTACCTTAAGGGGCTAGTCTATAAGGACTTGGACGTGGTGGGCTTGAAAGTACGGTCGAAGTTTCCGAGCGGCCATCACCAATGCATATGCGACCTTCTCCATTCTGGTGTATCGAGTTTCAGCATCGTGCAGGACTTGGATGACATAATAGAGCGGCCTCTGAACATGGTCTTCCTCCCTGTCTAATATGGTGCTGAGTGTGTGTTTCAAACCGACTAAATAGAGGGGCTCGCCCGGCTCTGGTTTGCTGAGGAGTGGGGGGTTGGCCAGGTAGGACTTCAGCTGATTGAAATCATGCTGTTGAGGATCTCCCCACTTGAAGTCCCCCCTCCCCCGGATGGCTTTGAAGAACGGGAGCGACTCTTCTTTGGACTTGGAGAGGAAACGACTGATAGCTGCCAGTTGACCCGTGAGTCGTTGAACTTCTTTGACATTTCTGGGAGGGCCATGTCTAGTATAGCCTGAATCATTTTGGCATTCGCCTTGATGCTGCACTGACTTACCACGAATATGAGAAACTTCTCCGAGGTGATGCAGAAGGCGCATTTGAAGGGATTGAGTCTCATATTGTGGGATCGCATGAACCCGAAAGCCTCCTCGAGATCACTGACGTGATCCTATCATCTGCGACTTTTGACGAGCATATCGTTGATATATACCTCTATGTTTCATCCTATCTGTTCTTTAAAGACCCGATTGATGAGCCTTTGGTACGTGGCACTAGCGTTCTTTAGCCCGAAGGGCATGACCGATAACAGTAGAGACCTAGGTCGGTAACGAAGGATGTCTTGGCAATGTGTAGAGGGAACATTCTGATATGGTTGTAGCCTAAAAAGGCATCCATGAAGCTCAGTAGCTCAAGACCCGAGGTTGCGTTGATCAGGGCGTCGATGCTCGGAAGGGGGAACAGATCTTTAGGACAGGCATTGTTAAGGTCTGTGAAATCTATACAGATGCTTCACTTCCCGCTCAATTTTTTCACCATCATGACGTTTGGCAGCCATTCTGGAAAGTTGGTCTCATGTATGAACCGAGCCGATAGGAGCTTGTCTACTTCTTCCTTCGCCACTTATTGTCTGTCGGGAGCGAACTTACGGTGCTTCTGCTGGACTGGTCTCGAGCCAGGGTGGACACTTAGCTTGTTCATAATGAGGCCTTCAAAAATCCTGGGCCTGTCAGATGGCGTCCAGGCGAAGAGGTCAGCATTTCGACGGATGCAGCCAATAATAGCCCACTTCAGGTCTGGAGTGAGAGACTAGCTCACTCAGAACCATTTAGATTTGTCTTCCCCAGAGAAGGGGATCTCCTCCAATTTTTCGACGGGCTCCGAGCCGAACTCACTCCCATCAGATGGAAGCTTTACTGCATCAAGGTGAAAAACTCCGCCCCCTACTGCGGCCATGTAGCACGAACATGTAGATTCTTGATTTCCTCAGACAACGCTGACCCCATGGTCGGTAAGAAATTTTAGCTTTAGGTAATAGGCAGAGGGCAACGCTTAGAGAGAGAAGAGGATGGCATTATATGCGGTCTTGACGTCGACCACCATGAAGTCTGTTGCTTCTATCTGGATGATCAGGCCGCACTGGCTGTCACATCAAGTATGAAGATTCTCTCAATTTGGACTGGCACGTCAAAGAACCCGTGGAGCGTGTACCCGATCAGCTTCAGCCTCTCGCGAGAGAGCTTAAGGTTTTTGAACGCGGCCAGGAACAAGATATTGACCGAGCTTCCATTATCAACTAGGATGTGGCGGTGCAATAAGGCAGTTAAACGCCTTCCAAACCATCGCTGGAGAATGAGACCGCCAGTCTTTGATTCTGGGGGGGGGGGGGGATAGTTGTGGACTGAGTTTACCTCCCACACGAAGGCCTTATGGGAGGTGTTCGACTCTCCCCCCATGGGTCCGCCATGGACACAGTGAAGGATGGCCGCCCCCCCTGCTTCTTCAGGCTCGGGCTCAGGTTCAGGCTGCCTATTGGCTGTTCGAGGAGGAGGAAAAGACATCGGGTCACTTGGGTTAGTTCGGGTGAACTCCCTTAGGTACCCCCTTTAGATGAGGGTCTTGATCTCGTCTTTGAGGGTCCGAAAATTATTGGTCTCGTGCCCGTGGTTTCGATGGAACCAAAAGTAGAATCTCCAGTCCCTCTTGACGATCCCCTTATCCTAGATTTCCATGAGGATGGCTAACACACTCTATGTTAGTGGTGTGAACCTCTCAAAGCGGGGGATCGGAGGTGGTCGTTTCTGACCAAATGCATCTTTATAAGTCTTCTTCATAAGCTCGGAGTCTTCGGTTTTTCTCTTCCCCTTGGTTGGGGTTTCTTTCAGGTCTTCGGGGTGTAGAGCCTCCTCAGCTCGGATATACTTCTCTACCCTGTTGAGGAGGTCAGGAAAATCAATGGGTGGCTTCTTGGACAAGAAGGCCTTCAACTGGCCGTGGTGAACTTTGGGTCGGAAGGCTGCGGACGCGACGCCAGCATCGAGAGAAGAGACCGCCCTAGCCTCGGTGGTGAACCTCCGCACAAAGTCCCGAAGGGACTCTCCTTCCTTCTACTTGAGTTCCAGAAGGGACGCGCTCGTCTTCTCGACCTTGCGACTAGTTACAAAGTGAGCAAAGAAGCTCGCCACGAGCTGGTCGAATGAAAAAAATTGAACTAGGGGCAAGCTTTAAGAACCATTTCTGTGCTGGACCACGCAGAGTGTGTGGATAGGCACAACATAAAAAAGGATCCGAGGTGCTTTGAATCATCATGAGGGTTTTGAACCCTTCCATGTGATCAGCAGGATTAGACTCTCCATTGTACATCTCGAATGGAGGCGGTTTGAAATTCTGAGGAATCTCAGCATCGAGGATTGGAGCGAAGAACGGGGGTCGGTTAGGCTGATAACCCCGGTTAGATTGTAACCTGCCCTTGCCGATCCGAGCGAGGCGATTCTCTATTTCTTGGAGGCACTAAAGGACGGTCTCATTCTGTCTCGACGGTTGAGTCGAGCCGTGAGACTCATTGCCATGGGATTCCTCCTAACAAGGGTTGTCATGTTTTCGCTCGGTTCTAGGACAGTCTCGGAGGGTCCGAAGAACCTCATTCCTGAAATCCTGGAACTTGGCTCTCGTGATTGGGACATGTTCGCCTTAACTTCTAGGGGGTGGATGATCTCTCGGGGAGTAGCTGTGCCTCTGCTCCCAACCCTGGGATGGGTGAGTATTGTGGGTCAGAGCCTGATTGGAGGGGGTAGCCCCACCCCTCGATCGGCTGAGTTGGTGTCGGAGGTCGTCCACAGGTTGTCGGTGATTGATGACGTACCGAAGGTCATCGACGACCGAGCGTGAAGCGCTCGGACCAGGTTCTAGCGAACCCTCAACTTGCTGCCTTCAAGACCCCTGTGTGTTCATGTGACTACGAGAAGGATGAGGAGGGTCGGCATGACGTATGGTCGCGAATGCTCTCCTGGCTTTGGGTGCCATGGAAGGGGTCGGCTTCAGGGTAATATATGAGTCTGCGATAGAACCAGTCTGTCATTTTTCCACAAACGACGCCAATCTGATGCTGCTAATTTTGAGGTGGGAGTAACATATGTGAGTTCTTATTGTTTATAGTGGAAGAGACAGGTCTGAGACAGATCCCAGTCACACATCTGGATCTGAGATGTGAATTTTGTGTGGAGCTGGAGAGGGGGTGCTGCTGGTAGTTGGCCTCCCTGAGCACCTGCAAAGCGCCTAGAAACACCGGAAGAGATCCTAGCGCTAAGCCCTGAAACGATCTAGTCAGTGACTGGAAAGAAAATGAAAGCTAGGGTTCAGGTGCAGAAATGTTGATTACCTCTGAAAGGATGTAGGGGGTCTGGTATTTATAGGCAGAGAGAAGAGAGAAACCCTAACCCTAATGGGCCGGGTGACTATCTTCTGTGGGCCTGAACTAGTAGAAGGCCCATAGAATGTTCAGGCCTGATCTGTAGGAGTTTGCGGATCCTGAGGGGATTAGACGGCTCATATTGAGCTGGGTTTTTACCCACATTACACATGTTTATTCATACTCGTATCCAGGGCCGGCCCCCCAATGGAGGTCGGGGATGCAGCCGCCTCGGCCCCACATTTTTTTGCAATTTTAGGGGTCCCAAATTTTTTCCTTATATTTATATATACTATTTTGCGCATAATATTTTTTTAGGGCCCCCCCCCCCCCCCAAATTTTATTTTTTAGCTTTTGTTTTTAAAATTAGTACTTAGGCCGACTTATTTTAGTTGGACTTGGATTTGTATGGAGATTTTTTCTCAAATCCCTAAATCTTCATCTATTTCTTCATATATATCGGTTTTTAAGAATTTTAGCAAAAAAAATCCAAAATTTTTTTAAACAAATTTTTGTAAATTTTTTTTTAAAAAATAAATTGTGTTGGAGCCCTATTTCGAGAGTTCGCCTCGGCCCCCCATAAACTCAGGGCCGGCCCTACTCGTATCAGATTCCTTGTGGTTTGTAGATACCTAATAACAGAGAGAGCATTATTAAAATGGGCCACAACAAACTGAAATAAGATTAAAAACATAAAAATAAAATGTTTCTCCTACTATAAGAGAGAGTGAAATTGTTCACTACTTATATTTAGAGAGAATGTATTGTAATATCTACTTTCAATAGTGATATCATACTATACTTGTCCGTGATTTTTTACCCCGTCTTCTTTAGAGGTTTTTCCACGTAAAACATGTGTTCACCTTATGTTCATTATTTCAATTTTACTTAAAGTAGCTTATGTCCATAACTTGGATAATAAAATGTAGTTACCTAACAAACATAAAAATCATATAGATTGTGATGGAAATGTAGAGTATGCACAAAACAAAATCAGACCTGAGATGTAGCAAGAAAGGACCGAATTTTTTGCATACATAGGCCACTTTTCGAAAGATTTTGCATTTTTGGGCCAGTTGCCCAACTATTAGCGCTTTTGGGCTAGCCTGTGCCACGTCAGCAGCGGCCGCTATTCCCAATAGCGGCCTCTTCATTTCGAGACCGCTAATGGGAATAGCGACCTATGTTTTAATTTTTTTTGAATTTTTTGTTTGCTGTCGCTATTCCCACTAGCGACCTTAGTTTTAATGAGTTGTATTCTAGTACCTAGCAAAATCTAGAGAGCTTTTGCTCTCTGAAAAATGTCAATCAATTTTTTTAAAAAACTAAGGTCGCTATTCGGAATAGAGGCCTTTATTAACTAAGGTCGCTATTCCGAATAGAGGCCTTAGTTGTAAAACTATTTTACAAATTTTACAAAGAATAAGTAGATTGTGTTTCCTACTGAGGTCGCTATTGGGAATAGTGACCTTAGTATACTAAGGTCGCTATTCCCAATAGCGACCTCAGTTTTAAATTTTTGGGGAAAACTTTTTAGGAATCGCTAAATGTCTCAATACATTCATTCGAGTCGACTAATCTCATTATACTAAGGTCGCTAGTGGGAATAGCGACGGCAAACAAAAAATTCAAAAAAATTTAAAACACAGGTCGCTATTCCCATTAGCGACCTCGAAATGAAGAGGCCGCTATTGGGAATAGCAGCCGCTGCTGACGTGGCACAGGCTAGCTCAAAAACGCTAATAGTTGGGCAACTGGCCCAAAAACGCAAATACTATCAAAAAGTGGCCTATGACGGCAAAAAATTCCGAAAGGACCACTGTATGATTTTGAGTTAACCATATCAACTGACCCACTTTTGGAAAACATTTAACCAAACGACCCACTTTCAAAAAGATTTAGCCGAACGACCCACTTTTATAAAATATTTAACTAACTAACCCTTTTTAATATAATAACCTAAAAACAAAACTTTCTATATAAACCTACTTTACAAATTATAAACTATAATCCTTATAAAAGCTGAATATAACACAGAAAATAAAGAAACTTAAATTAAAAAATCTTTCAGAATTTAAAATTAGATTCAGTGACAGAAGATTAACAGAAAGGAAGCATATTCCTAGTAAAGAAATACTAGAATATTTGTTACTAACAATAAAAGTAACTAATCAACTACCTAAAGAAATACAAAAAGAGATAGCATACAAAGTATTAGACTACAGAAACGAAGAAGCAAGTTGGTATTACCAACACCTACTAGCATACAAAATAAGAGGCTAAGTATGACCAACGAAGCAGTTGCATTAAATCCTAACATAAACCCAAAAATTTATATGATAAACATACAAGAGTTGGAAGAAGATTACAATGGTCCTGAAATTGTAAGAGATACAAGAAAAGATTTAAGAATCATAAATAAAAATATAAAAGAATTAGGTAGATATATAACTGACTACCCAGAAGAAGAATCAGGCATAACGGAAGAAGGTATGAAAGAGTTAGAAGCCATAACAAAACTTAATATAAATATCTTGGAAATAGAAGATTTAATGGCAAATCCCAATTCAGAAGAAGTAGAAGAAGCTTTGAAAAATCTAGATATAACAAATGAAGAAATAAAAATGGACCAAGATAAGATTATTGCAAAACCTTCAGAAATTCCAAGTAACATGTACGAAATCTTAAGATAACCACCTAACAAAAAACCTTACTAATTACCATGGAAATGGCAAAACACCAAAAGAAGAATGCAGTTAGGAAGAGACAAAGAAAAGGAAACCCCAAAATATGAACTTACAGAACACTACGAAAAAGGAATAGCAAGAGAATGGTTAGACTTAGATTGCGTAAAAGACGTAGATAGGACAATTGAAGAATGGTTTAAAGCCTCACTAATAGTAGGATTTATGCAAAACCTTATTCCAGAACTGACCTGCCACACATCAGAGTTTCTTCAACCTAGCATGGTGAATACCAATATTTACCAAACAAAACTAAAATACAACAAGTTCAAAATACATATAAAAGAATTAATGAAAAAATAATTACGTAAGAAAATCACAAAGTCCACATTCATCACCAGCATTCATAGTAAGAAAATATTCAGAAGAAAAAAGAGATAAATCTCGAATGGTAGTAAATTATAAGGAACTAAATAAAAATACTACGAGGTTTGGATACCCACTACTAGACATGCAAATACTACTTAACACAGTAAGAATAAGAAAAATATATTCGAAATTTGATTGTAAATCAAGATTTTATCATGTACAACTAACAGAAGATTCAAAACTTTTAACAACATTTAGCACACCTCAGGGATTTTATGAATGGAATGTATTACCATTCGGTTATAAAAACAGTCCAGGAATATTTCGAGAGTATATGGATAAAATTTTTGAAAGATACAACAATTTTATATTAGTATATGTAGATGATATTCTAATAGGATCCGAAAACGAAGAACAACATAAAGAATATCTACTAAAATTCATAAAAATAGTGAAAAATGCAGGTATTATACTATCAAAAAATAAAATGGAATTATTCAAAACTAAGATAGAATTCTTAGGAACAAAATTATCACATGAAGGAATAGAATTACAACCACATATAGCAGAAAAAATAAAGACTTTTCTTAATATCCTAAAAGAAAAAGGAGAAGTACAATCTATAATAGGATTACTAAATCAAACAAGATGTTACATACCAAATTTATCGGCATAAACAAATTGGTTACAACAAAAATTAAAAAAGTTTAAGAAATGGGAATGGACCCCGGAGGATGAAGAGAAACTTAAATTATTAAAACAACAAACTTTAAAATTACATATGCTAAGATTACTTGTTAAAGAATGTTTATGAATAATAGAAACAGATGCATGTGAAAATAATTGGGGAGCAGTATTAAAATTTATTGAAATAGGAGAAAATGAGGAAAAACTAGCCAGATATACTAGTGGATCTTTCACACAAACCCAACAAAATTATCACATAAACAAAAAAGAACTACTAGCAATCTTAAAAGCTATAAAAAAGTTTGAACTATTTATAATACATACAAAATTTACAGTAAGGACAGATACAAGAAAAGAGTTGGATTAACAAAATAATAGACCCAACCATAGCAAACAAAAGATTGATAAGGTGGCAAATGGAGTTAGCACGTTACGATTTCTTAATAGAAAACATAAAAGGAAAAGATAATATTTTAGCTGATTTTTTATCAAGAAATTAACTACTTCACTTGTTGCAGAATGGAAACCAGAGTTCAGCAAATAGAACAATAAGTCATTTACATCAAAGGAACAATGGAGCAATTAAAAGGAGCATTTAATCAGTTACAACTACAAATATGCGGACTCTAAAGTCTGTTCTATCAGCATGTAAGTCAGCATATAACCAAAAAAAATATGGTGGACAATAATAGCGAGAAAATTAGTGAGATAGGTGAGCCTTCTCAGTCAGTAAAAGAAGAAGCAATTATATCCTCAAATAAAACCACATACAAGGAGACACTTCTTACTGAGAAAGCTCCTACCAAAGTATTGAAGAAAATATTATTTTTACAATATATTCAAAAACTATGCCAAATAATAAAGGTAAACCAGTTCATCAAGACCATATCACAACAGCACATGAACAAAGCCATCATCCTACCAGGAGCTAACCCAAGAACAACTAGGGCATTGTTCGAAAGAGGACTTATTCATTGCATCTATCTGTCCAGAGAATGTGAAGAACCAATCCACCTACCAAGAGAAATTTACAAAGCAGCCAAACGTTATTTTGGGCTCACGAAGGCCTAAAAAATATATGTCAGAATGTATTCAGTCATCCCCGAGTATCTTAATGATGATGAAAAACTTCCAGCAGAACATGTTATAAAAATAGGGATGACTACCTAAATGATCTATGGAGCATCAAATATTGTACCATTTAAAACTGAAGAATTTGAGAAATTAATCCCAGAAAGAAGGACAATGGGTTTCAGGAACATGTACTGCGAATTAAAAGACATAAAACAAAGAGACAGCAATATATGGATCTATGACAGCTCAGATCCAGATAAAATAATAATATATAGTATAGCAAAAATCAAACAACTACAAGATAAGCATGAGCTATTTGACAGCTGGTACAAGATACTATCTACTGGAGCAATGACAATGACAGCAGAGACAGCTGTATATTACTGTAGCTTGATGAAGATGGAACACCAACATAAATGTGGAGCATGTGAAGATGTCGGCCAAGAGAAATATCTTTTCCTAGAATAGGCCAAAATGTAATCAGAACAATTATTGTAAGCTGATGTAAGCACTTACGTATTTATCTCAATTATTGAACATATAATGTAAGCAGTGACGCATGAAAACTTGTTGTAATCTTAACCCTTTGGTCTATAAAAGGGAATTCTAAGCAAGAGAGAAGGCAGAGTACCTTGGAGAGAAGAAAATTTCACAAAATCTTGAATAGTTTCTGTTTGTAACAAGTTTGAAGGAAATAAAAATTATCTTTTATGAGTTCTTGCATCTACCAGATCTTGTAGAAAATAAGGTATGGATAACTAAATCTTTTTTCCTTAGGGAGAGTTTTGTAAGGCTCTGCCTGAATGATCTTGTAAAAAGATCAATTTGCAACCTTCTATAGTTATACTATACACCTAGTGGAAGTAAACGAGCTAGGTTGTGGTTGTCTGTACCGAAGTGCTACTAGTTGTTCCAGACGTATCCCTCAGACGAAGCTCTCTTGAGGGCATAGTAATCCTGAGATGGGAGGAACGTAAAAAGAGCACAGAAACCGGGGTGCATACCAGAGGTATTTTATCCACTGGTAGTAACTGGTACAGAGCAGCTCAAAGAGGTTTAACTAGGTCGGAAGGATGATGGGCCGTTTTGCTTTGATTTTTTAGGCATCCTTAGAAATTTATCTCTACTCTTTATTTTATAATTGATTATTGTTCAAAAGAACTAATGGATAATAATAATTTTGGTATTGCCTCACCGATTTTTGAATTAATGATTAATTACCAAGGAAGTGATAGAATGCTAGTTTTTTATGTTTATTATCCTCATAGACAAATAAGCATGAATGATTGCTATGAATTCAAATTATTCTTTTTTAGTATACAACGAGTAATAATTATAACGATAAACCAAATAAATCCTGGAGAAACTAGTAATATAAATGTTGAAATAATTGACGACCTAACTTATCATGAAAGATCTTTGTTATTATATGAAAATAGTATATTTAGTAGTTATGTTTGGAGTCCTACGACTACATACAGACAATTTCTAGAAGAAAATGAACAGAATGGAGGAGAAAATAGACATACGGAAGAACTCGAAGAATCCCTATATGATAATAATAGTGAAGGATATGAGACAGAATCAGAATATATGAGAGAACTTGACGACGATATTCCCAATATTCCTTATTACTTTTTCAGAATAGACAATATCCATTATTTCGATGAATGTTATTTTACACCAAACTTTTATCTTTAGAATTTTAAAGTTTTTGATACTCTCTTCCTTTTCATTTTCAGGTTTTTAGGAGATTACGCGCTTCGCTCACAAAGTTTGGTATCAAGGCCAGTACAGAGTAAATAATTTTTACTTAATTTCTGTAATTTTCCGTAAACTTATTACTAATTTATAAGCTATAGAATTGAAAAACTAAAATCTAATAATAAAAATAGAAATTATCTTAAAACTCAAAAACTTTTAGAATTTAAAGAAATGTCACACATCCTATAAAAATTATTATAGGAAGAATACTATAGAAATTTAATTAAGAACTAGGTCATTTCACTAAACATTTCTAAACAGGGTCATTTCACTAAATAAAAACAAAAAGAATGTCAGAAAGCTAATTAGCTCGTATGATTTTCATGCATTAAGTGATAGAAATTGCTTATTATTATTTGTCATTAAACTTATTATAATTATTGTCCCTCTAAAGAAGATTCAAATTATGTGGCTTATAAAGTCTTATAGCAATAGTGAGTTTTCTATAAAGTCTTATAGCAGTACTAAGCTTCTTCCATACCATTTGTGCTAAAATTAATTAGTAGGAATCAAAATGGTGGAAATTGACTACAAACTGCACTATTCCACCGTTTTTATATTTATCAATCTCTTTCATTTCTTATACTAGCAACCACATCTACAATCGGGAAAAACTCTTATGTCATCGGTATATGACTTGCAAACGTACATCGTTCATGATGAACCTTGCCCTCATGACTACTACTCACATATGTTAACCGTCGAAGAGGCACAAGTAAACTGGTACAAGTCCTTCTTGCCAGTTCACTCGGACGAGTCAAGATTGATCTACTCAAACACTGGCTTCGCTGCAAGACTCACTAAAAAAGAGTTGGAGGAAGTGGAGAAAGAAAAAGCCCAGATTCCTACATGCCCATCTCAATCATGCGGTGAAGCTCCATACCACCCACACTCCACAGTTCTTGGCCCTCGAGTCTCCACCCTCCCACAAGTACAGACCTGTGGACCAACTCCAGCTTCATGAAAGGTTTCATCATAGGAGTTCTGGACACTGGCATCGACCAATTTCACCCTTCTTTTCAGCCCAACGGAGATATCACTTATCCACCACCGACCAAATGGAAGGGTACATGTCAATTAACCTGCATGAACACCTGTAACAACAAGCTTCTCAGAGCAATACTCTTCAACAAAGGATTGACTGCTGCACAAGGCAAAAACATGCTCATTAAAAGGGAGTCCAGCAGATGAGAATGGGCATCGAACTCATGTGGCTGGAATTGCTACTGGCACGTTCGTATCAAATGCAGATGTGGAAACCCAGGACAACGGCATAGCTTCAGGGACTGCACCCTACACCTATCTATCGTTATACAGGGTGTGTAATAGTTCGTATAGTACCCAGCAATAAGTTGTGCAATATCAAAGGAACTAGTTCCTCAGACTCTGTGATTTCAATTTTCATGAGACTTTAATCACTAAATCAAACAGTCACACGGCTACAAAACAAGAGATGAGAAGATATCATGTGAGATATTGTATCATTATACTAACAAACTACGTAGTGTAAGCTATTACCAATTTCTTTGACACTATACATTCCTAATGAACAACAAAGATATACAAATACACGCTAGTTGACTAATATGACCCACACTCTGTTACAACTGTAATATCAGTATTTTCCAAACCTGCACTTGATCTAGTCCAGATTCAAACGTCTATGTCTGGATTCACGTCTGGGCTGTCTGGGCTGTGAGATTAAGGGTGACGCCCCAACCTGGCCCGAATCTGAGTCAGGAGGATGCTTCATCAGCTTCTTTAAAATACAAGCCACAGCAAGATGAGTTCCGAGGGTGGTTCGCCCACGTGAAAGACAGACAATGCCACCAAGAACAAGAAGACCATTTGCTATTAGTTTCGTCGAAGGTTTTTTCCAGAGCCTGCTTTCAGTTTCTGATGTTTTGCTTGGAGTTGATTGTCCGGAAAGGATAGTAGCATTGGCAGTACTACTGCCAGACGGGGTATTCGGAATGACTTGGTTACTAGTTTCCGCATCAATCTCAAATGCTGGGGGGGCCTGAAGTGAGATATTCAATGAGTAGTATTTTTCATTAAACATAAAAATTCCTGGTTTTTTATCCATCTGGTAAGAAAAATATATAAACTACTGAAATCAGGAAGTACATACTTTATAGAACTGAAAGATCTATTTATTATAGTTCTTCTCAACATAAAGGATAAAACATATGAAATGATCAATAGGAAAATAGATGTGAATAATGCAATGCGCACAGAAAAAGAAAAAAATGAACTTGCAGGATTGTTTTGAGGTATAGGGGAAGGGAAGAAGACGTTGTGTAGGGAAATCATGTGTCATGTCGGCCCATTTCTTTAAAATGGGAGATATCCCTTGTTTGTTTTGGGAAATCCCTGTTATGATTCCAGGATGGAACCAACATGCCACGTGAAATCATCAACTAAATCCCATTCCAACCTCTTGAGACTCGTAGGCCTACCCAAATCTATCCGCTTTTCCAGTCCTTTCTTCACTTCATCCTCCAAACAACAAAGGGGGTGAATGGAAGGCCAATTTCACGATCCCTTCATCGTGCAAATGAAATAAGGGAAACTACATTCACCTCTAACTTGTAGATTCCACGTCTAATTCATTGAAAATGAACAAGGGAGAGTAATCTAACACAGACCGATAGAGACAGATACAAAACATCTCTTTCCCTTATTCTGGGTGGTTGACAAACACACAGTCCCTACAGAAAGAAAGAACAATGAAAGACAATTTTTTATAGGTTAGGATTTTATAAATTTGTCCTAGTTTGGTATTACTGTCACATCAAGTATTGTGGAATACATGCACAGGACAATCCATTGTGTGGATAGGCTAAACAACGATTTTGTAAATGATAGTAAATGGATAAGGTTCTTTATCCACAGCCATAGAGATTTTAACTGCAAAATTCTGAACATATCATCACCTATTCTATCTATTCAGTGTGCCATTAAAGCTAAGAAAATCATCAATACAAAGGCCACCAGCCACAATTAATTCAATGTGAAAACTTAAATTTTGTAGGAGTGTTTTATAGGAACAGTAAAAGTAATTTCATGAGCATTCACAACAACAACAACAACAGCAACAAAAAAAAAACAATAATGTCATGAGGAATAACAGGAGAACAGAAAGAAGAAAAAGGAAAGGATAATTTTGACTATTTCTAGTGACCAGAGTTTTTCAAGTATAAAGTATTAGAAAATCTATTCTTCCAGAGGTTGTGAAAGGAACCAACCTTCTGAATAAGCCTAAGCATAGTAACAACTGAAGCTGATCGGTTGTGGCTTCGAGGAGGATACTGACGCAGTGCATTGTTCATCTTACACACATAACTCCAAATTCCTCGAGCAAAAGCTAATTTTGCCATCTCTATATTCAAGCCAGCATCTTCTTGATGCACCATTGTGATCTCACATGCATCCCTACCAGGTACTACAGTCAAAATTACGAAACAATCACCACATGAACCAAGCAGGTGTTAAGTTGAAATGCACCAAATAAAAAATACAGGATAAGTTCAATCGATGTAAGGTCAGGCACAGGTATCATTCGCTCATGTAGCCCGAATGAAGGGTTAAGAAAACTATTGTGAAGAGTCAACTACCATGACTAGAACCAACTGGAATCAGACTGAATGTGGTTGTATTAGCAGTAACGGGAGTAGGAGGGAAAGAACCGGGGAAATGCATGTAGGTAGAGGTTTCACCTATTATAACACAGATAGCAAGTTCAAGGCAGGATCCAAAATGTTTATAGAGGAATTTTATTCCCTACTACGGTAAATACTAACAGTTTCAAAATTTATATTTTTACTAACAGTTCTGTTCTCTGACTTCCACAACTTCAAGAAAAAAGGTAACAATCTCCAAGAAATATGCATCCAAACTGTTGTTGAATTTTTTCCTCTCCCCAAAATCCATAATATCTCATGCTTCTCAAAGAAATATAATGATGTAAACTTAACCCTAGGTAGAGAATTTTCCAAGAAGATCAAAAGATTAAGTTTACCAACAAATAGTGCCGATTACATCAGAAATTAACATTAGTAATTGGTTTGATAAGTTTTCACGAAATGAAATAAGTTTAACAAGCATAATCAAAGATTCAATTCTAACAATCAATAATTATACTTAAGCGTTCTTATACTTAAGCATTCTTAGCAAGTAAAAAAAATTCAATAATGATTTGTACGCTAATAGACAAGTAGAAGCACGCACTCAATATTTGTGGACGGCAGTAAATTTAAATAATATTCTAGAGATGATATGCGGTACCACAAATAAAGGAGAATGAAAAGAAATTACAGGTTCGATGAAAGTGTCACGATGGCGCGGCTACGGAGCTGACGGTGGCGCCGGGGGGGGGGGGGGGGGGGGGGGGGGTGGCTGTTGGGTAGGAGATAGCGACTTCGGATGGGGGCACTGGCTGCGGGAGGCAGTCGGGTGCTGGTGGCGTCAGTGGTGGGTGAGGGAAGGCAGCGAGGGAGTTAGGGGGTTGAAGGCATCAGTGGCGGAAAAGGGGAGGCAGCACGGGAGTTGGGGTTGGTGGTGTTGGTGGTGGAAGAGGGAAGGCGGAGTGCTGGTCGGGCTATGGAGAGGCAGCGAGGCGCTTTGGGGGTTACATGGAAGGCGGGAGAGAAGGGGCGAATGGGTTTCAGAATCAACAACAAAAGAAGAAGAAGAAGAAGGGGGGTAGTTGGCGGCTGTGAAGGGATAGGGATCTAGAGTTTCTCACAAACCCTTAAAACTTCTTATGGTCTCACAGACAAGAGAAGAATGAAGAGCAACAACTCAACGCACAATATTTTTTTTTTATCAATCAAAGCATAATTTTTCATTAATCAATAGGCCTATATATAGGCTCAAAATAAATCTCAATACAAATCTCCAAAATATCCTAATACGGAAAATAAATGGTGCAAATCGCAAAAGTACTATATATGGCTAAAATTCCAAAAACAAATATAAATGCTGAAATAAAAATATTAGGCTAATAAAATAGTCATCCCAAACGATGTTGGCGCTGATAGAAACACCCAAAGCATTTCGAACAAATGTCCTCATCATATACTTATAAACTTCTAACTGAAATGTTTCTCTCACATCAATATCATTAACGAGTTCTATGAGAAGTGATCTTTGGGCTTTTGTGTTTTTCACTCACCAAGGAATAAAACGAGACCTAAAGATCTAGGATGAACACTATGAAGCTACCAGAAATTAAGTCAGGATGAGCCAGTGTAAGCTGCAAGCGTTAAAATGGAGAACATATTACAATAGTGCAGGATATTGCAGCTATCTATATGTTCTCAATTATACTCCAAACAAAAACAGAATCTCATTCAACAGTATTTCTCACCTTTCCTGATACGCCAGCCAGATCTGAAAAAACCAACTCGAACATATTTCTTCTGTAGTGGTGCCAATGGATGTTCACAGTCCTGCCATGTTTATAAGGGAATGAGAGTTCGGAATTATTGAGAAAGAACTAATTCCAAACTGAAAAGAAACAGTGATATAATCAAAACTAGACAGGTGGTAAAACCAACAGGAATACTTGTTTGTAGATATTATTCATTTCCATCCCTGTATATGTATACTGCATATGTCACATTTCCATTTAATGTACTCATAAAATTATACGTACAATTCTCACAATGGAAGGTAATGGTTTGGTCAACAGCAATTGCAAGAATTAGCTTCAAAGCATTATCACAATTTACAAGTCAATATGATGATGAATAAGAGTAGTTTTCTAACTTCAACAATACTGTAACATTTAGAAGTAAAAGAAAGCTAATCGTCACTACTCTTCAGATAAGATGGCAGGTACACTCAACTAGGTATCCCCTTATTCCTGATGGTCAACCTCATGAACTACTTTGAAGCTTCAAATATGTTACACTGCTACAATATAAATTCTGACCTACAACTCAAAATCGTTATGTTCAATTCATGGAATTTCTTAATCATGGCAATGCAATCAAATCAACTTCCTACTTAATATTTTCAGCTACATTATAAATTCTGGCGTACAAGTTTACAACTTAAGATCAAGCTTATGTTAGCTAATGGTTCCTGAATTGATCCTTTCGATCAGGTTATTCAATCAAATCAACTTCCTATTAAAGATTTTCCTTCCTGTTTAATGTTCATCCACATATTGCCAATTCTACTGTGTGGTTTTTATATAAGAGGCATCTCAGACTGAATTCTACTGGCTATTTAAATTATATCCCTAACAATATAACTATTAACAGAGAAATTACACAATGTCCACTGTCAAGCCAATATAAGCCATGGTCTTGTGGAAAGACGCATCTCAGCCAGATATTGTACTGGATAAAATCACATTATATTACTAGTAACATTAACACTATCAAGTATAATACAGAATGTGCACAATCCAAATTGGGAAATCGGATCAACCTCAAACTCTGGACGGTTTATTTAAATTGAAGGTACTACTTGGACACAATTTAGAAGTGAAATATTTGGCTATACACAAGTAGCTTGTGAAGCTTTAAATGAAGAAGATACCAAATTGAACCGACTCAGATACAAAACAGAAACTTCAAGTGAAACCAAAGGTGGACCGTTGGAGCTTCTGCTAAATGTGCTAAGTAAATTTTGACAGGAGGAAATGAATAGATGATTGACTGAAATATATATATATACACTAACAACATCAAATGTTAACAACACAATAACAGAGCTTATGATATTCTTCATGTTTAACTTACTCTTGTAAGACAGTAGAAGGTTTTGTCTTTCCCTTCCCATACCCGCCATGCCAATATATACTCTCTTGGTGTCAAAAGAGGAAACTTTTTTATCATACACCCAATTTCAGTTCCACTGGTTTCATCAACATGCAACTGTTTGTATTCAAACAGAGTCTTATCCCATTCTTTCCTGTACTCATTATCCATGTAGAAGTCTCGTAACAACTCTGCAGAGCATTTTTCAAATATAGTAACACTCAAGTACTTCACTGGACCAGCCTGAAGAATATAGACACAAATGACAAGAATTTCGTAAATACATTGAAGGAACTTAATGCAGTGTTCACTTAAGGGCAAACTGGGTTATAAGCTTATAATCTTATGGTACATTAGCAAGGTGATTGTCATCAGTTCTGGAAAGATAAAAACATATAAAAAGGTGTGATTGTTTCTGGAGATTCTACCAACTCATGCATATAATGGCAAGGGTCCTAAGTTCAAATGTAATAAGAAGATTAGAGTTAAATTTCAGGAAACGGGGGCAAATTTTAACTAATAAAGGTTAGAAGATAGCTATATCAAAGTTAATTATACTGTCTTTACATTTTGAAGGACAGAAGAAAAAAAATGAAGTCATGAGATAGAGAATCCTATGAACAGACTTGTATGCCATGAAATTTCACCTCTCTGGTTAAATTCTCCAGCAGCAAAGAAGAAGAAGAAGAAGAATATTACTGTAATGACTGACAAATTTTATTACGGATAAATTCTCTTGATCTCCAAGTTCACACCATCGCTCATCAAGAAGGGAAAATCGGCAACTTTTTCGGTGACTGGAAAAGTAAAAAAATTATTCTCAAGGAAGATCTTCTATCTAGAACCTACCAGATCCAATTTGAACAACTTGACGAAAGGCTACAGAAGAAAATCGTAACAAAAGTAACTAATTGCCTAACAAACAAATAAAACACCAGAAAAGATAGATCAACTTTCCACAAACAATAGGCTACCAGAAAACACCCAACAAACTTCTATCTATTAATAAGATGAGCCACAGGATTTCATTAGCACATAGATGTGCAAATCCAATATCATCTCCTAATGAGTCTCAACAAAGACCCCAAATACTCTTAATCTCCAACTTAACAACATAAATCATCACAATGACCCCAACAACTTTCGCGTCATGAAGATATGTAATTTTTAGAAACAAACTTCTTCTATCTAGTATCTATCCAATCCAAATACGGCTACATGACAGAGAAGGTTGAATAGATGAGTGATATGGTGTCTTTCTTTCTTTTTTATCGTCAACGGTGACTTGAAGCCCCCCCCGCGTTTCATTAAAAATATTTTAATAAAACATACAACCAAAAAATAAGGCTTCTGAAGTTCATGATGGGTGATATGATGTCACTTCCACACAGGTGCGCAAATCCAACATCATCTCCTAAAAAAATGCCCACAAATATCCAATTCAAAACCCTTCAACTCATTTAAAAAAAACCAGGGACGAAGCCTGAAACTTTTCGCATGGGGAGCGTAGCTGAAAACAAATTCATAAATTGTTTTATTGGTCCAAAAAAAACAAATATTAGATATCATTTTGCAGATTTGGAGGGAGATTGATGTTATTTTGAATATAATAGAGGGTTTTGTAGAAATATTGGGGGGGGGGGCTAAAATGGTAAAAAAATAAAAATGTAGGGGGGTTTTCTCAAAGTTATTCAGGCGTGCATTTGCCGAATTTTTTGCCGTACTAGGCCACTTTTTGATAGTATTTGCGTTTTTAGGCCAGGTCCCAAACTATTAGCGTTCGTGGGCTAGCCTCTGCCACGTCAGCAGCGGCCGCTATTGGGAATAGCGGCCTCTTCATAGATAGCAATTTTGTGCTCCCACACTTGGCTGTGTACGAAGGGGATTAAGAATGAAGAGGTAATGGACTGGTCGCTATTGGCACTAGCGACCTCTTCTAACTGAGGTCGCTAGTGGCAATCGCGACCTCAGATGTGCCCCCGAATGCTTCTAACTTACGACTACCCCCACTGTTTCCTTAATTCTTATTTCAATCTATCTCTTCTTCTCCCCTTCTTCCCCAATAGCGGCCCATCGTATCTCCCCAAAACCCTAAACCCTAAACCCTAATTTTTCTCCCAAAAATCAATTAATCCAAGTATCCTTCTTCCCACCCGATCTCCCTCCTCACAGATCGTGTAATCGCCAAATCTCTCTCAATACTAAGGAATTTGGAAATCCCCATATCAACTCCAATCTCCAAACCCTAACGAGGTATGCCTAGTATACTATTGTGATGGTTGATTGTCGGTGTTGATTACAATTTTTTTGCACTTGTTGTTAATAATGTGACCCAAATTGGTTGTTTGTTTATTGAGATATTTTTGAGGAATTGGATACCTTTTGAGGAATACTTAGTGTTGGATAGTAAGTTAGGAAAATTTGTGTTGTAGACAACATACACATTACATGGAAATAATTTATGCTTAAAAGAAGAATTGAAGAGCATACAGGATAAAATTCCGGAATTAGTTTGATATCAATGTCAATGTCCATGCTCAAATATTGTGGTATTTATTAGTTTTGATTCTGCACTTGGGAATAAGAACTGTTTTGTTCATATTTTAAGAGAACTGTGCAAATCAATATGTATTGAAACAGATCCATATCTTATAAATACGTGTCTGTGAATTTATGAGTAAGAAATCTTATACGGAGAGTATGAAACATTTTACTCAATTAAGCACACCTCAAATTTGATTAGTTAGTAAAAGATGACCTTATTTATGCCATGCATTATAATTGTTTTGAAATTAACTTTTCTGTCGAACTAAAGTGAATAAAAATCTAGAGAGAACATAATGAAACAAAAACATAGAACACACATAATAGAACCATCATAATCCAATTTAGAGCACAAGCCTGAACATGTTTTCTTTCTTTTCCTAAAGACTAAACACAACCATCATCAAGTTGTTCACTATGATCTATTCTCATGTATTCCCATCTCCTGCAAATTGAGAATGTTCAGTAGATATTTAGATAACAACCAAAGGGGCTACAGAGTATAAGTACTAATACTTCTAAGATGAATGTGTTCAGGTTTTAACTCTTATGTCAATATTATGTGTATCATGTTCAAGGCACAAATAGCATAGAAAATTAGAATAAGGTCTTAATCTATATTGAATTTATAATAAGGCTGAGGTACTGACAATAATAGCAATCTTTTTTGTACCACAGATACATCGTCAACACCATTGAAAAAAGTTCTGTTAAAAGAAAAATACTCTAAACTGCACAAATATGAAAATATAACATGGAAGGTGAATTGAATTGTTCTTGCTGACATGGTAGTAGCCCAAAAAATAGCATGACCTCTCTATTAATGTTAATGACATGTATTTTATATATGATAATGTACTTTGACAAGATATCCTACCAAATTGGTTGAATGAGTACTTCTTCGATGACATATGAACACTCTCAACATTTTAGTGATTTAGTTATTTGTGTTAAGTGAGTACTTATCATACTTACTTGTTTGCTTATACTTTGATAGGTGATCTACTCAAATATGGTCAGAACGATGGGAGCGGGATCAAGGAGTGCTAGGCCTTGGGTATGAACTATTATTTTGTAATGTTTAAATAGTATATGTCAACCTATGGAGTGTTCACTAAACATAGTATATTTTATCCTCAGGGTGGCCAAGGCAATGTCCCGTCTACGTCTGCACCGTCCGGTGAAGCTAGTTCTTCTCATGCTGCACTTGTGGGACCAGACCCTCATGACCCGACGTTATTGACGTTGCAGCGGACACATAGATTCCAACGGGTGTGAGACGGTACATCCCGAGAGTGTAGTTTCCGCACGCATGAGACATTGCCTATGCATTCACTGACACACCAACTCCTTGTTCAGACCGGCTTCTATGGTTTAGGTCTAATAGAAAAAACCAAGCTCGGCAGACAACTACTAACAGCCTTACTCGAGCGATGGAGGCCGGAAACACATACGTTTCATCTTTGGCGTTGGAGAGATGACCGTCACACTTCAGGATATCGCGGCCATATCTGGACTACCAGTTGATGGATTCGCGGTCACGGGAACAATGGCTTTCAATAAGGAACAACTTGTGGAGGACTTCCTAGGTCGGGTGTCGGATGATAGTACATTTGATGGGGTCTCAATTCGATTAAGTTGGTTGAAGAGAACATTTAAAAATTTCCTAACCAACAATTCCAGTGATTATGATATTGAATGCTACGCTAGGGCTTATCTGATGACAGTATTCGAAGGTGTTCTCTTTCCCAACTCCACGGGTGACGTTGTGCCTATAATGTATTTGCCGCTTATTGGTGATTTGACAAGTGTTCGGCAATACAGCTGGGGTAGTGCAGCGCTAGCCTCCTTATACAGAAGTCTTTGTAACGGGACATTGATGACGAAAGAGATGACTGGTGCTGCTACTCCAGATCTGGTGTTGGGAACACTTACACATAGGTAGACCTCGCATCACCCGACAATCAGGTGGGTGGATGAGGGACGCAACGAATGCCGACATGCTGGCTCCCATCGCAGTATATTGGTCCGGGGGCATACGTGGAGAGATAACCCACGTGGGGTGGTAACCTACTATAGAGATGAGCTGGATATGTTGAGAGAAGAGTTTGTTGTTTGGGAACCATACTCCAACAACCGATTGGAAAGGTTACCTCCCATCTGCACCGAACATAGCAATCTTTGGTTGACCAGATCACCGCTTGTCAATTTCAGTATTATGGAGATGTACTTCCCCGACCGTGTGCTTCGTCAATTTGGACTACAACAAGACATCCCCCCACCGCGATCATACGACACTCTCCTGCACAAAGTGAAAAGGGTTGGTCGTGTCCCCGACCATGATTGGGCTTCCCATCATCAAGTTCATGTGAACTCTTGGAATGAGCAGAGGCATGCTACTGTTATAACAGGTATTCCTCCATATGACGGATCACTCCAAACTGCGTACCTATCTTGGTATCAACGGATCACCCGTTTGTATGTGGCGCCCCGTACATCAATGCCCACCGGTGTCCAACTGCCCATACCAAGTGCTGAGGCCGAACCCGCACCCAGCCATTCCTCTTTGCAAGCCATGTACCAACCGAAGTCATCTTCGAGTCGAAAAATTATATGATAGATCGTTTATCTTTTTCTTGATTCACATAATTTTTTGTTGTCAAGTTTGCTTATTTGTTACTTGTTTAATTGAATAGTCCATAGTAGATTCTTAACCTTTTTTGTATTTCTTTTTGCAGATTGACCAAGTCTGGGTTGTAGCACGGAAATGCACACAAGTACTTGGCAGTAATGTCGCTCAAGCCGCAAAAGATCTTGCACACGAGATTCTCGCACTGTGTCGTACGGCTATTGAGGAGGTTGGTGAGGTGGCGAGATTTGACGCAATGCTAAGCTCCCCCATTCACAGCATATCAACTCGTAAGCAAAGGAAGAAGAAAAAGGCAACACGATCAAGCAAATGTCTCGAAAGACGTGTCGAAGAACGGGTAGAAGAACATAGTGATGAGCAAACGGATGAACCACAACGAACGGTGCAACATGCACTAGTTATCCGTGAACAAGAAATAGAACCTGAGCGGCCGCCTATTGAGCAAGCACAACCTTCACATGAAATTGAGGAAGTTCCAGAGGAGATGCTAGTTTCCCAAATTACACAAGTGACTCGTAAACGACAGCCCATGCGTAAGAGAACCAAGCCCAATTACTATACCCCGTCGTAGCCTTGTAGCCTTATTGAAGAATCCAATCTAATATTAGTGTATTTTGCCGTTTCAAGTTTGTAACCACGTTTATGCTACTTTTGTTATATTCTTAATGTGTTAGTGGTGGACGACTTTTATGGTAAGTTTGGTATATTTAAATGTTTATTTAAATGTTTATGTTTATGTGGTGTTGAAATGTTGGGTTACAAACTTGAAACGGCAAAAGGTTTATGTTTATGTTTATATTCTTACCACCATTTCAACACCACATAAACATAAACATTTAAATAAACATTTAAACATACCAAACTTACCATAAAAGTCGTCCACCACTAACACATTAAGAATATAACAAAAGTAGCATAAACGTGGTTACAAACTTGAAACGGCAAAATACACTAATATTAGATTGGATTCTTCAATAAGGCTACAAGGCTACGACGGGGTATAGTAATTGGGCTTGGTTCTCTTACGCACGGGCAGTCGTTTACGAGTCACTTGTGTAATTTGGAAAATTAGCATCTCGTCTGGAACTTCTTCCTCAATTTCATGTGAAGGTTGTGCTTGCTCAATAGGCGGCCGCTCAGGTTCTATTTCTTGTTCACGGATAACTAGTAAATATTGCACCGTTCGTTGTGGTTCATCCGTTTGCTCATCACTATGTTCTTCTACCCGTTCTTCGACACGTCTTTCGAGACGTTTGCTTGATCGTGTTGCCTTTTTCTTCTTCCTTTGCTTACGAGTTGATGTGCTGTAAATGGGGGAGCTTAGCATTGCGTCAAATCTCGCCACCTCACCAACCTCCTCAATAGCCGTACGACACAGTGCGAGAATCTCGCGTGCAAGATCCTTTGCGGCTTGAGCGACATTACTGCCAAGTACTTGTGTGCATTTCCGTGCTACAACCCAGACTTGGTCAATCTGCAAAAAGAAATACAAAAAAGATTAAGAATCTACTATGGACTATTCAATTAAACAAGTAACAAATAAGCAAACTTGACAACAAAAAATTATGTGAATCAAGAAAAAGATAAACGATCTATCATACAATTTTTCGACTCAAAGATGCCTTCGATTGGTACATGGCTTGCAAAGAGGAATGGCCGGGTGCGGGTTCGGCCTCAGCACTTGGTATGGGCAGTTGGACACCGGCGGGCATTGATGTACGGGGCGCCACATGCAAACGGGTGATCCGTTGATACCAAGATAGGTACGCAGTTTGGAGTGATCCGTCATATGGAGGAATACCTGTTATAACAGTAGCATGCCTCTGCTCATTCCAAGAGTTCACATGAACTTGATGATGGGAAGCCCAATCATGGTCGGGGACACGACCAACCCCTTTCACTTTATGCAGGAGAGTGTCGTATGATCGCGGTGGGGGGATGTCTTGTTGTAGTCCAAATTGACGAAGCACACGGTCGGGGAAGTACATCTCCACAATACTGAAATTGACAAGCGGTGATCTGGTCAACCAAAGATTGCTATGTTCGGTGCAGATGGAAGGTAACCTTTCCAATCGGTTGTTGGAGTATGGTTCCCAAACAACAAACTCCTCTCTCAACATATCCAGCTCATCTCTATAGTAGGTTACCACCCCACGTGGGTTATCTCTCCACGTATGCCCCCCGGACCAATATACTGCGATGGGAGCAAGCATGTCGGCATTCGCTGCGTCCCTCATCCACCCACCTGATTGCCGGGTGATGCGAGGTCTACCTAAGTGTAAGTGTTCCCAACACCAGATCTGGAGTAGCAGCATCGGACCAGTCATCTCTTTCGCCATCAATGCCCCGTTACAAAGACTTCTGTATAAGGAGGCTAGTGCTGCACTACCCCAGCTGTATTGCCGAACTCTTGTCAAATCACCAATAAGCGGCAAATACATTATAGGCACAACATCATCCGTGGAGTTGGGAAAGAGAACACCTCCGAATACTGTCATCAGATAAGCCCTAGTGTAGCATTCAATATCATAATCACTGGAATTGTTGGTTAGGAAATTTTTAAATATTCTCTTCAACCAACTTAATCGAATTGAGACCCCATCAAATGTACTATCATCCGACACCCGACCTAGGAAGTCCTCTACAAGTTGTTCCTTATTGAAAGTCATTGTTGCCGTGACAGCGAATCCATCAACTGGTAGTCCAGATATGACCGCGATATCCTGACGTGTGACGGTCATCTCTCCAACGCCAAGGATGAAACGTATGTGTTTCCGGCCTCCATCGCTCGAGTAAGGCTGTTAGTAGTTGTCTGCCGAGCTTGGTTTTTTCTATTAGACCTAAACCATAGAAGCCGGCCTGAACAAGGAGTTGGTGTGTCAGTGGATGCATAGGCAATGTCTCATGCGTGCGGAAACTACACTCTCAGGATGTACCGTCCCACACCCGTTGGGATCTATGCGTCCGCTGCAACGTCAATAACGTCGGGTCATGAGGGCCTGGTCCCACAAGTGCAGCATGAGAAGAACTAGCTTCAGCGGACGGTGCAGACGTAGACGGGACATTGCCTTGGCCACCCTGAGGATAAAATATACTATGTTTAGTGAACACTCCATAGGTTGGCATATACTATTTAAACATTACAAAATAATAGTTCATACCCCAGGCCTAGCACTCCTTGATCCCGCTCCCATCGTTCTGACCATATTTGAGTAGGTCACCTATCAAAGTATAAGCAAACAAGTAAGTATGATAAGTACTCACTTAACACAAATAACTAAATCACTAAAATGTTGAGAGTGTTCATATGTCATCGAAGAAGTACTCATTCAACCAATTTGGTAGGATATCTTGTCAAAGTACATTATAATATATAAAATACTTGTCATTAACATTAATAGAGAGGTCATGCTATTTTTTGGGCTACTACCATGTCAGCAAGAACAATTCAATTCACCTTCCATGTTATATTTTCATATTTGTGCAGTTTAGAGTATTTTTCTTTTAGCAGAACTTTTTTCAATGGTGTTGACGATGTATCTGTGGTACGAAAAAGATTGCTATTATTGTCGGTACCTCAGCCTTATTATAAATTCAATATAGATTAAGACCTTATTCTAATTTTTTATGCTATTTGTGCCTTGAACATGATACACATAATATTGACATAAGAGTTAAAACCTGAACACATTCATCTTAGAAGCATTAGTACTTATACTCTGTAGCCCCTTTGGTTGTTATCTAAATATCTACTGAACATTCTCAATTTGCAGGAGATGGGAATACATGAGAATAGATCATAGTGAACAACTTGATGATGGTTGTGTTTAGTCTTTAGGAAAAGAAAGAAAACATGTTCAGGCTTGTGCTCTAAATTGGATTATGATGGTTCTATTATGTGTGTTCTATATTTTTGTTTCATTATGTTCTCTCTAGATTTTTATTCACTTTAGTTCGACAGAAAAGTTAATTTCAAAACAATTATAATGCATGGCATAAATAAGGTCATCTTTTACTAACTAATCAAATTTGAGGTGTGCTTAATTGAGTAAAATGTTTCATACTCTCTGTATAAGATTTCTTACTCATAAATTCACAGACACGTATTTATAAAATATGGATCTGTTTCAATACATATTGATTTGCACAGTTCTCTTAAAATATGAACAAAACAGTTCTTATTCCCAAGTGCAGAATCAAAACTAAAAAATACCACAACACTTGAGCATGGACATTGACATTGATATCAAACTAATTCCGAAATATTATCATGTATACTCTTCAATTCCTCTTTTAAGCATAAATTATTTCCATGTAATGTGTATGTTGTCTACAACACAAATTTTCCTAACTTACTATCCAACACTAAGTATTCCTCAAAAGGTATCCAATTCCTCAAAAATATCTCAATAAACAAACAACCAATTTGGGTCACATTATTAACAACAAGTGCAAAAAAATTGTAATCAACACCGACAATCAACCATCACAATAGTATACTAGGCATACCTCGTTAGGGTTTGGAGATTGGAGTTGATATGGGAATTTCCAAATTCCTTAGTATTGAGAGAGATTTGGCGATTACACGATCTGTGAGCAGGGAGATCGGGTGGGGAAGAAGGATACTTGGATTAATTGATTTTTGGGAGAGAAATTAGGGTTTAGGGTTTAGGGTTTTGGGGAGATACGATGGGCCGCTATTGGGGAAGAAGGGGAGAAGAAGAGATAGATTGAAATAAGAATTAAGGAAACAGTAGGGGTAGTCGTAAGTTAGAAGCATTCGGGGGCACATCTAAGGTCGCGATTGCCACTAGCGACCTCAGTTAGAAGAGGTCGCTAGTGCCAATAGCGACCAGTCCATTACCTCTTCATTCTTAATCCCCTTCGTACACAGCCAAGTGTGGGAGCACAAAATTGCTATCTATGAAGAGGCCGCTATTCCCAATAGCGGCCGCTGCTGACGTGGCAGAGGCTAGCCCACGAACGCTAATTGTTTGGGACCTGGCCTAAAAACATAAATACTATCAAAAAGTGGCCTAGTACGGCAAAAAATTCGCATTTGCTCCCCCCCCCCCCCCCCCCCCCCCCGGCACACACACACACCCCCACAAAAAAAAAGTTCAAACTTAGAAACAACAAAAACACCGTATATAACAACAAACCCACTAACACCACTACTAAACTTTAAATAATGCAATTCCTGGTACTACAAATATACCTTAGGCCTGCAACACTTTGCATTATAGTATATATCACCATTCCTTTTCTCAACAACATCCTCCCATCCCACCTCCCCTTCTTGGCTCTTCCCATCCAATTCATTCATCAACTCCCTCAAATCGCCATCACTCACAACACTCTTCCTTATCCTGCAATCACAATAAACACACAAAAAATACTAACTTTCTTCAAAATTACAAGCACTATAATCCAAAAGATTCAATCTTTACGGTAGGACTCAAAATAACAAGCACCGAAAGCTAAAAGACTCGATTTTTACGTGTTAGGGTTTGCCGCGGTAGTTGGAACCGGATCCGAGGACGGATTCTGACGGCGCGAATCACGGCGGCGGCGGAAAGAGGAGATGAGGTGGAAGGCGAGGAGGAAGAGAACGGCAGCGGCGGCGGCGGCGGCGGCGGCGGGAATTTGGTGCCAGGCTTGGGCGGGGGTTAGGGTTTTTGGCGCGAAAGTTGGGGAGGCCATTGATTGGGTGTTTGGAGATGGCATCGGTATTTGTGGAGCTTGAGGTTTTGCTTGGAGGGGAAACCAAACCATGTGGACTTAATTATTTTGCGTTTACTAAATCAATTTTCGGGAATTGCAAGGTGGGGTATAAAAATAATTTTTAAGTTTTATGCAAAAAAAAAAAAATTTAAGGAATTTTCACTAGGATCCTCTTGGTGTTTTGAGTAAAATCATCCCTAACTTCCTCCTATTTGAACATTATTTTCTGATGTCCAATTTTGTATAACATTTACGAGGACTCGTCTATAGACACCACTTCATGAGTGTAACATTTACCGAGGACTGTCTATAGACATCACTTGATGGGTGCAACAAATTTTTATAACTAATTTTTCTTTAGGGGAATAAGGCTAAACATTAACTAAACAAAATATTGAGTCACTTTAAACTTTTGGTATTTGAACATTTTTTGTGAGGTCTGATTTTGTATAACATTTACTGAGGACTCATTTATAGATATCACTTGATGGGTGTAACAAACTTTTATAACTAATACCTTATTAAATGGAATATCGCTTGCATGAAAAGGAGGCACGGAGGACTAGGCATCATTGACCTCAGAGAAATGAATCTAGCACTCCTGGGAAAGTGGTGGTGGAAAGTGTTCCATCAAAACGGGGAAGGATGGCAGGACTTTATCCAACCCTACCTTCGTGGGAAAGGGACAAGAAGCCTATGCTTTCGTGTTGGATCCAAAGTATTCCGTTTCTGGAAAGGAATTGCTAGAGCCAGCGGTCCTTTCAACTCAGCAGTTTCATCTTTGATCGGCAATGGCCGAACCACCAGATTTTGGTGGGACAAATGGTGTGGGCCACATTCGCTTAAGGAAGGGTTCCCAGAGCTGTTTGCTAAAACGAATCGACCAAATATCTCGGTGGCCGAAACATGGAAAAGGGGGAGTTGGAGACCGTCGTTCCAAGGAACTCTTTCTCCAGGTTTGCTACAAAAGCTGCATGAATTACAAACGCACATAGTCCAGTCTGGGGCGAGATGCGCCCAAGGACCAGATCATGTACGGTGGGGACTCGAGAACAAGGGTGGGTTCTCGGTTAGATCACTGTACCACCGGATTCACTACCGAGGATGCAGGCCCAGCTGGGCAACGGTGCTCTGGAAGACAAAAACACCTCTCAAAATTAGAGTGTTCCTCTGGCTTGTGCTCAACAATGCCATTCTCACTAGAGAGAACCTTGCCAAGAGACAACCTCACATTGCGACCAATTGCGGGTTCTGCAACGTTCACGAGGAAAGTCTTAATCATCTGTTTCTTAACTGCGCTAGAAGCAAGGGCGTGCTGATAGAGGTGCTGAGAGCGCTAGGAACTACTGAATACCCAAGAGACTATGAGGAACTGTGGGTGGGCCCCAGATTTGCCTCCGTCCGTCGTGATATGAAAGATGCATGGTTTATTGCCATTGCGGCAACTACATGGGTGTTATGGCTAGATAGGAATAATTTATATTTCCGTGCTTCATGTAATTCTATTTCTAGTAATCTTACTCATATCATGCATCTTATTTCTTTTTGGGCTACAGCTGCTGCTTCAGGGGCAAGAGGGAGGATTGCAAGGGTATTCCAGGTGGAGGAGTTTGATGACGAGGAGATTGAGATCGGACCAACGCTTGACTGAGGAGCGGACTCTCGCCCCACGTTTACATCTCTTTGTATCAGGCCTTATATGTTGTTTCTTGTATTTTGTATTTTGGTTGCCTTTAGGCGAGTTGATGTAACCCACCACCCAGGGTTTTGCTGGGGGTTATGTTTTTATTTCCTGCATTGCACTTTTATTTCCCCGGAGCTTCAGGTTTGTTTATTAATTACTTATTAATGAAACAGGGTGGCATTATTCCACCTTTTCCTCAAAAAAAAAAAAAAATATTTTTCTATGGGAAGGTGGGGAACAAGGCTAAACATTGACTAAACAAATTATTGTATTTGTTCAGTCACTTTTAATTTTGGGTATTTGAACTTTTTTTTATGTCCAATTTTGTGTAACTTTACTAAGAACTCAGCTATAGACATTACTTGATGGGTGTAACAAATTTTTATAATCCCGTTAATCTTTTATTAATGAGATCAGTGACTTCGATCACTTTATATTTTTTTTAAAAAAAACAAATTTTTATAACTATTTTTTCTCTGTGGGAGGGCATGAATTTTGTCGTTTCCCCATCACAATTCTGCACGCTTATTTTAATCTTAGATTCCTCTCATACTTTCTCTAATTTTCAACTTTGCTTTGTCATTCATAAAATTTACAAAAGCATATTTAAACCCTCCAACTCCCTTCTACCTAGCCGATGTGGGGGCTAAGTCCCCACAATTAAAGCGGGGTTTTTTATTCTCGATTTTTTCTTACTTCTGATTTTTTTCCCTATTTTTTTAATTTTAGTTTTTTTTAACTTCAGCTTTTTTCCCAGTTTTTCTAGCTTCAGTAATTATTTAGGTTTCGGTTTATTTAATTTAACTTAATTAAGATCAATTTAATTTAATTTGCTTAAACCCTAATTAATAGAGCTTAATTTTAAATAAAAACAAAAGTTAAAAGGTATTTTTAATTATTTTCGCTACAAGTCTCTTACAACTCAAACAAACATAATCTATATTTAAAACTATTCCAGCTACAATAAACCTACATTCAACTAAACCACTTTTTTAGAACTCAATTCTATAGATTTCTTTTATCTACAGTAATCTTACAATCATAAAAAAAAAATTACAACCAACTATACACCCCCTAAAATGAACTTTTCTTTTTCTTCATTACAACCTTTTGGATAGCTAATATTTAACCAAAGCTATATTAGAGCATCTCCAACCACGCTAGCTATTTTGGCTAGCTAGAATAGCCAAAATAGATAATAAATGGATAATTTGGCTAGCGAAAAAAACTCACACTCCAACCATACTATCTATTTTGGCTAGCCATAAATGTTTTAATTTTTATTTACTAATAATTAGTTACAATGAACTTTTTTTAAAATGACAACATTTTTATTCCTCAAGAATTTTGGAATCAAATGAAATATGTATATATCAAATAGCAATAAACAATTACATGATATTGCAGCACTATGAACTCAATATACTTATTTAATTTTGGGAAGAAACAAAAATACTTGTGTTTATTGTCCGTGTCGCTGCCACAAGTGTTCTACAAGATCCAACTGCGGTTGGAAATGCATCCGTCTATCTTTGATGTGATGATGAGTTTGAGGCTCTGTTTGGTTCAAAGGAGGGGAGGGATTTTGATGGAGGGGAGGGGAGGGGGGAAAGGGAGGGGAGTGATTTAATGAAAATTCTGTTTGGTTCAAAGGAGGGGAGGGGAGGGAAAATAATTATCCTCTTGTTTGGTTCACAAGGGGAGGGAATGAATTTTATAATAAAATTACTTGTATACCCTTCATGGCCACGTATTGTAATTAGAGAGATGATGTGCTTGAGCTTTCAAAATGTGATCTTTGTAACTTTAGACCATTCATATTTATTGTCTTCAGTTAAACATTTTCATTCTTAGCTAACATTGTAGAAATGGTTTCCAATCTGTATTTATTTTTCGAATGAAGTAGTTCTGTTATTATTTTATAGAGTATTTTTCTAAATATATTGAAGTAAACTAGCTTTCTCATTGATCATTTAAGTACCATTATAATAGCATTTTCTTTTCCTTCTTTTTTTTCGATGACAAGACTGTAAGCACAATTATCAATTCTGATACAGTATATAGCAGCTAGTTCATATAGTGAGAATATTTAGACCATGATTTATATATGATAGGTGATTACATCTGATAATACCACAAAATGGACAAATTTAAGGAGGACAAAATCCACAATTCAGAGATCTGCCATCATTTTCCTCTGCATAAATAATGCAACAGATAGTAAATATACAGCCGATATTATCAGAGTAGAAAAACCGAAGCTACGAGCAGGGTTCTATACTTGTGAAACCAAGCCCAGTGCACGAATTTCTCTCCTTCTCAAGCTCACATTTTCACTTTACTGAATGAAATGATTAGAGGGAATCTACATTGCATGATCAAATAAATATAGTTATTATATTTGAATAGAATGGGAACTAATTAATCATCTAAGTAGTAACTAATTTTACCTGTAACATTTTTGCCCGAGGAACATGAAGCATTCAGTTTATTTTGTGGTTGTTGTTTGTTTTTTTTTTCAAATATGAGCATTTCCCTACTTAGAGCAATGCTAGATATGCTTCCAGTTTGTTCAAATCTAACATATACAACAACGAAGATGATGTGGAGATTGAACAGGGAAAATATCAAAGAGAACTAACTAAAAGGGTAATTTAGTCCATTCACATTAAAAAATTAGACATTATTTCTCTCCCCTCCAAATCCCCCCAATATTGGAGGGAAGCCAGAATTGGCTCAGAAGGGGTGTTGCACCCCCCCATTTTCCTCCCCTCCCCTCCTAAAAAATGAACCAAATATGAAAAGTTTTAAAAAACCCCTCCCCTCCCCTCCATCCCCCTCCAACCAAACACTCCCTGAATAAATGTAAGCAGTTCAGACGTATAATCATGTGACACTTCTATGGACGGACTTTCCTCAACTGCAACATAGTTAAAATCCTTATTTTTATATTCCCTCTCATCTTCGACTATCATGTTATGCATTATTATGCATGCTGTCATAATATCATGAAGCGTCTCTTGATTCCAAAAACGTGCTGGTCCACAAACAATTGCAAAATGTGCTTGAAAAACACCGAATGCTCGCTCTACATCCTTCCTTGCCGATTCTTGAGCTTCGGCAAAATATTTATTCTTATTACCTTGTGGAAATGAACTAGTTTTTACAAACATTGACCACTCTGGATATATACCATCAGCAAGATAATATCCCATCGTATAGTTATTACCATTGAAAGAATATTTAACCTTGGGCGCTCTTCCATTAGTAAGATCATGAAAGATAGAAGACCGATGTAGCACATTGATATCATTAAGAGCTCCTGGTAACCCAAAGAATGCATGCCATATCCAAAGATCATGTGAAGCCATGGCTTCTAAAATAATTGTAGGTTTGTGAATGTGACCAGTATACATTCTTTGCCATCCAGCTGAACAATTCTTCCACTTTCAGTGCATACAATCAATACTTCCTAACATACCTGGAAAACCACGTTCTTCGTTCATTGCCAGCAGTCGGGTAATGTCATTATTGTTTGGTAATCTTAAGTATTCATCGCCAAATACTATAACAATGGCCTTGACAAAATGACGAAGACTATCGATTGCAGTGCTTTCTCCAATACGTATGTGGTCATCAACTAAATCTGCCGATACCCCATAAACAAGCATCCTTATTGCGGCTGTCATCTTTTGAAGTGAAGACAATCCAAGAACTCCAAAAACATCCCTTCTTTGAATAAAGTATCGATCATATGCTTCTATAGCAGACTGAATTCTTAGAAAAAGAGGATGTCTCATTCTGAATCTCCTTCGAAAGAAATGAGGAGGATACACAGGCCTTTCAGAAAAATAGTCATTGAAAAGTGTTTCATGTCCTTGAGCTCTATCACGTTGAATAATAGCGTGGCCTGGAGTAGAACCACAACGAGGTGCTTTTCGTCTTCTTGTAATTAATTCATCTTTTTTTTCTATAGCCATTAATGCTAAAGGTAGCATTTCATCATCAGAATAGACATCAAGGTCATTGATCTCAAACATCATATTAAGTACATTACTAAAGTGTGCCAAGTGTGCCATCAGTGAGCAAATGTGGTTCAATGCTAAGGCTGGCAATTGACCCGAACCTGACACGAGCTCGATCAAGTCCGACCCGTTTTTAGTAGGACTCGGGCCTTTTTTTTTCGTTTTTTTGGGACCCGGGCTAAAAAAATAAGCCCGTTAAATTTTCGGGCCAGGTTCGGGTGTGTATGGTCCGACCCGAACCCGACCCAATTTATCTTTATACGCCGCCGCCCCTTTGTCTTCTGAGCTTTAGAGCGCCTCTCTCTTTCCCCAATTGTCTATCTCTTTACCCCAAAAATATATATGATGAATCCCGAGCGCTGCCCCTTCATCTTTTCTTTTTCGTTGTGATTATTTAACTAAGAAGGGATTTAGCTAGTCTGTCAAGAGTTTTTAGTGTTTGCAACTTTCATGATCTAATCTTTTCAATTACAGGGAGTGGATTGATGCCTTGGTCGATTATCTTATTGTGACCATGAATAGGGTGATCACCTTGGCTTGAGGGGAAACTACAACTCCTAAGGACAACCCGTTTGTTGATGATCGTGAATTGCAACCTGAGATTTGGGCCTTGGGTCTAAGAAATCCTTGGCATTGCAGTTTCGATTCGGAAAGGCCTCCTCAATTTTTATGTGGAGATAATGACCAGGTTATTAAAGTGTATATTGATTTGTTAGTTTCAGCACTTTATCAACATCTTTATTACCTCCTCCAATTTTCATTTTCTTCAGATCCTTCTTCCTCCATCTTTCTTTGTGAATCCATTATAAACCTTTATTTTTCATCGATGTTCAATTTAATTATTAAATTTGTCAATTACAAGCGAAAGGTGCAAATTGAACAAATGTTTAAATTTATTCAACCACATTTCAGAGCAGAAATCAGGCCGGGCTCGGGTTTTTTTGTTTATTTGGGCCCGGGCTTGGGCCTGCATTTTGGAGCCCGATACAAAATCAGGCTGAGTTCGGACCCTACAAACTAAATTCGGGCTCGGGCTTATATAAGTCCAGCCCTAACCCGGCCCGTTGCCACCCCTATTCAATGCTTAATTGAGGTGAGAAAATTGAAAGCATGAATTGAGTTAGAATATTTATATTGCAAGTTTATGTGGAAATTGGATTCATAAAGGCAAAATACAACTTTTATTAATAAGATGTTTATCTGAAGACTTACAGATGCATAGGTATAAAAAAACTACATTAATAAATGATGGATATTCGAAGTACTAAATACACAAACAAATACTAATTATTGCTTAGTGTTTTTCAAAGAATTTCCATCTTCCGCGCTTCGTAATATTTCACTTGCAGTGGGTCCATTCCAGTGGTGTCAATAGCCATTATTTTCTCCTCGTCTGCTAACATTTGTAGACGTAGTTTTTTCTTCTCAATTTCGATTAGCTCTTGCCGTTGACCGAATGCTTTCTCATACTGTTCTGTTTTAATTTTTTTATTTTCCTCCATATATTCTTGCGGGAATATTACTACAAGTGATTTTTCTTCATTTCGTTCCTTATGCTTTCTCTTTTGTTGCTCCTTGAAATCCTTTCTACCAATAGGCCTTTCCATATTAGTTGCAATATAATCTGTCTCTAAATTAACTTGATCCGGTAGTGAAGCAGACGATTTTGCAGGACTAATCATTTTACAAGTTTTAAACTTTTTCTTTGAAATTTCCATTGTCCATTTGGGATTATGCTTAATTTCATGTCAACAATGCAAAAATCCAAATGACTTTTCTTTCAGTTCTTCATACATTAGCTTTGCTTGAAAAATCTACAATTAGTTAAAATTAATATAAAAAAAATTGGAAAAAAAAAGTAATTCATAAAATTCAATGATATTAATACCTTGTCTTCATTGGTGATCCCACTTTGGTTTCTTGATTCTATCTGAGCATAGTACCCACAGTATAAGGTAACTTCCTTTTGAATTCCTGACCACCGATTCATGAGAGAATTTGAATTGCGCTCAGACTTAAACTTTTTGTTTGCATGAAAATATTCATGAATTCTATCCCAATATTTACCCATTGTTTGTTGGTTTCCTTGTATCGGATCTAAATCAATACTAAACCATGCATGTACAATGAGAATGTCTTCTTCCATTGTGAAGTTACCCCGTTTTGTGTTTTCTTAGCAGATGAATTAATTGTTGCTTGATTTTCTGGTGGTGTCACGGTGGGTTGATCGGTGAATTGAGTAGACTCAACATATTCTGGACTAAACAATTCATTCTTGAAGTTCGTTCCTTCGCGCAGCAAAGCAGTGTAAAAAGTATTATTATGTGAATCCATCTAACCATTGCAAAATATTACTGTTAGATTAGATAATCTAAAACATAGGGTAAAATGAGTGAATCCTATGTACGTCTCATTCAGAATCAAGTTGTATAATCAGGTTATATGATCATATTACCTGATTATATAAACTAAACTAAGTTATAAACTTAGTTATAATAATTATACTACCAGATTGAGAAGAGATAAAAAGGAAGAAGAAACAATTTCATTGTATAATGTTTAGTTAATATGTAATCTAGAATAACTACATAAACATAACAATTTCGAAGAGATAAAAGTATAATACCCAATCATGCTTATACACATCACAAACAAACTCATTTTACACACATCATGCTTATACCCCTGCTATTAAGAAACACATTAAACATGACAAACACCAAAGAGTACAGAGTAATTAAGTACTGCTGATAGAGTTCATATGTTTTGCAGATCATATGTACTGCAAATACTGTTCATATGTTTTGCAGATAAATAAGTACTGTTGATACTGTTCATATGCTCAAACTTCTCTTTTCCCTTTGTATGCTAATCTTAGAGCATTATACTTTTATATTTTATACATAGATGCTTACAATGTAACGCAGCAGATATAAGGTTAGAATTGGAAAGCAATGGACTATATTATAACGCAGCAAATATAAGTATCAGTTAAGTGTAAACATCAATCTATATTGAAGATTAGGTATTCCATTGGCGAATACAATGGACCGACTCTCTCTTTCTCAAAGCAATTTGAGGGAAAGTATGGTGGTTTGTTTGTTTCTATTGATTCTGCAAACTAAGCTTATTAATTAATGCGAACTGATCATATAAACTAAACTGATTATATAATCATACTGCAAGTGTTCCTATTGATTCTGCACGTATTTTATTATAAAATGATAATAAATGAAATAAAATCATAACAGTTACTAGAACTATCATCTCTACTCAGGAAAGGGAGATTTCTTCTACTTAGAATTAAGTACAAAATTGTATATCAGTGAATATTTGAAGTAAGTATATCAGTGAAGTAAGTATATTTGAAGTATCATCTATAAAATTTGAAGTATACAAAATTTGAAGTAAGTATATTAGTTTTTGAAGTAAGTATAAAATTTGAAGTAAGTATATCAGTAAGTATATCAGTGAAGTAAGTATATTTGAACTATCATCTATAAAATTTGAAGTAAGTATATCAATGAATATAGTACAAAATTTAGAAGTAAGTATACAAAATTTAGAAGTAAATACATAATTGTATCTGATACTTATATATATCAGTGAAGTAAGTGTTGGGATTGGGGCGTCAACGAACGCCATCTGGTCGCAGCGGAACTAATTAGAGCAATGAGGAAGTCGAAGTAGACGAGGCAAATAAATTGTGCAAGCAAGTAGATCCACCAAACTAACACAAACACAACAACGATGACTTATCCCGGTTAGCTTTTGCTTAATCCGGGAAAAAATATAGGGAGATCCGATATTCAACTAGAAGAGATTACAAGGAGTTACTGATTCACTTGATATAAGAAATTAAACTCACCCACCAAGAACTATTTCTCTCTCGAGCCTCTCTTTGCAATGGAGAAAAGAATCTATGAAGTACTCCTTCTCATATTGGAGGAGTTTACAATATATATAGAAGAATATTGAGAAACCTTAGGTCTAATCTTGATCCTCAGTCGTCCAATATAACCTGAAAAAGAAGTGACTGAATAGGAACCGTACGATCTAACTTGGAGTTGAAGATTTGGCTGAACCAACCTAACAAATCGAGGCCCAAAACTGAACACAGCGGCGCGGGCGATCGACCGTCCACCAAGACCGGTCGACCGTACCGCTCTCTGACTTCCCAGTACAAATAGCAGTCGGGGGTGCAGTCGGGGGGTGCGGTCGACTGTCACCCAGACCAGTCGACCGCAACTAGCCAGCACCTGTTGCTGCTGCTGTTCTCCTTTTACTCGCTTCAACGCTTCGACCTTCGTGCTTCATATTACCTTCTTTTAATCTGAACAATGAGTATACAAGACACAATCCTAACAGTAAGTACAAAATTGTACATGATACTTATATTGTATCTGATACTTATGTTGTATTGAGGTTTCCTTCAAATTAGTTTGTACAAAAGCAAAATCTAGTCTTACCAATTTACCAACAGGTAATTTAGTTTAAATTAACTTGTACTGAGGTTTCCTTTTAGTATGCTTGTTGGTAAATTAGCTTGTATTAAGGTTTCTTTTAAATTAGTTTGTATTAAGCTTTTGTACAAACTTAACCTCAATACAAACTGATTCTCTTTTAAGTGTAGGCATGATAAAATTACCAGCAAGCATAACATACTTAGAAGTAAGACATACGCAATGCAATTTGGTTTAAGATACATATGCAGATACACATATCTTTCAGAATCAAGTGAAAATCTTGAATGTCTTCTTCTAAATCTTCTCTGTCTTCTATCAGATACATATATAGATGCTCTAAATCTTGTATGTCTTCTAAATCTTCTATGTCTTCTATCTTCTATGTCTTCTAAATCAGATACATATATATATTCTCTTCACTGAGTTGAAGTGTGTATATGCAGGATATATGAAGATGAACTTTATTGAAATGAAAGCAGGATATACTGTAAAGAGAATATACCGTAAAGCATGATTAAATTACCATTGTGAAACTACACAATTTGTGAATTGAAAGCAGGATCTACCGAAAAGCATGATTAAATTACCATTGTGAAACTACACAATTTGTGAATGTCCTACTTTCAATTCAATAAAGTTCAACTTTATATATCCTGCATAATTTGTAGACAGGATATACAGAATTGAAAGCAGGATATACAGAATTGAAAGCAGGATATTACCATTGTGAAACTACACAATTTGTATAGAAAGCATGATAAAATTACCGTAAAGCATAAATACATACTACTCTATAGAATCCATTCGCCATTCTCCATTCCTCATTCTCCAAACAGACTAAACTACACAATTTGTATGGCATGAAACTACACAATCAAGTCAAATATAAACTCCATTCTCCATTCTCCAAACCAAAAAAAAAAAAATTTAAAATCAAAAACAAATTTTACCTAATGAAGAAGAAGAAGAACTCGATGCTTGAAGAACCCGATGAACAATATGAAGATCTTGATCAACAAGAAGAAGTAGCAACAATCTACCAAGAACAAATTGAAGAGATTGAAGAAATTGAAGAAAAAACACTGTTGATTTAAATGAGCGGGAAGAAAACTTACCGTTGAAAATCCCCTTGATCTCCGGCATGAAAAGAGGACGACCTTTGGCGAGCGAAAATCAAATCGCCAGATTTGGCGAGCGGATCGCGAGCAGATTTGATTTCGCTAGGATGGCGATCGAAATGACGAGGCCATTGGAGAGTTTTTTGGGAGATTTTCGCTATTTTGACGAAATTGGGCTATTTGACGATTGCCGTTGGAGATGGTCTTAGTCCCTAATAATACATAGATCATAAAAGGAAAAAAAAAGGTTCATCTATAGTTAAATGACAATTACTTAACCTATAAATCTAAATTATACTGAACATAATTACCGACAACCTTTTGTAATCCCTATTTTTCTTTCCTCTTTACATTATTTTCTTATACTACATCGTTGTTATCGTATGGAGTATTTTGTTGGATTGGTAGCTAAAAAATTGCAGGTATCCATTAGTTTAAGGTTGCGAGCAAAAAAATCTATAACTATTTTAAGATAATATACAATAGCACTATGTAAATTTGTAAGTTATAAGTATAGAACCTTTCATATTTATTTGACAATTTATTGTATAAAACTTCTATTTTATATATTTGTACTTCGTCGATCAAAATACATTTACAATGGTATGTAATGAAGGGTGGCATTTTTTATTTTCTTTTTTTTTTGTTTTGGAAAAATATGAAATATAGTCACAATGTATTATTAATAAGAAATTTACAAAACAAACTCAAAGTATTTGGCCAAATATACAACCTACAAGACAAGAAATAAAACATAGAACCTCCAATTATACATAGGAGTGTAGGACAATAAACAAAAACATAAAGTAATATGACCAAAATAGACAACAAGCGGTCCCTCCAACAAAACCCTAGAGGGTGGGCCATTGACCCTAAAGATACATCACACTAGAGGAGAGGACAATCTGGACTCTTTCTTGGACCCAAAAGATAACCCCAAAACCGTACTGGACCTCATCTAGACCCAAAGGAATTTTCTCTATTATTAATATTATACTGGACCCCTACTTGGCCCGGTCACAAAGCTTGGCCTAAAAGAAATGTATGTACGTCGTTTTAGCTTCATGTGCCGCTCACGTGGCTCGTGCACACCCACATGAAGTGAATCAGGTATGAATTTTGATCCGCAACCATTACAAAATTTGAAACACTCTCTAACAGCAGAAATGCCTCTCCCACGAAGGCATAGTAAGCATCATCGAAGGCGTTGGCGGTGGGTGGACCCATTGTCGGGCCCAACCCCTACTGTCATGTTACATCGGCTTCCACCCACTCACCCGCGCTGTCTGCCCCCTCTGAGGAGAGCAACCGGGAAGTGCCTTCGTCTTCAAGATCTTCTCCCCACTCTCACGCACATCCAAAATATAAACCCAATCTTCCACTCTCTTCTCACTCACTCCGAAAATGCCAAACACAATCATCTCCTCTCCTTTTTCTCACTCGCAATCAACATATGCACTCACAATCAAATTCCAACCAAATCCACAATCATAGAGAGAGCAGTGAGGAGCATACTTTCTCCTCTCTCTTTCTCACTCTCACACTCTCTGAAACCCTCACAATCAACACTCTCGCTCACAATCAAATCTCAAACAAAAAACCAAAGAGATAGTGGTGAATAACATACCTTCTCCTCCCTCTCTCTCTCACACACACAACAAAATCCCCAAAACCAACGGTGGTGTTACTAAGGTTGGTGTCGGTAGTGGCAGAGAAGGTGAAGGGGGTTGTAGCGTCAGTGGTGGTGGCACGGTGGTCGGAGCACCATCTCCGCCACCGCCAGAGCTACAGGAATCAGATCCCTGAAGTGGAGCGCAATTGGGACCGGAAACGTCGATCGCCTTGGTGCAGCCGTCATCGCCAGTGGAGATGACGTACTCAACGGTCTCTCCCTCTGCTAGGGATCAAAAGCGGTCGGGCTTGATGGAGGACTGGTGGATGAAGAGGTCCTCATATCCATTGCCGGGGGTGATGAATCTGAAGCCCTTGGTGCCGTTGAATCACTTAATAGAGCCGGATAAGCTGTCGCAGTCGGCGCCTTGGCGAGCCCGAGTTGGTCGCGGTCGGGGGATAGGCGGTCAGACCTCTTCATCCACCAGTCCATCAATGCCTCGCCCCTTCCATCGCCAGCAACCCCTCCACTCATCCCCAATCTTTTGTGCACCCTCTTCCTCTCCATCTCCCTTGATCTCATCTCCCACTCCCCCTCTCCCTGTTTCCCTAACCGCCCACTCCGAACCCATCCATCGCCCAACTTCATCGGCTCCGTTCACTTTCCTCCCCCATTGCCCTCATCATTACTGTCCTCTCATCATCGACCTCAATGCCCCTCGCCATTGCCGCTTCGCCATTATCTCGCTCGAACCCAACTCACCGAAGCCACCCATCGATCGCCCTTCACCACCGCCGCATCATCCTATGCTCCAATCATCTCTCTGCCTCGTCGCGACCACCGCTGACCCTCGTCGTCGTCCAAGCACCGAGAACCCCCCCCCCTGCCCTGTTGCCACTCTCCCCTGTTCTCTGAGTGAGAATAAAGCTCCACTTGTTGCTGCCGCCCTTGCACTGCAATCGCTTCCCAACCAGCCGCCTCGCCGCAGTCACGCTGTGCTGTCACCGCCAGTTCGCCCGATCTCTCCTTCTCTGTGTGGAAGAAGGATTGTGAGTGGTCGAATTCGCTGTTTGGTGTTCTGGGCACTCTAGATCCGGGGTTGGTGTTCGCTGTTTTGGCCCCCGATCCGATGCAAGGAAAGGGTTCTATTGGTTGGGTTTGCTGTCTCATGTTCTGGGCACAACGGATCCGATCGTTGTTCGGTGTTCTAGCCCGATCTGCTGTGGGGATATTGTTACTGAGTTGCTGGTTTTTTGCTTGGAGTTTTCTTGCACGTATTTCGCACGTAATTTTTGAAGTTCGCCAGTTATTCTCTTTTTAAATCGTCAATTCAGACAAGTATCTCTTGTACAAATTCGTTTGTTCTAGTACAAGCTCTTTGCATAAATACCGCAAGTGTATTTCTTGATTCTAATTCGCATTCATAAGTCGAATTCAATCTATTACTATACAAAATCTGTCGATCCCGTATTCACATGTGATCGTGAATACTTTGTTGCCATATGCATGACATGAACACAAATTAATACACACATGTGTACTTTTAGGGTTATACATGATAATGTGAATGATTATTTTATCCATGATAATAGTTTGAATGTTGTTATAATATTTTTTTAAATTTTGATTAAGTCTTATACATGTCATCGATCTCTTGTGGTTGCAATATTGTTTTATATAACCCTAAAATACTGTTGACCCATATTTGTAATAAAAATTAGACCCAGACATGATATTAAGACTACATGTTTTTGCATCTCATGACTTATAACATATTTCATAAATAATTCCTTGATATTCCTGTCCACATCTTCACATCGTTCTCATTACGTTATGATGATGTTAAAATGAAATAAAAGTAACAAGCCGAGGTATAAGGGAAGGATTTAAGTAGTAGGCAATATAGAAGAGCGTACTCGGAGAGGAGCTCGTGGTTTCCCGTTGCAAGTTGCAAGATTGCAAATTACAAGTTTACATGTTTCACGTTATAAGTTTACACTCTACATATTTCACTTTGCACGTATCTCGATACAATATTGAATGTACATATTTTTCCCGAGTACGTGACCTATAAAACCCACCACTAAGTTTAAATGCAACTGATTGTAAGTAGCAACCATGTAGTAAAAAGATGGATGTATGAAGTGCTACCTAGATAGAATCAAACATTAGACATAAGATTAACACGTGCACTTGCATGATCCAATTACATGTTACATGTTCATGTTGACTTGATATTTTTTTACTTGATTACTGGTTTTACACGCCACTTGTCCCATAATGTCTTTTTCATATCATGTTTACATATTGCATTTTCCCTATTTCATGACTCTCGATTCCTTACTCTTTTCCTATTTTTCTTTTCTTTTGTTATATACATGTTTTCCTTAGCTTGTACCGCTTGCGGCCCGTGACTTGTATTCATAGGGGTCTCCTTGTTTTATTTTTCTCTTTTTTTTGTAATAATGTACTTGCGAGCCCAAATGGAGAGTTACCAGAAGGTGTCGCTGATCAAGTATTTTAGCCTTATTGTTTATCATGTTATCTTTAGTTTGTGTTTTATTTCATACAACTCTTTATTGTAATTCGGGCTTGTTTGACCCGTAACTATTTGTATTTCCCAATTGTTGGTTATGTTATGGACTATGTCGTGAACTTTCATTATCATATTGTGATTTTACATGCCTGCGTGGTTTATTTTGTTATCTTGTTGTTGAGTTACTTGTACAGCTCATGAATGGTGTGTTCGCATCATTCGCTGGGCCTTAGTCATGTGCCCGTATTTCCGTATTTTGGGAAGCGGGGCGTGACACCCTTACTCTGTGCTTTTCATTACTTGTTATCCGTACTTTCTCTAAGGACAGATTATTCTTTCTTTTTAAATGAACAAGTACAGGTGCACAAGGAGAATTAGCAGAAGGCATTGGTGAGTAGTTCTTCTACGATTGGAGCAGGAGCCTCTCGAGCTATTTGGTAAGTTCTTATATTCCAGATTTGGTTATTGAATTTCATTCTCGTTTATGTGATTATGTTTTCTGCGTGGTTGTGATTCATTTTTTTATATTGTTGAGTTAAGACTGATACAACTTATGGATGATATGAGTTGGCGTACTTATATCATTCGCTGGGCCTCAGTTACGTGCCTGTGTTCCTATATTCTGAGAAGCGGGGCATGACAACTACAGTGGAGGAATCAGACCGAACAACTGCAACCTCATCAGTCACTAGTTAACTGTCAGGAACTGAAATGAGTATAAGAGTAGGATACATAGCGTGGGATCGAACCCTGTGATCTGGAGACTATGAACTCCTTGAAAAGTATGTAGTATGGGATGCATACGTTTCCATTGAAGTTGTATTTGGGAAAGTATCTAGTATGGGATGCATATGTTTTCAAAATGAATTGCACTAGAGTAAGTGCATTGCGTGCATTTGGAATTGTGCATTAGACTCTAGGGCATGGCATACAATGCCACTTGTGATTTGACTATACTTTTTTTTTGCATCAAATATTAATTGTCGAGTTTGGGAATTTACTGGTTTTATTAGCATTGTGTCAGTTGCATTCAACTGACGTGCCCACAGTCTGTTTAGTTGCAGAACTACTGGATCGTGGAAGTAGGAGACTCGAGCTACGTGGAGCGTCCAAGTGGAGATTGAGAAATTTGTACAGTAAATTTTATTGATGTAAATATAATGATAATCCAACACTGGAAACAATAATAACAATATTCGAGTCAAAAAGCCCACAAAACAAGAAATAATAGTGTTCAATTATTTAAGTCTTCACAACAAAACAATAATCAATTAAGCGGCGATGCTATCAATTCTTCACCATTGTAGTTCTCCTAATCCATCAGGCAATTCTCCTTGATTATCTGTAAGTTGTTCATCTAAAAAGATAGAATAACATGTCCTTAGAGCAAGTCGTGGACAACAAGTAGAGAAAATAATGAAACAATGACATTTACGATATAACAATGAATTCAATGAATAATAGAGTCGATAGCAGTGAACAATGAAAAATTGATAACGATGCAATGTGCAATGACAATGATCAATAATAATAACAATAAACGATGTCAATAGTGGTAACAATAACGATAACACTGTTCAATAATGATGACAATATGCAATGACGATGCGATGACAATCTTAAATCTATTATTCATTTTAATCCTAACTAATGTAGCACTTCATGCGTCCCATTTATTTACCACATGGTTGCTACATGCAAACAAGTTACATTTAGACTTAGTGGTGGATTTTATAGTTCATGTACTCGGCAACAATAATCAATATTCAATAGTTGCAATTCAATAATTACTGCACGATAAGATAATTGGCTCCAATACAATACACGATAGATTGGGTTACTGTCGTAAGCCACAATCCATCGATAAAACAATAGCCGTTAACAATATTTAGGGAAACACAGGTCCCTCCTCCGAGTACAGTTCCTGCATTGTCCATTACTTAAGTCACTCTTAAACCCCCGCTTGTTAACAATTCTTTATTCAATCAATATGCAATGGTTGTTGACAACATTAATCACAGCAAATATGTTTATGTGAACATGGTATTAAGATGTATAATGTCCATACTCTTACTAATCACAGTCAACTAATACACCAATATCAATCATGTGAACAATCAATACTAGCATACAATCTACAATAGTTGTGTAATGTTATGACATGAATTACAATAAAAATTCTTATTCACATAATAAACAATTAACTACATGAATGCATGCAAAATCTCTATAAATTAGAGGCAAAAGACGACATGAAGTCAATACTACTACTTGGATTCGCTCGTGTAAATCCGTAGTATCCCAACAATAGATAACAATAGCAGATATATGATAATCAATATAGATCTACTTGCGGGATTCAATAAACAATCTCAAATACGATACAATACAATTTGAGGGTGAGATGACTTGCCTATTAGGTGACGATTCTAAATATTAAAAGAATAACGGGACGAGAGTACCAACGGCGACGACACGTGCACTCCACGTACACCGTAATATGAGCAACACACGTGCGAGGAAACACACAACAACTTCGCAAATACACAGCAACAACAAAAGAGCACACAACAGCAACAACATCTCCGCCCACAGCAAAACAGCAAACAATGATGTTGATCCCCTCTCCTCAGAAAACACCAAATGGCGAATCATCCAAATCACAGACAACAACACTCTGGTATCTGGTATCATCCAAATCACAAACAACAACACTCTGGTGAACAACAAACAACAAATTGGCAAGAACCACAAACACGGTATCTGCCCAATCAGCAACAGTGAAACACCAAAACGGCAACAGCCAAATCACCCCCAAAACAGCCAACATCAACTTCGGCAATGCAGCAAGCGGCAATGGCAGGATCGTGACTTCGGCGGTGGCTTCAGGGATCTGTACGGCGGTCGAGGAGATGATGACAGTGTACAGGGAATAGGAGACGAGGGGCGAGGCACAGCAATGGCGGGAGGTGTAGTCGGGGTGCTCGATGGGTTCAAGCAAAGGATTCGACGGTGGTTGACTGGGTGGAGGACGGCGGCGACAGTCGACACAGAGAGTTGACGAGAACAGGGCTTCGAGTGAGCGGCACTCTGTTTTTGGAAGAAAAACAGAGGATGTGTTGAGATGGTGGACTCGAGGCTGCAGGCAGCGGTTACAGTTGAGGAAGACGATGGGGGCGATGCGAGATTCGGAGATGGCGATGAGCGGGAGGTAGCGATGCTGGTAGAGGAGCAGGATGGCTAGGATGGGGAGGGCGTGGGAGACAGGGGCTTGACAGGGTGATGTCGAGGCGGCTCGATGGTGGCAGGTCAGGGTAATGGCGAGGGAGACGACTGTCGAGCGCGAACGGGAGGGGTGGCTCCAGAGGTGATGGCAATGGCAATTGACGAGGAGTAGCGGAGATGGAGGAGCTTGGGGATGCGAGGTTGAAGACGACGGGAAGGGGGTTTCTCTGTTGGGTTTTGGGAAGACAGAGGAGAGAGGGGGAGACAGGGAGAGAGAGTGGATGGGGAGGGGTTATTAAATAGATAATAATATAATATATTAAATATAATATATAATAATGGGTATTTATGAGAGAGTGGGGGGTTGTGGGGTTACAGAATGTGAAAAGTGGGGGATTGTGAGGGAGTTTTGTTGATCTGGTCAACAAAAAGATAGTAGGGAGTTGGGTTTGGGTTAGTGGATTAAAGTTCAATATGACATGGGCTTGGGTTGGGCTTCAAATTAAATGCTTAAACAATTGAATAATTGTATAGTGGGCTTTAGATGATGGGCTTCACATAAATCAAATAATCAACTAGAAATTTTATAATGAATTAGGATCTTTGAGTTTTTCAAAATAATAATAAAAATAAAAATAATAATAATAGTAGTAAAATAATCAAAAGTTAAATAATCAAATAGTGATAAACAAGTAGGTTGAAATTCTGGGTTCAAACAAAAGTAGTGGGGTATTTAAATGAATGCAAAAATTTGGGTTCAAAGAGTAGAAAAATTTATATGGAAAATTTTAAATACAAAAATACAGGAAAAGAAAGATACAACTTCGTATAAACGGGGACGGGGGTTACAATAATGATGTAAAATTTATGTAAGATTGTATTGTACAATGTAACATTCCAGGATGAAAAATAAAAGTTTTGAATTTTCTGTATTTTCTGTGTAGTGAGACTATTTGATGTAAATATTCTGGCTTGTGTCTCGAGTTCCCGGTATTGGGAATTCGGGGCGCTACTGTCTCGTTGTATCAAGGCTTCGATCTACTCCTAAAGTGCTCAACGATCATCAATGTTATGCTCGTGGTCTTGATGAAACGACACCAAAACCTTATGTCCCTCTTCTTACCCCAGGGGTGAACATCTTTTTTTTTGGGGGGGGGGGGGGCCTTTCATTCCACCTTCTTCAGTACTGCCGAGATGTTGGCATTCAGAAGGATGAACTTTTTGAACCTGGGCATCGGAGGGAGCCTCCTCTGCCCGACTGTATCTTTAGAGACTTCTTGATATGAAGGTTCGTCGAGACTGGCCCTCCTCCCATTGAGGGGCGACTCCTTTCGCCCCTCGAGATGAAGGGCATCTTTGGCCTTGATATATTTATCACTTTGTACCAAGAGATCGGAGAAATCTGACAGTGGCTTATTGGCTAAAGAGGTCTTGAGGAGGTCATGCTTGATGTTATGCCTGAAGGCAGTTGCCATGACCCTGGAATCCAACGATGGGATGGACTAAGCCTCCATAGTGAATCTCTGGACGAAGCTTCGAAGGGTCTCTCCATCATTCTGCTTCTAATCAAGTAGCAACACACTTGTCTTTTGTACCTTCCAGCTTGCCACAAAGTGAGTAAGGAAGTTCTCTTTGAGCTGGTCAAAGGAGTAGATGGAGCCAGGAGCCAGGAGCTAGCGCCACTCCCTTGCTGGACCTCGCAGGGTGGCGAAGAATTCCATGCATAAGATTTCATCCGAGGCATTATGGATCAACATCAGAGTTTTAAAACTCTGGACGTGGTCGGTTGGGTTGGAGTCTCTGTTATATGATTCGAAGGAGGGGGTCTTGAAGTCCTTCTGCATCGGGGTTTTGAGGATGAAGGAAACAAAAGGAGGCCGAACGGACCGGTACCCTGGTTATGTTGCCTCTCCTCATGTCCTATCCAGGCAAGGCGCTCCTTCATCTCCTGGAGTCGCTTCATAACGGTGTCTTCACATCCCTCGGATCAGGTTGACCCGTATGAATCCTCAACATGGATGATGTCGGTGCGAGGGTTTCTAGGATGCTAGTCTTTCTCGGGCTCCTGCCGAAAAGCTCGTAGGATTTCATCCTAGAAGTTGTAGAATTTGGCTATGGTTACGGGAGCACCTTCTTCCCGTTCGAGCCTCGGGGCTTGCTGACTAGCGGGAGTCGGGATCTGCTGTTTTCTCCATCGGCGGGGGGAGGGTGACCTCTATGGCCTCTGCCTACTAGGGGAGAGGCTTCTCCGGCTCCCCTGGCGTTCCGAATGGGGTCCCCCATTTTAGGAGCGGTTTAGCTAGATGCGATGGTAGAGGTCTTCCTTCTGTTGTCGGTTGTTGATAAGGTCTCGGAGGTCCGGTTCTATGGAGGGTTCGGCCCTCTGGCCGGCTGAGAGAAAGGCAGTGGAAATGTGAGCTCGACCCTTGGGGGGACTGAGACCAGGTCAACACTCTGAGCGTCGTCGTTGCCACCCCTGAGTAACTGCCATGCTGTGGGAGGGATGCATCAGAAGAGGAGGCGGAGGGCCCGCCTGACGACTTGGTGCAGTCGTCTTCTTTGCCTTCGGGGCCATGGTCGGAAAAAGGCTTCGAACCGCAACGTCTGACCAGAGGACTAAATATGTGCTTTCCCACAGACATCGCCAATATGATGCTGCTTTTTCTAGTGTGGGAGCAACCAAATACTGAGTTCTTTCAAATTATGGAAATCTTAGATCTACAATGTTGATTAGATCTAGAAGTGAGGCTAGTATTTGAAGAGATTTATGAATGTTGTGGTGGTTGCGATGACTGGTGGCCGCCGAAAACCTGCAAGAATAGCCTAAAACACAATCCTCCAACGATCAAGTCAATAACTAGAAGTGAAAACTAGGTTTTGTGGGCAAAATATCATTTACTTCGTAATGGAGGAGGTATGGTTGTATTTATATGCAAGGATGGGAGTAGTTATTAGGAAGATTCCATATCCGATTTAGAAGATCCCCAAATCAAGGGATCTGATCAGTTATTATCTTCCTAATTTATGAGAGTGGGGGGGGGGGGGGGGGGATTTGATTTGCCAGCCGTTATTGATTGGTCAATCTCCCCCAGTTGGGCTACAAATCAATCTTCCTTGTGGGCTAAGCCAAAATGGTGGGTCTGTGGGCGGCCCATGTGCTATTGTGAAGTTACCATTTCGCCCTCGAGAACCTTGAGATTCGTGCCGGAATTAGACAGTTGTCAATACTTGCAATTTCGGCCCTCCATCACATGTTCGCGTTGTTTGTGTAATCTTACACATTTTAGAGATATTTACTATTTTTTATATCTATCAAATTGCAGTACTTTTGTACTGTCAACATATACTATTAAAAGAGAAAAAAAGGGATTAATGCAAATGTATTTATTACACTGACTGAAAAATAATGAACTGTCATATATTGAGAAAACAGTAAATAGAACCCACATGTAATCCTTATTATAATCTACATCTTTCTTAGTTTAACAATCAAAGGAATATATTCTGCATATTTTCACACTTATTACACTGATATAGAATTGATAACACTTGTCAGACATCACAACACAAGTTAGTCATCTTCAACAAAAAAAAAAAACAAACAAACACATATATTGCTCGTGCTAATTGTATTGGATAAGATAGGGCATCTTCAAAAATTAATTCGCCAAGGCCCCAAACTACAAATCCTTCAAAACGCATTTCCACAAAATATCCCATCCCACGACCAACGTCCCAAATCCCATCCTCCCAAATCCAACGGCCCATATCACGCACTCCGTAAAAAAAAAACTTTTGTCTATACCAAACTGCAAAATATCCCCTTCAACTTCAATATCCGACAACACTACAATCAATTAATAAACAATTTAAAAAATCAAAGATAAAAACCAGGAACAATAAAACCAACGACCCTCTTCTTCTTCTTCTTCTTCTTCTTTCCCACTCCTCAAATTCTCCCCTCAAAACCCTAAAAATCCAACCTTTTTCACCCCAAATGTAACAAAGTTCCCCCAAATTTCACACCAAGATCACAAATTTCCACTCCCAAACCCCTCAAACTTTCATAATTACCAAAAAAACCCATCGAATTCGAGCAACCATGAACAACAAAATCCACCACCTCTTTGACCTGAACGGCCCCCCGGACTTGGACCCCACCAACTCCAGCTCCGGGTCCAACTCCTCCCTCACCCGCATCCTCCACCACCCGGGTCTCACCAACCTCTCATCAACTGCCCACCTCAGCTCGACCCGACCCGTTAACCACTCCCAATCAGACTCCCTTGCACGCATCCTAATGGACCCATCTCACCCCACCATCCCCCTCCCACCCAACTACTCACACTGGGCCATCAACCTCCCACACCTCACCATGGGCCCCGCTTTCGCGCAGGGCGCTTTCGGTAAGCTCTACCGTGGTACCTACAACCATTTGGAGGTGGCGATAAAGCTGTTGGAGAAGCCGGAGAACGATGCAGAGAGGGCGCAGCTGATGGAGCAGCAGTTTGCGCAGGAGGTGATGATGTTGGCGACGCTGAGGCACGAGAATGTGGTTAAGTTTGTCGGCGCTGTGAGGAAGAATTTGGTTTGGTGCATTGTGACGGAGTACGCGAAAGGGGGGTCGGTGAGGGGGTTTCTGGCGAGGAGGGGAAGTGGAGGGATTCCCGCTAAGGTGGCGGTGAGGCAGGGGTTGGATGTGGCGAGGGGGATGGCATACGTCCACAGGCTTGGGTTTATTCATAGGGATTTGAAGTCGGATAACCTGTTGATCTGTGGGGATAAGAGTATTAAGATTGCTGATTTTGGGGTGGCGAGGATTGAGGTGAAGACGGAGGGGATGACGCCGGAGACTGGGACTTATCGCTGGATGGCTCCGTAAGTTTTTTTTTTGTTTGTTGTTTGATTAATTTGAATAGGTTTGTTAGTTTGTGTGGTGGTAGTGTAGGGTGAGTACAAGGGCCTTATATGAGTGACATTTGGTGATTAGTACTTAGGGGTTTAGCCTTTGTTTGATGTGTGTGGATTGTTGTAGGAATTAGTAATTGAAATTGGTTTGGCTTTTTCTTGTTGTTTTTGTGCATGCATTATAGTTTGGTAGAGCCCTAGATGATAACATTAGATATGAGTCTTATATGAGTGACATTTGGTGATTAGTATTTAGGGGTTTAGCCTTTGTTTGATGTGTGGGGATTGTTGTAGGAATTAGTAATTGAAATTGGTTTGGCTTTTCTTGTTGTTTTTGTGCATGCATTATAGTTTGGTAGAGTAGAGCCCCAGATGATAACATTAGATATGAATGGAAAATAGTAAATGCAACTGATTTTGATGTTTTTTTTTTGCTTTTTATTGATAGAAGCAAATAATTCAAGCTTTTGTAAAGAATGTTACTTGTAGATTTGATTTAGCTTTTCATATGCTGTATAGATTATGTGTTTATGCTAGTATGTTGTTTGACCTCTTCTTGATATAAATGTATTATTTTTTAAAGTAGCAACTGAAGCATGTTGATTAATTGATGCATGCCATGCATTGAATGTGGTTCTGATAATGGATTCATGAATTTGCTAAATTTGGAAATTAATCAAGAATTTGAATCCATTATACTTCTAGCCTTTGTTTTTCTAAATTTAGCAAAATAGCCTCTACTTTTCAGCATACTCTCTGTTTGTGTCTATCCTTTGGTTCTGATAATGGTTCCTTCCGAAACTTTTTGTGCCAGTTACCCAAATATCCTCCATTTAACATACTATCTATTTATAACTACAACCATCATTTTTCTTCAGAACTTAGAGGATATTTGGGTAATTGAGTCAAAAAGTTTTGGAGGGAACTTTAAATTTTCACTTACGAGAAACCAGTCACCCCCAAACCTTACAATATTCAGGTGCTTCATTGTGCCGCCTCTGAAAATGGCTTTTTTGGCAAACTGGCCTTCATTATCTTTGTTCCCTCCAAACCGTTCTTTTGTCTGTCTAAGAACTTGGTCATGACATCCTCATTGGCCACCACTGTAAGCTTCTCTGTACAACGTCCGATGGTGATTTGAGCAAATGTTTTGGATGCTGAGAAGGGGTTGTGGTATGAGTGGGGTCTGTCAAGATTGCGCTAGTGGATTGTTATCAAGTGCATGCAACTCTGCGTTCGTGTTGGATTTTGCAGTGGTTAAATTTTCTCAACTATACTATTCCTTATCCATTTGACCATTTGGAGGGTCTTTTAAAGGCAATTTATGTAAGGCAATTTACACATCTTTTTTTTTCATCATCCGACATATTGAGCTTAAATGTAACCATGTTAAATCGATATGTCAATGTTGACCAAATTGTTAAGAATGAATGTGGTGACGGGGAAGTGGTAGATATGTCAGTGTTGACCAAATTGTTAAGAATGAATGTGGTGATGGGGAAGTGGTACCGTTAGGGTATGACCTCATTTTAATTTGATGTTCGACTCCATATATCTATTTTGAATGTTCTTTTGTAGGGTTCGACCTCACCTTATTTTGAATTTTCTTCCTTTTATATAGCGGTGTGCACTGAAGCGTATGTATCAATTAGAGGTGAAGCGGATACAAAAAAAAAATGTAAATTCTAATTTGTAATTAGTTGTTAACAACAAGGTTCAAAATCTCAGAATTGAGATGGTGAGATGGGTGGCAGGGTTCCAAAATTTTGGTATCGGGTTCGGTATAGAGTTCGGTGTCGGCCAACTTGGCAATATTGGATAGATCGATCAATTTTTTGGTATTAGGTGTTTTTTAAGTAAAACAAACATTTAAATATTTTCTATTATTAATTAAAATATTTTATTTAATTTTTTTTGATAAATAATCAATTTTGTAAAATTTGTGCATCGGCGTGTTGGATATGTCCGATATGTACGATCATGCCAATCCTACGTCCATCTCGGCCTATCCTGATTTTTTGGAGGAAGATCGGATCTCCCCCCTCCGAAACTGATATGATCTGGCCGATTCTTTACACTATGGTTAGGACCAATATCCAATATTGAAAATCAAATATTCGAGAAGCAGTTTGTTTGTTAAGACTCTAATTCCAACTAATATTATTTGAAATGAAATGATGTCGTAGTAAAGATATTGAATGTTTGGTAATTAGCTATTTGTTATCCGATATCGTTTCTCATCAAGAAAATCGTGTATCTGTAAAAAAAAAATTGTAATGGATTGAACGCAGGTCGAAAACTTGGATCTTATATATGTGGGCACCTTCAACCCTAGACACATAACACTTCATGAAACCACTTGTACTTGATTGCAGTTGAAAACATTCCACATATAAGGTATTTTTTCATTCTTGCTACGGCACATAATTCTTTATATTTAATGGACACATTTGTATGTTTGTCCACATGATAGCTGTATGTTTCTAGTTTTCATACCCAATTTATGAAACCTCCTACATATGCAATTTGGAACACTTGCTCCATATTGTGGTAGGTTTTCGAAAGATGGCATCAAATTCTGGATATCTAACAACTCTTTTAAGAGCATCTATGAATTTTATAATATGTTTATGTTAATTACTTAAAATTGCACCACACGTAATGAGACATTATTAAATCACCAAAGAGATGAACCCTGTAATTATGTTTTATACAAACTACTATGTATGTCTATGTGTATGTTTATGTGTATGTGCATGTGACATTGTGTATGTGTATGCCTATATGTATGGGTATGCATATGCAATGCATATTTGTTTGCGTATGTGTATGCAATAGTTAATCATTTTCGTGGAATGGAACTAAATTTAGACACCTACTTTAAATCATTATCATAAAATGATAAAGTATACATGAAATGAGTTAGCGCACTAGGCAAGAGGGATTCGTGTGTTCATATCCTCCTATTCTTTTTTCTTATGTTAGCTTGTCTTCGTATGTTACGTCTGTTGATAATGTTCCATTTATTCAGCTTCTCCATTTAGTTAGTAGTCTCTTTTAGTCCGTCTTGATCATAATTTTCATCTACGTAACAATTAACAACAGTACTATTTTTTTCCATTTATTATGTTCCTTCGATGTTGATAATTTAGGCAAAACCAACTTCTGAATGTTTGCTAGAGTTTTACTCTCAGTAAAATAATGACCTAGATTGATATGTTCCTGTCTACCCCCCTCCCCCCCAAAACAAATATATATATATATATAATAAAAATTTATCCATTCATTCCATCCCTTACGTTATTTCCCCTTCATTTCTACGAAATGGATGTTCCCAATTAATTTTGAGTAGCTACTATATATAAGGGTATTCTTGTAATTTTGGTTCACCATGGTTAATTAGATTTCTGTAGGTTTTCCATATAGATACCCATGTCAAGACAGTCGACACTAGTAGAAAATTAGGACGACAAAAAGAAAAACAAGAGGGAGCAGCTCTTTCATCAGTGTAGTGTCTTGTGTCTCTGATTAGTTCCTTTATTTATTTGTCCATGCCTTTATTTTCTCAACATCTTTTTCATATTTGATTGTTCTAGAAAAGAAAAACAAGAAAACCCTATTAATTTTCTTGCAGGGAAATGATCCAGCACCGTCCCTACACCCACAAAGTGGACGTGTATAGCTTTGGGATCGTTTTGTGGGAGCTAATTACGGGCAACCTTCCGTTCCAGAACATGACAGCTGTCCAAGCTGCATTTGCTGTCGTCAACAAGGGGACCCGTCCAACGATCCCAAGCGACTGCCACCCTATACTCAGAGACCTCATGACTCTCTGTTGGGATGGCAACCCTGACGTTCGCCCATCCTTCGCCGATGTGGTCAAAATTCTCGAGCAGGCACAGGCCGAGATCGGGACTAGTGTTCGTAAGGCTCGCTTTCGCTGTTGTTCTGAACCAATGACCATCGACTAGATCAAGAAGGTTGTACCTAAATAGAAATAGAAAGAGAAATAGAAATAGAAGGTGGAAACAGTGAGACTATGTAATTATAAACTGTAGTAGATCCATCTAGTGTGTTATGCATCTGAATTCCTGTTGTTTCATTTATTCTCTTTGGTATGTATAATTTAGCTTGCTCCTGTTTCTAGTTCCATCTTTTCCCTCAAAACTGAAAGGTTTGAAAGGTTTGTTTCTCTGTTGAAGCTAACAGATAGTGCAGGTTGTTGCGTTTGGACTGGAAGGCAGAACTTGCACTTGTTGTCTTTGAATTAGTATCATCTATAATGCTGCAGGTAGGAAAGCTTGTTTCTCTTTGGAAGCTAACAGATAGTACAGGTTTGTTGCATTTGGACCTGAAGGCTGAACTTGTACTTTGTTGTCTTCCAATTAGTATCAACGGTAATTTTGCGCTACATGGCTTGCATGAATGTGATCTGTTCTTATCAGCTGTAAGTTTTTCCCTGCAATATGTCCTGTAACCTATTGTATGAACAAAAACAGCCTTGTGAATTTATTTTTTTTGCAGAGCTTTATGTTTCATTTTACTCCCTTTTGCATGTATTATTTTGTTTTGTTTCTTTCCTTACAAGTTTGTACTCTGTTTATAACTCTGAAGTCATTGCAAATTTTACTGACTCAATATATGAATTAGTTGCTCCGTTCATACATCATTTTAGTTCTATATCGAAGAGTTGTATCTATTTTAGTTCCTCGATCTCCACAACCACTGAGAAACCCTAATCTTCTCAGTTAGGAATCCTCCATCTATGCTTATGTATCTTGTTTACCTTCCTTGTGATATCTTGTAGGTATCATCACAGGAGTTGGCAATTCATTTGCCCAAAAAACATGTTCATTATCCACTGTCACTGTGTCACATATATGAATTCTGTGCTAAATACAGAACATACCTAAACTTTATTACCAAAGTCTCTTTCCTTGGTTCACACTTCACTTACTAATCCAAAGGAGTATTTACATAGCAAATGGATTATCTACTTAGTAATGTTCCTACAAACATTCACCAACAACATCTGTCACAATTCTAAATTGTATCACCGGATTCTTTTTTGTTTTTTGAACAGCAGAAGGATTATTTACACAGTAATACTCTTACAGAAAGAAAGGTAGGTGACTCGGTATACAAATTTGCATGGACTTTCAAATGCTAGGGGCTTGAGAGTTTTTCACATGGACTTGTGGGCATTATTTATGGATACTCGTACCGTAATCTTTCATTAGATATAAGAGAGTTTACTTTTCATTATATAATACTAAGCAATTTTAGGTAATCAGCATGTACATTGCATGTATATTTTCGAATGAGTTATCGTGTATCCTGATGGATACTGTAATACCCTACATATAATATTTGATGTTGATAAGTGATATTATGGCGTGCTTAAATGATGATGTATTGCAAATCTCAAATTGTTATTCAAGATGATATTAGACTAGAGAGTTACAACATTTGAATTGTTAGAACTCGTATAGAGTTATTCGCCCATTCAAATGAAAGATCTAGCATTTGTATTAAGTCCTTGTTAGGCTAAGTTCAAAGGAAAGAAGAAAAATAATAAGGAAAAAAAATTATATTTGATATTTTAGTTAGCTGAAAATTTGATATAAAATTTGCAATTAAGGAAGTTGTATTACATTTGGAATTTCAACGTTATAGTGACAGTTAGACTTATCTGATATTGGTCGAAATATAATTTTCAAGTGAATTGTATATAGAACACATCCGACATTTTAAAGTATAGTTTGAGGATGTCTTAATTAGTAGCTCTGAATTAAGTTGGAAGTTTATGAATAACGTGTCGAGACTGAGTAGTTAATTCAGACTTAGGGTGCTACATATACTCAGGCCCAAAGTCAAGTATAAGGGCAAGGTGGCCCAAGATAGATTCAATCCCAACACTAACCGGACCCAACTACTGTTTCGTTCCACCCAGAAACGACACTCGGTCCACTAAATGCTAACGAGTACTGATGAGGGTAAAAATGGCGAGTGATCTGCGCCGCTCGATCCGGGCACGAATCTCAAGGAGATCTCACAACTGCTTACGGGCCACTTATAAGTCTATCACCCAAATCCAACCCAACATGGGCCGGGTCGCATCCCTCTAATCAGGGGACCCGGGAACACTCCACAACCAGGTTCTAACACCTATAAATATAGGTTTATCTCTACAGCAACCACGCAATCGCAAATTCCACCACTTAAGTTATTCTTAATCCTCTGGTTATTGACTTGAGCGGCAGAAGGGAGTCCTCCCGGAGTCTCATTTGCATGCGTTCGATGCCTGCCGAGCCACCGAGATCCACCCAATCCATCACATCAGCCTCAGAGCAGAGTCAGATCAGAAGCCGAGATCAAAGTTTCCTCATCCCCAAAAGAACTCACATTATCTGTTGCTCCCACACCTAAAAACAAGCAGAATCAGATTTGCGCTATCTGTGGAAAACCTTGATCCGAGCCCCTTCTTCGGACTCTAACCCATGATTCTCTCCCTATGGCTCCCAAAGCGAAGAAGACTCCACCCGGGGGTCGTCTGTCCGACCTCCCACTTCCTCCTCTACGCCCGACGCGAAGCTGACCGGTGACTCAATGGTCCCGACAGCCCAGGACCATGGGTTACAGAAGCCCACCCCGAGTGCTTCCCACTCAGTGGCACGAGAGGTCGTCCGTTCGGTCATCTCTGACCTGAGAAATGTCATCAGCAATCGACAGAACGAGGACGACCTCCGAAACTGCCTCAACCGGTCCCAAAATGGAGGGGAACCCTCGTATCCCAATCACAGTCGGAGTCAACACTCCTCTCATGGTCGAGACAGAGAGCGTAGCTGCTCTCCGAGGGACCGTTGACCCTCAATCTGCCGAGGGGATGAGGGCCACATAACTAGTGCAGAGTTTCACGAATTCCGAGATGAAATCCTCCGAGCCATCCGAGGTGGGACCCCTCCCGATAAACCTATGCTAGATTTCGATGGCAATCTTAGATTAAAAACACAACGGAAAAATCACAAAATATCGAAACCTAGCTATGGATCCAAGCGGAAAACCATAATCGTGTTTAGGAATTATACATTAAAGATGGATCTGGTGTCTCCAAAATATGCCAATCACAACACTGCAAAGGTTGTAGTGCCTCTACTGTATCCCTGAACGGATTAAACCAAGCTTTCCCTCACACCGCGGTGCTAGCTGGGGGATGATGATGTCCTTCACGATTTCTCTCTCTCTCTCTCTCTCTCTTTCTCTCTCTCACAGTTACTGTGACGGCTAGAGTTTTCTCATGCGTCTTTTCCACATAAATATATCATATATATAAGTGTAGAAAAATAACCATAAGAATGAGGCAGTTTGGCTCACAATCTGACCTAGATTAGGTTCATGTGTGGACCTTCCAACTTCAGTTGACCCATTTAATTTAATTAATTACCCAACCATGTCAGGAATCCAAGTATTACTAGGATTCCCAATTAAATTCATCTCATGAATTTAAATCACAATTTCGATCCATTCTAAGTGTGTGACCTATATGTTCCCATTACGTTGATAGTAATACTAAAATCCTATTCTAGTATCACAAATAGTGAATGATATCTAGCAATACATCACTGCTACTCAAGTAATGGGAATGCCAGTGATTTGACATAACCTATTCGTGACCAATGTTACCATGTAGTCTAGTCATTTTGTCCAGATAACTTAATTGACCACAAGGCATAGAGCCTATCACCCTTGTATAGTTCAATCTTTGGTGTTCTGATGTCCAAGTAGACCTACTAAAACAAATGAGATCTATCTCATATTGACTTATTTGAGCATGACAATGTATTTTGCAGTCTCACTCAATCAATGGGCCCATAGATATCACTCCTGTTATGCAGTAGGAATAAATCCTATCTAAGTCACTCACATTCCTCTGCATGATTTGTAGTATATCCAATAGTCGACTTTGTAATCACTTTATTGCATGCAACATTTGACGACATTAAAACATATAACTTCTCATGTAGGAAACCATAGTGACTTCAAGTCGAAAGACTACGTACACCATGGTCACTGTGAGAACCTCTTATGACACTCATGTAACGATCCATGCAGCGTTCTCATGGTGGGTCAGTCTAGTACATTATTACTCTAATATGTACCCATGTGAAGACTTGATATCACATATTCATGACTTGTGAGATATGGTCATCATTCTACGCACGTACTAGTCTTTATGTATTATTTTTGTCCTAATTCAAAATAATACTTGACTATGGACATTTAAGAAGAGTGTTCTGATTACAACCAATAGGATCTCACAATCAAGTCATGCACATAATGTCATATGGTATTGAACCTACTATTCTAAGAACTTTGTTATGTTCATTTAATCACAATGAATAACATAATAAATAAAATGCATCATATATGAAAAAAATGTCATGATACAATGTAAACTAGTAATGTCAATACACAGCTGGCCTCTAGGGCATACACCAACAACCTATTGACCGAGCAAGAGCGGTTGAGCACGGGAATGATGAATCTCACGAGTCAACCCGTTCTGAAGGACAGGAAGACCCCATCCTCAAATGACTTTAGGAAATTGAGGGTCGCTAAGCTCGGATCCCCGAGGGCGGGAGGCAGTCCGAACCGAGATACCAGCTGAACAAGCCGCCATTCTCATCCCATATTCTTAACATGCCCCTCCCAAGGAGCTTCAAGCCTCCAGCGTTTGAGACCTATAACGGAGAAACAAATTCTGCTGATCACATCGAAGGCTTCAAAACCCTCATGATGATTCACACTCGGATCCCCTTCTCTGTCGTGCATTTTCGGCCACCCTGAAAGGCCTCGCACGAGAACAGATAACCCCCGGTTAGATCTACTCCTTCAACCAGCTCGAGGATAGCTTCATCGCTTACTTCGTGACTAGCCGAAAGGCTGAGAAGACGAGCGATTCTCTGTTGGACCTCAGACAGAAGGACGAGAAATCCCTTGAAAACTTTGTTCAGAGGCTTACGGCTGTTACTCGGTCGATCTCCTCTTTCGACGATGTGGTAGCAGCGGCGGCGTTTTGACAAAATGTCCGCCATGAATCGTTGAAGGCCTCATTGGCCAAGAAGCCACCTATCGGTTTTCTTGACCTTCCCTATAGGAGTGAGAAGTACATTCAGGCCGAAGAGGCCCTCCACCCAGGAGGTCGAAAAGGATCCCCCAAAGAGAAAAGGAAGGCGAATAACTCCGTGTCTTCCATGAAGGCCCAGAAAGACGCCTCTGGAAGAGGTGCCCTCATCGGCATTCCCGATTCGATAAGTTCACCCCGCTCAACGTGAGCATGTCTGCCATCCTGATGGAAATTGAGGGGGATGACATACTCCAACACCTTTCGTGGTCCAACAATCCCAACAGGAAAAGGGATAGGAGGTACTACTGTCGTTTCCATCGGGACCATGTCCATGACACTAACAACTGCCAAGCTTTGAATGACGAAATCGAGGCCCTCATCCGGAGAGGTTTTCTAGCCAAATCCACGTAGAATGGCCTGAGAGCCTCTCCGCCACCTCGCGGGGCGAACAAACGTCTAGAGCCAGAACCTGAACTTCAGGATACCGATAATCTGACCATTGATGTGAATATTTGCAAGTGTACAAAATCGCAACAAGTAGTATAGTTTAGTGAATAGAGTGTCGAACCCATAGGGACTAATTATTTTATTGAGTACCGAATTTACTAGATTAACTACTATTTGGAAGATCAAAATTAATAGAGGATAAAACAACTAATTAAATTATTCTAAAGAAAACTAACTAAATTAATGAAGAGGGAGCAGGATGTGAAATTTTTGTAATTTGTTAATGGCAAAATTAATTCTAGGGCTTTTGACTTCACCTAGTTCATCCCACGCAATTTATAATTCCGAAATGAATAAAAAGATTATTTTTCCAAGTTGTAGACCAAAATTCCCAAATTATTCAATACTTTCTCTCGAACAACACCAAAAATATCTCCAACTAACAGTTTGTCACGTCTCTATGCAAATTTAATTAATTGAAGATTCATTAAGTTCTGTGGATTTCTTAATGATCACATCAATCGCGGTAAATCATCTCTAATTTGCTCAATCAATAGTGTTTAATTTATAGTTCTAAATCACAAATTACCTCTCGGTCTCTCCATGTTTAAATAGATCATACAAATGTCTATCCACCAATTGTACGCTTTAAGAATAAAAATCAAGCACACAACCAAGGAAAAATAGAAAAATAATATGGAATTAAAATTGTGTTCTCAAAATTAGGCTACATCGAAACCCTAGAAAAATAAAATTTAGTTCATAATGAATTTATTGCAACTAACAAATACAATCTTGAATTGCATTATAAAAAAGTAGAGAAAGAAAAGAGATTCAAAAAGATATAAAATATTGCAAATTGAACTGCTAGAACCGAGCCCAAGCCGTTCTTTCTCCCCTCTCTGTTTCTCTGTTGGAAACCCGAGCTGCTCACGTCCAGCTGTCACGTCGTCTCCATGCCAGCACCTGTCGTTTTCGAACCCTGAGCCCAGCCACGTTAGCAACAGTATGGGTTGGTTTCGTCCTGGAGTGCGCTAGGTCAGCGGTAGTCGCCGTCACGAGGGGCCCCACAGAGCTGTCACGTCTCTGCTGCACACTGCCTCCTCGAAAATTGCGTCTTGATTCGCACGCCCACGCCCAGTTACCATGCCAAACCCTTTGTCTCTCTTTTTGTTTCTTCACGCACGAACTTTTGCGCTTTTTATATTTTTATATTTTTTTTATGATAGGGTTAGCCGTCTCTTGCATGTCTTCGTTAAGCCCTCCTCTTTTCTCTTCATCTACTGTTGTATTTATAGGAGTAGAAGAGGTAGGAATTAGGGTTTTCTTTTGCAACAAGAACCATTCATCTTTATTTGTTTGAAACACGTCCTGCAAATACAAATAAAATAAGGATTTAGAATTTAAAAATAAAAATAAAAATTTAAATTAATTAGTTCAAATTAAACTAACTAATTTTCACATTAGCTCTATCAAAATTCTTTTAAAATTTGTTTATTCTTTTTACACTCTATTGACAATTAAAATTTTTACTTTTATTCTCATATTGCCAAATTGTAAAAATTAAAATTCAACAAATCAATAAAAATAATAAATCAATAGTTTTGTTTTGTTTGTTGATTTTTACCAAAAATATTCATATTTTGGATCAAAAGTCTTATTTCTTCAAAAATAATTAATTACATGAAATCTTATGGAAATAAGATAAATTATCAACAATATAGACGAATACAAGCGATATTTATGGATAAATGAGTACAAATATTTGTATAAAAATTAGACACATCAGCCATCATCCACTGCGTCCATGGCGGCCGATGGGGGGAGAGTCTAGCTCTCCCGCAAGGCCTTCATCTGCGAGGTAAACTCCGTTCACAACTGTCCCACTTCTCGAGGACTCGGGTTGGCTCTCTTTCTCGGACGAAGACCTTGAAGGCATTCAAGTCCCACACTGCGATGCCTTGGTCATAAACCTAGTGCTCGCCAATTACGAGGTCCGTCGTATTCTCGTTGACAATGGGAGTTCAGTGAATATTCTGTTCTTAGCGGCCTTCGAAGCTTTAAAGCTCTATCGGGAGAGGCTGAAACCAGCGGGGTACATGATCCATAACTTCTCTAGTACCCCGGTTTAGATCGGGGGGATCGTCACCCTGGATGTCACTGCAGGCAAATTCCTGACCTCCCGAACGGAGGCAATGGACTTCATGGTAGTCAATGTCAAGGCCACCTATAATGCTATTCTGGGCCGACCCGGCCTGGCTTCCTATTGGTGTATGCCCTAGAGGCCAGTTGTGTATTGACATTACTAGTTTACATTACATTATGACATTTATTTCATATATGAGGCATTTCATTTATTGTGTTATTTATTGTGATTAAATGAGCATAGTAAAGTCCATAGAATAGTAGGTTCAATACCATGGGATTTCAAGTGCATGACTTGATTGTGAGATCCTGTTGGTTGTAATCAGAACACTATTCTTAAATGTTCTTAGTCAAGTATTATTGTAAATTAGGACAACAGTAATACATAGAGACTGGTTTGTGCGTAGACTAATGACCATATCTCATCAATTATGGATATGAGATATCAAGTATTCACATGGGTACATATTAGAGTAATAATGTACTGGACTGACCCACCATGAGAACGCTGTATAGATCGTTATGTGAGTGTCATAAGAGGTGCTCACAGTGACCATGGTGTATGTTGTCCTTTTGTAATGCCCCTGTCCCAAACTCAGAAAATTTATACAATTTATCAGACATTATTTATTACTTAATACTACTGCCCACCATAGGCTGCCTCTCAAAAGGTGGTTAACCGGATTGGTGACTCTTGATCAGAGGCATTATTATTTATTATTATTTAATCTCTTGCAATTTCCCAATATGGGACAAATTCAATACATCTCTCTCTTTCTCCTATGACACAACAGCAGCCCCCTCAAATGGCGGGCCCCATGTGCCACGTGGCGGCACAGCTGCAACCGCAGCCTACCCCCCCCTTTCAGTGGGCGGGCCCCACCCACGTCATCAATGATGTTAGCAGTCAAACCAAGTAGCAAGCTACTTCTTCTATCAACCGGGTGGGCTCCCCTCCATTATATTTCATATAATGCCTCCCTATAGGAAATCCTATTGGGACGGCCTCAAATTCCATTATATTATATATATATATATGTGTGTGTGTGCGTGCGTGCGTGCGTGCGTGCGTGCGTGCGTGCGTGCATGCGTGCGTGTGTGTGTGCGTGTGTGTGTGTTGAAATTACAGGGTGTTACATACCCCCCCCTTTGGAAATCAGCATCCTCGCTGAGTACGGGGCATGCACAACCTAGTGCAGGATCTCCTTTCTAGCCGATGTCGAATGACGTAGTCTGATTCTGCTAGCTGTACAGTACCCCAATTCAGCGTGTTGTCCAGTCCTCTAGCCCACCTCAGTGGATTTACCGGGCGACCTGACCCAACCGCGCTCCCTCTTAGGCATACTTATCAGTACATCTGCTAGCTTCATCTCAGGCATAACCACCACTCTGTACCCACACTCGGTATCGAAATTCGGCTCTGATACCATTTGTAACGCCCCTGCTCCAAACTCAGACAATTTATACAATTTATCAGATAAATGATTTATTACTTAGTACAAATGCCCACTACAGATTGCCTCTCAAAAAGTGGTTAACCGGATTGGTGACTCTTGAACATATGTATTGTTATTTATTATTATCTAATCTCCTGCAATATCTCAATATGGGACAAATTCAATACATCTCTCTCTTTCTCCCGTGACAGAACATCAGCCCCCTTAAATGGCGGGCCCCATGTGCCACGTGGTGGCACAGCTGTAATCGCAGTCTGCCTGCCCCCCCTCCCTGGGCGGGCCCCACCCACGTCATCAATGACATCAGCAGGCAAACGAAGCAGCAAGCTGCTTCTTCTATCAACCGTGTGGCCCCCCTCCATTATATTTCATATAATGCCCCCTATAGGAAATCCTATCGGGGCAGCCTCAAATTACAATATATATATATATATATATATATATATATATATATATATATATATATATATATATATATATAGAGAGAGAGAGAGAGAGAGAGAGAGAGAGAGAGAGAGAGAGAGGAAAATTTTCCATTATGCACCACCCCTCCTTGTGCACTTGTGAGCCCTCAGCCTTCCAGCCTTCATATCGACGATCTGAACCGTTCACATTGATCTACACATCTAAATTAGTTTAAATATGTAAAATCAAATCATTTGAAATTCATTTGCCCATCACATGATGGATGGCAAATAAATTTGATTTTGCCATCCATCATGTGATGGGCAAATGAATTTCAAATGATTTGATTTTACATATTTAGACTAATTTAGATGTATAGATCAATGTGAACGGTTCAGATCGTCGATATGAAGGCGGGAAGGCCGTATGCACGGGTCGTGTGCACCATAGGTGGTGAACAATGGAAGACTATATATATATATATATATATATATATATATATATATATATATATATATATATATATATATAGGGGATTTGCTCAATTGAAAACGGGTTCGTTTTCAACGGGTTGGAAAACAACCCTCTCAGCCGTCCGATCTACCTTGATCATGATGAGCGGACCAGATCTGAACCCGTTAAACATCCCACTAACGCTGAGAAAAGCCGAGGGGTAATTTCGTCAATTCATGCCAAAAAATGTTTCAGACTTAGCATTTTTTTGGCGTGGAGTTTTTTTTTGTCGAAAAAATCACTTAGGCTGTTGTTGAAAACAACCGCCTAAGTTATTTGAAGTTTTTTTTTTGGAAAAAATTGTACTTAGGCCGTTGTTTGGAGGTTTTTTTTTAACAAAAATTTCAACTTAGGCCGTTGTTGGAAACAACGGCCTAAGTATGTACAAGTGTTTTTCCAAACACTTGTACATACTCAGATCTTCATTTCCCTCACAACTCTCTCTCTCGCTAGTGGAGCTTGATAAACCCATTTCCCCAAACCGTAGCTCTCTCTCTATCGAACTGAAAACCCTACCTCTCGCTTGATCGTTGCTTTTCACCGAATCTCTCCCTATTCTCAGTCTTTAGCCCTCTTCCTTCGAAAATCTCAATTACAAAATAACCCTAACCCATAAAAAATCTACCCAACCCTAAAATCTTAATCCTGAATAAATTAGCCAAATCCTACTCCCCTTCCTTTCTCTACAGCAGCGCGCAACGGCCTACCGAACAACCTCATTGTTAAAGGTACTAATTTGTTCCTACTTGAGTAGATCTATCTAGGCTAATTGATTGGAAATTTTTCTCCAATGTTTGAGTGTACAATTGCTATAAAATGCGTAGGTATTTATAGAGTAGGTAATTCTAGTTTAGTTGGGGAAGTAGATGTAGTATTAGTTGTTGTTGGTTGTTGTTCGATGTTAGTAATAGTGCACAAAGCGAAATTTTTTTATACAACTTTGCGAGTACATCGGGCTCGCCACAAGCCAACGCAATTCATCGAAGTGTGTTTGGATTCACGGTTTGAAGTGTACGGCCGTGTATCGCTTTCAATTCATTCCCGTGAGTGAAAGCGATACATCGGCGTATTTTGCAAACTGTGAGTCAAAACTCACCTCTACAAATTTTGTTGGCTCATGTGTTTTGCCGCCGTCCCACTCCCAAAGTATAGAAATTATTTGATCTCGTTTGTGCAGATTTGTACCGTATATCAAACAACAACCTCAGTTCAAGAGTGAGGGGAATGCGAGCGAGACACGACCTTATCTTGCAAACCGTGTATCAGAACTTACTTGTAGAAGTTCCGTTACCTTGTGTGCGGTAAGCCGGACCTAATAGAAGAGTTTTGTATTTATATGACGTCGTTTTCGACGTTTTGTCACTTATTTTGTTTCGTATGTATATATCACAATCGTTTGTTAACAAGCTGCTTTGTATATAATGTGTATATTAATTGACCAATAATATATTTTTACCCCAGATGAACAACGATACGGAGAGTTCTGCTGTCGGTGATAATTTTTTGCGGGTAAAACCAATCATTGATTCCATGCCGTTAGTCGAAGACCATCTAAAACCAAAGTTAGGTATGACATTCCCCACTTTAGTTGAGGCCGAGAATTTTTATTCTTCATATGCCCGTTGTGGTGGTTTTGCAATGCGTAAGAGTGGGAATAAATTAAAGGGAGGAATGAAAGTAGATAAGTCATATCTTTGTAATGAAGCTGGGTCGTCGCCGAGTTAATATAGTGATGGTAGACGGGGAACAACCTGTAGAACGGGTTGCAAGGCTTGCATTTGTATAAAATTGAACGAAGCAAGTAATACGTGGGTGGTGTATTCATTTCACGAAGAATACAATCACGAATTCACCTCACCCGGTAGAAGGCATCTTTTGCCCCGGAACAGGTCCGTGTCAAATACGGATAAAAGGATAATAGATCAAATGAACCAAGCTAATATCCAGACATATCGACAAATGCTCTTCTTTGAAAGTGCTAGTGGTGGTTACGATCAAGTAGGATTCACAGAAAAAGATGTTCGAAATTTACTTAGAAATTCACAAGAATCATTGAAAGGACATGATTCTACAATGCTAATTGATTTTTTTGAATATAAGAAACAGATGGATCCTTCATTTTTTTATGACATTCAAGTAGATTCCGAAGGGCGGTTGTCACATTGTATGTGGGTAGATGGTATTTGTAGGATGAATTATGAAGAATTTGGCGATGTAATTTGCTTTGATGCCATGTACAATACGAACCGTTACGGAATGTTATTTATTCCCTTCGTTGGAGTGAATCAACATTGGCCATCGACTTTCTTAGGAGGTGGGTTCATTCCAAATGAAACGGCCTCTTCGTTTGAATGGTTCTTTGAAAAGTGGTTAGGGGTTATGAATCGTGCTCCATCCGGTATCGTCACCGATCAAGACCGTGGGATCGCCGCCGCAGTTAAGAAAGTTTTCTCCTAGACTCGGCATCGTTTTTGTATTTGGCACATTCTGGATAAGTTACCCCAGGAGGTGTGTCTTTCGAACGATGTTGACAAGTTTAGGGAGTCCTTGAAGAATGTCATCTACAATTCCGAATATGTACATGAATTTGTAAAAAAATGGAATATGTTGATTTCGCAATACGGATTAGAGAGTAACAAATGGTTGAACGATCTATTTGATATCCGTGAAAGTTGGGCACTCATCTACACTAAAGATTCTTTTTGGGCCGGCATGTTGAGTAGCCAACGGGTTGAGTCCGCACATTCTGCCCTGAAGCATCATACAGACAAAAATATTCCTTGCATGAATTTGCCGTCATCTTCGACCGTCTTTTGGGAAGGCAAAGACACGATGAATTAAAAGAAAATCATCGTAACCGTGAGAAGAGACCAAAGTTAAAGAGCGAATGGACTTTGGAGGCACAAATGGCAAAAACATATACTTTGAAAATCTTTTACAAATTCCAAGATGAAGTCACAAAAAGCTTCATGTACAATGTGACATTCATTGCCAATCTTGAGACACCGGATAGTTCAACCTTCCATGTGATACTCTGTGGAGAATCAGAACCGGCTCGCCTTATTCAATTATGCAAAATCAATGGAATTATTACATGTGCATGTCACTTCTTTGAATTCGTTGTCATTCCTTGCAGGCATATTTTAGCTGCACTTCGTTTCTGCCATCACACTTCCCTCCCGGATGTATATATTAAAAGAAGATGGACCAGGGATGTGATGAGAAGAAGTTATACATCCGTTCCAACCGAACCCAATACCGAGAATTTTGCTTCTCAATATTGTGAGTTGAGCTACCATGCAAAACAGATTGTCGATCTCGGTTGTTCCTCCAATAAGAGTTACAAATACACGTTGGAGAATTTGCAGAAGATCATTAACGGGGTTTCTCCGCTACAACCCGGATTAGGTGAACAATCTGAACAGGCCTCACAACCACATGACAGTGTCGAACCAGGAGGTAGTTCACAACCGCATGGTGGTGCACAACCTCTTGATCAAGGGAGTGGACACATACCTACATGCATTAGTGACCCACAGCAATGCACAAAAAAGGGAAGGCCTCGCGCCAAAAGATTGAGGCCGATAAAAGAGCAACTCTGCATTAAAAAATCGAGAAGGTGCCGAAGATGCGGCATTGTGCAAATGAATCATTATTCGAGAAATTGTCCAACTTTATTTGAGGGGTAAGACTCGTACTTTATTTGTTTGTCCCTCGTTTAAATTTATTATACTTTATTTGTGGTAAATGAGTTTCTTACTAACTAAACCTAATCTTTCAATGAAGGCAAGAAGTAATTCCTTTCGATGAAGACAGTTCTGAGTCGAGATATGAAGATCCACTGTGAATTGGAATTTATAAAATGTAATGTTTCAGTATATTTTAACTCTTTGTGCAACTTGGTTAATTACCTTTGATTGGTAACTGTAAATGTTCTTGAGACTTAAGTGTCGTTGGTTTGTATCGTTTGTTAATATTGTTGTTGTACATAAATGTTGATTTGTAACTCAATTGTATCAGCTGTAGCTGCACTTGTAGATGTAAATATATATATATTTTAAAACCTAGGGACAACGGACTAAGTTATTTGTTAAATTTTGTTTGGTATTCAATAACAAGTTAAAAAGAGCAACAAGTCACAGAGCAAAACAATATTTTTTTGATAACCAACAACGATCTAGGTTGTAGTCAAAAAATTGTTATTTTAGGGGTGCTTTCTGACTTGGAGAAGACAAAAGGAGCAACAAGTCAGAGAGCAACACCCTATTTTATGAATATCTTAGGCCGTTGACAACGGTCTAAGTTATAGTCAAAAAGTTGTAATTTTGGGGGTGCTCTCTAACTTGGAGAAGACAAAAGGAGCAACAAGTCAGAGAGCAGCACCCTTTTTTATAAATATCTTAGGCCGTTGTCTCCAGGTTATAGTCAAAAAGTTGTAATTTTGGGGGTGCTCTCTGACTTGAAGTAGACAAAAGGAGTAACAAGTCAGAGAGCAACACCATATTTTGTAAATACCTTAGGCCGTTGTCTCCAACAATGGCCTAGGTTGTAGTAAAAAATTTATAATTTTGGGGGTGCTCTCTGACCTGGAGAAGACAAAAGGAACAACAAGTCAGAGAGCAACACCCTATTTTATAAATATCTTAGGCCGTTGTCTCGTTGTAGTCAAAAATTTGTAATTTGGGGGGTGCTCTCTGACTTGGAGAAGACAAATTGTACAACTATTCAGAGAGCAACACACTTTTATTTATAAATACCTTAGGCCGTTGTCTCCAACAATGGCCTAGGTTGTTGGGATCTTGGTCACTTCCGATCGGAATGTACCAAGGAAGTTCGCTGCATCAGCTGTTTGAAATGGGGCCATATGTCGTACTCGTGCTCCAATATCAACAATTCCAACCAGGATGAGGTTAGACAGGTGGTCAGAGGTAAGTCGCCGGAGAGCCCCACCAAGATCAAGCTTGCCAACAGCCTGGCAGTGATCAAGCACGAAGAAGACTGGCTCCGGCGTTGGTGTGCGATTGCTAAGATCCGATCGGGGTCTCCCTCCGAAATTCACTTCCTCAATGCATTGAACAACAAATGGCCTCTTCGTGCCGACAGGGACTGGGTGGTCAAAAAGTTGTGTCACCGGCAATTCCTGATATCCTTCCCCAAGCCGGAGAAGGTCACGGAGGTGGTGGGCCTTGGAAAGATCGACTTTGGGCATTTTCAAGCTGAATTCAGCGAGTGGAACACGTCCTTCGGAGCGGAACTCCCTCAGGGTGATCGATTTTGGATATGGATTCACAACTGCCCACTTCATTTTTGGAGAAAAGAGGCTATCCAAGAGATTATTTCGGAGTTTGGTTCGGTCGAGGAGCTCGATGAGAAGACGAGGCGTCGCTCAGACCTTGTCTCGGCAAGGGTACTGATTAGGTGCTCCGACATATCCCTGATGCCGCGTTTTGCGAAAATCCACTCGTTTGAGGAAGCTTATCTTGTTAGATTCGAGCTTGACAAGATTGTCGAAGCATCGCCGGTGACCCAAGTACACTTGCCCACATCGACTCATAGAGATAACCGGAGTTACAAAGAGGCTTTGTCGCCATCGAACAGCCTCACTATTGATGGGGCCCATGAGATTGAAAGAGCTCACCGAGAGGTTATCAGTGCAGCCATGACTCCAAAGCAGCGCTAGGAGGCAACGGTGGTCGAGAGGCAGTCTCTTGAAGCGCGCAAGCACGCCGGAGGTCGGGGACACGATCTAACCGGTCTACCCAAAGGTCAGCAGTCGTCTAGGACCACCAACTCAGGGGATAGACCAGTGACGAAACCCAACAACTCCGTGGAGCCTGGCTCGGCGGCTGAGGAAGAGATGTCAGTGCGCTCAGACCACCTTTTTGGGCAAAATTCAAATTTCTCCGACAGGCATGCTCAGAGACTAGGGGGGTTGGTGGAGTATACCGCCAAAGGAGGGAAGACGACAAGAGATCTGCCAGTCTCCACCAAAGAATGGGTTTTGAAAGGTTGGTTTTCGACAGCAACTGCAAAAGCTTCTGAAAAAGAAGCTTCTGGAGAGACCACAGCAGTGGTTACAGATCCAGCTCTGGGGAAAGAGAAGAACACAGGCCTGAGCGCCATCAGGAAAAGCGGCTCAGCTGTGGAGGGAGTGGTTGGAGAAGTGAGCTGTAAAGGGAGGCCAAGGGGGTTGGCTCAGTTGGGGCTAGAGGTGAGGGAGATGAGAAAGAAGATGGGGCAGATGAGAGTGCCAGAGATCTGAAGAGGCGTGGGGAGTTTTCAGAGATAGAAGATGGGGCAGTTGAGAGTGCCAGGGAAATGAAGAGGCGTGGGGAGTCAGAGAAAGAAGATGGGGAGTTTTCCGAGGTGCTGTCGAGTCGCACCGTCTCTAGATCCAATGCGCGGGCGACAGGTGGCAGGGGGTCTCCAATTTCTTTTGGTGACCCGGTTCGCTCTACACCCACCAATGAGGTGGCGCCGAATGGCGCGCTTTCTGTTGCAGCGGGAGGCTCGAGACTCACGCTCTCCGAAGCGCGCGTTCGGTTGCCTCGCGGAGAGGATTTTGCTTATACGGAGCCAGTGCCCCCCTCGTGTGGGTCTAAGACTGGGCTTTTGAGTGGCAGTTGTGGGCCCAAGGAGGGGTCCACTATACCTCCTGTTGCTTCCGGAACCCGTATTTCTGAGACCCTGAAACTTCAACAGACTGGGAGCGGGCCCATAGAGGGGTCCGCAACCGGTGAGGCTTATGTTCATTTGGAGACTACGGGCGACGGGCCCAAGGAGGGGTCCGAGGCGAAAGTTCACAATACTACTGTTGACTCCATTCTCACAGACAGTGATGAGGATCCAGAAGGAAGGCTTAATCTCGATGTTGAGTTCTCGTTGTCTGAGGAGGATTCAGAGGATTCGGAGTTCATTGCTAACACTCAGAGGGAGATTTCACCTGAGCGTGTTCTGTCATCAATTCCAGACTCAGCTCCCGGTCTTAGCTCGGGACAGGCCAGGAAGGCGGTTGGCTTCAGGGTTCAGCGATCTCCTAAGAGGGCTCATGGGGAGTCCTTGGATGACTATCTTGAGGTTGCCGCTGCAGCCAAGGCAGCTAAGTTCGACAATGGAGGTACGACAAATTTTTTAGCTTCTATTTTAAATTACATGTCAGACTCTGATGTTTTAGACCTAGCTATCACTTGTGGTTTAGAAGTTTGGGACACTGAGCGTATTGCTCTTCTGCTCAATAAAATTCGGGGTTGGGAAACACAAAGAGTTAGGTCTTCTGAAGTTAAGGCACCTGAAGTCGGTCCGGGGCCGACTATAATCCTCGAGGATGTGGCCGGTCCTACACCCTCCCCTACGATCTCCCATGACAACTCCCCCCAATGAATACACTCTTTTGGAATGTTAGGGGGTTGGGGGATAGGGGAAAGAGGGGTATGGTGAGGGATGTTATTAGTAACTCCAAGGCGGAGATAGTGGGACTGCAGGAGACCAAACTCCAGCACAGGTTCAAGCTTAAAAGAGTTGGTGGTAGCAGAATCAAAGAGTGGTTACTCCGCCCATCTGTCGGTGCATCAGGAGGGATTGCTATAGGGTTTAACTCGGATCTTCTCTCCTGTGAGGAGGAGTACCGGGGTACTTTTTCCTTGACTGCCCGACTGAAGAGACGGGCGGATGATTGGATACAGACGGTGACTGTGGTCTACGGGCCGAACGTGGCAGCAGACAGAGAGGCCTTCTGGCATGAACTGGCTGGCATTCGGCAGCGGTGGTCGGGTCCTTGGATCGTGGGTGGGGATTTCAACATTACTAGATTTGCTTTTGAGCACAAGGGAAGAGGCGCTAGTGACAGGCACCGAGAGGAATTCAATAGAATTATCACGGAGCTTGAACTGATTGATATCCCAATCAATGACAGACTCTTTACTTGGTCTAATTTGCAAGCGGACCCGGTTATGGCCAAGTTGGATAGGGTTTTAGTATCTTTGGATTGGGAAGCACTGTTCCCTCTCGCCTCGGCCAGAACAGTCCCTAGACCAACCTCAGACCACACCCCGATCCTCCTAGAGGTGGGGAACCGGGGATCCCGCAGGCCGAGGAAATTCAGATTTGAAAAGGCTTGGTTGGAAATTCAGGGATTCCACCATATGGTTATGGAGAATTGGGCACGGCCAATGGCCGGCAGGGATGCGGCATCTCGGTGGTGTGGAAAGATTCGAAGGCTGAGGAAAAGGCTTTGTAAATGGAATCGGTCCAGATTCGCGACAATCTGGAGGGATAAAGAGTCCTATCTGGAAGGCATTGATGAGCTTGAGAGGGTGGAAGAGACTAGAGTCCTGTCGCAGGAAGAGCGGAACAGGCTCTTAGAACTCCGTAACAACATTGCCAACCTGTATAGACTAGAAGAGATCAAGTGGCAACAGAGGTCCAGAATTTCGTGGCTCAAAGAGGGAGACGCGAATACGGCCTACTTTCATCGGGTTGCAAATGCAAGGAGGAGATCCAATCTTATCCTATCTATTCAGACTGATACTGGAATATCGCAGGAGGAACGGGTGATTTCCGCTACCTTCCAATCATTCTATAAGGATCTTTTCGGGAAGAAGAATGATTTTAGGGTCCCACTGAGGGCAGATTTCTGGCAGGAATATCAGCTTCCTCCAGGTCAAAACCTGTCTGCCCTGGAGGAACCTTTCACGGAATCAGAGGTTAAAACGGCCATTGACCAGATGGGAGCTGACAAGGCGCCTGGCCCAGATGGCTTTCCATTGTTGTTCTTCCAGGTGTTCTGGGAAGAACTTAAAGATGAATTTATGGAGGTAATGATGGAATTTTTTCACAATGACCTGAGGTTGGGAATGTTCAACTTTGCAGAAGTGGTGTTGATCCCCAAACGGGAGGACTCTAAGTGCGTCGGAGATTTCAGGCCAATCAGTCTGATTAACTGCTCGGCTAAAATTATCACTAAAGTTCTTGCCAACCGCTTGGGAGGCTTCATGGACAGTCTCATCGGCAACACACAGACGGGATTCATTAAGGGCAGATGTATCCTAGACTGCGTGGCGACTGCTGAACAAGTTATACACCACTGCCACAAGAGCAATTCCAAGAACTTCCTCCTCAAACTGGATTTTGAGAAAGCTTATGACTCGGTGGACTGGGAGTGTTTGCTTGAGGCTCTCAGGGGGAGGGGCTTCGGGGACAAATGGATTAGATGGATTAAACAGTGGTTACATTCGAGCAAAACGGCAATCTCTGTCAATGGGAAGTCCGGACCCTCGTTCCCGTGTAAGAAGGGACTCCGTCAGGGGGATCCTCTGTCCCCACTACTTTTCACCATTGTAGCGGACGTGCTCAGAGGAATGATAGTAAACTGTCAAAGAAAAGGATGGATATCGCCAGTGGCCAACAGCAATTCCAGTCAGGGATGTTCGATTCTTCAATACGCTGACGACACCCTTATCTTTGGTAATGGGAACAGAACGGAAACAGCTTGCTTTAAAGGGGTCCTCTACTGCTTTGAAGCCTGGTCAGGCCTTAGAGTTAATTTCCATAAGAGTTCGCTTGTTCCTATCTCACTCTCTGATATTGAAACTCGGGAGCATGCAACTACCCTCAACTGCGCAATAGAAGATTTCCCAATCAAGTACCTAGGGCTTCCACTACGTCCAGGGAGGCTCACTAAGGCTGATTGGTTGCCTATTATAGACAGGGTGGAGGACAGATTGTCCGGTTGGAAAGGTAAAGCACTCTCTCTGGGGGGCAGAGTGGTACTCATCAACTCCGTACTATCCAATCTGCCCATATACTACATGTCCTTTTTTGAACTCCCAATGTGGGTGATCCGAAGGATCGACCGCATCAGGAAAAGATTCCTGTGGAAAGGTACGGACTCAAATAAGGGAGGCTACCACCTGATTAAATGGAATATCGCATGCATGAAGAAGAGGCACGGAGGGCTAGGCATCATTGACCTCAGAGATATGAATCTGGCACTCCTGGGGAAGTGGTGGTGGAAGGTGTTCCATCACTGCGGAGAGGGCTGGCAAGACTTCATCCAACCCTACCTCCGGGGAAAAGGGACTAGAAGTCTAGGCTTTCGGGTAGGATCCAAAGTCTCCCGCTTCTGGAAAGGAGTTACTAAAGCCAGCGGACCTTTCAATTCAGCAACCTCGTCCGTGATCGGCAATGGTCGGACCACCAGATTTTGGTGGGACAGATGGTGCGGCCCGCACTCCCTCAAGGAGGCTTTCCCAGAGCTGTTTGCTAAGACAACTCGGCCAAATATATCGGTGGCAGAAGCATGGAAAAGGGGGACCTGGAGACCGTCATTCCAAGGAACTCTGTCCCCAAGTTTATCACAACAGCTGCATGAATTGCAGACGCACATAATTCAATCTGGGGTTGTATGTGCCCAGGGCCCAGATCACCGGTGGTGGGGACTCGAGCACAAGGGAGTGTTCTCGGTCAGATCATTGTACCACCGGATTCATTTCCGAGGATGCAGGCCCAGCTGGGCAGCGGTACTGTGGAAGACAAAAGCTCCTCTGAAGATCAGAGTCTTCCTCTGGCTAGTACTCAACAATGCCATTCTCACTAGAGAGAACCTAGCCAAAAGGCAACCTCACATTGCGACCAATTGCGGGTTCTGCAACGTACATGTGGAAAATTTGAACCACCTGTTTCTGCACTGCACTAGAAGCAAGGCCGTCCTGACAGAAGTGCTGAGAGCACTAGGAACAAGTGACTACCCAAGGGATTACGAGGAACTGTGGGTTGGACCCAGATTTGCATCAGCCCGTCACGATATGAAAGAGGCATGGTTTATTGCCATTGCGGCAACCACATGGGTGTTATGGCTTGATAGGAACAATTTTTATTTCCGTGCTACATGTAATTCTATTTCTAGTAATCTTACTCATATCATGCATCTTATTTCCTTTTGGGCTACAGCTGCTGCTTCAGGTGCTAGAGGAAGGATTGCAAGGGTATTCCAGGTGGATGAGTTCGATGACGAGGAGATAGAGATCGGGCCCACTCTTGACTGATGCGTGGGCTCTTACCTCACTGTACGGTTGTTGTGTCAGGCCTTAGTATGTTGTAGTTGTTTTTCGGTTGTCCTTAGGCTAAATGTTGTAACCCACCCCCCAGGGTTTTGTTGGGGGCTATGTTTTCTATTTCCTGCACTGTACTTGTTCTCCCGGGTTTCCGGGGTTGTTTATTAATCTCTTATTAATGAAACAGGGTGGCATTATCCCACCTTTTCCTCAAAAAAAAAAAAAAAAAAAAAAAAAACAATGGCCTAGGTTGTAGCTTAAAACTTGAAAAGAGCAAAAAGTCATGGAGCACCCCTTTATATGAATACCTTAAGCCGTTGTCTCTAACAACGGCCTAGGTATGAAGTTTTTGGGGTTTTTACAATTTTTTCTTTACTCTTTACGTACAGTCTCTATGAAAATTTATACAAAAGACAGATGATCTATACTTGTATATCGTTTAGCTATATTTTTTTATTTGCCCATTATTTCCACCTTTCAAACCAATATATAATCATGGTGGTTAAATATGTACAAAAAATAATATAAAATAATTCATAATCATCAATTTTGGAAAAAAAAATCTCTAACATTTATCTGTCTTTACGAACAGTCTCTGCAACTACATACGAAAGACAGATGATATACGCGTATATATCGTTTATAATTTTTTATTACGTTATTATTTTTTTGCTCTATCTAACCAATATAAAATTATGAAGGTTATATGCTTCAAGAAAATTCCAAAAATTATGAAGGTTATGGGTCACACCTAGGTTAGGGTTAGGGGTATCATCATCATCACAGTTGCTTGAAGAACTGCACACAATTACTTCACGACGAGATTCCACATCCAAAATTTCTACAGAATCAACAGTTGCAGGAAGTGTTTTAGAGTAATCTTTGAACTTTTTTGGGTTACTCTTCAAATTCAAAAGAACCATACTGTGTCTCCTTATGAGTCTTGGGAAATCACGTCCTCGATGGGTTTTGCACCAACCCCTTCTTTCTCGTGTCAAATATAAAAGACTTAATCTCTTCTCTTATTGGGTTATACATGTGGGGATGTACATGTGGGTTTCTACATATGTTTTTTTTCCATATTAGACTTGTTGTACATGTGGGTCTTTAACCTTGTTGGGTTATACATATGGTTTTCCCCATATATGATCTACTTGTGGGGATGTACATTTGGTTTTTTTTCCTATATGATCTACATGTGGGGATTTACATGTGCTTTTCCCAACATATGATCTACATGTGGGGATCTACATGTTGGTTTTCCCAATATATGATCTACATGTGGGGATCTACATGTGGTTTTCTGTTATGGTTTCAACCCAAGTGGATCATGTCCCTATTTAGACAGTTTTTTACACCTTTTCATTTTTTACAATTTTTCGAAAATAATCAGATCCAGTTCTTGATGGCCAAGTAATTGGATCCGATTGCTTTCCGCTCTAAAGCGAACCAAATCTTTTTTATTTTTGGTTTCTTCTTGTCAATCACTATTATTGAATATTTTTGATATTCAGAGATGGGTTATCCAATTTTGGAAAGGTGTTCCCGGAAGTGTGCATTAGATGGGTTTTGCACCTCTTCGTATTTCGTCATGAAAAATTGAGTGGCGCGACGTGTCAGATATAGAAGAATTAATCTCTTACCTTATTGGTTTATACATGTGGGGATGTACATGTGGGTTTCTACATGTGGTTTTTTCCATATTGGTCTTGTTGTACATGTGGGGATTTACATATGGTTTTTCCCATATATAGGCTACATATGGGGATGTACATGTGGTTTTTCCTATATATAGCTACATGTGGGGATCTACATATGATTTTTTCCATATATAGGCTACATGTGGGGATCTACATGTGGTTATGTACTTTAGATTTTTCTCATATTGAACTTGTTCTACTACATGTGATGCCTATTTTGAAGATTCTCCAATAATAGTAGGCCAAATTATCATAAACAAAATGAACACTCCATTCCTCGACATGTGGGGAGACCACAGTAAAGAGAGAAGGAGCAAGGACTGATGATAGTAGGCTGTTGTGGCCGAATTAAGGGGAAACTATGAAGAGAAAAAGAGCAAGGACCCTAACCCTAACCCTAACCCTACATATCATATTTTATTGATTGTTACATATGGTTTTTCCCATATATAGGCTACATGTGAGGATCTACATGTGGTTTTTCCCATATATAGGCTACATGTGGGGATCTACATGTGGTTATGTACTTTAGGGTTTTTCCATATTGAACTTGTTCTACTACATGTGATGCCCACTTTGAAGATTCTCTAATAATAGTAGGCCAAGTTATCATAAACAAAATGAACACTCCATTCCTCGACATAAACATTGCAAAATCTATCCGAGTGAAGGGGAAACTATGAAGAGAAAAAGCACAAGGACCGAGGATATAAAAAAAGAACCAGATGATTCAAGCTAACTTAGGCTGTTGAATATGTCCATGTATGTATGATATTTACCAGCTTGTGTATATGTATTTTGGGTTAAGCTGGATAGCATCTTCCTTCAATGTTTTGGCAAGTGAAGTGTTTTAGATGAATAGTGTTTTGGATGCTATATGAAGTGATCAACCTCCAATGTGAAGTTAATATATAGCTATTTCCTTGATGTGAAATCTTTTAGGGAGTGTAATATAGTTTCTTTGTAGAGTGAAATATAATAGTAGGCAAGTTATGGACTTGTTTTTTTTCCCAACCATAACCCTAACCCTTTATCTTAAACAAAATGAACACTCCATTCCTCGACCTACTCTCCTAACCCTACATTAACCCTAACCCTAACCCATAACCCTACTCTCCTAACCCTACAATAACCCTAACCCTAGCCTACATATCATATTTTATTGATTTTTATGAATCAAAATACCAATTAATTTTTGTTAATTTTTTTATTCGTTTGACGGTAACAATTTTATATTGGTTAGTTAGGTGGCTATGAATGGAAATAAATTAAAAATATAAACAAAAAAATATACATATGAATGTCTATTTTGTAGAGTTCAGAAGATAATGTTCGTAAAGAGTGGAGAGACACATGTGACTATTCTTGTTTTTCATCTAATTTTCAGTAATTCTGAATATTTTGAGTGGTACTAACTGAAAAGAGTCTAATGCTCCATTCATAACACAAACAAGTGTTTATATATTGGTCAAAAAGAGAATTGATAGAACTTAAATATCTATAAACTCTTTACTGGAAACTTATTACCTATCAACTCCCAACTACAAATATTAACGTAATTAATGATAAACCAAAACAAGCTCTTACCGCAAATGTCGTCCTTGCAATAACCCTAACCCTACCATAATCCTAACCAAACCCCTAAACCCCGCTTACCCTTATCCTACCCTTAACCCCCGTTAACACTAACCCAACTTAATACACAAACCCTAACCCTAACCCTAACGAATGATAAGATTATGTTATATTTTCTGGTATTTTCTGTAAATATTAAAACAGCGTGATTATATAGTGGTTAGTTAGGTGTAGTCGAGCTAAAAAATAAAAAAACATATAAAGGATATGCAAGCTAAGTTATCATCTATCTTTTGTATAAAGTTCCACAGAGATTGTTCGTAAAGAGTGAAGAGAAAATTGAAAAAAGCAAAAAATGTGTAACATTTGGCCTACTTCCTAGGCCGTTGTTGGAGACAACGACCTAGGGTAGACACAATATGATGGTCTTGCTTTCCGACTTGTTGCTATTTTTAACTCCAACAAGCCAGAGAGCAAGATCAGATTGTCATCTTCTTGTCCTAATGCCTAGGCCGTTGTTGGAGACAACGGCCAAGGGTATACACAATATAGATATGTTGCTCTCTGACTTGTTGCTATTTTAACTCCTACAAGTCAGAGAGCTCCCCAAAATGTCTTCTTTTTGGTATACTACCTAGGCGGCCTAGGGTATACACAATATAGGGGTGTTGCTCTCTGACTTGTTGCTATTTTTAACTCCTACAAGTCAGAGAGCACCCCAAAATGTCTTTATTTTGGTATACTACCTAGGCCATTGTTATTTTAACAACGGCCTACGGTATACACAGTATAGGGGTGTTGCTCTCTGACTTGTTGCTATTTTTAACTCCAACAAGTCAGAGAGCAAGACAAAATGTCTTCTTTTTGGCCTACAATCTAGGCCTAGGGTATACACAATATAGGGGTGTTGCTCTCTGACTTGTTGCTATTTTTAACTCCTACAAGTCAGAGAGCACCCCAAATTGTACAACCTTAGTCCTACTGCCTAGGTTAAAAAAAAAATTATCTACAATTCGACACAGCAGCTGCAGCTGCTACACTTGATAATTTTACCAAATTCCAAACACTTTCCCATCACCTACACTCTCCGAATAAATTTATACGTACAGCCGCCAAAATCACCAACCATAGTTGACTATTAGCAATTAATAACAACAACATTGACTACACTTAAACTTACGAACAACAATTTCCACATTTTAAGTTACAACAGGGATAAAAAAAAACATAACTACAACAAACAAATTGTTTACATATTGGCTAAGAACCGGGCGTGTATGGCTGTGGTGCTCGCCTCTTCCGAGCAGGATTTCGATGCCGGAACGGGGTTGACGACTCGGGGATTTCTTCTTCTTTTCCATCCTCTTGTTGTACGTCTCCAACGACCCTCTCCTCACTTTCTTCTTCTTGCTCTTGTTCCTGAGATGGATGTGAAGTTGAAGCTTGTTGTTCTCTCAGCTCACGTTCCCGTTGTTGTCTCATCAATCCAGCTGGCCTACCCCTCACACTTTTACGTCAATTCCTCGGTGATCTTATTGCTCGATCCAAATGTTCAGCCTCTCCCAAAACATCCAAATTGGTACGACATGAAGCGAGCATCCTCGAAGCGAACCTCTTCATAGCCGTGTTCGCATTACTTTTTAGTACGTCCGCGCATTCTTTTGCCATGTCCATTGTATTATCAATCTAAAACAAAAAACAACAACAATTTTTTTTTACACAGATTGGGAAAAGTAAACAATTCAATAATTTTAAAATTAACAATCATTGAAAGAAATTTGAAGATTATACGAAAGAAATTTGAAGATTATACTTACCACTGTACGTATAGCTGATGCCTTCGGTTGGAACATGGGTTGTGAACTAGAATAGGCCGGTGGTGGTTCAATCTCCCTCTCCTCAATTTCTCGTTGAACACTAGCAGGTAGTTCTGTATCGGGAGAGATGTACAAATGTGTGTATGATCTGAACCATTGCATGTACTTCCGTTGCACTCTTCCATCGTACTCTGGAACATTAACAATTACAAGTTCAAACCGTCGCTCGTTCCATTTTGCAACGTGAACACGATGGAAATCTGCCCAATCATGAGTAGGCATGCGACCGGTACCCCTCACGGCGTGTAACTCATGATCGTATAGGTTTGCGTAGCTTGGGGGACTATCTTGTTGAAGACCAAACTGACGAAGGACTCTCTCCAGTCACGGATGCTCCACTATACTGAAGTTGATGAGTGGAGCCATCGTCAGCCATAAATGCGATCCGGTGGTGCACATCGGTGGTAGTCTTCCCACCCGCTCGGGTGTATATGACACCCAAATCACAAACTCTCTCTATAGTACGTTAGTACACCTTTGGGGTTGTCTTTGTAACTCCGACAACCAGCCCAATATACCCCTAAGGGTGCTAACATAGCAGGATTTTCTGGTTGGGCCATCCAACCGTCCGCCGGTCTCCTAATGCGGGGACGACCCAAGTGCAGTCGCTCCTATGACCAAATCTGTAACAAAACCATCGGTCCGGTCATCTTCGTCCCTTCTAGCGCTACAGAACACAACGACCTGTATAGCATTGCTAACGTGCAACTTTCCCAGCTGTACCGGCCAGCTAAGCCTAGGTCAGCGAGCAATCGTAGGTACATGAGGTGCACCGTATCCCCAGATGAGTTAGGCAAGAGAACCCCTCCGATCACTGTTAGAATGTAAGCTCTAGTGTAGGACTGTACATAGTCGTCGGGCGATGCATTGGTCAACGTCCCATCAAAACGTCTCTTCAACCAAGATAGTCGGATTGATTGTCCTTGAAAAATGTCATTATTTTCTGCGGCCGCCTCATCAAACTCTGTACCGAGCAGTTCATTGCACAGCTCTATTTTATCAAAGTTTATATTACCCGTCACAGCCAACCCATCTATTGGAAGACCAGATATCATCGCTATATCCTGTAGCAACACCGTCATCTCTCCGACCGGTAGATGGAACGTGTGCGACTCAGGCCTCCAGCGCTCCATGAGTGCTGAGAGAAGTGCTCGGTAGAGTTTAACCTGATCCGTCATGCTGATTCCGTAGAAACTGGCCACTACTAGGTACTCGACAATACGGGGGTGCACCTTCATGGTCTCGTGGGTGCAGAAATTACACCTCCGCGTCATCCCACCCCACACTGCCGTGGATCTGTGGCGGTCTTGCAAGGTCAATTCACCGGCATATATTGGTCCTGGACCACGACGTGGTGCCATCGAAGAGGATGCACCAACCTACACGAACCAAAAAACATAATTATTATTAGTCTAATATCAATATCACTAAATACAAAATTCGAGACAATACAAATTAATAGTTCTTACATTCTCTATGGAATGTTCCCCCCGAGCTTCTCGGGATGTCCTTCCGGTTCCTCTCATTCTAGCCATTTCTCTGTAACAATGTTCACATATATAAAACTAATTATTCGCCAAAAAAATAGCAAACACAAACCAACGAGATGCAAAAAATTCAAAAGTTCGCTTATACGCGTCAAAATAACACAAACGAGATGCAAAAATTCCTAAATTTCGCCGTCAACTAGGGCACACCAAACACAAGCCAACGCAACTTGTAGAAGTGAGTTCCGATCTACGGTTTGAAATATACGGCCGTGTATCACTTTCACTCTTTAAAAAAGAGCGGGACGCGATACATTGACGTATCTTACAACCCGTGGGTCAGAACTCGCAAATACAAGTTGCGTTGCGTTGTGAATGGTTAGCCCAATCTACTCGCACCGTTTCATATTTTTTGGACTTTATTTAAGCATTTTTGTATTGAGACCGTACTAAAAAAGTTTCGAGGTAGATAGAAGTTTTTTCATATACGCGTCAAAACAACACAAACGAGATGCAAAAATTCCAAAATTTGGCCGTTGGGTCGGGCTCCCCGCATACAAGCCAACACAACTTGTACAAGCGAGTTCCGACCCACGGTTTGAAAGATACGGCCATGTATCGTTTTCACTCTTGAAAACTTCGCGGAAAGCGATACATTGACGTATCTCGTAAACCGTGGCTCGGAACTCGCATGTACAGGTTGGTATGACTTGTGAGTGGCGAGACCAACCTACTCGCACAGTTTCGTATTATTTGGACTTCGTTTCAGCAATTTTCTATTCATAACGTATTCCACAAATTCCGATGTGGATTAAAGATTTTTCATATACGCGTCAAAACAACAAAAACGAGAAGAAAAATTTCCTAAATTTGGCTGTCAGGTCTGGCACACCAAACACAAGCCAGCGGAACTTGCAGAGGTGAGTTCCGACTCTCGGTTTGAAAGATACGGCCGTGTATCGCTTTATATCCGTTATATTGAATAAAACTGATAAACGGACGTATCTCACAAAATCGTGAGACGGAAATCGCCTCTACAAGTTCCGTTACCTTCTACGCGGCGAGTCTGACCTACTCGTACAAATTGAATTTATCTCGTTTATTTCCTTCTCCTATATTCCACCACTACGACTAACACTACATCTACGAAAATGTCAACAAAATATATACAACATACATGATCGGAGCTAATTGTATACTATCTAAATTATAGACTACTACGCATAATACAAAAAAACCCAACTCCAAAACTGGAAAAAAAAATCAATAAATTAACATAGTTAATTATAGTAAATTGGGATTAAGTAAATACCTGGTCCAAAGAGAGAGATAGAGAGTTGGCGAAGATGTGAGAATCCGCTGCGCGCTGTTGTAGAGAAAGGAAGGGAATTTGTGCTAGGGTTCAGATGATTTGGGAGTTTGGATGTGAAGTTAGGGTTTGCTGTATTCGGGAGAGGGAGAGAGAGATAGAGAGCTTTCCACAAGATAGGGAGATTGAGAAGGCAAAGAAATCGATGCCAAGGAGTTAGGAGAGTGAACTAGGGTTTGGGGATGGGTTTCGGGAGCTCAAGAGAAAGAGAGAGAGAGAGAGTTTGTGACGAAGACAGAGAGAGGGAGATCTGAGTATGTATAAGTGTTTGGAAAAGCACTTGTACATACCTAGGCCGTTGTTGGAAACAACGGCCAAGGTATGTTTTTTTAATAAAAAACAACATAGGCCGTTGTTGCCAACAACGGCCTAAGTGATTGTTTTGACAAAAAAAAACTTCACGCAAAAAAAAACGCTAAGTTTCAAACGTTTTTTGGCGTGAAGTGACGAAATTACCCCTCCATTTTTTGGAGTGTTAGTGGGATGTTTAACGGGTTCGAATCTGATCTGCTCATCATGATCAAGGTAGATTGGACGACCGTAATGGCTATTTTCCAACCCGTTGAAAACGGATCCGTTTTCAATGGAGCAAAACCCTATATATATATATATACACCTTTGACTTGAAGTCACTACGGTTCCCTACATGATAAGTTATATGTTTTAATGTCGTCGAACGTTGACTACGGTTCCCTACATGAGTAGTTATATATTTTAATGTTATCAAATGTTGCCTGTAATAAGGTGATTATAAGGCCGACTATTGGATATACTACAAATCATGCGAAGGGATGTGAGTGACTTAGATATGATTTGTCCCTCTTACATAACAGGAGCGATATCTATGGGCCTCTTGATTGAGTGAGACTATAAAAGGCATGACCATACTCAAATGAGTCAATATGAGAAATTGAGCTCATTTGTTTTCGTAAGTCTACTCAGAGATCAAGAAACCAAAGATTGAACTATACAAGGGTGACACGCTCTATGCCTTGTGGACAATTAAGATATTTGGACAAAGGGACTAGACTAAATGGTAACATTGGTCACGGATAGGTTATGTCTAATCACTGACATTCCCGTTACTTGAGTCGCAGTTATGTATTGCTAGATACTGCTCACTATTTGTAATACTAGAATATGATTTTAGTATTACTGTCGATGTAACGAGAACCTACAGGGTCACACACTTAGAATGGATCAAAATTGGGATTTAAATTCATAAGATGAATTTAATTGGGAATCCAAGTAAGACTTGAACTCTTGACATTGGTTGGACATTTAATTAGATTAAATGAGCTGACTAAAGTTCAGAGGCCCACACACGAATCTGACCCAGGGCGGATTGTGAGCCCAACGACCTCATTACTCTCTTAGGGTTAATTTTCTACAGCTATATATACGATACATATCTGTGAAAAAAGACACACGAGAAAACCCTAGCAGTCACAAAAATTATGAGAGAGAGATCGTGAGGAACAGCCCCATCCCACAGCTAGCATCGCGGCATGAGGAAAGCTTGGTTTTGATCCGTTCGTGTGGATACCTTAGAGGTACCGCAATATTGCAGTGCTGTGATCGACATATCTTGAAGACAGCAGATCCATCCATAAGGTATAATTCCTAAACACAATTTATGGTTTTCGCATGGATCCATCGCTAGGTTTTAATAATTTTTGTAATTTTTCTGCTGTGTATCCAATCTGTATTTTCCATTGAAACCTAACACTTCCCTCCAAACAGTGCCCTCGACCTACCACATGTGCATGAAGTTCCCAACCAAGTCTAGGGTTGGGGTCGTCATGGGAAATCAAGAGGCAGCATGTGCTTGTTATACCGCCACGGTGGGGGGCACTGTCCTCCCTCTTTAAGCGGTCAAGCTCCCGTCGGACCGAAGTTTAACAGGATCCGAGCCCATGGACGAGCTCGAGGAGATCTCGTTCTCTGAGACCGAACCACAAAGTAACACAATGAGAGCAAGTCCCCCTAGTAACAAGTCAAGAGCTTCTAACGGGAAGACCCGCACAGGGTCTCTGAAGTAGTCTGCCCAGTTGCCCCGGGGGGGGGGGGGGGGGGGGCCAGGGGAGTGAAGAGGACCTGAAATCAAAAATGTTTGAGGAAATTCCTCGAAGACCATTAGGGGTCCACACTTGTAAAAAGGATCTCAAAAGCCGACCCATGTACTTGCCTTCAGCCATCAATGAATAGAATTTAATTTTTATTCCAAATTCAAATTATCCAGTTACTTGCAATGGGCACCTGAGGCTCAACCTTAATTCTTGGAGGATATCCCCCTTGGGGGTGGCATCAGATGTCGAAGGCTTCGACACCAAATATCCTCCTCGGGATGGCATCCTATCCCAAAGGTCAACGCCGAAAACCCTTGGACAGCCCCCCTCAGGGCATGGGTCTGAAAGGTACCCCTTTCGACGTGTCATCTGACGTGAAAAGTGTACATGCTAGAAATAATGTGCAAACCACATGCACAAGCAAAGAGCTGAGACAAAAATGTCTTTCATTAAAAAGGAAATCAGTTATAAAGGGGTCAATCCGTATTTTGACAATTACAGCATTTTGATGAAATGATAAGAACTTTTTTTATTATTAAGCCTTGATTTTGTTGTGAAATTCAAAATTTTCTGATGATCCTTCGGGGTCGGATTGTCATCTTGGGTGGAGGCATTGGAAACTCGAGTCCTATCTGTGATTGAGACCGTGTAGGATTCTGAACTCTGGAGCAACAAAAGCTAGGAGTGGGAATTCAAAGGGTCTCACTGATAGGGAAACCAATGATCTAGGGACCCACGGTTCCATGCTTACCATGTGAGTGCACAGTATTTGATGTCCCTTTCATGCCTATATATTACTTTCTTCTGCCGACTCTTCTTTCACGATTTTCCTCTGTTGCCTTTGCTACCCCCTTATCAATTTTATTCTTCTTTCAGTCATGGTTTTCGATGCACTTTTGATGAAAATGCGCCTAGCCAGGAAGGCTAAGAAGGAGGCAACCGAGGCTAAGGTCAGAGCCGAGGCTGAGGCTAAGGCCAAAGCTGAGGCCGAGGCCGAGGCCGAGGCTGGGGCTAAGACCAAGGCAGAAGTGGAGAAGTAAGAGGTCAAGGGGATGGGCAAGTCGGATGGAGCGGAGACCGCGATGACCGAGGATCCCAAGGAAAGGAAAACCAAGGGGGGTCTTCGAAGCACTCACACTCCCTTTCTTCAGTCGTGCCTCCGCAGAAGAAAAAAGGAAAGGATGTTGACTTCCTGAACATTAGGTAATCGTTGGTCGCCACTGAGGAAACTTCGCAACCGGGTGGTGAGATGACACTGAAGCCGCCCTCACCGACAAAGGCATGGATTCCCTCTTGGACTATCACAGAGGCAGATCTGATGACGGACCGCATGAATGCGGCCTAGGTGGTCGAGAATCTGGCTAATCCTAGAGAATTGGTGTCCCTAAAGAGGGAGGCCCAGGATGAATTCTACACTCGTTAGGCTCAGACTTCGGTTCTGGTCAGGATCTTTTACTTGCCGTTGGTGTCTTTCTTTGATTTTTATTTCCTTTAATATTTTCTTTATGTAGGCTGTCGTCACTGAGGCTGATTTGAAGCGGAGATTGGGTGCGATGCTCACACGGGCCCAGGAATCTGACGAGAATTGTAGGGATCTGCTGCGCCGAAATCAGGAGCTTTAGTAGGCTGTTAAGGATGATGAGAAGGAGTAGAAAGGGAGAAAAATGCTCGACAGGAGTTGCTGGCAGAGAAGGGGAAATGAGCCAAGGAACAGCAGTATGGCAAGCCGAAGAGAAGAGACCGTGGGGCGAACTGGATGAGGCGGCTCAGCGGGCGAATAAGGACAAAGAGGGGTTGGACGAGACCGTACTGCAGGTGCTCGATGCCCAGGATGTGGGGTACAATGTGGCCCTCACACATGTGAAGATAAGGTATCTGTGTCTCAAGATCGAGGGCTTTGCCTTCGATGCGAAAGTAGAGGACCTGCAGTGGGCGGCTGAGCTGAATGTCGCGGCTGTTAAGAAAGGATCCCTCGCCTCTAAGTAGAAAGGATCTACCCCACGACGTCGTTAATAAGTTATTTGTATTTTTGCCATCTTGCAGACTGGACATTGCCTTTGTACTATTTTCATTATGAATAAGATTTGCCATTATTCTCTTTCCTTCTTTTTGTTTTGCTATTGGGCATTGTTGGGCCAGAACTAGGTAGTCGAGATCTCACCTCGGCGGTCAAACCTCGGCACTTGTGCACAGAGAATTGCAACGTATTTGCTTACGTCACTTCCATCGCGATAACCGAGGTTATTGTATGCCTTGGAAGTTGAAGCGTTGATCGTTTGAATGCACATTTAATGAGGTAGTTGGCTGAGTTACCTATAAAATCCCTTGGCCTTTAAGCTATATGTTCCCACAATGTGAACGGATCTTTGATAATGACTTTGGAGGTTGGTTTCGGTTCCCGAGGGCTCGACCCCGCTGAGATTGGAGTACTGGAGATTCGTTCCGATTTGTTCGGCTCGGATTTCAAGATATGCAGTTTGATCGACCAAGTCTTACGGGGCATTACTAGGGGTTTGGTCGCAATTTTCGAGTAGGAATTCCTGCCCTGTCTTCGCCGGGCCGAGGGGACCTAAAAATGAGGGGTGCAATCGAACTTTGTCACTTACGACTCGGATTACAAAATCTGATGTCTTCGACCGGTGGCCGAGTCCTGGAGATGTGAAATTATCTATATTAGAGAACTCTTCATCCTTCTCTCGAGATTTTCTAAGCTGGGTCGACCAGAGGGATGGAGGTTCGGCCATTTTTTGCTTCAACTTCCATCCTCTTTCAGGGATTCCCGAGAGGCTTCGTCATCATCACCTTCTGTTGGTATGATGCCTCTTCTGCGGAGAGGGGCATGATCGAGCTGTGACGACGAGGGAAACTGACGAGCTGGGAGCGCCGACTCCTGGTTGGTACAGCTACTTCTAGCTTTTTCATAAGTGCCTCTCTTCCTTTTTTAAGGAACAGAATCTCGGGGTCGACTGCCGAGGTTCTTTCACCTGTTTCTTTTCCTCAACGTTTGGGGAGTAGCTAGTGTTCCGAGATACGATGTGAATCAGTTGAAGGTAGATGGTGTTCCGAGATACGAAGCGAATCATGTATAGATGTAGGTTTAGCTTTCAGCGTTTTGTATGCCTTATGCGGACTAGCCACCACCTTTGTAATCACATTTCGATCAATAAAATTTATCTTTTTCAATAGATTGACTTGTTTATGTTGAGATATGAGATGTCGAATTCTTAGCAGTGGAGAGATCAGTGTTAAGTTCGGGGTCGGGGCAATTCCTGGGATCTAGACGTAGGAGTGAAAACTCCATAATACTTAGAGTCAGAGTATTCTTTCGAGGTACTCTTTTCAAGGTTTAGACTAAGCAGTGAGAACCGCGTGAGACTCAGAGTGGAGGTACTCTTTCCGAGGTTTAGACTAAGCAGTGAGAACCGCATGAGACTCAAAGTCGAGGTACTCTTTCTGAGGTTTAGACTTAGTAGTGAAAACTGCATATGACTCATAGTCGAGGTACTCTTTCTGAGGCTTAGACTTAGCAGTGAGAACTGCGTGAGACTCAGAGTCGAGGTACTCTTTTGAGGTACTCTTTCTGAGGTTTAGACTTAGCAATGAGAACTGCGTATGACTCAAAATCGAGGTACTCTTTCCGAGGTTTAGACTTAGCAGTGAGAACTATGTGAGAGACTCTTTTGAGATACTCTTTCCGAGGTTTAGACTTAGTAGTGAAAATTGCATGAGACTCAGTGTCAAAGTACTCTTTTCGAGGTTTAGACTTAGTAGTGAGATCTGCATAAGACTCAGAGCCCAGGTACACTTTCGACATTAATGTACATGTTAACAATGTGGAGTCGCTAAATCAATCAATTAGTGCATCTATACATGAGGTCCAGTCAAGTGAATAGATGACCCGTGCAACCATACATGAACTTCCATAGTCTTTCACCAGCTCTTCGAATACGGATGAACTCTCCATCGGTCAAAGACTTCTAACTAAAGATAGTATACAACATCAAGTTAAGATGTACCCCGTGAAGAACTGTCGAGATTTCGTGACGGTGAAATCGATCCTAAGTTTATACTATGTCAAATGTAAATACGCACTGATCAAACATACATCGGAGGAGATTGCAGAAAATACGGAGCTCGTAAATGAAGTAGGTTTTCCATGATGATTGCGTGAAATTGTTTCAAAAGGGCAATCTTTTTTCGTGGTGAAGAACATTGAAGGTTCGCATATATGTGTGAATCCAACATTGAATCAAGATCATAGTAAAATTGATTCTAAAATTGTATCAACGATAATATTGAATGTTGTGAAGGTACAACTAGAGCCATAATTGAGATAGTCAAGATTCAGTTCAATTACACTATTTCATATAGGAAAGCTTGGAAGGCGAAACATAAAGCGATTGAGCGGTTGTATGGTTCCTTTCAAAAAGCTTACACTAAATTTTCTTCTCGTCTCACAGCAATTCAAGCTTCAAATCTAGGAACAGCCCTCCATTGGACCAAGGTTGTGTCTGTTCTCGTAGAGGAAACATTCAAGTGGGTCTTTTGGGCATTCGGCCCCTCGATCGAGGGGTTTAGGGCATGCAGACCAATTATAAGTGTTGATGGAACACATTTGTATGAAAAATACAGAAGTTGTTTGTTGATAGCTGTTTCACCCGATGCAAACAGTAGGTTGTTTCAATTTACATTTGCAATAGTTGATGGAGAGAGCATAGAAACTTAGACATGGTTCATGAGCTGTATTTGATGCTTTTGTCACAAACTTTGCAGGTCTATATGTCATTTCTGATCGTCATGCAAGCATTTTGTCAGCAATGGACAATGCGTATGGAACATGGAAGTAGCCACTTGCATATCATCGTTATTATTGCGTCATTTTGCTACTAATTTTATTTTTAAAAAATTGGTAGCAAATTTTTGATGAATAAGCTCAAGGTGATCGCGTGTCAAAATCAGCCTAAGAAGTTTGAGGCAAAAATTGCACAACTTGAAGCAGCTAATGTTGACGGGGCCAATTGGTTGAGGGAGAAACCGATTCAGAACTTGGCACTTTCCGTCAATGGAGGTCGTCGATATGATATAATGACTACAGAGAGTTTGGTAGAGAAGTTTTTTGGTTGCAAAAAAAAATGATAACTGATGTCGTTGTTCTAAGAAACGACATCAGTTGAACCGTTTCCGTTATTAGAAAGTGCGGCAACAGGTTTTAAAAATATCTAAAACTTTGTGCATTTTTTGAATTGATGTCATTGTTGGGAATAACGTTACAGGTATCTGATGTCGTTATTCCAAATAACGACATCAATTATTTTCATTTTACATCAAAACATGCACAGACATCAGGTTTTTTCTTCAAATATCAGACTTCAATTTCTCAATGAATCAATGTTGTACATTCACAACGACAATGTAGTACCCTGTATTTTTAAATAATATTTTTAAGATTAATAAATGAATTAAAATGATTTTTGGAGATTTAATAAATATTTTTTTGAAGATTTATCTTTTTGCACGTACAAAACACGTGTAAATATTTTCTCGGAAAGTTCAAAAGCCAAAATTATTTTTTGGGGAAACTCATTATTTATTATTTGAGATTATTTGTGATTTTTCTAGATTTTTCTGACAATGGTTGGACCTATTTGCAAATATTACAAAAAGAAGGACTTTTGTGTAAAATTACCAAATGGGGGTGAAAACTCCAGATTTTTGGATTTTGGGCTAGGTATAATGCCTAGTCAACTCAGGGTTAAAAAGTTTACTTTTTTTTGTTGAATTTGACTTATTTTACAAGTTTCGATAAAAGAGGATCTTTTTGCAAGATTGTCATTTTGAGGGGTAAAAGTGTAAATTCGTTTTTCTGGGCTTTTTAAACAGTGCCGGCTGATGCTAGTGGGGGTCTTTTTGATTTTTGAACTCAATTAAATTGGTTTTATCAAGTTTCCAAGTATATGGATCTATATATGTAAAGTTATATTTAAAAAGAGTATTTTTGCAAATGTGTTCAAAACCCTAATTCTCTTGATTTTCCGGCCAATTTAAAAGGTGGAGTGCAGCCGTCTTTCGCTGCACAACACAAAGGATTTTATTATTATTATTATTTAGAGTTTTAAAGAAAATATCTTGGATTTCTTGCGAAGGAAAGACTTTTCTTATTTTCTATTTGTCTTCGTTTGATCTCTTCAACAAGGTGAATGACATGTTTCATTTTGTTTTATTTTATGTATGTTGTATGTGATGATCTATTGATTAGAAAGCATGCTAGGGTTTTGATATGAATACATATGATGGATAGGATGAACTGATGAATTAAAATTGGATCTTTTATGAAACCTTAGTTATTTGTGAGTAGAATTGTATGTGGATAATTTTAGATTGTAGGAGAACCCGATATAAATAATGAGTAGGCTAATTCTGTTGGATTATTACTGATTTGATTGAGTATGGTGAATGTTATGCATAAACCGATTAAAGATGAGATTTTTGACTATTGGTGAGTTGGATGAATGCAACTTGGCCATGTTAAGGATAAATTTGTTTTTGTTCATGAATTAACTATTGAGAATAGTTGAGATTGAGTTTGAGGAATTTTGATAAGGAGTAATGGATTAAAAGATCATGTCTTGAGAATTAGGTTTGTGATAAATCGAATGGGGTTTGATGTAATACAACTAAATTGGGGATTTTGTGATTTGTGAAAGGTTTTATTTGAATTTGAATTTCTCAAATACTAAGTTTTAATCTGAATATGTTGTTATTTCTAATTGAAGGATTTGTGAAGTTTTCTTTGGTACACGAACATGCACAAACATCTTTATATGAATATCCTATTTTTGTGGTTTTTGAAGAAATTAAGTCTTCATGTGTTTTCGAGGGATTTGACTATATCTCAACTTATTTTGGTATTGATAAGGTTTGGAACATAAAACGAAGTTATTTTGATGTATGATTGATTCTTAAAAACTCTACTTTTGATGCATGCACAAATTCATTTCTTTTTTAAGAGAATCAACAAATTTTCTATTTTTATCAATTAAAGTGGTTTTGATTGGTTTTTATGGATCTTTGTACGTCCTATAAGTTGTATTTGATCATATTAGAAATATACTTTTTACAGAATTCATTTTTATAAAGTAAAACTTAGTATCGGTTGAAATGTGCATAAACTAAAACTGCAGTCTGGAGGACTGACAGTCAACCGACCAATGTCGACAATCGACTGTCGGAGTCCTGGCTGAAGTATTTTCTTGAAGTCTCAAATTTTCCTACGGGACAGTCGACTGTCCAGGTTATACAGTCGACTGTCACTGCTCAGATTTGTGTTTTCTTGATGTATTGGATTTTCATGCGGGACAGTCGACTGACCACTTTACACAGTCGACTGGTCTGCTCTGATTTATGTTCTCTTAAAGTTTTGGATTTTACGCAGAACAGTCGACTGACCCATTTTTACAGTTGACTGTCTCTGCTTTGTTTTGATGTTTTCTCGAAGTTTAGGATTTTCGCTCTGGACAGTTGACCGATGACTTTTTGCAGTCAACTGCTACTACTTAGAATTATTTTCTTGAAGTGTTGGGTTTTCGCTCTGGACAGTCGACCGACTGCTGTTTACAGTCGACTGTTACTGATGTTTTCTTCACTTATCCTGATGTTCTTTAAACGATTGATTCTTTAAAAGTTTTTGGATTTATAACTTACTATTCTAAATACTATCCTTTCTACAGAACATATGTTTTCAAGATATTTTATTGTTGGGTTTGGATTCTGAAATTTTATAAAAGATTTGGGTTTTGGTTGATTGGAGAAGTTTCTTCATATGATCGTTGACGATGGATTTGTGGGTTTTGGTCTTGATGATATCTCTAGGAGTTGAGTGAGAGTCCCATGAACCGGCTGTTGAGATTTGTTGATTTAGACATGCGGGGTCTTAGGGTTGTTGTTGAGTATTTAAGTCCGGCAGGATACACTAACTTTAGAGATGTGGATTTTTGTGTTTTAATAATAATCAACTCAAGAACAGGCACTAGTGGAGATGTGATGGAACTTGGGAAACGTGAGTTTAGGCTTTTGGTCTGTTTAGTCCAACGGATGCGTTCCAGGACTGTTTGTGTTCTGTCTCGAGAGGACATTTATATGTTCACATGTCGAGGGTCTGCAGGCCCATTCACGGAGCATGCAGGGTGCATTTGCATGTCGAGGGTCGGCAGGCCTATTCACGGAATGTACCTGGTGTATCTGCACGCCGAGGGCCTTGCAAGCCTATTCGTGGGGTACACGGTTGGGAGGTGATTCTCCGGTTTTGAGCTATTCTTACATGATGCTTGCGCATCGAGGACTGTGGTGCCTATCGCAGTATTCTGGATCTTGTTTCCCATCACCGTAGTAGGATTATTTGCATAACGAGGGGTTTAACCCTATAAAGTGGAGATCGTTAAGGGCTTGCACCGGACTTATGTACTATGGAATGCATAGAATCTGACAAGTATGCATTAGAGAGTCAGCATATAGAGATTGTGTTTTCTTGACTTGGTTTTATGCTTGTGTTTTCCTGTTTTTCCTACACTTGACACTTAGTCTAGTTTCACTTGATGTTTTCATGTATTACTATTTACTATCTTATATTCCTTGATGTTTTCGTGCTTTACATATTGTTATTTCTCATTTTATTTATTCTTGCTGTTAATACATGTTGTTGATGACTCTATGCTTTATGTTTTATTTATGTTGTTTTCTCTTATGTCACTCACACCGTTATGGCTGACCCCTGTAGTTTTAGGGGTTAGGGTTATCTCTAGCCTCATGTTTTACAGGTAGGTGCTTGTATCTTGGGATTTGGATGTTTGTGCTAAATTGATGTTATAGAGCTTGTGTAAATTTGTAAAAGAAAGTTTGTAATTCAAGGTGTTTTGTATTCCGCTGTGTTTGTAAATGATCATTGTAGTAAAAGTTGAAATAAAAATTATCCGTGTTTTTGGCTATGTTTACTATTGCAATTGAAGTTGATGCTGGGAATTGTGCCACGTATTTCTAAGATATCATATTGAAAATTCGGGGCGCTACAGACAACATTATTGCCAAACAATCTTTATCAATAAGTTTACATGCATACTCATGACGTAGATAATTGTTGAATACCATATGTCACAACACAATAATCCACAAGGAATAAGATCATAGTTATCTCAAATTGAACCAAAGTTTACAACATCAAGTTCACAAATTTCTACACTCTCAATAAAATTTGCGTAAAGCACACATTTATACAAGGAAGTCAAAAGTGGGCAAGTACATAGTTAGAAACTCACAAAAATTCATACACCCCCAAACTAGGTGAGTAGTGTTGCGGCTTGCTTCTCTTCCGAGATGAGACTCTCCTCCTACGTTCTACAATATCCTGTGTCACAAGTATACGGGGGCCATCCTCCTCTTCATGCTCAGCTTCCTCTTCTACAGTCACTTGTAATTGTAATTGAGAACCATCTCTCGGCCGATTTACACTCTTCCGTCGTTTTCCACGTGAAGATGATGATTCCGTTTGTCTTGATTGGGTTTGTCTTGGTAGTAGTGAGGGAGATTGAGCTTGTCTTGGTGGTGGTGGGGAAGGTTGAGCTCGTCTTGGTGGTGGTGGGGGAAGTTAAGTTGTAGTTTGTGTTGGTTCTAATAGAGCAGCCAATGTCAGGCAATCTCCAACCTCTTCAAGTAACAAATGATATGGATGGAGGATTTCTCTCACTATCTCCTTACAAGCTTTCGAGGCATTGCTTTTCAACACACGAGCACATTTCTGTGCAATATCTCATGTGTTTTCATTCTACAACAACAATAAAATATAATAAAGGAAGCAAACCAAATTATGTTAAACAAGTATTAAAAAAATATGTACTAAGATTTTAAATTAATAATTATTAACAAACGCATAAATTTTCCTTGAGTCGGTACGAGGAGGCGTTTGGTTGATACATAGGTTGAGAAGTAGAATGTGTCGGTTGTGGTTCGACTTGGTGCTCCAGGATCAGTATTTGGATACCTGCCGGGATAGCTGATGGTGGAGCAATAAACAAACGTCTAACACGACGGTACCACGCATGTAAGTTTCTTGCATAGACCGGTCGTATGGTACGATCCCTTCAAGCAACAAATCATACTTTCTTTCCTTTCACATTGCGACATGCGAGCGATGGTGATCGGCCCAATCCATAGTCGGCAATTGACCTTAACCGGTAATATTGTGTAGTCTTCGGTCGTACATCCGGTTCTCCGGGATTCTTTGTTGTGCACTGAATTTTCAAAGGACTCGATCGGGTCCATGATGTTGAAATTTATAAGTGGAGTTGATTTCTTACTGTGCACAGTGGGGATAGCCGTTGTGCCCGTTCGGGAATACGATGTCCAATTGACATACTCTCCCCGAAGCTGATCGAGCTCATCCCTATAATACATCAACACTCAACGTGGGTTATCTTTCCACGTGTGGAGGCTGATCCAATAAACCCCTAAAGGAGCTCACATCACTACGTTCTCCTCAACCACTCTCCATGCATTTAAAAGAACTATTATTCTGGGACGACCGAGGTGTATTCTTTCCCAACACCAAATCTGTAATATCCCCATCGGCCAGGTCATTTGAATGACCTCATTGCACAGTTGCACAAAGCACGATAAAGAGAAGCCAATGTCGTACTTCCCAAACTATAACGGCCAGCCCTATGTATATCGACAATCAATGGAAGGTAAATTAGATGGACGACATCACTAGAAGAATTCAGCATGAGAACATCACCAATCATATTAATTAAATCCTCCCGAATGTAACATTTGTACTTGAAAGTCAGTCGGTTTATTTCTCAAACTATTGTTGAACTCTTGATAGAGCCACGAGTGCTGGATTGATTTGCCGACGAAAATACCTTTGCATACTCTTCAACCTCTCTCCCAAGATAATCTCTGACTAACATAACTTTGTTGAACATGATGTTACCGACCACGACCACCCCATCGATTGTAAGCCCAAATATAATCATTATATCTTGTAGAATCACTGTCATCTCACCAATGGGTAGGTGGAATGTGTATGTCTGTAACCTCCATCACTTGAAAAGAGCGGTAAGCAATGCATGGTCGTATTTCACTTTTGTCAACATCGACATTCCATGGAAACTGACATTTACCAAATAGTTGTGTATATGTGGGTCGTCTGGCAAAGTCGCGTGCATTCGGAAACTCATATTCTTTTCCTCTCCCTTCCACACCGCTTGAGACCTATGATCTACTTGCAAATATAGTAGGGTTGGGTCTAGTGGACCTGGACCTCCATGTGCGGCGGAAGACATCACACCTACTGCACACGAAGAAGATGGTTGGTCAGCACCCATTTCTCTGTCAACAAGAATAAACAATGTGTCATGAACCAAAATTAATAAAGATGTGTAACAAAACAACAAAAATGTGTCATGAATTTCAAATTAATAAACCATGTATCAGCATTAATAAAGTTTTTGTGTGTCAGAATTAATATAAATATGTCAATAATCTTGTATTGGGCAAGTTCAGGCAAGTGCATAATTAGCTTATGTAATTATAGCTTAATCATAGCCTAGTATTGATCCTGTAATGATGTATATAATTCTGATTAGTATTAGTCAAGTGCATAATTAGCTTCCGTAATTATAGCTTAAACATAGCCTAGTATTGATCCTGTAATGATGTATATAATTCTGATTAATCAATGAAACCAATTGAGCGGTTGCTTCCTTCAGAAATATATTAAATGATATGTTTACTGAGCTTGTGCACCTGTTACCCATTACCACATTGGACGGATTTATGGATATCCATTACTGAGGATATTTTAACTGGATTTAAAATGCACGCTCGGGGGTGGATATCAATATATTGCATGCCTCCTCGACCTGCATTCAAGGGTTCAGCTCCAATCAATCCTTCTGATCGTGTAAATCAAGTGCTTCGGGGGGCCCTAGGTTCGGTAGAAATTTTACTTAGTAGACGTTGCCCTATTTGGTATGGTTATAGTGGCAGACTGAAGCTCCTGGAGAGACTAGCATATATCAATACCATTGTATATCCAATCACATTTATACCACTGATTGCGTACTGTGTGCTTCCAGTCATTTGTCTTCTCATTAACAAGTTCATTATACCAGAGGTTAGTGATAATTCATCCACAAAATTATAATTATTAGGGCATCCCTTTTGCTTTATGCTATATAAGATCATTAAACCTCTGAACTATCTATCTCTTACGTGTTCATATTCTCTGAAACATGCTATATTAATCACCTATGGTCGTTTTCTTTCCCCCAGTTCTAATGTACTAATGCTTAAGGTGGACATGACCTCAACTGTTCATATTCCTACTTTAGTTCAACATACTATGACGGTTAGCATTATCGGCCTGACCATTGGACTGAAGGTGTGAGATAGAGGAGAATCTTGTTGGATCCCCAAGTCCGTGCAGAACTTTCGGAATCCCTTGCCCGCGAACTGAGTATCATTGTCTGTAACAAGGATTGGAGGGATCCCAAACTGGAAAATGATGTTCTTCTAGAAGAATTGCTGAATTTTTTGCTCTGTGATGGTAGCTAATGGTTCAGCCTTGATCCACTTAGTAAAGTAGTCGACGGCCACAATGAGGAAGCTTTGCTATCCTAGTGCCTTGGAGAAAGAGCAAACCATATCCATCCTCCACATGGCAAAAGGAGCCAAACTTGACATGGACTTGAGCTTGGCATGGGAAGTGTGTTTTATCGAGCGGAACCTTTGGGATCTGCACTGAAGAATGAGCTTTTGCGAATCTTGTAGCAGTTTTGACCAGTAGTATTCATGGTTGAGGATCTTTCTGTAAGGGACCTAGCCCTCATGTACTAGCTTTCGTCTCCTACATGCATTTCCTTGAGGGCATAACGGGCTTATTTGGAGAATAGGCATCGGAGATAGGGTCGTACATCAACCATAGTGTATGATCATTAGAACAGTACCCCTTCTCACCCGGATCTTCCTTGCCTCGGCAGGTTCAGCCAAAAGGATTCCTCTCTGAAGGATGTCAACTATATGGTCCATTAAACAACCTGACTGTGTTTGAGGGCCGATGCAGAGTGTGCATCCTCTCTATTAATGCTTGGACTGACCAAGACTTCTACGAGCAGGGTGTGGTTGAGCCCCTCAAAGGAGATGCCAGTTTGGAGATGGCATCTGCTTGAATGTTCTCTTTGCGGGGGATGTGTGTGACCGTGCCTTCTTTGAAGTCAGTTAGGAGCTTCTTAACATGTGCCAAGTACTTGATCATACATGCGTCTTGGGCTTCATGTTCACCCTAAAATTTGATTAACTACCAGTTGTGAATCGCTGAAAACTCTCACCCGTTTCGCCCTGGATTTTCTAGCCAAGGGTAGCCTGACGATCAGTGCTTCATACTCAGCCTCATTATTGGAGGCTCGGAAGTTCAATCGCATAGAGTATTGGATGATGAATTCGTCCAAACCTTGCAATATCACTCATGTCCCGCTCCCTTCTTCACAAAAGGACCCGTCAACATAGAGGCACCAGACGAGCAAATCCTCGTGTGTTTCGGATGTATTCGAAATGGTTAAGTCTCAACCTAAGCACAAATATTTCAAATGTCTCAAACTAATATTTTTAAAACCTATTATATGAATCAATTAGATCATCTAAATTAAATAATTAACTAAAAGCATAATAACCAACTTTTGTGAACAAGTAACAAACAACATTTTCCCTTGACTACCATATATCATGACAAAAGATCAATTCCTATATTTAAAAGTCAGTTCTTTTCAAAAAGGTTCTTTATATGACATATTGTTGGGTCCCAAAACTGGATATGTTATATACTTGCCTTCGGTTAGTGCTAACATGTGTTAAAACAAATTTCCCTAACACCAAAGTGTAAAACAACACATATTATGAGTCTTCATATGTCGGGTACCACAAATAGTGCTACTTCTCAACGAATTCCATCTTTCCTAACCCAAATCGTAACCCTAACCATAACCCCAACCCTAACACGAATCCTAACCCTGACCCTAACAAGCTAAAAAGTAAACAAGTAGGAATTTTGATCTTCAAATCACTACCATAAGTAGTTGATATGGCTAAAAATAGGGTTAAATCGGAACCGTCCAAATCGGACACGAATCTAAAGCTCAGGGATAAAATGGAAATTTCACCTACAAACGAGTCTGAAATGGTACTGGGTCCTTTTTCCAAATGCCCAATAACCCACGAACGGATCCATCTCAACTCGGTGTGGATTCCAACCCGCAAGAAAGCCGGTCCGGTTGGATAGAATTAGGGTTTATGATTATACTTAATCGACGGCCCTGATTCCTTCTATCCATTCACTAGGAAGTAGGAATTTGATCTTATCCCGAAATTGGTCCCTAAGGCGGCTATAAATACCCCCCCATCCCTCACTATTACCAGGTAATCAATCTTTTTCCAATCAAAGCTCATTCATAATCTTTCTGATTACTGACTTGAGCGTCGGAGGGTGCGTCGGAGGGATCAATCCCGGTATTTCGCACTTTTTGCAGGTCAGCGGCGGGAGATCACGGTCGAACTCCGGCGGAAAGGTTTCAGGTTTGACTATTCAACGTCCCAAAGAATCCACAAATTCTATCTGTTTGCCCCCACACCGATTTCAGCGGCAACAGATTGGCGCCGTCTGTGGAAATCGACGAATAGCAACCCATCCTTTTCCATCGGCTAAGATCACATCCAACCATGCCTCCAAGGAAACTGATATCCAAAGGGTCCAATCGTGGACCCACTCCTCCTCAACCGTAACAAAAGGTCCCCCTCCAAACAGTCCAGCCGCAGAGGAAACTCCCACCTCAGCCTGATCTGCCCCCGTAGCAGTTGCAACCTCCTCTTCAGAACCTTCAGCCCCCGCGAGGCCAAGCCAGGCCCCAGAATGCAGGTGCAGGGGCCTCTCGTCCCAACCATCAGAAGCAACCTCTTCATCGTGACCACGTCTCCGTACACAACCCTTCTACTGATTCAATGGCATCTCACAACCCCCAGCTTTCTGAAGACCTCCGCAACATCTTCATCAACCGGTAGAAGGAAGAGAACCTTCGCCACCATTTGGATGAAAGGTGGGCCCGCGAGGGAGCCTCCCGCTCGGAATGTCCAAATAAGCGATCACCTCGTCGCCGCGACCACAGGAGGTCCCCTCACCACAGGAGGCGGAGAGAGTCCCCTGAGTACCATCATAGAAGGAATCACTCTCCCGCCGGTCGGCAGCCCCCGAGGGACGATAACGGGCCTATCTCCCGAGCAGAATTCCAACAATTCCAAGCAGCAATCTTGCAAGCCTTCAACCTCCGACCAGACAATAACAACAATGCTCAGAGGGTCCCCACTCCCCCTCCAATCCAAAGTCCTCGCCATCGGTCCCTCACTCCTCCTCAAGCTCCGAGCTACCTCCATCATATCCCTAGTCCTCGCCATTCCTTGAACTACCGTCACCGTAGCCCCCGCACCCTTCGTACGAAGACGAGTCCAGAGACTCACTTGGCTTCCGTCGAAGGGATGATGCTATCTATCGCCGTCTCCACAAGATGGAGAGGCTCCTCGGCCAACTAGACAGGGAAGAGGAGCTGAGAGGAAGGACCCTCCGTCCAAGCCGACCTCCCTTCTTCCAAACTATCATGGAAGCACCCGTTCCACCAAACTTCAAGCCCCCGCAGTTTGAAACATATACTGGGGAGTCCGACCCCTTGGACCACATCGAGAGTTTCAAAACTCTCATGATGATCCACCAGGCTTTCGATGCTCTACTATGCAAGACCTTCCCAGCTACTCTCAAAGGTCCGGCTCGGGAATGGTACTCTCGCCTCGCCCCGTCCTCCATCTTCTTCTTTAAACAATTTGAAACCCTCTTCATCACCCACTTCGTAAGCAGCAGTCGCACCAAGAAGACTAATATTTCACTACTCTATCTCAGTCAGAAGAAGGGTGAGAAGCCGAGAGATTATGTGAAGCAGTTTATCGCGGAAGCTAGGTCCATTGCCTCCCTCGACCAATCGGTCGCTACAACAGCCTTCCGGTCAAATGTCCTCAACTCAAGCCTTTGGTCTTCCCAAGCCAAAAAGCCCCTGCCAAACTTCTCCGACCTTCTTCTTAGAAGCGAAAAGTATATCCGGGCTGAGAAAGCTGAACATCGCCCCACCTTTGAGGGGTCTTCCTCCAAAACCAAGAGAAAGGCAGCCGAAGAAGAGGGAGCTAAGAAGCTCCAAAAGGACAATGGGGGTCAACGCCGCCCACCTCCCAGTTTCAAGAAGTTCACCCCTCTTAACGCCAACATTTCTACTATTCTCATGGAGGTCGAAAAGGAAGGAGTTCTGCCTCCTGCCCCGAAGATGAATACCCCCAGTAAGAAAAGGGACAAGGAGAAGTGGTGTCGATATCACCGAGACCACGGCCATGACACCAATGACTGTCGGGCTCTGAAAAATGAAATTGAGGCCCTCATCCAGAGAGGGCAGCTGTCCAAGTTTGTGAGAAATGACCGAATTGATCTTCCTCCTCCCTCCAGGGGGCTAACAAGCGTCCCGAAAGACGCGACGAAACTTCCGAGTTCGAAGAGGAATGCATCTTACACCTCATCCATGGAGGCCCAATGGGAGGAACCTCCAACTCTTCTCGAAAGGCTTTTATTAGGGAAGTCAACTCGGTGCACGGCATACCCCCTCCCAAAGGCCTCAGAGTCCCGGTCATTTTCTCGGATGAAGACCTGGAGGGTGTCCGAACCCCTCATTGTGATGCATTAGTAATCAACCTCCACATGGCTAATTTTAAAGTGGAAAGGATCCTGGTGGATAATGGCAGTTCTGTCAACATCCTCTTCCTAGCGACCTTCCGAGGACTCAAACTATCGTGGGACAGACTTAAGCCCACCGGCTATACGCTCCATGGGTTCATGGGAGTGCCAGTGACTATCGAAGGGGTAATAACCCTCGACGTAACCGCAGGCAAAACTCCTACTACCCGGACGGAGCCAATGGATTTCATGGTCGTCGACATCCCAGCTGCTTACAATGTGATTCTAGGCCGACCTGGCCTAGCTGCTCTAGAGGCCGTCCCATCGGCTTATCATCTTAAGATGAAGTTCCCCACCAGGACAGGTGTAGAGTAAGTAAGGGGTAGTAAGAGATGGTCCGCAAGTGTTACATGACCTCCATCGGGGGACCTGTCCTCTCCCTCGGGACTCTTGAGATTCCCCAGGGGAACACCCAGCCTATGTCCGAATCGGTAGACGATCTGGAGGAAGTTCTCTTTTCCGAGTAAGACCCAAATCGCAAGTTCTTCATCAGCAAGACCCTCCCCTCTGCCCTCTGTTCCGACATAGTCTAATGCATCAGGAAGAACCATGACCTCTTCGCCTGGACTACAGCCGATATGCCAGGAATTTCCAAGGAGCTCCTCGTCCACCACCTATGCATTGCTCCGGGGTCCAAACCGGTCCAGCAGAAGAGGCACAAATTTGCCTCCGAGCACCAGCAAGCCATAAAGGAAGAAGTGGACAAGCTCCTCAAAGCCCGATTCATACAAGAAGTCACTTATCCCGAATGGCTCTCTAATGTTGGTATGGTTAAGAAGGCCAATAGAAGTTGGAGAATTTGCATCGACTTCACGGACTTGAACAAAGCATTCCCTAAAGATCCTTTCCCTCTCCCCAGCATCGACACCTTAATCGATGCAACTTCGGGCCATGAGCTGCTGAGCTTCATGGACGCCTTCTCTGGATATAACCAGATTAGAATGTTCCCCCCGGATATCCCGAAGATCTCCTTCGTCACCGATCAAGGACTCTATTGCTACAGGGTAATGCCCTTCGGGCTGACGAATGCTGGTGCAACCTACCAGCGCCTCGTCAATAAGGTCTTCCAGAATCAGATCGGCCGAAACATGGAAGTGTATGTTGATGATATGCTAGTCAAAAGCGTCCATGGGACCGACCATGTTGCCGATCTACAAGAAGCATTCGACGTGTTGAGAAAGCATGATATGAGACTTAACCCGAACAAGTGTGCATTCGGAGTCTCGTCTGGTAAGTTCCTAGGCTTCATGGTCAGCCAAAGGGGGATTGAAGCCAATCCCGAGAAGATCAAAGCCATACTGGACATGGCTCCTCCTACAAGTGTGAAAGAGGTTCCAAAGCACACAGGATGCCTCGCGACCATTGGGTGCTTCCTGTCTAAGTCAGGGGAGAAGTGTCTTCCTTTCTTTAAAGCCCTCAGGGGGGCTAAGGGCTTCGAGTGGGGCCAACAACAGCAAGAATTGTTCGATCAACTGAAGCCTATCTGGTCAACCCCCCTCTCCTCAGCAAGCCTATTCCCGGAGAAACACACTACCTCTATCTGGCTGCCTCTGAGCAAACCCTCAGTGCTGTCTTAGTGAGGGAAGAAGACAAGGCTCAGAAGCCTATTTATTATGTGAGCTAGGTTCTCAGAGACGCCGAGCTCCGCTATCCAAGATTGGAGAAGATAGCATACGCCTTGGTTATTGTAGCTAGGAAGCTCCGCCCTTATTTTCAATCCCACTCGGTGGTCGTTCTTACCGACCAGCCGCTTAAGCAAGTCCTACACAATCCCGAGACCTCCGGCCATCTGATGAAGTGGTCGATCGAGCTGAGTCAGCATGACATATCTTACCAGCCTCGGACCGCAATCAAGGCTCAAGCCTTAACTAAATTTATCGTTGAGAGCACCATCCCAGAGGTCAGTCAAGCATCTAACGGGCCTCCTATCTGGACAGTATATGTAGACGGATCCTCTTACACCGAAGGGAGCGGAGCCGGGGTCATTCTGGCAGACCCAGATGATTTCGTTCTCCAATACTCCCTCCGCATCAGCTTTAAGGCCTCCAACAACGAAGCGGAGTATGAAGCCCTTATAGCCAGCCTCGGAATGGCTCACAAGGCAGGGGCGCAACGTCTCCGAATATTCAGCGACTCGCAGCTAGTCGTGAATCAGGTCTTAGGAGAGTACGAGGCGCGAGATGACCGAATGACTAAGTACCTAGTCATGGTCCAAAGTCTCATGGCTTCATTCGAAGAGGCACAAATTCAGCGGATCCCTAAAGAAGAAAACTCCCAAGCAGATGCACTCTCCAAATTGGCCTCCTCCTCCCTTCAAGGTCTCGAGCTGACCGTCCTAATCGAAGTACTCCTAAGACCAAGCATAGAAGAAGAAACCCCCGACTCGATGGAGTCGCTGCCCATCCAACTCCGGGACAACTAGATGAAGCCTTTGATAGAGTTCCTCAGGGATGAGATCCTTCCCGAAGACCCTAAAGAAGCCCGTCGAGTCCGAACGAGAGCGGAGTGGTACACCCTTGTTGAAGGAGTCTTGTACAAATGCTTTTATACCCAAGTAGATGGCAGACCCTACTTGAGATGCCTCTCCCTGGAAGAAGCCTTGTAGGCCTTACAAGAACTCCACGAAGGTATAGGCGGAGCCCATTCAGGGTCAAGGTCCCTCGCCAGGAAAGTGTTGAACTACGGGTATTTTTGGCCCACCCTACTTCGAAATGCCGAGCAACATGTCTGGCAATGCAGCCCTTGTCAGCAGTTCTCCAACATTCGCTGCCTACCCCAAGCACAACTCACATCTCTCTCGAGTCCAGTTCCCTTCGCAATGTGGGGGATGGACTTGCTAGGTCCGTTCCCACCAGCTCCAAGCCAACTCAAGTTTCTAGTCGTGGCAATCAACTATTTCTCTAAGTGGATCGAGGCCGAACCGTTGGCTAGTATTACCAAGAACAAAGTGTTGCAGTTCTTCTGGAGAAATGTAATTTGTAGGTTCGGCGTACCTCAGGTCCTGATAACAAATAATGGAACACAGTTTACAGGGGCAGCATTCTGATCTTTGTGTGAAAACCTAGGCATCCAACAACGATTCTCCTCCGTCTCCCATCCTCAGTCAAATGGTCAAGTAGAGAATGCCAACATGCAAATCCTCTCCGGCATCAAGAAGAGACTAGATAAATTGGCCAAAGGCTTATGGGCAGAACAGCTACCTAACGTATTGTGGAACTACTGCACTACAAAATGGACCCCCACTGGAGAGTCGCCTTTCAATCTCACCTATGGATCCGAGGCTGTAATCCCCTTAGAAGTTGGTTTACCATTTCCTCGCCTTATCGTCTATGATGAAGAGCAGAATGTCAGAGAGCTCCGGATGAATTTGGACTTGACTGATGAGCTCCGTGAAAGAGCTTCAATTTGTCAGCAAAATTATCGGAGAAGGATTGAGCAGGCCTACAACAAAAGGGTGCGTCGCACAGATCTCAAGAAAGGGGACTTAGTCCTCAGGAAACTAGCTATCTCATTCCCCAGCCAAAAGAGTACGCTAGCTTCGAATTGGGAAGGACCGTACAAAGTTTCCAAAGTAGTCCGCCACGGAGCGTATCGGCTAGAAGACCTTGAAGGCATAGAGATACCCAGAACTTGGAACGCCGACCACTTACTGAAATACCAAGAGAGTGTTTGAACGCTTCTCCGAGTACTTTCAAGTTTCGAGCCATTCCTATCTTTTTTACTTTTTGTACTTGCTTCTTTATTTTCCCATTGTAATAACGGCTCGCAACTTAGAAGCGGCCGATTAGCAATTATCAATAAAGAACTTCTTTCCCCTGATAATTCTCTTGTTATTACTTTTATCTCTCTGATTAAAGTATTTAATTACTCTCACTCAAACGACGCGTTCGGAGTCCAAAACTTGGCTCGATTCTGCTTCGCAAGCTCGCTCATAAGAGAGCTAGAAGTGGTTCGCCATTCAGAATTGCTCCTACAACCGTTGAAACTCACTCAAACGACGTGTTCGGAGTTCAAAACTTGGCACGATTCCGCTTTGCAAGCACGCTCTTAAGCGAGCTAGAAGTGGTTCGCCATTCGGAATTGCTCCTACAACCGTTGAAACTCGCTCAAACGACGCGTTCGGAGTCCAAAACTTGGCTCGATTCTGCTTCGCAAGCTCGCTATTAAGCGAGCTAGAATTGGTTCGTCATTCGGAATTGCTCCCACAACCGTTGATACTCACTCAATTGACGCGTTCGAAGTCCAAAACTTGGCTCGATTCCGCTTCGCAAGCTTGCTCTTAAGCGAGCTAGAAGTGGTTCGCCATTCGAAATTGCTCCCACAACCGTTGGAATCTCCTCTGGCAAAGAGCACGGAGCTTAAAGCTTTGCCTCGATTCCGCTTCTACTCCTTGCTCTTAAGCAAGTTACAAGTAGGTACCAAACAAATAACAAGTACCAACAAAACACGTAAATCCACAAGTGCAATGGAGCAAAAACAAGCTTCCACTTCTATAAAAATTTAAAGTACAAAGCGACTCAAGTTACGAGATCAAGCTACTCTTGTCAACGACGGGTTACAAGATTCGAAAAGCTAAAATTGCAAGATCACTTCAACGACTCTTAGGAAGGGGGATGTTTCTCTTAAGAGACAGGCGGGGACGGCGCACACCTTGTCGTTGCAATCCCGCACTCGTTGAGGTCCCCAAGCCAGCAAGCTTAGTAGTGTCTCTCAGCGTTGCGCCAGCCGAGGCTTCGCTCGACGAAATAGCCACCCCACTTTGTGCATAACCTGAACTTTGCCGAGCAGTCTCAAGCTCATAGAACGAAATCCCTCGCTTACTCTCTTCCCGGGTACACAAAGTGCTTCTGACATTGATCGGTCCCGATTGAGGTTTTAGGCGAGCGACCTCCCCTCTAGCTCGACGATTCGTTGCTTCAAAGAGTCGTCCTTTACGGCCACCTTGAAGCGAGGAATCTGAGCAGAGCCTTCGATGCCAGAGCTGCCAGCAATAATCCGATGGAGATGGGTAACCTCGATGCTCTTATCGACCATGACCCTCTTCAACTCCTCGACCTCCGCCGTCAAACCGTCGCGCTCGGCCATCAACTTACCCACCGCCGCTGCTAACTCCTCTTCCTCCGCCAAAAGTTCTTCTTCTATTATCTTCAAGTGGTGTACCTTAGCCAGTAGTTTGCCTTTCTCCTCGGTAACATCAAATAGCATCTTCCGAAGCAACTCGACCTCACCTTCAAGGCGAACCTCGCGAGCTCGCTTCCTTAGTTGTTTCAACTCGGAAAGACACTTCACTAGCGTTGCTTTGAGATGCTCTAACTCCAACTCACTCTTGAGAAAACACTCTCGATTGCGAGAGAGGGCCAACTTCGTTGCTTTCAGGTCAGCACGAAGACGAGAGGCTTCAGCTGCTTAACTCGACTCGACAACCTGAAAAACGAAAGCATATCAACATGAAAGTTTCAAGGTGTTCACAACACTTGAGTTCTCAACACAGAGCAAAATGTGTTTTCAACACTTAGCGAAATTTTCAAGGTGTTCCAACACTTGAGTTCTCAACACAGAGCAAAATGTGTTTTCAACACTTAGCAAAATTTTCAAGGTGTTCCAACACTTGAGTTCTCAACACAGAGCAAAATGTGTTTTCAACACTTAACAAAATTTTCAATAACAAAATGTTCGCAACACAACACTTGAAATAAACACTTGGCCAAAGTCTTAAAAAGTTAGTCATTTCATTAAAATTCAAAATGTACATGAGAGCGGTGGCCAGTCCGCAGTTCGGCATTACAACAAAACAGAAAAAAAAAAGAAGGGGAGAAACAAAAACAACAAAAGAAGAGGCGACTAAGTTAGGGGGCCACCTCATGGCGCCGCTCCGGGGTATCCTCGCTCGGCACTGTGACGATCGCTCCTTCGACACTCACCTCGTCCTCGGCGCCCTCCTCGGCATCTTTTTCCTCTTGCTTGGGCTCGAGCTCTACCAGAGGAATCTGCTCCTCCCCCTCTACGGGATCATAGAAGTAGTACGAAGAGCTGTCGAAGCCGGGGATGCGGGCCACCACATGCTGCGCTCGGGCGTAAGGCTCAGATCACGCCATGCCCACAAAACGACAAGATAATGTTTTCTCGTGATCTGAACCTCCAACCTCGTGATCCGCACCATGATGAACGGTCCAGATCGCCTCACGTCCCTCGGAATCCAAGTCCGAGCGACTGGCGATCCGAGCTGCTCACATGAAGAAAATAGTTTCGAGCCACGTCGCTCGGAATCCGAGCAACTGGCGATCCGAGCTGCACATTTGAAGAAAAATGACCCCGAGCAACCCCGACCATCAGATTGTCTCAATATTCACGCCGAAAGATGATGAGCGGCTCAGATCACGCCATGCCCACAAAACGACAAGATAGTATTTTCTCGTGATCTGAACCCTTAACCTCGTGATTCGCACCATGATGAACGGCCCAAATCGTCCCACATCGCTTGTAATTCCGAGCCGAGCAACTCCCGATCCGAGCTGCTCGTATGGAGAAAATGATGCCGAGTGACATCGGCCATCAGATCTTCTCAAAATTCGTGCATTGACCTAAAGAACGGCTCAGATCACCCCACGTCGCTCGGAATCCATAATCCGAGCGACTGGCGATCCGAGCTGCTCACGTGGAGAAAATAGCACCGAGCCACGTCGCTCGGGATATGAGCAACTAGCGATCTGAGCTGCTTACGTGTAGAAATTGGAACCGAGCGAAGCAGGCCATCCGATCTCTCAGAATTGTGCGCTTATACGAAATGGGCGGCTCAGATCGTGCCACATCATAAATAATATTAAAAACTAATTTTTTATTTATTAAAATTGAATTATTTATTTAAAAATTGCGAAAAATGATTAAAAATTCAGAAAAATTAATTAAAAATTCTAAAAAATAATTATAAGTTTGAGGAAATATTTTTGAGCCTCTGGGTAAATAATTATTGCTTAAAATAATTAATTAAGGCCCCCGAACAACAAATCACCGCTTTGCGAAATTGAATAAATGGTTCAAAAAATAGATAAAAATTAAGAAAAGTCACCAAAAGCCTAAGAGAGCTCAAAAACAACCTTGAGCACACAACTAACTCGGGAAATCACCATAATACCTCATACAAAGATTCGATACCCCTCATTCGGACTCCGATACAACTCCGCAAGCCATTAAAACAGTAAAACTACTCCTCAAAGGCTGATCAAACTCAGTCTTCGGGAGTAGGGGGCTCGTGATATGGCTAAAAATAGGGTTAAATCGGAACCGTCCAAATCGGGCACGAATCTTAAAGCTCATGGGTAAATGGTAATTTCACCTACAAACGAGTCTGAAATGGGTATTAGGTCCTTTTTCCAAAGGCCCAATAACCCACGAATGGATCCATCTCAACTGGGTGCAGGTTCCAACCCGCAAGAAACTCGGTTCGGCTGGATAGAATTAGGGTTTATGATTATACTTAATCGACGGCCCTGATTCCTTCTATCCATTCACTAGAAAGTAGGGATTTGATCTTATCCCGAAACTAGTCCCTAAGGCGGCTATAAATACCCCAATCCCCAACTGTTACCAGGTAATCAATCTTTTGCCAATCAAAGCTCATTCATAATCTTTCTGATTACTGACTTGAGCGTCGGAGGGTGCATCGCCGGGACCAACCCCGATGTTTTGCACTTTTTGCAGGTCAGCGGCGGGAGATCACGGTCGAACTCCGGCGGAAAGGTTTCAGATTTGACTATTCAACGTCCCAAAGAATCCACAAATTCTATCTGTTTGCCCCCACACCGATTTTAGCGACAACAGTAGTAATTCCATCTTTAATTTCAACTTATCAACGAATTTCAATAGAGATAACAAAAATATGACAATTTAGGGTTAGGGTTTCAGGAGTACATGCGTTGTTGAAGAGAGATTTGGATGTTTCTTTTGACCTACACTTGGAATGAAGTGAAGAGATTGGGGATTTTTTCCCCAAACTGTCCCACTTTTTGAAAGTTTTTCCCAAACTGCCTTACTTTTTTTTAAAATTCCCAAAATGTCCTACTCGCTTTCGAAAAAAGCGAGTTTGGGTAAAACCCCATCGCTTTTTCAGAAAGTGAGTGTGAGACTTTGGTTTTCGCTAGCCTAGACTCGCTTTCTGAAAAACTGATGGGGTTTAACCCACACTCAATCGCTAGCCTAAACTCGCTTTAAGTGTAGGTGAAACCTCCTTGCTTTCTCGTAAAGCGACTGATGAGTAGATAGTTTTCTAGACAACAACTTGATCTTGGAAATATAACTACTCCACAGTCGCTTTCTCAGAAAACGAGACTGTTTAAACTAGAATCGCTTTCTGTTTAAACTAGACTCGCTTTCTGACAAAGCGGGTTTAGTGAAAAAAAATTCAACATACATATTCATTTTGCCATGTACATTCATATGTACTCCAACTTCATGCAGCTTACGAATTCATTCAGAAGCTATAAACTTTATACTGACTTGGAAACAATTGGTAATTAACGCTTTTTTAGAATTAAACTCATACAAATTTGTAGAAGGTGATAGGGTTGGGAAAGATTAAGTGAATATATTTAGATTTAGAGGAGATTTTGTGGGTAGGAGGTCAATTTTGGAAAGCTAGGATTTTGGGTTTCGGAGTTAAAGAGAGAGTAATAAGGGTGATAAGCAAGAGTAAGAACGGAGAGAAAGTGAGATCCAAATTGAGATATGGGGACTTAAAAAGCCCCAATCGACACTCACTTTCCGAAAAGCAAGTGTGGTTTAAACCCCATCGCCTTTTCCGAAAGCGAGTCTAGGCTAGTGAAAACCAAAGCCTCACACTCGCTTTCTGAAAAAGTGATGGGGTTTTACCCAAACTCGCTTTTTCGGAAAGCTAGTAGGGTGTTCTGGGAATTTTTTTAAAAAGAAGGGCAGTTTGGAAAAAACTTTCTAAAGGTGGGACAACTTGGAAAAAAATTCATAAACATGTTGGACGCAAACGACAAGTTCAAACATTCAACTTCATCCTAGAATCACCTCAACAAACTTTTTGGGATCAAACAGCAAGTCTGCTACAATTCTTCTATGTCAACTATATATACAAGATCCAACGATCAAAGCACTCTGCTCCTAGAGTGATGAAACGTTCGTCTAACGATGAAACGCTCGATCGACAAAACAAGCGAACAACACAACGCTTAGTCAAAAAAATAGTGTTTCACCAAAATGAGTGGTAAGATGTTTGATCGATAGGTAGAATAGGCAATGACTCATCAAAAGAGCCACAAAACTCGAACTCAACTTTGGGCACAATATACAACTTCAAGCTTCACGCAATCAAACTTAAGCTCCTTGTAAACATTGAAGCTCCAAAATTTCCGAAAATTCCAAACAAATAAGAAGTTAGATTTTTTGGAGTAAATAAAGGCAAGAAGGCCCAGGTTGCGTCATAATCGGATTCAGATCCAAATCCAAAGCCCATTTCACTAAAAATAGAGCTATAGGGCTTCGGGTCGGATCCAAACCAAACCCGAAACCCGAAACCCTCCTCCATCCCTTCTTTATCAAAATTCAAAATAGAGCTCACTCAAGCAAAAAACTCCAAACTCTGAGACTTCGTCGCTCGAGCCCCCACCAAAATCGAAGCCTTCAACGAAGTGCCACCCTAGCTCCTCGTCGTCGCCAAGTTCGAATCTTCGACAAAGGCGCCACCATCGACGAAGCTCTCCGTACACATCGCCGTCGTGCTCGCAAAATACAGAATATCGCAACTTTGAAAATTCCAAGTTCATAGCTCAGCGACGAGGGGCCTCATAGCTCAGCGTGATCTATAGCTCGGCAACAGCGGGCTCATAGCTTGACCAAGCAACTCTAGAGCTCGGCTACAAGCACCCCCTAGCTCAGCAACACTCGAGGCTCGTAGCTCGGCTCCAAAATGAATGCCATAGCTCGGCTAAGTGACAATGCATCTATAGCTCGCCACGCTCACCAAAAAAAAGGGCCACAACTCGACGAAATGACTAACTCCATAGCTCTGTGAAGCACCCACATAGCTTGTCGAAGCTTCAAATTCCCATAGCTCGGCACGAGCCAAGGGGCACAAAGCTCGAAGGTGGTATCTCGGCGAAGATTCATAGCTCGGTGGAGACTCCATAGCTCGGCGATGAGTTCAAAATGCCATAGCTCGGCGGAGCATCGACCATTATAGCTTGCCACCACAATGAGAAGCTTCAGAGCTCGACGAAGCCAATTCACCCAAAACAGAGCATGGCTCGACCGAGTTTGATCAAGACCCATAGCTAGCCTAAGCTCAAAGCTCCAGAGCTCGGTGGAACTCAGACCCACATAGCTCGGCAACTCCTCCATAGCTCATCGCCAATCAATAGCTCGGTGACAATGAAGCTCGTAGCTCGACGAGAGCTCATAGGACATAGCTCAACCATGATGCCTCTCCCATAGCTTGGAGATGAGGTAAATAGGTAGGTCGGCGAAGCAATAATATAGCTCGGCGAGAAAAATGTTCATAGCTTGGCAAATTCATCGGCCGAGCTAGGGGGTCGCTCACAGCAATTGGACCGTCCAGATAATCATGCTCCAGTCTAATGGATGCCTCAGATTGTGCCACATCGCCAATGATCACAGTGAGGAGATCTCATCCACTCAATCGCATCATTGCGCGAGCCATCCCCTGATCAACGACTCCGATCGCGTCAAAAAGTGTGCCGAGAAAAATTTAAAAAAATATGGGAAAATCCAGGAAGATATTCATAGCCTTTAAAAGCTACTCATCAGTTCCAGGTATCTCCAAGCACCCTGACAACTAAGATTGTACTCCAGAATCCAAAAATAAGGCGTACTACTCCCTGAAAGCTAAGAAATTGTAGCGCCCTGAATTTTCAATAAATAAACTTAGAAATACGTGGCACAATTCCAGCATCTACCTCAATTGTAATTATAAACATAGTCTCCAAATACAAGGAAATTTAAAACTTTTATTACATCAATTCTTTTACATGCACAACGGGAAATCAATTACAATTCATTTTATAACACAGTTACATATTTACACATTTACTTTCAATCTTTTTACAACATATGCGATAACATAAAATATTTTACCACATGCTCCCAACTCCATGCTAATGGTACTTACCTGTGAAACATGAGGCTAGAGATAACCCCAACCCCCAAAACTATAGGGGTCAGCTATAACAGTGTGGGTGATATTCAAAAGAAATACAACTTAAATGAAACATAAAGAACAAAATCATAGTCAACATATTAACATGGTAATAACAAATGGAATGTGAAATAATAATAAATGAAACATAAATTATCAAGTAAAACTAGGCTAGGTGTCAAGTGTAAGAAAACAGAAAACAAGCATGCATAATACAAGTCAAGGAAATCACAAATGCATATGATGAAAACTAATGCATACGTGTCGGATTCTATGCATCCCACAATATATAGGTCCGGTGCAAGGCCTAATCGTTATCCACTTGATAGGATTTAATCTCACGTTACGCAACTATCCTACTACAATGGCTACTACGAGATTTAGACATTTTGCAAGTATCGGCTCTCGCCCTTGGAATACTGGAGACCAATCCCCTCCGTGGATCATTTTGTGACCTATTCCATCCATCGTCCCGGAGTAATGGGGAATGACTCACTCCACAGATCATCCTGGAACTCTCATTGCACAAATATCCCATGAGCGTCGCTCTCGTCCTTGGAATACTGGAGACCAATCCCCTCTGTGGATCATTCTGTGGACTATCCCATCCATCATCCCGGGGTAATAGGAAATATCTCACTCCTCGGTTCATCCTGGAGTCCATAACTAACGTTTGCTCCTATTTCATCATATCTCCATCTAGTGCATGTCCTTATATATTTGTTAAGTTCATTTAACCAGAGTTCTCCTATAGTTGGTGTACCCTATCGGACTTAACTCAACTAAACAACATCAAGGCCCCAACTGGCCATAAACCACAAAATCTCAACTGCCGGCATACTATGGTCCCACACAACCTTTAGAGACTCACAACTCGAAGTAACAACACGAATCTTTCATTTGATCTCTTAATTTCATAGTTAAACTTGTTCACATTAAGAACTTCTTCACATTAAAAACTTCTTCAAATCAAGCCAATTCAAAATAATCCATCCATATACTTACAAACCCCAAGTAAAAGTCATGTAAATCAGAAACTAATCGCCCAGGCAAACTGAAATTTACATTTTTGAAATCACAGAAAATCACAAATCATCATTCTCTTGAAATCTATAAATATTTCACTTTCCAAAACCGTGGAAATACGAATTTAATTCTATTACAAATTGAATGTATAACTCTCTAAAAGATATAGTAATATGTAGCAAGACCTCATTTGAAACAGTAAATCAATAATCCATAAGTTCGAAGAAACATTGACTCGAAGAAGGGAAATAATAGTGCAAAACAGAGCATGTCGATCGATCGTCAGTCATAGTGTAAAATACTACAATCGACTGACACTATTTAACAGAAACCAATCTCAAAACCCATGACAGTCGACTGAAAGACGTAGTGCAAATTACTGCGGTTGACTATCAGTGACAAAATGTGGCAATAGCCAGACATGGCAGTCAACTGCAGCGACTAGTTCAAAAGAACAACAGTCGACCGAAAGTTACCCTGCAGTCAACTGACACGCAGTCTGTATCAGCCCCAAATTTCGAAAATCTCACAAACTGATATGTGTGTGTATATATAAAAATATAGGATTTCATCTAATGAATCTACAATACAATTGACGCAACCTTGGCCAAATCAAACTTTTTCATAAACTTTACAAAATACCAATATTCCAAATTCACGGTATTGAAATACAAGTTATAAAGAAGATTTCTTTTTCATAAAATTCTTGAAATATCAGTGAACGCGGTCATGAAATCCTTCTTGTACAGAAACATGAACATACATACACGCCAAATTGAGATCTATCAAGAAATTAAATAGACATTCATTAATCAATATTCCAAATTAAACTCAACAATTCTCAAGTCTTCTCCTTCACATCAGACCCAACTCAAACAAAAGTAAAACTCCTCATACCCAGTCAAAATAGTGAGCAAAAACAGCGAATAAAGGTTCATCATTCATTTATGTGCATACATGAAACCATCGTCTAATTGCATACTAGTTACACATGATATAACACAATAAAGTAACCACTTTTGTGAAGTAAAATTTAGATCTTTTCTAATTTAGATAACATCTCAAGCAATCTCATACAATCTCTACATTAACCCATATATGATCAATCAAGCGTGGCATTAGAAAAGAAAGAATGTATGCAATATCAATTTTTGACCAACTATCCATGATAACTCTGTAACACGTACTCTGTGTTAAAATATAATATATATGGGAAAGTATATACAAAGTAAAAATAGTTGAATAGTTGGTTATATGTTAATTTGTGCTATGGCATTCTTGTTAAAATAAATGTGTGGAATGGTATATGGGAGGGTCCCACGTGAGAAAGGGACAGCAGTAAGTGATGCATGCCTTGTTGAATGCTCTGCTAACGTGGCAATTCCACATGGGGCCCACCTTCATAAAACATTTCGCTGTGCACTTCATTCAAAACAGAATAAGAGAATGGTAGATTGTTATAGTACCATATCGGTTAAATCAAAGAAAAAAATATAGTATAAATATAATAAGCCTATGATCAAGAGTCACCTAATCGGTTAACCAACTTTTGAGAGGCAGCCTGTGGTGGGCAGTTGTACTACATAGTATCTAATTTGTCGTATAAATTGTATAAATTGTCCGAGCTAGGGGCAGGGGCATTACAGACTCACACATCTATTTTTAATCGATTTATGAAGTTGTTGTTTAAATTATTCGGTCACAAGGATTTATCTCATAATAGATCTATTTCAAATTTCATAATCCATAAGATCTCAACATGCCATCTATTCAATTAATCATCTCATTTCACAACATATAATCAATTCATCGCATGAAAAAACAACAACTAAAAGAAATTACCACTAACCTCAAAGAAGATTAACTCGAAGAAAATAAAAGAGTTAAGGAAGCCTTCTCTTTCTCCTTTTGTAAAGCTTCGAGATTCACAAATTATTGAAGAGAAATGAAATATGAGTTTTTCCCCATTGGGGGGGGGGGGGGAGGGGGGCTGCAGTATATAATAGGCCCGGGGGGCTTCTTTTAAAATACTCTTTTAAGAATTATCTTTAGGGTTTTTGAGAAGATTTTCTAAAATACTCTTTTAAGAATTATTTTTACATATATAGATCCATTATATTAGGTAGTTAGATAAACCAAATGAGGTAGGATTCATATCCTCTAAATCTCTCCAGATCTGGCCTGCCACAATTGCAGGCCACGAAAATCGACGTTTGAAAAATTTTGCCTCTAAGTGGCACTTTGGCAAAACGACCCCCTTCATTTAGAAATATTACGAAAAATATGAAGTGATTTATAAAATCCATAAAATTTATAATTATTATTCACTAACAAATATTAGGTCCTCCAATTAAAAATTCTTGACTTTGTGTTTCCAAGAAATATTTGCACGTATTTTGCACGTGCAAAAAGTTAAATTTCATAAAAAATTTATTAAATCACCAAAATTCACTTTAATTTATTTATTAATTCCAAAATAATTATTTAAAATTCTAGGGTGTTACAGAAAATTGCCTTCCGGGAGTGAGAGGCTTATGATAATGGTAAAAAACGCAGCAAATCAGGGCCATACGATTCCAGCACATATCTCAAAGTTTCTGCAGGGAGATTAACCATAACGGGTCTCTTTAACAGGCCCGGGCCTTCCCCATGCTCCTCTACAAGTAGGGCTGCAATCAAGTCGAGCCGAGCCGAATACCTTCACGCTCGAGCTCGGCTCGTTTACGAAACGAGCTCAATTTTAAGCTCAAGCTCGGTTCGAGCCAAGCTTTGACCGAGCTTTGACCATATTCGAGCCGAATAGCTCGCGAGCTTAGCCTAAAATAAAAAAAAAATCAAGCTCGAGCTTGGCTCGTTTACGAAACGAGCTCGGATTTGAGCTCGAGCTCGGTTCGAGCTGAGCTTTGACTGAGCTTTGACCGAGCTCGAGCCGAATAGCTCGCGAATAGCTCGATTCGTTTGCAGCCCTATCTACAAGACATGGGCTTGTTTCAAGCCCATAAAAAGTGACAAACTAGGCCTACTAAGAAAGACCCAGCCCATCAATGCTGTTAGTCAAATCTCTTATCCCCAAATAAGAGAACTTATCCCTTGAGAAGGAGATTCAAACAGGACATAAGGAATTCATATTGATCCAATGGATTCATTTCGATCTCTTGATATGTTTTTCAGGCCTATAAATACCCTCCCTCGTCTTCAGTCAGAATGTAATCAACAGATTCTCTCTAAAACTCTCGTTATCTCTCTGATTCTGACTTGAGAGTCAGAGATTCTGTCGCCGGGGCCAACCCTCGGTGTTTCAGGATTTTTATAGGTCCATCGACCGCATCAGCAACTGTCGGATCTAAATCACGGTGTTCAATCAAGATCCAGATTCAATTTTAGGAGCTTCAACCGCATTTCACGGCAAAAATGAAAGGTCAGATTTTTTGTAGTTTCCATCAACTATAACTCACTATTTGTTTGCTCTCACACCAAAATAAGCAGCAACAAGCGAAAATCCTTACCAGTGAATGACATCAATACTTGCAATTTCAGTGGTTTGTTAATTGGGATTTGCTATGGTACACTCTAACTATCTACATCTATGCTCATTATCTTCTTGTAGCGCCCTGATTTTCATATAACTGGGAAACCGTGACACATGCCAAGATCTTTCCTTCAATTAGTCACGATACACAAAATGCTAGAAATTTAAAACTTTTTATTCCATACAGATTTACCACGCAGTAATTACAAATATCAGTTTGTAATACCAACTGTAGCGCCTGCCATTTTTCCTTTTTGACTCCAAACTCAATTCTTCCAATTTCTATATCACTTTAACCATAAACTAAGATAGTTGTGTTTCAGGAAAAATTTCAGCAGAGTCTCCCCTGTAATTTCTACCCCGAAACATAAAAAGCTTACGGAATTCTGCTCTAAATTCCGTAGCTCACATCACAGGCAATAATATCACGGGCTCCCCAGGCCAAAATGAGCATCATCACACAGGCAAAATATATATATGCTCTGGGGGCCAAACTCATAACGGTTTATCAATTATCAATTAAAAACCATAAATCATTTTGAAAACGTAGTAAGTTTTTAGAAAATAACTTGTAAAAGCTTACCACAGCGCCCGGTACTCCACAACGAGATGGGTACGGGTCCATACCATTTCATGCCACTCCACACTCTACTTTCCATCATCATCCACATACTTTTACATCAGAAATACAATTTAGAGCATAAAACCTTTACTATTTACAATTAAACCCTAACAACAAATAGTAAAGTGAAGCTCCACTCCATCGGAACCTGAACCTATACCTCACCTCCGCACCGCTGAGGACCTGTAACAGTAGGGACCTAGGGTAGTCCAGAGACCCCAAATTGTCCCGCGAAGACTCGAAGCGCTACCACGCCATCCCGCATCCAAAGTCGCCAACATATCCTTTTCGAAATCCTTTCGAGAAACGGACTCCGCCACGACGTAGAGGACCCTCCAATTAACCATCCCTCCAAATTAATTTAAAACCCGTGGAGAAATGGTGGAGATTTGGGTGGGGAAAGAACCGCCGAAAGTGGGGTTCGGCTGGGAAACATGCGATCGGGAATAGAAAGGAAGGGAGGAGGAAGAAGAATGAGGGGAGGGTTTTATTAAAAGAATAAATAATTAATTAAATAAATAATAGTGCAAAGGAAAATTACATATAAGCCCCCAAATCCCAATATATTTCAAACAAGCCCTAAATCTTTACTTTCATAATCCAACGATACAAAATACCTTAAAACTACTTTGTAATAATCCGTATAAAATAATTAAATTTTGAAAATAATAATGATAAAATAAAGTAGACAATATATCTTATATTTCTCGATAAAAATAATTATTATCGGAAAATACATATTCTCGCGAAATTCTCAATCGCGCACACATTTCGATGCAAAATAGCCATATGCTATTTTTCGGGTCGTTACATCACTCCCTCCTTAGAATCGTTCTGTCCTCAGAACGCTGCTAGTGGAGAGGAAGACAACCACAACATCAATGGTTCATGAGACGTTTCCCTGAACCATCTCCAGTTCCTCGAGCGATATTCTCGAAAATTGGTCTTCTGCCAAGTTGAACTGTTGTCCTTCAGCCTTCTGGACAGACCCACTATGTATTTGATGCTGACCTTCCTCTGCTCTTGCTCTAGAGTAGACAATGGCTGCATTACCTTGCTCTATCCTTGTCTACAAGTGATGTTGATTTACTCCTTGATTATGACTTCTATTGGTTGGTGACCACTCCCTCCTTAGAAAAGACGAAGTCACACATTGCTACTTCAGCCCCTGAGCAGCTCCTCTCGGTGACCTTGCTGAATTGTTAACAGGATTGCCTCCTGTCTGAGCGAGATTTCCTCCCTGGGCATGTTCTTAGTGGCTGCTTAATCATAAGCTGATCTTGGAGAATCTGTCGCTTCAGCGCTTCAATCCCTGCATCTCCTGCTTAAGCCTTCTGACTTGCTCACTTGGGCTCGGTTGTAGCTCCCATCGTGCCAAAACTGAGCTCTAAACTTGAGTAATCACTCTAATAATGACTTACTTGATCTCATCATCTAGCTCCTTGCTTCTTTCACGGTCTTTGGTTGAGGTCAATCCTTCACCTATCTTGATCTTTTGCAGTTCAGTAGCCACTCCCTCCTTAGAATAGGGCATGGCCTAAAATCATTACTTCAAACTTCCAGGATTCTCTTCTGTAATTTGCTCGAAGCTGATGCTCCAGATGGTGTATTCAAACAAGTCAAATCTAGAGTTTCCTCCCGCACACATCTCAACACTTGAAAAATAATTCAGACAAAGAATGTGATGAACCACAATTGAACAAAACAGTTGTATGGATTCCATATATATATATATATATATAAATCCAACTGGTTACGAAAGTGTTTCATCATACCTTACTTCTTAGTCCAAAATTTTTCCAAAAATACAACTTTTAAACTTAGTTGCAGTTCTATATGCACATACCGGTACTAGCACTCCTGCCTTCTACAGCTTACTGGTAATAAGTGCAAACTCTACCCTTGGTGAACAGGCTCTTTTCCTCTGTTGTTCACCTTTGGGGTTAATCTGCTGTTCTTTCTTATGAAGCTGGGGACAATCTGGTCGGATATGACCAATCCTCCCACGTTTGTGACATGCACTGGTATCTATCTAAGTGTCCTTCCTCGAACACTAGTTCTTGAGATGACCATGCTCACCACATAAAACAACTTCCTGAGCTTGGTGCCTCCAAGGTTGCCCTCCGTTTTCTGAGTCTTCTGCTTCTGACCTTGGTCCTTGAACCCTGATGCTGATGCAGATCTTGTCCCATGTAGTCGTGGACAGACTGATTTCTTGTGCCTGACTCTCTCACAAGATTGCATACTACAACCTTGGTGGTCTTTGGAATTTGCTCCCATTCATGTTGTAGTCTTTGTGGTGGTGAAGTCTCCTTGGCTCCTCGCTCAAGGTTATCGGATCATCCATCGATGTCGGTTCACTCTCTTCCATCAACACCTCCTTGGTTGGGACATCCTCGAACATCATTCATGTGTTTAAGGGATGGTAACACATACACTAGGATTAGTCCAGATATAGAAAAATTATAAAACATAAGTTGAAAGAGCCAACAATATGAATTATAACTATCTACAACTAGCTAAAACCCGACTCCTAAAGGGCATTCAAGTTTAATTTTCCTACTGTGTTGGACTGTAAATTGAAGTCAGCTCTGATACCACTCTGTAGCGCCCCGATTTCCATATAACTGGAAAACCGTGACACATGCTAAGATCTTTCCTTCAATTAGTCACGATACACAAAATGCTAGAAATTTAAAACTTTTTATTTCATACAGATTTACCACGCAGTAATTACAAATATCAGTTTGTAATACCAACTGTAGCGCCTGCCCTTTTTCCTTTTTGACTCCAAACTCAATTCTTCCAATTTCTATATCACTTTAACCATAAACTAAGATAGTTCTGTTTCAGGGAAAATTTCGGCAGAGTCTCCCCTGTAATTTCTACCCCGAAACATAAAAAGCTTACGGAATTCTGCTCTAAATTCCGTAGCTCACATCACAGGCAATAATATCACGGGCTCCCCAGGCCAAAATGAGCATCATCACACAGGCAAAATATATATATGCTCTGGGGGCCAAACTCATAACGGTTTATCAATTATCAATTAAAAACCATAAATCCTTTTGAAAACGTAGTAAGTTTTTAGAAAATAACTTGTAAAAGCTTACCACAGCGCCCGGTACTCCACAACGAGATGGGTACGGGTCCACACCATATCATGCCACTCCACACTCTACTCTCCATCATCATCCACATACTTTTACATCATAAATACAATTTAGAGCATAAAACCTTTACTATTTACAATTAAACCCTACAACAAATAGTAAAGTGAAGCTCCACTCCATCGGAACCTGAACCTATACCTCACATCTGCACCGCTGAGGACCTGTAACAGTAGGGACCTAGGGTAGTCCAGAGACCCCAAATTGTCCCGCGAAGACTCGAAGCGCTACCACGCCATCCCGCATCCAAAGTCGCCAACATATCCTTTTCGAAATCCTTTCGAGAAACGGACTCCGCCACGACGTAGAGGGCCCTCCAATTAACCATCCCTCCGAATTAATTTAAAACCCGTAGAGAAATGGTGGAGATTTGGGTGGGGAAAGAACCTCCGAAAGTGGGGTTCGGCTGGGAAACATGCAATCGGGAATAGAAAGGAAGGGAGGAGGAAGAAGAATGGGGGAGGGTTTTATTAACAGAATAAATAATTAATTAAATAAATAATAGTGTAAAGGAAAATTACATATAAGCCCCCAAATTCCAATATATTTCAAACAAGCTCTAAATCTTTACTTTCATAATCCAACGATACAAAATACCTTAAAACTACTTCGTAATAATCCGTATAAAATAATTAAATTTTGAAAATAATAATGATAAAATAAAGTAGACAATATATCTTATATTTCTCGATAAAAATAATTATTATCGGAAAATACATATTCGCGCGAAATTTTTAATCGCGCACACATTTCGATGTAAAATAGCCATATGCTATTTTTCGGGTCGTTACACTTCTTTCTTGATTTACTCATGTTTGTTTGATCGGTGACCAATGGTTTTGAGGTTTTGATCTTTTGAGTAAATGTATTTACATTATGTTAAGGCAAAATGAAAAATATGTGGGCTACATGTAATATTAGCCAAGGTAGGTGTAATAATAAAGGAAGAATTGTTTTTTTTTAATAAGAAAAAAATGGAACAAAATTATTTTCTTCTCATTTACTATGCTTTATGATTGAGCAAACACTCGAATATGCTTTCAGGCTGAGAAAACATATCCGGACCCATTGATTTTGATGGGTAATTTGTCAGATTTACTTCCTCAACTTGATTATATTACTCAAAAGTCAAGAGACCCTAATATTGCAAAAAGTAATTCTCATTGGACCTTGAAGTTGATTTAAGATGGTGAGAGAACAGATTCCCATCTTATTTCTTCGTTGTTATGATATTACATTACAGAAAAGGCCTAGCTTTTTTTTTCTTTTTTTTTTTTTTTTTTTTGAGAAAAAGGTGGAATAAAAAAAGGCCTAGCTTTATTGTCAACTTGATGCGATCCGGTTTGTATGAGTCGGGTTGCCGGTTAGGTACAGGATGGGTGATGTAAGATGACGTGTACCTTAGGGCAGGGAGGTTATGAGATGGTTTTTATAGGGTATTCATAGGAGTTTTTTTTTTTTTTGATGAACTGGATAGGGTCCTACGGACCCCAGCCAACAGCAAAACATAATATAAATTCAATAAAAGTTAGATACAAAGTAATTTTACAAGGAGTAAAATGAACATAAGAATACATAATTTGCTAACTACAAGAAAAGAAGAGAACAGCACAATGAGAGATCAAAAGAGACTTCGCCAGGCAAGCGTCACGAACGCCGCCAAACGCACTAATCTATCATAGACGCTGAAGGGGAGGGCAGAGCAAACAGACACAACCCATCCACTCCGAAACAGGCTACCATCCCCGGACCTGGAGAAGCAAACTGCGATCCGAAAAAAGGGGAAGCCGCGGTAAGATTAGGATCGAGCGACCTAGAAAGAAACCTGAGCAATATACACAACATCGCTAGCCGCTAGAGTAGCAATCAAAATAGATCAAAAACAGGAGTTTTTTTTTTTTTGATGAAGGGTATTCATAGGCGTTGGAGTGATGGAATTAGCTGTCCTTTTGTTTAGTCAACAGTACTTATGGGCCGGGATGGTTAGGGTTCAGGTCGGTTACTCTATGGGTTGGATCCGCTTATAGATGCTTTGGGCATGTTGGCCTTGGGGTTAGGTGGGTCGTTTGTATATTAGTATTCATCAGTGTCTTCACTCTCCGGTTCGGCCGGTTGATCGTGAAAATTAAGAAAGGATATTGAAAATATAATTTAGAATATTTGATTCATAGTCAAGTGATGCATGGTAGTTAATTGGAACTTGGAATGCATGAGGTTGTCTTGCACAATCTTTTGATATTCTCATTGCGTGTACATGAAATCTTTATTAAGAATCATGAGTTAGGAACTAAGAATCGTATGAGTCTTCATGTTGTATTTGGTGTGTCTTTTGATATTATTTGGAGTTTTGTATGCAGACTATATATTAAAGTTTTGTTTGGCATTGATGTTGGTCAGCTTTGCTGTGGGCCAAAAGTGCAGTGAACATAAAGCATTTTTCAGGAACCAAAATTGTTTGTCAACAAATTTGTAAAATTGTTGTCAGAATTGTTGGATATATTGGTATATTCTCTCTATATAAATATAGCACGTGCATATGTGTGACACGTGTAATGAACGTACAATTGATTGGATATTGGAACGCGGGTTTGTGGGCTTATAACCCGATACCCAAACCAGTATTTAGGAATAAATACTAGCTTGTGATAGCAATGTAGGTATTCCAATCTTGATACCTATGGTGAATATCTTAAGCAATTTAGATCTAGAGATAAACCCTAATTCCCAATTGTTAATTTCTCACAAAACCTAACAATCTTGAGATATTAAATTAATTTTGTGAGATTTGAGAAGAGACTCACCGGAACCCGACGCCATCGTCATGCACCGTCGTTGCCGTCGCCGTGCGCTGTCGATGCCATCGAGGTCGACTCGAGATCTGGTCGTCTTCTCCTTCTCGCTGTTCTTGGTTGGGTCTATTCGTCAGCCCAGTCGAGATCTGACCCTCACCTTGTCGATCGATCGCAACAATCGACGCACTCGACGACACCGTTGACCCCCGTCAGTGGCTGTTGCGCACTTGCCGTCGCCGTGCGCCGTCGTCACCCTCTCTCTTCCCGATTGCAGTCGACGGTAGCCTTCCCCTCAGGCGCTGACTCCAATTTCTTCTCTCTTCTTCATCATCAACAAATTGGGTCTGTGTGTGGAACCCTAGTTGAAGAAGACAGTGAAGAGATCTTTTGTATCTCATCAAGATCTGTTTAGACGCACACAAGGTGTTTGATGTTGGGTCTCTTTGGCACAGAATGGTTTGTTGTTTGGATTTGTTCCCAACAGACATGAGTCTAATCAATTGAAGGGGAAGAGATGGTGAAAGATAAGTTCTTTACTTTCCTCATATTAAATTTCTGTTAAATATTTTGCTATGTGCTGAAAGTTCAAAACACTCGTTCTAAGATTACGTTTTGAATTATAGAATTACTATGATGCTAAGAGTGGTTAAGTTCAAGACTGTATTAATCATTTATTTAATTTAATACAAGTTGAACAGTTGTTTTGGCTATGTGCTAAAACACAATATCTATTTTGTTAAACAGTATGTTGACTATAAAATTCGGATCTCCAATTAAATTGCTGCTAGAATTAGATTCTGCTAATAATTTGTTTAATTGGCTAGTCTTTAACAATTTGATGAATGTAGGAACTTTAATGTTACTTACAAATTGTGTATGTTGGAGACGATGGATATGCATCACAGCTGAATAAGTCTATACTACGCATGCTTCTCCATCGAATTTGGAAAACACTTCTAACTAGAAGTGTCGGTATGATCTACTCTAATTTTCTTAGTATTTTTCATATGATGAATGTGTTAACGTTTTGTGCGTTTGATCATATGATTGAGAGTTTTAGATCATAGTTATTCTCGCTTTGGAAAACCAGTATGTTTAGGGTTGTTAAGTGTTTTATCATACTATGTGTATAGATATCTTGACAAATCCATTGTTTGCAGTTTGTGTGAGATTACATATTTGCTTCTCCAAATTTTTAGAAATAAAATAAAAATTGTATAAGAAGTATAACAAATGTCTGTAACTTAGGAGAGAGCATCTCTTAATGTAGAATATGACTCTAATAGTTACGTTTTGTTCTTTCTCGTTCATTGTACTGTGTGTGCAAAGTTGAATTATAATATGTTAGTCATTATCTCATTTAGCATTATGAAGATGATGAAGAACGAATAAAGGAAAGAACTCTTCGCTCAATGTGTTTGAGCAAGTGGACATTGTTAGAACCATTAGAGAAAGCAAATAATTCTTGTAAAATGTGATAGAGTAATTTTGTATTAACTCTCATAAAGTGCATATATTGTCAATCGCATATATAAGCTGAGTTTAACAAATGAGACAATTAATAATAATAGTTCTAATTGTGTTCTTGAACATAGCATAATTGGCTAGGATTTGAGAACTATATATTCAATTGTTTGTGAGGAAAAGTGATCTAATTATCAAAACTGTAAGGAAATGGAGTTAAGAGCTATTGAGTGAAAAGCTTTAACATCCTAATTGTTTTGAAATTTAGAATCACTATGAACTATATATTAAATTGTTTGTTCTTGTTAAAACTCATAACTGCTAAATGACACTTCATTAAATATGACAAATATGAAAGTTGTGCTCAGATTATGATCAGTAGAAAATCATTTAGTATGGTCTCTAGGAGCACACAACTAGAGTCAATACATTCGAATATTTGTGATCTCAGTAGCTTTGTGACTAGATGAGACAATTGTTGGTCAGAAGTATTTTAATCGCTTTTGTAGTTGATTAATATAAGTTTGTCATATATATGAAGAATGAAGCACTTGTTATTAATAATGAATTTTAAAATAAAAAAAATTATAGTTAAATGCTAAAAATCAAGGATTCAGATTTAATAGAGGTGGTGAATATGTTTTAACAACTTTAGAAAAGTTTGCATTGGGCATAATCTCTAGAGCACTCTACTTACAACAGTCGGTATTGATAAAAGTTAGAATCAAACACTTAGTGAAATGTTGAATTCTATATTATTGACTGTTGTTTGTCTTGTGTTATTATCAGTGATATTGTATTGTTAATCATATCTCTAATGTGTTACTACACTCTAAATTGAATACACCTTGTAAATCATGGTATGAAAACACAAACAGTTTTGTTAAAGTGAAAATGTGTGTTGTGATACTTTTGTTAGAGTACATGACCCTAGAAGGCCTAAAGTAGGACCTACAACAAATATTTGTGTGCTTAGAAAGTGCAGAATGTAGCTCTGTGGACAGATGTTGGATCTATCTAATTTATGTTAGAAGAATCTAGACTTGCAAAGTTCTTTGAGGATATGTTCATCAAAGATAAATGTATGAAATAATCTAGTCCTACAGACATGTTCAATGATTCATAGTTGGAATCAAGAGCTAGCCTTACTGACACTTGAAAACTTGAATGACAAATGATCTAAGAAAAGTCTTTAGCAGACAATGAGATGATTCTATGTCATACAATAATACTTTAATTTAGTTGATCTGCCGAAAGGGGCTAAAACTATAGTAAGTAAGCGGAGTTTTGTAGAAGAAACTTAATTTTGATTGTTCAGTAGCAATTTTAATGCTTTTTTAGTAGCTAACAGATTGACTGAGAAAAATGGGGTAGATTTATTTGATGTCTACTCACATGTTTGTCATATTGCTACAATAAGTATTCTTCTTACCCTTACATCTATTGAAAAAAATTTCATTCATAAAGAATAATTAAAAGGCTTTGTACTTGATGTTTTGTACTGAACAGTTTTGTACTGGAAAGTTTTAAACTAATATGTTTAGTGAACAAGATTTACAATTTAATAAAATCATTGTATATTCTTAAAACATGTATAGCCAACGAATAAATAATTTGACAAATTTTTGAAAGAGCCTAGTATATGAATCAAGTAATTTAGATCAGTGCCTTCAACTTTGTGGTGTGTCAAATATAGTAGCTATTATTTACTTGTTCTGTTGATATGCATGTTCTTGGAAGTGACATCTCTATTACAAATGAAGTTAAAATTGTGTTATCCAAAGAATTTAACATGAAAACCTAGGTACTGTGGACACCATAGGTATAAGGGTGAGTTTTCAGTTGGCAAGGGATAACTCTTAGTCAATCTCATGAAATCAAAATGTGTTTCAAAAGTGGGGATATAGTGATTGAAAGTGTGTTTTGAAACACCATATAATTATGATAAAAGGTTGACACCTAATGATGGTACAACTATGAGACATGTAGATCATTCTAAAGGAATTGACAGTCTCATGTATACAAAGATCTGTACTAGAATAGACATAGCCTTTGAGGTAAGTATGATCTGCAGATTCACTAATAATCCCATACACATTTGAGTGTCCTTAAGAGGCTATTGAGATACCTGAGTGGTATTCAAGAGTTTGCTTTGTGCTACTCTAGTCATTCTTCGAATGAATGGCTGATCTGATGCATTATGATGCTCAGACTTTAGTGAAAGTTGATAACTAGTAGATATGTGTTTGCACTAGGAGAAACAGAAATGTTATGGAAATAAAAAGTAAACAGGCACTGTGCTATCATCCATAAAATCAGACCTCTATGTGTAATCCTCTGCAGGGAAAAAGGCTGAGTGGATTGAAGAAATTATTGCTAGTTATCCATTAAGAAGTTTAAGTAACTCTCTAATTCTGTTATGCGACTATCAAGCTACAATGCACTGTACCTCATAACTCACTCTATAATAGTAAGAGGAGTATATTAAGGCTTAAAAAAGCCTAGTTGAACTTTCTCATAGATAAAGTGCAATTGCGACAAGTATGACTAATGCTCTTACTAAGAGACTTGAAAGAGATCTAATTATCAAAACTGTGGGGGAAAGTGGAGTTGAAAGCTATTGAGTAAAAAGCTTTAACATCCAAGTTGTTTTGAAAATTTAGAATCCAATTGGAGCCATAGAGAAGTTCAAACTTAAGCATCAATTTTAGGCAGTTGACATGTTTTAGATAATTTTGATGATTCGACATAAATTCCACAAATATATAATGTCATTCCAATTTTGATGGTATTATATATCTAGAAAATTTACTTAGAATAATCATATTATTCCAATACGAAACATGAAAACTTGTCGATGTGTTTCCGATGATTAAATTGTCCTAAATATCATTCCAATTTTGATGATATGTCTTTTATGGATTCATGTTTCATTCCAATTTTGATAATTCAATGTTAAACCATGATTGAAACGGCAGTTTTTTTATTCCAATATGAAACATAGTATGGTTCTTGTGTAGAAACTATAAAGTTCATGTACTATACTTATTAAAGATACTTGATTGTGATGCTTGCGTTACATTTTTGCTAAGCTAATTATGAATTGTACTAAGTTCTTTTGTGGAACTAGATACTTTGTGAATTTGTTGAAATTCTTAGAGATGTGTCTCTTGATATTCTTGTTTTCAATAAGCTAGCAAAGATGGAGGAGTTGAATCTGTCAACATAGATTTCAAAAATAATGATTTGCTCAAAATTGAGGAGTAAACATAAAGCAGTGTGCAAGGATAGAATTTCAATTTATTTCTTTTAAGAATAAATTAGTCACTTGCTTGGTAAAACTTCTGTTGAGTTTAAGACTCTTGTGTTCATGAGCTTAAAAGTCATATTTTGTTCTTGAAGTTTATTTGCTTTGTTTGATTTTGAAACTATTGCAGATTATTTCAGTTGGTTTAGTCTTTATGAACTATTCTGAATTGGATATGGTTTGGAACTAGTTAATTATATTGGTTTAGTCTTGATTGAACTATTCAGTTTTATAATTCTATTGGTTCTTATAAAACTATACCTTTATGATGTTTTTCCTTTATGGACTGCTATTAGCCAATCAGTTGTATACTGATCTGATAAGATAATCCTGTACTTTATTTATTAAGAATATAGGAGGAGATTGTTAGATATATTGGTATATTCTCTCTATATAAATATAGCACGTGCATATGTGTAACACGTGTAATGAACGTACAATTGATTGGATATTGGAACGCGGGTTTGTAGGCTTATAACCCGATACCCAAACTAGTATTTAGGAATAAATACTGGCTTGTGATAGCAGTCTAGGTATTCCAATCTTGATACCTAGGGTGAATATCTCAAGCAACTTAGATCTAGATTTAAACCCTAATTCCCAATTGTTAATTTCTCACAAAACCTAACAAGAATAACTAAAAAGGTTTATGATAAATACCTCTTTAGTAATTTCTATTTAGAAAACTGTTGTGGGATTATAAAATTGTTTAATAATAAAAGTTTAAAAAAACTTTTGTGAAATAATTGAAAGGTTAAAGAATTTAAAATTTCTTAGTACTTGTTTTTTAATTTTAATTTTTTAATTAATTGCATAAATTTAATAATTAATTTTTTTATGTTTTAATTACATAAGAAAATTGAAATTTTGACTTAGGCATCATGAATTCAGTTATAAAATTTGGATCATCCTAAAAATTTATAAGCTTGTAAGATGTTAGTTTCACCCACTTTTTTTTTTTTTTGCAATGAAAAAGAGAATGGCCGTGGAAGGAATGTGAAAGGAAGAAATGAACAAATGAGAAGAAAATAAGATGCAAAAATATTTTTTCATATTTGTTTCCTAAGAAAATCATTTATTTTGATATTTTGGTGTGGTTTGGGTTCCAAATATGATTTTTTTTTTTTTTTTTTTTGAGTAAGATAGCATGGTCTCGAACCTGAGATTTCCCTTCGAAAAAGAGATTTTTTTAGATGCTTGAAGCCTTAAATTGGAGCGGTGAAATTTTGGAGAGAATATGAAGATTTTGAAAATCGCTTTGACTCAAACGAATTTTTTTATAAAAAAAACTAGCGAACACTTAATTTTTAACCCAAACAGCTTTTAGTCTTTCAAAAGAGTTTTTAGCAGTTGACGTGTTTTTGTTAATTTGAAAGGTTCCGTATGAATATTGTTAATGTATAATAGCATTCCAATTTTTATTGTGCTATATATTCTCATAATTAATTTAGAATCATCTCATTATTCCAATATATAATAAACATGAAAACTTGTCATTTGTGTTTCAGTTGATTAGATTTGTCATTATGTCATTCCAATCTGATCATATATTTTTATGGGTATTTGTTTGATTCCAATGTTGATGATTCAGTACTTTACCATAATTGATGACAATCTTTCCATTACAATGTGGAACATAGTATAATTCTTATGCAGAAACTATAGTAATTCTTCTTTATTTTTGTTAATGATACGTGATTGTAATACTCGTGCTATATTTTTGCTAAGTTAAATTGAATCGTACTAAGTTCTTTTCGTTGAACTAGATACTTTTATGTGATTTTGTTTGAATTCTAGAGATGTGTCTCATAAAATTTTTATTTGCAATGTTTAATGTTTAGATACAAGTGCAAGCAAAGACAAAGGAGATGACCATGTCAACATAGATTTTGTAGATGATTAATTTGCTCGATCTAGGGGAGTAAACATAAAGCAAACTGCAAGGATAGCATAGCAGTTTAAACCTTTTAAGAATAAATTAGTACATATGTTTGGTGTAATTTCTATTGAGTAAAAGACTTTACATTTTTAAAGCTTAAAACAGTTATTTTGGTTTTAAAATTTTATTTGCTTTTGTTGAGTTTCAGATTATGAAAGGGTCTTTTTTTCATGTTGGTTTAGTCATTGTGAACTATTTAGTTTGGATATGGTCTTGGAACTATTTAATTATTTTGGCTTAGTCATTATTGAACTATTCACATTTTATAATTGACACTACAAGAAAAAAAAAGTCTATACCGGCGTTTCTATCCTGACGTTTTTTCTCGTTGCATTGATAAAATTGGTTAGGGAATTGTATTTAACCATCAGTGAATCTGATATGAAGTATATATCATAGATATAACCTAGTTCTATGTTGTGGTATGCTTCAATAGTCAGCCATTTTGTTATTTCATTTTTTCTTTTTTTAAAAAAAAAATTAAATTTTTTGCCTATCCCGGCGTTTTTGGATTAAAACATCGGGATAGGTTGAATTTTTTTTTAAACGAAACAACCTATCTCGGTGATATGGCTAAAAGTGGGGTTAAATCGGAACCGTCCAAATTGAGTACGAATCTTGAGACGTGGGGGTAAAATGGTGATTTCGCCTACAAGAGGGTCCGAAATAGGTGTTGGGTCTTCTCCCCAAGAACCCAGTAACCCACGAACGGACCCACCAACAAGAGGGTGCGGGTCTTAACCCGCTGTACACCCAATCCAGCGAGATAAAATCAGGGTCCCTGATTAATCTTGATCAACGGCCCAGATATACATCTATCTTTTCACCGGGATTTGGGGATAAAATTCCTTATCTGATTACGGGGAATATACCTCATCAGATTACATTCCTCATCTGATTATGGAGAATATTCCCTATCAAATCACCAGGATTACATTCCCAATCTGTTCCCTGAAACGCCTATAAATACCCCCCATCCATCTCCATTAAGAGGTAATCAATCTTTCACCAGTTTTTACGCTCTTTCATAATCTTCCTAGATTACTGACTTGAGCGTCGGAGGGTGCGTCGCCGGGAACAATCCCGGTGTCTCGCACTTTTTGCAGGTCTGCGGCGGGATCGACGACCGAAGCCCGAAGAAACAGGTATCCAGGTTCTACTATTCAGTTTCCCTAAGAATCCACAAATTCATCTGTTTGCCCCCACACCAAATTTAGCGGCAACAGATTGGCGCCGTCTGTGGGAAACTAACGAATAGAGACCTCTCCTCTTCCCGGTGAACAGGTCTTCTCCAGCCATGCCGCCTCGCAAAGTTAGGTCAAGAGGGTCCAATCGAGTACCCAAACCTGACCAGCAAGAAGTCCTTCCTGATCCCGCTCAACAACAAGGGCAACTTCCTCCTACCATGGAAGAGCCGCTCCAACGGAACCTTCCGCCTCCCGATCCAAAGGGTCCTAACCCTCAGAAACAGCCTCTTCACCAAGAGAACCTCTCCATCCACAACGCCTCCAGTGCCTCTATGGCCTCCCATCATCCCCGAGCCTCTGGTCGCCACAATGTCCCCCCCAAACGCCCGGAGGATGATGACCTCCGTCGTCATCTGGATGAAAAGCGGGCTCGGGAGGAAGCCTCCCGCCAGCAAGAGCGATCCCCTCGTCGCCGAGAGTACAGGAGGTCCCCCATCCGAAGAGGGAGGAAGGACTCCCCCGATCATCACCGAAGGAGGCACTCTCCCGCAGGTCGGCAACAGCCCCGGAACAATGACGCACCAATCACTCGTGCCGAGTTCCAACAGTTCCAAGCGACCGTCCTGCAGGCCCTCAACCTCCGTCAGAATCCTATTGAACCGAAGCTCCCATCCCCTCCTCCGGTCCGAAGCCCTCGCCGATGGTCTCCCTCTCCTCGACCCGCGCCTACCAACTCCCGGCATACTCCAAGTCCTCGCCGTTCTCGAAGCTACCATCGGCGCAGCCCTCGCTCCCCCTCATACGAAGACGAGTCCCATGGCCCGGCGGATTACCGTCGGAGGGATGACACCATGAACCGCCGCCTTAACGAGGTGGAAAAGCTCCTGGGTCAGATAAACCGAGAAGAGGAGCTCAGGGGGAGGACCCTACGTCCTAGCCGGCCCCCATTCTCCCGAACCATAGTGGATGCCCCTGTGCCGTTCGGCTTCAAACCTCCCCAATTCGAGAATTACACCGGGGAGACCGATCCAGTTGATCACATCGAAAGCTTTAAGACTTTGATGCTCCTCCACCAAGCTTCCGATGCCCTCCTCTGCAAAACATTCCCCGCGACTCTCAAAGGCCCGGCTCGAGAATGGTACTCTCGCCTTGCCCCAGCGTCGATATTCTCCTTCGAGCAGTTCGAAACCCTCTTCATCACCCACTTTGTCAGCAGCCGAAGGACTGAGAAAACCAGCATCTCACTATTGCACCTCCGTCAGCAGAAGGGGGAGAAACTGAGGGACTACGTGAAGAGGTTCACAGCTGAAGCCAGAACCATTGCCTCCCTCGACCAGTCGGTTGCTACCGCAGCGTTCCAATCCAATATTCTCAACTCCAACCTCCGCTCCTCCCTCGCCAAGAAGCCACCACAGGACTTTTCTGATCTCCTCCTTCGCACAGAAAAGTACATTCGGGCCGAAGAGGCTGAGCAACAACCCAACTGGGAGGTGCCTGCCTCCGGGCTTAAAAGGAAGGGGACGGAAGAAGAAGGAGCCAAGAAGCTCCAGAAGGATAATGCCGGCCAGCGCCGACCTCCCCCTAGAATTGAGAAGTTCACTCCCCTCAATGCTAACCTCTCAGCCATCTTCATGGAGGTCGAAAAAGACGGGGTCTTGCCTCCAGCTCCCAAGATGAACACCCCCGCCAAGAGAAGAGATAGAGAGAAATGGTGCCGCTATCACCGGGACCATGGGCATGACACCAACGACTGCCGTGCTCTGAGGAACGAGATCGAAGCCCTTATCCAGAGGGGACAACTAACGAAGTTTGTAAGAAAGGACCGAGCTGGGCTTCCTCCCCCGCCTCGGGGGGCTAACAAGCATCCGGAAAGGGAAGAGACGCCAGACTTCGAGGAAGAGCGAGTCCTCCACCTCATCCATGGGGGTCCAATGGGAGGCTCCTCGAACTCCTCTCGGAAAGCATTTATCAGAGAGGTCAATTCAGTCCGAGCTACACCTCCTCCCAAAGGCCTCGGAGTGCCAGTCTCCTTCTCCGACGAAGATCTCGAGGGAGTTCGTATCCCACATTGTGACGCCCTCGTCATTAGCCTCCACATGGCGAATTTCAAAGTGGAGAGGATCTTAGTAGACAACGGCAGCTCCGTCAACATCCTCTTCCTCTCCGCTTTTAAAGGCCTAAAGCTCTCCAGAGACAGACTCAAGCCCGCCGGTTACACTCTCCATGGGTTCACGGGGGTTCCGGTAACTATTGAAGGGGTGATCACCCTCGATGTAACTGCCGGCCAAACCCCTACCACCAGGACAGAGCCAATGGACTTCATGGTGGTGGATGTTCCCGCTGCCTACAACGTCATTTTGGGCAGGCCCGGCCTCGCAGCTCTGGAAGCAGTTCCCTCAGCATACCATCTGAAGATGAAGTTTCCCACCCGATCCGGGGTCGGGGAAGTAAGGGGAAATCAGGAGCAGGCCCGGAAGTGCTACATGACCTCAACCCTTGGGCCCGTCCTCTCCTTAGAGACCCTGGAGATTCCCCAAGATTCTGCAAGACCGACCTCCGAACCAGTGGACGAACTGGAGGAGGTGCTCTTCTCTGAACAAGAGCCGACCCGTAAGTTCTTCGTAAGCAAGACCCTCCCGTCCGCCCTATACTCAGATATTGTGAAATGCATCCGAGCCAATCAAGACCTCTTCGCATGGTCCGCAGCAGACATGCCCGGTATCTCCGAAGAACTCCTAGTCCACCACTTAAGCGTTGATCCGGGGTCCAAACCGGTTCAGCAGAAGAGGCACAAGTTCGCCCCCGAGCGTCAGCTTGCTATCAAAGAGGAGGTAGATAAGCTGTTGAAAGCCCGATTCATACAGGAGGTAAACTACCCGGAGTGGTTGTCTAACGTAGTAATGGTGAAGAAGTCCAATGGGACGTGGAGAATTTGTATTGATTTCACCGACCTCAACAAGGCTTGCCCCAAAGATCCCTTCCCTCTGCCGAGCATCGACACTCTAATTGACGCAACCTCGGGACACGAGCTCCTCAGCTTCATGGATGCCTTCTCGGGTTACAATCAGATAAGGATGTTCCCTCCAGACATCCCGAAGACATCGTTTGTTACCGACCAGGGCCTTTACTGTTACAGGGTCATGCCATTCGGTCTCAAGAACGCCGGTGCAACATACCAACGCCTAGTCAACAAGGTCTTCCAAGCCCAGATCGGCCGAAACATGGAAGTGTACGTCGATGATATGCTTGTAAAGAGCATCCGAGGTATTGATCATGTGGCCGACCTTCAGGAAGCCTTCGACGTCCTGAGAAAGCACAGTATGAGACTCAACCCGAACAAGTGTGCGTTCGGCGTCTCATCAGGGAAGTTCCTCGGCTTCATGGTTAGCCAACGAGGGATTGAAGCAAATCCGGAAAAGATCAAGGCCATATTAGACATGGCCCCTCCCAAAAATGTCAAAGAAGTTCAGAGATTGACCGGTCGCCTAGCTGCCATAGGGCGCTTTCTGTCGAAGTCCGGGGAGAAGTGTCTCCCATTCTTCAGAGCCCTCAGGGGGGCTAAAGGATTCGAGTGGGGACAGCAGCAACAAGACTCCTTCGACCAGCTTAAAGCCTACCTCGTCAATCCACCTCTGCTCAGCAAGCCGATACCTGGCGAATCACTCTATCTCTACCTGGCAGCTTCCGAACAGACGCTTAGCGCGGTCTTAGTCAGAGAAGAAGAAAGGGCTCAGAAGCCCATTTACTACGTCAGCAAAGTGCTCCGGGATGCCGAGCTCCGGTACCCGAAGATTGAGAAAATGGCCTATGCCCTGGTAATGGCGGCGAGAAAGCTTCGACCCTACTTTCAGTCCCATTCGGTGGTTGTTCTTACCGATCAGCCGCTGAAACAGGTCCTTCACAAGCCTGAGACTTCCGGTCGCCTCATGAAGTGGTCGATCAAGCTGAGCCAACATGATATAACTTATCAGCCTCGGACCGCAATCAAGGCTCAGGCACTAGCCGAATTCATAGTTGAAAGTACAATCCCTGAGCCCTACCAAACAGCAAAGGGGCCGCCGGTTTGGTCGATCTATGTTGACGGATCTTCTTGTAATGAGGGAAGCGGGGCGGGTGTCATCCTGGCAGGCCCGGATGACTTCATCCTCCAATACTCCCTCCGTATAAATTTCAAAGCCTCGAACAATGAGGCCGAATACGAGGCGTTAATCGCCGGTCTCAGAATGGCTCGAGATGCAGGGGCACAGCGGCTACAGATCTTCAGCGACTCTCAGTTGGTTGTCAACCAGGTCCTCGGCGAGTACGAAGCCCGCGATGACAGAATGGTTAAATACCTGGCTAAAGTCAAGAGCCTCATGGCGCTGTTCGAGGAGGCCCTCATCCGAAGGATCCCACGAGAAGAAAATGCTCAGGCCGACGCCCTATCGAAATTAGCTTCCTCTTCCCTCCAAGGTCTTGAACAGACCGTATTGATAGAAGTCCTCTTGAAGCCAAGCATAGAGGACGAAGCACCAGACTCCGTCGAAACATTGCCTGTCCTCCTTGAAAACAACTGGATGAAACCCATCGTCGAATTCTTAAAGGACGGACTCCTCCCTGAAGATCCGAGGGAAGCAAGAAGAATCAGGACCTGAGCCGAGCGTTTTACTTTAATCGAAGGCATCTTATATAAACGCTCCTTCACCCAGGTGGACTGTCGGCCTTACCTAAGGTGCCTTTCCCCCAGGCAGGCCGACTACGCCCTGCAAGAGCTCCACGAGGGCATCGGCGGAGCTCACTCGGGGTCCAGAGCTCTAGCGCGCAAAATATTGAACTACGGGTATTACTGGCCCACTCTCTTACGGGACGCCGAACGACATGTTCGGCAATGCAGCTCCTGTCAAAAGTATGCAGACATCCGACGCCTCCCACAAGCACCGCTCACCTCCCTATCAAGTCCGATCCCCTTTGCCATGTGGGGGATGGATTTACTAGGACCGTTTCTGCCAGCTCCCGGACAGCTAAAGTTCCTAGTCGTGGCAGTCGACTACTTCTCTAAATGGATAGAAGCCGAGCCCCTGGCTGCAATCACCGAGCATAGAGTCGTTCAATTCTTCTGGAAAAATGTGATTTGCCGGTTCGGCGTTCCCCGAGTCATAGTCACGGATAACGGGACACAGTTCACTGGAGCCGCCTTCCGAGCCTTGTGTGAGGACCTCTCCATACAACACCGATTCTCCTCCGTCTCCCATCCTCAGTCGAATGGCCAGGCTGAGAATGCCAACCGACAGATTCTTTCAGGCATCAAGAAGAGATTAGACAAGTGTTCCAAGGGACTATGGGTCGATCAGCTGCCGAACGTGCTCTGGAATCACCGCACCACCAAGCGGACCCCAACAGGCGAGAGCCCATTTAATCTCACCTATGGGGCCGAGGCCATCATCCCCCTAGAAGTCGGGATACCCTCTCCTCGCCTGATCGCTTATGAAGAAGAGCAGAATGCTAGAGAGCTCAGAGCAAGCCTAGATCTGATAGACGAAATCCGAGAGAGAGCTGCCATACGCCAGCAAGCTTACCGAAGAAGGATCGAGCTAGCATACAACAAAAGAGTCCGCCCAACGGACCTCAAAGAAGGGGATTTAGTCCTCCGGAAGTTGGCCATCTCGTTCCCCGGACAGAAAAGCAAGCTGGCCCCGAACTGGGAGGGACCGTACAAGATCTCGAAAGTAATCCGCTCCGGTACGTACAAGCTAGAAGATCTCGAAGGTAGAGAAATTCCCAGGACTTGGAACGCCGACCATCTTTTGAAATACCAAGAGAAGGCAACTACGTCTCTCCAAGTAACTCGAGATGTCGAACCGTTCCCTTCCTTTTACTAGTAGTGGTTTTTCCTTTTGTTTTTTTCATTGTAATAACGGCTAGCAACTTTAGAAGCAGCCGATCATTAGATATTAATAAATGAAGTTTCTTCATGTTTTCACTACTATTACATCCCTCTGCTTTTAACTCTTTAATCTCACAATGGTTCCGGAGTCCAACACTTGGCTCGATTCTACTTCGCGAGTTCGCTCCTAAGCGAGCTAGAAGTAGCTCGCCATTCGAAAATGCTCCCACAGCCGTTGAATGATTCGGAGTCCAACACTTGGTTCGACTCTACTCCGCAAGCTCGCTCCTAAGCGAGCTAGGGGTAGTTCGCCATTCGAAATTGCTCCCACACCCCTTAAATTGACAATGATTCCGGAGTCCAACACTTGGCTCGATTCTACTTCGCGAGTTCGCTCCTAAGCGAGCTAGAAGTAGCTCGCCATTCGAAAATGCTCCCACAGCCGTTGAATGGTTCGGAGTCCAACACTTGGTTCGACTCTACTCCGCAAGCTCGCTCCTAAGCAAGCTAGGGGTAGTTCGCCATTCGAAATTGCTCCCACACCCCTTAAATTGACAATGGTTCCGGAGTCCAACACTTGGCTCGATTCTACTTCGCGAGTTCGCTCCTAAGCGAGCTAGAAGTAGCTCGCCATTCGAAAATGCTCCCACAGCCGTTGAATGGTTCGGAGTCCAACACTTGGTTCGACTCTACTCTGCAAGCTCGCTCCTAAGCGAGCTAGGGGTAGTTCGCCATTCGAAATTGCTCCCACACCCCTTAAATTAACAATGGTTCTGGAGTCCAACACTTGGCTCGATCCTACTTCGCGAGTTCGCTCCTAAGCGAGCTAGAAGCAGCTCGCCATTCGAAACTGCTCCCACAGCCGTTGAATGGTTCGGAGTCCAACACTTGGTTCGACTCTACTCCGCAAGCTCGCTCCTAAGCGAGCTGGGGGCAGTTCGCCATTCTAAAACGCTCCAACGACCCTAACCTAATCAACCAAGGACCCCGAAGTCTAACACTTGGCTCGATGCTACTTCGCGATTTCACTCATGGACGAACTAAAAGAAACTCGCCATTCGGAGTCCGAAGCTTTAGAAGTTACGGCACGGCAGACAACAGGCGCAAGAATAAAACACACAAGTTCGGCAATAACGCGTTTATTGATGAAACAGATGTGGTACAAAGGCAAACACAGCAGGAGCACAACTCATCAAAGGAAAGTTACAATGCCGACTTATTACACTTAGCGAAAAACAAAAAATAAGCAAAAAACTCGCGGAGTCGACCACTTCAGCGCTTCTTCGGAGCCGGAGCGTTCCGCTTCAAGGACACTCGAGAGTGACGACGCTTGTCCCCGGAGCGCGACCCCAAGCCGGCAAATTGGGACGTATCCTCGGCACCGCTTCTAGTAGCTACTCCGACGGACGCCCCGCTCGAGGAGATCGCTACCGAGCTTTGCGCGTCCCCCGGGCTAGGTTGGCCGATGCGCTGACGGGTCGCCATCTCATAGAAGGTAATGCCCCGCTCACTCTCAGCACGAGTGCATGACGTGCTTCGAACATTGATCGGCCCTGAATGCGGCTTAAGACGGGCCACTTCCGCCTCCAACTCCGAGATCCTGTCCCGCAACGAGTCGTCTTTGACATCGACTTCGAAACGTGGGGGTATCGCGGAGTCCGGCACTCCAGATCGGCTAGCGATGAGGCGCCGAAGGTGGGTGACCTCGATGCTTTTATCCACCGTCGCTCTCTTCAGCGCTTCGACTTCGGCAGTCAACTCGACTCGTTCGGTCGTCAACTTGGCCACCTCGGCCGTCAGCCCCTCGCCCTCTCTCCGAAGCTTCGCCTCTACGGACTGCAGATGCTGTATCTCGGAAAGCAGCTCGTCCTTCTCCGCTGTTATTTTGGACAAGTTATGATGAATGCACTGAACTCGAATCTCATTACTGAAATCAGTTGGCAAATGTTCACCTTCGGGTATAAGCTCGGCGATTCTGCTTTCCAAACGACGAATCTCGATATCTCGCCGGCCAAGGACGAGCTGGAGATGCTTCCTCTCACTTTCAGCTCGGCGCAATCCGAGCTCGACCTCATAAAGTCTCTCTCTACACCTGGCCAGACACAGCCTCGTCGCCCCTAGGCCGGCCTCGGCTGGAACTTCCTCGTCCGGGCGAGAAAGCTCGGCGTCTTGGGCGATCACCATAAGCTGCAAAGAGATCGGAGTAATCAGCAAAAACGTCGAACATGGCCGAAGCACCGCACTTGGAAAAATTTTCATCTCTAAAAACAAGAGGGGACAGTTCGGCAAAAGAGGTGGCATAAGACAAAAACTTCCGAATATCAACACTTGCAAAAATTTTCTTTTCATTAACGTCAAAAGAAGCGGTGGCCAGTCCGCTATTAGGCATTACAAAGTTCGAAAGGAAAAACAAAGAAGCAAAAACAAAAAAAATCAAAAACAACAAAGCGAAAGGCGGATTCAGGGCCCGACCTCTTTCCCCGGGCGACGAGGCGGAGTAGGCGTTGACTTCGCCGAAGGAGACGCCGCCGCCAGCGGAGTGGTCGTGGTGCTGGGGGCTTCGCCAGTAACCCCGACATCGGCATCAGCGTCGCCCTCCTCCTCTTCCTCTTCCCCTTCGGACTCGGGGTCGAAGCCCTCGATGTGTCCGGGGAAGAGCCGCCATCCCGAAATGTTCTGCACCCGGTCGAGGGCGGTGGCGAAGGCCTTCGCCATGTTCTGCGCGAGGTACCCCTGGGCCTTCTCCAGGGTTGCGTCCTCCGCCGCCTTCACAGCCGCCGCCTACTTCGCCTCGGCCTCGACCAATTGGTTGGCCGACCCCTCCTTCTCCCGAAGCAGCTCGTCCTCCAGCCTCTTCACTTCGGCCTCGAGATGCTGGATCCTCGCCGACCGACCCTCATGCTCGACTCGGAGCTTGTCGAGCTGGTTCGACATCCGAGCCTTCTCGTTCCGAGCCTGGTCGGACTCCTGCTTCAGCTCCTTCTCTAGGGCGGTCAGCCTCTCGGTGAGGTGGCCGAAATGGACGACGATCTGCAAAAGAAAAAAAAAGAACTGAGAGAGTTAGAAAAATTTTGGTGATTCAAAGGGATGAAACGAACGAAGGGGACTCGGAACTTACCGATACCGCCGAACGAGCGATCTCGATCACGTCGTCGCCTTCCCTCCCCGCGTCCATGGCGGCGCGGTCCTTCGGGGTGGCGAGATGCTTGACGGCCTGCATGCTCGCCAACGAGTTCCCGAGGAACCCATCGTGCCTCCGGACTTGCCAGTCCGGGATATGGATCCGCTTGTGCTCCTCCGTCAGGAGCTCCTCGCCTGCTACAGTCAGCGGCGGGGTCGGCATGGCGAGCGCGGCGGCAATGGGGAACTCCCCCACAGGTGCAGGAGCCGAAGGCCCCGCCACGGCGACGACCGGGTCGTCGACAACCTCCACCGCCTGGACGGGGGCCACAATCCTCGGCACCTTCGAGGTTGAGGGCAGCTTCGACGCAACCCTCTTGCGCTTCTTCGGCGCCTTACTGGCGAGCCCCGCCCTGAGCGCCAACACCGCCTCGTAGTCCATGGATTCTGCATCAAAAGCAAAAAATGATTAGCACAAAAAACAACAAGGCAGCAAGCACGGAAAAAAGAACTTGACGAGAGCCGCGTACTAGGATCTACGCGGCAGAGCCCTCCCCTGTAGAGAACGTCCTCCGTCAAATCCTTCCAATCATACTTCGGCCGGTCAAGGAGGGTCCGGACCGCCTCTTCTTCTTCTACTGTAAGCCTCGGCAGCGCCGTCGCCCTCTTGGGCACCCCTTCTGCCCAATTAGTGGGGATCGGCCAGGCTTCTCGACTCTGCACGACGACCCACTTCTCTCGCCAGTGCTTGATAGAGTCGGGGCAGACGACGAGCCTGCCGCCGTGCCTCGGAGTCAGATAATACCGGTACTCCGACTTGTTCCCTTGGTGGAGCCGGTATATCGTCCAAAGCACGTTCAGCTGCGGCTCGATCCCTGCAGCCTGGCAGTGGAGAACGAAGCCATTAATCACTCGCCACGCGTTCGACATGAGCTGAATGGGGCAGACCCCGTACCAGCTCACCACGGTAACAGCGAACGCGTGGAGAGGTAGCCGAGCACCGGCGATAAAGGCATCGACCGGCCAGCAACACATGGTCACTGGCAGCGGCGAATTAGCCCTAACCCCGGGGCCCGGCAGCATGATTTTGTACTCCTCCGGGATGAAAAAAGAGTCCCGAATCGCAGCCAATTCCTCCTCACGCAGGATCGACGCCGCGTCGTCCGCCTCCGTCGTCTCCCTAACTTCGTTCTCCTCGAAGGACCTCTCCCTCCCATGGATGATTCGCTCAGCCTGGTCCTTCGGGAGCTCCCTGACCCTGTGTAGCCCCATCAGCGGACCTGGCAACTGTCCGAACTCCCCCATCCTCTTCGGATCCTCGACAATTGAATCCTTGCCGAACACCTTGCCCTTGTTTGGAGTCGGAGTCGAGGCCTCGGCGCCTTCAAGGGAGGGCTCGGACCAAGAGACTTCATCTGAGACAGAAGCTACAGACATAATTTATAAATTACCTTTGAAGGAGAGAGCTGCCGAAAAACTTTGCCTGAGTCAAACGCCGGTCACCGGAAAAACTCGCCTGAAACACAAGAAAACGCCTGAGCAAATGAGAGGAGAAATGAGAAATGAGAGGGGGGGTGAGGATTTATAGAAGGGGGGCACACCCCACGAGGCTAATGGGCTCGTACGACCGGCCCATCTAAACCAAGCGGCGGAGCGATCCCAATCGTCACCTCAATAACTGCAACGAATCATGAGTTGAATTTAATGCGCATCCCATCTGATAGAACCCCAGGGGTCACTGCAATTAATGAACGTCCCATCTGTCAGGGTTGTCAGAGTTGTCAGAGTTGTCAGAGGTGTCAGGGGTTCAAATGGCGCACAGAAAAGACAAACTCCCAAAAACGACAAGTCTGGGAGCTCGGCACTCACTGCCGAGCGTTCGTGACACCGACCCTGTTATGGGGGAAAAGTCAAGTTCGGCACTCACTGCCGAGCGTTCGTGACACCGACCCTGTTATGGGGGAAAAGTCAAGTTCGGCACTCACTGCCGAGCGTTCGTGACACCGACCCTGTTATGGGGGAAAAATCAAGTTCGGCACTCACTGCCGAGCGTTCGTGACACCGACCCTGTTATGGGGGAAAAGTCATGTTCGGCACTCACTGCCGAGCGTTCGTGACACCGACCCTGTTATGGGGGAAAAGTCAAGTTCGGCACTCACTGCCGAGCGTTCGTGACACCGACCCTGTTATGGGGGAAAAATCAAGTTCGGCACTCACTGCCGAGCGTTCGTGACACCGACCCTGTTATGGGGGAAAAGTCAAGTTCGGCACTCACTACCGAGCGTTCGTGACACCGACCCTGTTATGGGGGAAAAGTCAAGTTCGGCACTCACTGCCGAGCGTTCGTGACACCGACCCTGTTATGGGGGAAAAGTCAAGTTCGGCACTCACTGCCGAGCGTTCGTGACACCGACCCTGTTATGGGGGAAAAATCAAGTTCGGCACTCACTGCCGAGCGTTCGTGACACCGACCCTGTTATGGGGGAAAAGTCAAGTTCGGCACTCACTGCCGAGCGTTCGCGCCACCGACCCTGTTATGGGGGAAAAGTCAAGTTCGGCACTCACTGCCGAGCGTTCGTGACACCGACCTTGTTATGGGGGGAAAATCAAGTTCGGCACTCACTGCCGAGCGTTCGTGACACCGACCCTGTTATGGGGGAAAAGTCAAGTTCGGCACTCACTGCCGAGCGTTCGTGACACCGACCCTGTTATGGGGGAAAAGTCAAGTTCGGCACTCACTGCCGAGCGTTCGTGACACCGACCCTGTTATGGGGGAAATATCAAGTTCGGCACTCACTGCCGAGCGTTCGTGATACCGACCTCGTTACGGGGTAAAGAACAAGTTCGGCAGGTCGCCAGACCCGCTCCTAGTGCTCACAGCTATGCCGAACTCGCTTTTCTCTCTGGAAAAGCTTGCCGAACTGCATATGGACCTCGGCCTCCTAGTCGGCGAGCCCTGGGGAGAGTCTAAGGCGCGATACAAACGTATGAGACCTCCGAACAACGAATTGACGCTTCGCTAGGGTCAAAAGGATATCCCTGCAAAAATGCCACACGACCATCAGAGCTCATGAGTTCAATCCACTTGGCAAATCACCTCACTGCCTCCTCCGGACTCACAACTCTCCATTTGAACTCCGATATAACTCCGCCAGCCATTAAACAATCAAACTACTCCTCAAAGGCTGATCAAGCTCAGTCTTTAGGAGTGGGGGGCTCGTGATATGGCTAAAAGTGGGGTTAAATCGGAACCGTCCAAATTGAGTACGAATCTTGAAACGTGGGGGTAAAATGGTGATTTCGCCTACAAGAGGGTCCGAAATAGGTGTTGGGTCTTCTCCCCAAGAACCCAGTAACCCACGAACGGACCCACCAACAAGAGGGTGCGGGTCTTAACCCGCTGTACACCCAATCCAGCGAGATAAAATCAGGGTCCCTGATTAATCTTGATCAACGACCCAGATATACATCTATCTTTTCACCGGGATTTGGGGATAAAATTCCTTATCTGATTACGGGGAATATACCTCATCAGATTACATTCCTCATCTGATTATGGGGAATATTCCCTATCAAATCACCAGGATTACATTCCCAATCTGTTCCCTGAAACGCCTATAAATACCCCCCATCCATCTCCATTAAGAGGTAATCAATCTTTCACCAGTTTTTATGCTCTTTCATAATCTTCCTAGATTACTGACTTGAGCGTCGGAGGGTGCGTCGCCGGGAACAACCCCGGTGTCTTGTACTTTTTGCAGGTCTGCGGCGGGATCGACGACCGAAGCCCGAAGAAACAGGTATCCAGGTTCTACTATTCAGTTTCCCTAAGAATCCACAAATTCATCTGTTTGCCCCCACACCAAATTTAGCGGCAACACTCGGCATTTTAGACCAAAAACGTTGGGACAGATGACTTTTTCATTTTTTTGAATAAATGCTTTATACCGGCCTTTTTTTATTAAAACGACGGGATAGATAGGTCTATAGCGGCGTTTATAAAAAATGACAGGACATATCCTATATCTGTTCCGACGCTCGCTATTGTGGTGAATCTGGTGGCGTTCCCATAAACGCCGCTACGGTCAATCCCGGCTTTTATAAACGCTGGGATAGCCCTAAAAAAGTCGGAATTAGGGCTCTGTGTTGTAGTGTAATTTAGTCCTTAGTTATGAACTATATCTTTGGTGATAAATGTCTTTATTAAATATTGCTATTGATGACAGTGTGCTTTATGTTGTACTGGTTTGATAATCTATTATATTTTATATATATTGAGAATATAGGGGGAGATTGTTGGATATATAGGTATATTCTTATATATATCCGATTACTATTTTGTATTATATATCTATATCTTATACTAACTAGTGTTACCCTGTGCAAATTGCACAGGTAAAATACTTTTAACAGACTCATAAAATTATATGGAATTTAAACAATACAATGATGACATGCGCTGTATCTTTTTTTCTTCAGTTTATCTTATTTAATAACATGTGCTACTCTTGTCTGGAAAACCCAAATAATTATATTTTTATCTATTTCGGTCATATTCTTTGAAACCATTAATGATCTGTTTGGTTCAAAGGAGAGGAGGGGAGGGGAGGGATTTTAATGGAAGGGAGGGGAGGGGAGGTAAAGAGAGGGAAGGAATTTTAATCATGTTTTCTGTTTGGTTTGATGAGAGAAAAAAATGGGAGGGGATGGAAAATAATTATATTCTTGTTTGGTTCACGGGGGGGGGGATTTTATAATTAAATTACTTTTATGCCCTTTTATATTTTAGGAGAACCTATGCATTACTGTTTCTAATTCTAACTTGGTATTCTTTATTGTACTTCTTGTTAACCTAACTTAGCAAAATAATACATGCAGGACTATAAGCAGATACAATTAGTCCTAATAAAAATGCTTAACAAGAATTGGATTGGAAAAATTAATATGGAGAGGAAAAATTAACAAGAATTGTTTGAAACACATTTGGAACTAATAAATGCTTCCGGCCCAAACAAAAACACTGACATAACACTGAACAAAAATCATCGCATGCAATTTAACAAACCGTAAGATAATTGTCTGCCCCTCAGTTTTCGATATCGCAACCATCTTCAAAACCCAATCTGTTACATTATCAAAAAAAATTAGATGAGATATCAGCTTGCTCACAAGCAATCCCACTGGTGCTCTTATAACTTTAGTGGCTTGCTGACCTATGAGGCCTTCAGGTACAAGATCCTCACCAACACAAACATTGTGATAGTAGATAACAGATGCCTACTTGTTGTATTGAAACAGAGTTAAGTTTGGATTATTAAACAGGACATCGACCCCGATAATTAAACAGTTAAGTTTGGATTATTAAACAGGACATCGACCCCGATAATCACGCTAAGGATGACCTTAGGGGCAAGGCTGAACTCAAAGTGAAGAAGGTCAATAGGAGTAGGAGAAAGAGAGAGGGCGAGTGGGAGAAAGAGAATCGGGGAGAGAGAGGATCTGCTTTTTAGGTTTAGATTAGGGATTTATATCTAAAAAGTGCAATTTAGTCCAATCACTTAAAAAAATTAGACCCATTTTCCCTCTCCTCTAAATTATCCCAATATTGGAGGGGAGCCAAAATTAGCTCAGGATGGATTTTGTACCCCTCCATTCTCCTCCCCTCCCCTCCCAATATTGGAGGGGAACCAAAGGATCTTTAAACATTACTCTTAGATTCATCAAATATTTTAATCTAGCAAATAATTATACTATATATACAATCCAAAATAAGAGAGGATGTTACAACTTGATCAATACATTAATCTCATATTTTCAATATTCTAAAAAAATAATAAATATATAATCCAAAATAAGAGAGGATCTTACAACTTCCTGAATACCTTAATCTCGGTGAAGATTTGGGGTATGGCGTACGACTGCTGCTTGGATTTGGGCGGACTGGCGAACAGCGAACGATTACGGTTGAGTTTTGGGCTAGGGACGACGGCAAGGATAGGCGAACGGGGATGAATTGTAATTGGGTGGACTGGTGGACGGAGAACGGTGACGGTTTGGATTGGGACGGATTTGCAAACGGCGAACGGTGACGGGTGGGTTTTGGGCAAGGATGGGTTGGGGGGATTTGAGGAGAGGAAGATTTTTTTGTGTTTTGTATATTTTTTAAATTTTGTTTTATTAAGTTGAAGGTGTGGTCTGCACGTGGTAAGATAAGTTTGAACTCCTACTTTTGCTCATCTTTCTCTATTTCAAAATAAAAAAATGCGGGAGGGGGTAGTCATATTAGCTTAAGATATAATATAATAGGAGTGAGTAAATCCCCTCTCTCCTTTCTATATTTTGAAATAGAGAAAGGAGAGAAAAAATAGGGATTCCTATTTAACTAACACGTGTACTATGCACGATTTTATTAAAAAAACCAAAATAAAATTAAAACCTCAATCCCTCAAACATAGTCTCTTCTCCTCTCACTTTCTCAATCTCACAAAATCTCACATCTTTTTCCAAACCCACCCCTATCTCCTAACATAGAATTAGGTTTTTAAGTAAACAATACTCATAAAATTATTTTTATATGATTTTCTTAGTTTATCATCTTTATCTTAACATGTGCTATAATGCATGGTTTATAATGTATAACCTATTTACTGAATATTAATATTGTTATAATATTCGTGTTAACATAAATTAATTGAATTTGCGACATTTTTTCATTGCATGCATTTTTTTAGCTTTAATAATATTTAATTTGATAACATTATGATTTTGTAGTGATTCTGTAAACCATCTGCTTATATGAGGATGATAATAAAAATTTCATTAATTACGGTTATAATGATATTCATAAGTTTCTCTCAATTCTCCCACTCTTTTTAAGAGTTCTATATAATTTTATGAGTCTCTTAAAACAATTTTAGGTTGTACAGTTTTGCACAAGGTAACACTAGTGCAATATTACAGGGTACTTATTGTACTCGGTTTACATTTTATCATGCACATCTAAAGTAGCATTACCGACAAGCCTGTCAATCAAAATATCCCCACTTTTCAAGTAAATATAAATTTCTGCACCCATCTCCATCGATCAAGTCTCAGCACAGGCACAACAAATTGGAACTAAAGCGGTGTTCTGTCGGTTCAGACTTATCTTCCAGCATCATTTTAAACATGCTGATACAACTATTATAATCCCTAACTTTAACATAGCATGCAGTCACTGAATTTGAAGAGACAGAGTTTCTCAAGCATTGCATGGGAAATCTTAGGTGCAGCCACAGCATCACCAAACATCACATTCCTTGCTACCACAGAATTCCAAGATGCTACATTCTTCTCGGGGATTCTGCCACAGAATCCCTCAACTGTATCAAAATTCCTATGCCGACCATAAGCAGTCACCACATCATTCCACGTCACTTGTGGTTCTCTTCGACATTTCCTCAAACACTTTGTGTTTATGGTCAATTCGACAATATTTTTCATACTATTGCAATCAACGAATTCTAAATATAAACATCAAAATCAAGCCCAATGTGAACTCAGAGCCTTTAGAGAGGATCAGCATGGAGACAAGTTCAAGTTCGATAACAGGATCAATAATTAATCTAGAGCTAGCAAGCTCTATGGAGTGATATTAGTTTTAGTACATTCCTATGGTTAATGCGTGCATTGCACATATTACTTGTATAGACATCGATTCTGGGTTGTTAGAGGCAGCAGTCTAAAGTCCAATACCCAAAGCAGTGTATAATAACTCTCTCTCTATATATATAGTAGCTAGAGGCAGTAGTCTAGATGTTCCAATCTAATACCTAATATAAAATATCTTAAGCAAAACCTATGTAATAACCCTAATTCTTTTGTTTGCTCTTATTAATTCTTCGTCAGTAGTCAACATTAGCTGCAGGAATCCAAAAAGTTTCTCAGTGTTGGTGATCAATAAACATAATTGGTGGCAACTAGCAGTTCATTCAGCCAAAATACAGATTTTGTATTGTTCATACTTTTACAAGGAGCAGGGAAATTTAAAACTCCAACGAGTTATATACACACACACACACACACACACACACACACACACACTTATATTTGGATCACCATATCAGAACACACTGCATGCACAACCCAGCAAATATATATATATATATATATATATATATATATATATATATATATATATATATATATATATATATATAGAGAGAGAGAGAGAGAGAGAGAGAGAGAGAGAGAGAGAGAGAGAGAGAGAAATCTTCGGTTGCACACTACTTTGGTGAGCACTCCGTGAGCACTCACGAACTAGAAACCCTATGAAAAATTCGAACCGCTCATATTGTTCTATATGCCTTAGATAGCCTAACAATAAAAAATCAATTAATTTGAAGTTCATTTACCCATGATTTATATCATCACAAAATTGTATGGCTGAAAATTCTAACAGCATGATGGATGGGCAAATGAACTTCAAATTACTTGATTTTTTATTGTTAGGCTATCTAAGGCATATAGAACAATATGAACGGTTCGGATTTTTCATAGGGTCTCTAGTTCGTGAGTGCTCACGGAGTGCTCACCAAAAGTAGTGTGCAACCGAAGGGGACTCAGAGAGAGAAATATATATATATAGGACTCAGAGAGAGAAATATATATATATATATATATATATATATATATATATATATATATATATATATGAGTCCCCTTCGGTTGCACACTACTTTGGTGAGCACTCCGTGAGCACTCACGAAAAAGAGCACCTATGACAAATCCGAACCGCTCATATTGTTCTATATACCTTAGATAGCCTAACAATAAAAAATTAAGTAATTAGAAGTTCATTTGCCCATGATTTACATCATTACGAAATTGTATGGCTGAAATCTCTAACGGCTTGATGGATGGGTAAATGAATTTCAAATTACGTGATTTTTTATTGTTAGGCTATCTAAGGTATATAGAACAATATGAGCGGTTTGGATTTGTCATAGGTGCTCTATTTCATGAGTGCTCACCAAAAGTAGTGTGCAACCGAAGATTTGTCTATAGAACAATATGAACGGTTCGGATTTTTCATAGGGTCTCTAGTTCGTGAGTGCTCACGGAGTGCTCACCAAAAGTAGTGTGCAACCGAAGGGGACTCAGAGAGAGAAATATATATCTATGGAACCACACCTTCAGCTAGCTTCATCAACTCCTTATCCCTCAAATGTGCCGTACGTAGAACTCGGCATAGCTGACGCCATAAACAACCATGGCAAACCCATCACTCTCACCGAGCTGACCTCAGCTCTCTCCATCCCACCAGTTAGAATCCAGAACTTCCAACGTTTGATGACACTCTTAGTCCACAATGGCTACTTCACAGTATCAAACAATATCCAGCTGACAGCAAAGAAGAAGACGTTTATGGCCTTACCAACAACTCGGTTATACTTGTGAGGGAGATGGGTGCTAGTATTGCACCATTTATTGAGTTGGCACTGGACTCAACACTAATGGATTCATGGCAGACACTCTCCTCATGGTTCAAAAGCGAGACGCCATCCACACGCTTTGAGAAGTATCATGGGATGTACGTATGGGAGGCAGCTGGCAAAATGCCCGAGTTTGGGAAGAAGTTTAGGGATGGTTTCGAGAGCGATTCGGCAGCAGTTGCTAAGGTTGTCCTCATCGAGGATCACGGGGCCGCCGGATTGTTGGAAGGAATAAACTCAGTGGTTGAGGTGGCAGGGAGGGTTAGCGCTGGCGATTGCAAAGGCTTTAATTTCCACACATCAAGTGCACGGTGCTTGATCTTGCTCCCATAATATTTGGAGGAAGAAAATATATTTCATATATTGTGAGCTAGATTTTTTTTTCTTTCTTGGTTCTCTTACTTTCACTTGAATAATTTTACAAATAAGGAACAACTTGACTTGGGCTCTTTAATTTTGGCATTACTTTTGGAGAGCCAAAAGCTTTTTTTTAAAGCCTAAAAGTTATTTTGGGTTAAAATTTAGGTGTTTGGTATGAAAAAATTATAAGTCGTTTGAGCCAAAGCGATTTTCAAAAATCTTCTTTTTCTCTCCAAAATTTTACCACGCATATTTGCAGCTTTGGGCTTCCAAAAAAAAAATCACTTTTTAAAAAGGGGGTTTGAGGTTCGAGGCAATACTGCATCATAATCTTTACTTTAAAATGTACTATTTTTAAACCTAAACCACACCAAAATATCAAAATAAATAATTTGGAAATGAAACAAATAAACAATATATTTTTTCACATCTTATGTGCTTCTCACACAACAAACTATAACGTCTATCTTGGTGTGTTTATTTTTTCTATCCCGACATTTTTAAATGCCGAGATAGGAGCTACCAGCATTTTTAAAATCCCCGGGATAGAAGCTTTCGAGACAGATATAGGGTCAATAACAACATTTTAAGAATTAATGCCGCAATAGGTATCCCACCTATCCCGGCGTGTGTGTGCGTGTATGTGTGTGTGTGTGTATAGGAAAATCTTCCATTGTGCACCACCCTTCCATTATACACTAGGCCTTCGTGTGCACTCAGCCTTCCCGCCTTCGTATTGATGATTTGAACCGTTCACATTGATCTACACATCTAATTTAGTCTAAATATATAAAATTAAATCATTTAAAATTTATTTTCCCATCCATCATGTGACTAAAAAATAACAATTTTCAGCCATACAATTTTGTAATACTTCAATGGATGAGCAAATGAAATTCAAATGATTTGATTTTACATATTTAGACTAATTTAGATATGTAGATAAATACGAACAGTTCGGATCGTCAATACGAAGGCGGGAAGGCCAAGTGCACGGAGGCCTAGTGCACAAAGGATCTATATCCATTGTGCACTAGGCCTCCGTGCACTTGGCCTTCCCGCCTTCATATTGACGACCCAAACCGTTCATTTATATATATATATATATAGAGAGAGAGAGAGAGAGGTTCGGGTGAGAACCATGTCCTGGGGTGAGAACCTAAGGGCCTATCCCAGCCATTCATCTGACTAATATTAACGATCTAGATGTTATCCGTTATAATTAATTAGATTAATTAATTTTTGATTTTAGATGTCAATCCCTTTAATTAAGCGTTGGGGACCGCATAATAAAAGGAATGAAGATATTCGACAGATTTTTCGGTCAATATTTTTTGACCGAAAAATCACAAAAAAAGGAAAAAACATTTTTCGGTCAGTTGCTATGCAGTTGCTAATTATTTGCGCCCATTCAACATTTTGTTGATAATCATTTGTTTTCCCGTCCACCATTTCCTAAACACAAAAAAAGGAAAAAACATTATGGTTTTTTTGTATACTAATGAAAAACATTCATTATATATTTTTTTATTTTCATAATAAAAAAATTAAATTTTATTCCACAATAAGAATATTTTTAATATTGACAAACATACATTATCATTACTTTAATCTATGACATTTTAATGTAATGAGCAATTGCATATGAATTAGACAGCAACTGAATAATATCAAATTAGAAACTCAATATTTCATGTAAATAGCAACTGCATAGCAATTAATTAGCATCTGCATAGACTCTCAAAACAAAATAGCAACTGCATAGCAATTAATTAGCAACTGCATAGCAACTATTTAGAACCTCAATTTTTCAAGTAAATAGCAACTGCATAGCAATTAATAAGCAACTGCATATCAACTGCATAGAAACTCAAAACCAAATAGCAACTGCATAGCAATTAATTAGCAACTGCATAACAACTATTTAGAAACTCAATTTTTCAAGTAAATAGCAACTGCATAGCAATTAATTAGCAACTGCATATCAACTGCATAGAAACTCAAAACAAAATAGCAACTGCATAGCAATTAATTAGCAATTGCATAGCAACTGGATAGAAAATCAAAACAAAATAGCAACTGCATAGCAATTATTTAGAAACTCAATATTTCAAGTAATTAGCAACTGCATAGCAATTAATTAGCAACTGCATATCAACTGTATAGAAACTCAAAACAAAATAGCAACTGCATAGCAATTAATTAGCAATTACATAGCAACTAGATAGAAAATCAAAACAAAATAGCAACTGCATAGCAATTATTTAGATACCTGACCAATTGATAAGTGGTCAGGTATTGTAAGTAGATACAAGTAGTGCATATTTTAGCAGGAATATATATATATATATATATATATATATATATATATATATATATATATATATATATATATTGTTTGTTTGTTTATCAATTGGTGAAGGAATGAATTGGTGAACGAATTGGTGCATATTTATTGTTTGTTTATCAATTGGTGAACGAATTGGTGAAGGAACGAATTGCTGATGATTCTGCAGTTGCTATTAATTTGGGATACAAAATCTTCTCGAATAGCAACTATAATAATTCTAAATAGCAACTGTAATAACTATAAATAGCAACTGTAATAACTATAAATAGCAACTGAAATAATTATACAGCAATACCTGACCACTTAAACAGCAACTGTAATAATTATAAATAGCAACTGTAATAAACAGTAACTGTAAGGAACGAAATGGTGAATGATTCTGCAGTTGCTATTAATTTGGGAATAAATATTTTACGGGAATAAATTACGGGAATAAATTATTTCTCTCTCCAGTTTGACCAAATTTGCCTTAACCGTCGCACACAAAAAAAAAAGGCAATTTATAATTATTCCTTTTATTACGCGGTCCCCATCCCTTAATTAAAGGGATTGACATCTTAATGCAAAAATTAATTAATCTTATTGTTTAATTTTAAAAAATCTTGACCGTTAAGATTACACAGATGAATGGCTCGGATAGGCCCTTAGGTTCTCACCCCAGGGTTGGTTCTCACCCGAACCGACCCCTATATATATATATATATATATATATATATATAATAAATTACAAAGAAAGCTATCAAGTGGCTCTCATTCAATCTTGCCTAAAACCAATGGCCTAGATTGATTCTCACAAAACATATTTTTCCGCCCAAATTTTCAAACCCCAAAATTAAATTTTTTTCCCCCAAAATTAAAAAACTCATTACTTTATTACTATCTCTCTCTTCTCTCTTCACTTTTTTATATTTCTCTCTTTCTCTCTCTCCCTCTCTCTTTCCCATTCTTTCTTAACTTACTTACAGAAATTTAGATTTTAAGATTTCAAGTTTGTAAAATTTTCAGAAGTTTTATGTTTTTTTATTGCACATGTTATATTGAAAATAGCAAATATCTCTTCAACAGTTAAATTTCATCATTTTCCACCCTTAAAATTCTAAAAAATTGAATTTTACACTCTCATTTATAATTATTTTTCACTATATACTAATAGAAACATGGACTTTTATTTACAACTAATTATTGTCATACTATTCAAACTTGAACTACATAATTGTTGTTTTACTGTTTATAGGCTTTTCGTGTGTTGTATTGTTCCGAAGACGTGTTGTATGCACGTGTCCATGGGCAAATCTAGTATATATATATATATATATATATATATATATATATATATATATATATATATATATATATATATATATATATATATGGGAAGTCTTCCGTTGTGCACCACCTATGGTGCACACGGTGTGTGCACTCGGTCTTCCCGCCTTCGTATCGACGATCCGAACCGTTCACATTGATCTACACATATAAATTAGTCTAAATATGTAAAATCAAATCATTTGAACTTCATTTGCCCATCCATCATGTGACCATAAAAAAACATTAATTTTTAGCCATACAATTTTGTCTAAATATTTATGGCTGAAAATTAATGTTTTTTATGGTCACATGATGGATGGACAAATGATTTGATTTTACATACTTAGACTAATTTATATGTGTAGATCAATGTGAACGGTTCGGATCGTCGATACGATGTCGGGAAAACCGAGTACACACATGTGCACATGGAGGGGTGGTGCACAATGAAAGATTTTCATATATATATATATATATATATATATATATATATATATATATATATATATATATATATATATATATATATATATATATATATATTAGCTATCCCGGCGTTTATAAACACTGGGATAGGTTATTTATTAAAAAAACCTTATTATAATGCTATTAGCTATCCTGACGTTTTTAAACATCGGGATAGGTTATTTATTTATTTATTTTCTTTTTTATTATAATGCTCTCCCATCGTTTTTATTGTGATCATATTTATTTATATTTATATTTATATTATATGTATTTATATATATTTTAATTTTACTTTTGCTTATTTTTTCAAATTAAAATACTTGTAATATCATATATAAAACACACCTGTCATCACATCAAATTTGCATTTCCAAATCATATAATCAATAATAATAGCATAATAAGCAGTTAAAATTCACCAAATAAATAGTAATTCAATATAAAACAACATAAATTAACATATATAAACTTTAAGCACAAAGAGTCTCAAATAATTAAGTTTTACAACACAGTTTCCTACGAAACATTTTTTTTTTTTTAAAGTTTTGCTGATCAAACTTTGGCTGCTGAGTTTCCCAGCGTAACCCAGAGTTGCTTCCAATTTCATCGGCATTTGGCCCTGGTGTATTCGCGTGACTGGAAACCGATAGAACTCACTAGTTGTCATATGTAATACACAAGATTGTCGAAAATAAGTGAACATTCTTTTCTGGTACATATAATGCAGGTGTTAGTTGATTTGTGATGAACTAATAGCACGGTGCAAGCGAAATTTGCTTCATTAATCTAACTACTATAGTAAAAAACTATTGTCAAAAAAACTGCTAAATTAAATTAAATTAAATTAAAGTAAGTGTTGGACCCGACATTGAATGCTCGTTTTTTTTGTTTTTCGACATTCCTTTTTTAAAGGAACTTATTTTGTTATATATCTCTAATCTAATCTAATATAATCTAATATTTTAATGGAAGAGTTAACCAAATAAATACGTGCATTGTAACTAAACAAATACGTGCAATGAACGTGCATAATTAATATAAAGGAGGTCTTAGTTCGATGTTAGACAACGTCGAATTTTTTTTTAAAATAAATATATATTTATAAAGATGTGCATCACATGTGTAAATTAGTAGTTTTATTAATGAAACAGTTTAGCAAAAAATAATAATCTTTACTATTTTAATGGGAGAGTTGGGGTTTGTAACCAAACAAACTCTAACTTTGTAACTTAACAAACCCGTGCAATACACATCCAAACTAAATCCAACAATATATACGTGTACCGCATGTGTTATCCAAATGAAAATATTCAAATACAAACTAGTTTTTAATTCGATATATATTCATTTAATTTGATGACTACACTTTTAGTAGGCGTGCATCGCATATACATTATACTAGTAATAATAATGATACACGATGGGGTTTTAATATTAATAATGATACACGATGGGGTGTAATCATTAGGGTTTCCATTATTAATGTACACCTTAATTAGTAGTGAGCCAGACTGCTTGCTTTAACACTGATGGTCGACTCATAGTACACAATCAAGTTGGATTGGCTCAAAATCAAAAAGGATAATACTTTTGGCAAGGTAAAAATGGGTTGAAGGGTTGATCCAGAATTAACAGAACCTATGGTCATTAGCGAAGGTATCGGCTTAGATCAATTCTGCTATGTGAGTGACAATTTCTCAAATATTGTCAAGTGGAATAATGATGAGTCGATCCATCTCCCCACCTTGGAAACTATGTCAGGTGATTATAGGGTGTCATGAGTTCTTGAAGATTCTCCTCAACGTTACTGTGATTCATGAAAAATGAGAGTTGTTAGGATTGTAACATCAAATACACGTAGGCACAGAGTACTTGAAGTTAGAAAAAAAACAGAAGAATAAGACATCAAGAGAAAACAGCAGCAAATAAAATAATGAAGCTGGAGGGGTTGCGATCGACTGGTCCTAGATGAAATGAGTTCTTCGAGTGTATAGGGTTCAAGAGAGAAGGGGACAGTCGACCGTGCAGTCGATCGGTCATGCCTCGACTATGGACTTGACACATTGTTGTCGACAGACATCAGCGCTGTGTGTTATTTGGGCTTTCTGGTTTTGGGTCCAATAAGTTGTATTTGTGCTTATCTTGTAGAGTTTACTTGAGGGCTATATAAATGTAACGCCCCGAGTTTCCAACACAGGAAACTCGAGACACAGCCAGAATCTTTCCTTCAAATGAGTCCAAACACAGTAAAATCACAGAAAATTTAAACTTTTATCGCCACCAAAAATGTTATTACAAGTACAAATTGTACAACAATGAGTTACATCATAAATTACATAAATTAAATCCCAAAACTTTACTGTACAACACTTATAATCGCATTGGTACAATAATCAGGAAACTCTGCAACACACTGGACAACGGCTTCCATTAATCACTTCCCACAGCTCGAGTCTCCTTCTCCAAGATCAGCATTCTTGTACTAAATAGATTGTGGGCATGTCAGTTGAATACAACTGACGCAATGCTGCTAAAACCAGTGACTCCTCAAAAGTCAACAACCAGGATTTTATGCAAAAAGAAAAATGTGTAGACAAGTCACAAGTGTTAGTGTATGTCATGCCCCTAAAGTCTAATGCATAATTCAAAATGTACAATTCAAATGCACAAGATGCACTTACTCTAATGCAATTCATTTGAAAACGTATGCATCTCATACTACATACTTCCCCAAAATACAACTTCAATAGAAACGTATGCATCTCATACTGCATACTTCCCAAGGAGTTTGCTTTCTTCTGAGTGTAGGGTTCGATCCCCCGCGATGCATCCTACTCTTGTACTCATTCCAGTTCCTGAAAGTTAACTTGTGACTGATGAGGTTGCATATGGTCGGTCTACTTCCGCCATTGCACTCAGTAGTGGTGTCCCCTATTTTCCACGACATCCGGCTCTCGGCAGTCCCACTGCTTTGGACCTCACCCAAAAGTTGCTACAAACATAAAGGTAGCCTGCAAGCTCACCATGACGCATAGATGTCTTACTCCCCCTTGGAAAGTCTTACTCTAGCTCCCTGCACGTACTAACAACATAGAACTTGACATATTCGTAAGGTCCATTCCCCACTTCTGACAAGAACACCTCCCGTTCTTATCACAGTACTTCAGGAATTAACAGACGAGATCATGCATCCCGTGCTCCCAACCCATGAGAAGGCATCACACGTGTCCCTTTAACAGGCGAGTACAACCACCTGACTAGTGCATGTCCTAACGATCATAAGACAATAGCTCGACCTAACCCTAGGACACTACCATGCCCAAGGGTGCCAATGCTAACCAACTATGGCTAAACTAAGAGGCAGACTGACCACCGTAAATTGCCACCTTGCCTTCCACGCTTGAAGTTGATTATGACTTCGGCCCGACCAACATGTTGCTTCCGTTAAATAATTTCGCTCCATGGTCTCTTGACCAAGTGGTAGCACCAATAACAATGGACATTCCTACGTGTACGGCGAGCACGTTGGCGCACGAGCCGTCTTTTGCAACACTTCGAAGCGACACAGGCTACTAACTACCCAAAAGATTGAGTAGTAACAATAGCCCCCTAGGATAAAAATCCATTACCCTAAGCAACAGCAAGCAATACACACACCGAGGTAGGAAGAACCACCCTGAAAAATAACACATCATAAACTATTCTAACTTAAATCAAGCTATAAAGTTAGAATAACAAGAAAATAACCTCAAGCAACCACGAGACAAAAATAGCTATTCCATTCATAAAACATACTAAATGTATTCGAACACAAATCCAACATAGTCATCACGATCCCAAAGTTGGAATAAACACCATTCTAAGGCCAATTCCAAAGACCTAGTATGATGAAACACACATCCAATCAAAACAACTACTTAGTCACCCAACATATACTTGGTGTTGTTTGCAAAAATTACCAAAAATTACTCACTCAATGAAAATCAAAGTTCTTAGGGTTTTTAAAAAGATCATCAAGTACACTACAACATCTCAGTTGAAAACTTTCTCAAATTACTCAATTTTGAAGGTGAAAAATGACCAAAAACATATATGCATAAAAACTTTCAGAATTGACAGAAACTGTCAACCAGTTGCATGCTAAAACTCATTTAAAATAACAAATGATCTCAAAAATTTATAAAATTTTGCAGAGTTTCTTTAGACACATAGGATCAATATATATCCAAAATTTGGCTAAAAAATCCAAGCACACAAAAAAGTTATGATAGTTTGAATGGGACACAAAATTTCCAAACACCAGCCACACTATTCTCAACAGCATCGGCGAGATGTATTTTTTTTTAGATAACAATTCTTGCTAAAAAATTTCGAAACTCGGAAAAATTGATATAGACACATACAAGGACTTGCGGCAAAATTTTCAACTTGGAACTCCATATATCTAGAGAATTATGAATTCTTGAACTCGATATGAAGAATCAAAACTGTAATGCCCCTGCCCCTAGCTCAGACAATTTAAACAATTTAGAAGACAAATAATCCCAATACTCTTCCCCTTAGAATTTTAGAAGACAAATTAGATACTATGTAATACAACTGCCCACCACAGGCTGCCTCTCAAAAGGTGGTTAACCAAATTGGTGACTCTTGATCATAGGCTTTAGTATTTATTTATTATTATATTCTTCTTCAATCCCGATATGGGACTATTCACTTACCTCTCTCGTTATCTGTCCCCGAGAGAAACACAGCACGTCACAACGTGGGCCCCAAGACTTAGGCACCACGTCATCAGAGCAACAGAGAAGGAAATTTCGGGTGGGCCACAGCTTCCAAAGCCATGTCATCAAAAATTTCAACTGCATTATTTTGCTGTTTCAACGTGTGCCCCCCCCCCCCCCCCCTATACTATTCCTTTTGCAACATAATTACAATATGCCATCCTGCATATATATATACAAACAGCCACTATATATATATATATATATATATACATATATATATATATATATATATATATATATACATATATATATATATATATATATATATACATATATATATATATATCTATATACATATATATATGTATATATATATATATATATATATATATGTATATATACATATATGTATATATATATATATATATATATATATATGTATATATATATATATGTGTATATATATATATATATATATATATATATATATATATATATATATATACATATATATATATGTATATATATATATGTATATATATATATATATATATATATATGTATATATATATATATATATATATATATATATGTATATATATATATATATATATATATATGTATATATATACACTCTTTGAAAATTATGGGGTGTTACAAAAACAGAGCACAAAAAAAATTCCGAACCAACGATGGTTTCGGATTTTACTGAGATATCAATTGTTATCCAAAAATTATGGAATTTGGCAGAGGTATTAAAGACATGATCAAGATGCTGCTATAAAATTTTCAAGTCCAAATTCCATCAGTGCACAAAGTTATGACTTTTATAAGTCAAGAATGAACATTCACCCGAACAGCAATATGGTTTAATGACAGCATCAACAGATTGGATTTTATCAGGATAGAAAACAATGTCCAAGAATTACGAAATTTGGTGGAATTTTTGTGAACATGTATAAAAAGCTTCAGTAAAAATCTCAGCTCTAAATTCATTGTGATGGTGGAGATACAAATTTTACAAGTCGACGTGTTAAATTTTGCAGACATCAACTTTTCTCTTCAAAACAGCAACTTGGTCGATTTTGTAAAAATATCAAACCACCTCCAAAACTCACGAAATTTAGGGTGAACATTAGGAACATACTCAAGAACTACCATAAAAATTTCAACCTCAATTTATATCATAGTACCAAGTTATGATTTTCTAATCAACCATATTTAAAATCCAACAACAACTTTTTTCCCAAACAGCAACTTTGACGATTTTATTAAAATATCAAATCACCTCCAAAATTCACGGAATTTGGGATGAATGTTGGGGATCCAATCAAGATGCTACCGGGCGTCGGGCCAGCTAACCAGCCTCTCCCCGTCATAAAAATTTGGTTTCTATTTTCGAACATAGTAAAGAGTTATGAATTTTCTAATCAAACATGCCCGATTCTTCACAAGATGCAATCTTTTTTCATCAATTGATATTTCTAACTCTAGTATCGAACTACAAACATTCAAAAATCATCATGCACCCACTCTTGCATTCCAAATCAACAACTTTCTACCCATACACAAACCATACATTCAAAAAAAAATCACAACATAGAGTTTGAGAAAGTCACCCATATGAAGCTTTTGTTGATCTTCTCCTCCACCTAGCTCCTTTTGTTCTTCTTTTCCAACCTTGCTTCTTCTCCTTAGGTGTAGATGAAGAGAAATATATTTTTAAGTAGTGGAAATGCTAAAAAAATGAAGAAATGAAGGGTTTTGAAGTAGAAGAATTTTAGGGTTTTTGGAATAGTGAAGAAAAGGAAATGGGGGAGGAGGTGAGGGGTGTCAGCCAATTATAGAGAAGGAGAGAGAGTGGGAGGTGAGCATACCCAAAAACTAGCATATAGTTTTATAGGGTGGATTAGGGTTTCAATAATTGGTTTTATGGTTTGGATTAATATGGATGATAATACATACATACTCATATATATCTTTACTATTTTAATGGGAAAGTTGGGGTTTGTAACCAAACAAACCCTAACTTTGTAACTAAACAAACCCGTGCAATACACATCCAAACTAAATCCAACAATATATACGTATACCGCATGTGTCACCCAAATCAAAACATTCAAATATAAACATTTTTTTTATTTGATATGTATCCATTTAATTTAATGACTATACTTTTAGTAGGCGTGCATCGCACGTACATTATACTAGTATATATATATACAACATACACATGGGTGTATACACACATACATGACAAATGCATACATTTCGCAAAAGAAAATATTTGTATGTTTGTATAAAAAAAATTTATCAATATAGAAATACTACACATTCCGTCCCAATTATAGTTGAGACAAACGTACAATTTAATTGAGAAATTATTCCAACTCTGGTTCAACAATTGTACTATTGTCAGACTCAAAACTTATTAAATAATATGTTCCAACACTTACTCAAATAAAAAAACTGAGAAAAATCCATTAATATGTGCAAATCTTAATTGTGCACGGACTAATGTACAAAATAGTTATATACTATTTTGTGGGACCTTACAATAAGTAGATATAGACTCTAGGGTTTGTATCACTGATTAGATAGAATTGGTGAGCCGTTATCATTGTTCAACTTCAAGAGGGGATTGTGCCGAGTGTTTCAAATGTGAGAGAGAGAAATTGAGAGTTGTAATATCTTTGTAATCTTTGTATTGCTTTGGGAATAAGAAGTATTGGTTATCTCTACATATTATTGCGTTCTTGTGCGATCTTGCGATTATTGTGATGACTTGCTCTTGGTTCATCTAGTTCTTGGACAGTTTCTATTGCTTATGGTGTGTGAGTTCCGTTATTAGCACTACGAGTTGTGGTAGATTTGCAACAAGTGGTATCAAATGACTAGGTTCTGGATGGCCAATAGCAAGTCGAAGATTGAGAGGTTCAATGAGAGTGACTTCGCGATATGGAAAATTCAGATGATAGCGTATCTTCGTTAGAAAAATCTAAAAGGTCCGTTGTTTAATGAGAAGCCGGAAGGTGGAGACAAGGATGCGAAGTTCTTGGCGGAGTGGAATCATTTGGATCAGAAGGCGTTAAGGCATATTCAGTTGGAACTGAGTAGGAAGGCGTTATTTCATATCTCGAAGACAAAGATCACAAAGGAGACTATGGAGATTCTAACTGATATGTATGAGAAACTATCGGCATCTAATCAAATTCTTCATCTGAAAAAATTGGTTAATATAAAGTTAAAGGAAGGGGGTTCACTAGCAGAACATGTGAACAATTACTATATGGTTTATAACTATATAGAAGTTGCGGGTTTGAATTTTTTAGAGAGGAGACAGTTATTGTTACTTCTATCTACTTTGCCCGATAGTTATGGTACGGTGGGACAGACTATTTCAGGCACTATGACTGATTCGACGACTCTACATGATGTGGTGAGTAGCATTCTGAATGAGGAGGTGAAAAGGTTGAGAAACTGGGGATTTTCATTATCATCTTCTAGAGATTGTGCAATTTCATCTGAGAAGAGATGTTGGAGATCTAAGAGTAGTCGAAGAAGAAAAGACCAGAGTAGTTCATCTGATAGAGTTCATCAGATAGTGCGTCTGATGATAGCAATGGGGGACATAGACCTAAGTGTTGGTATTGTTATAAGAGGGGTCACATGATGCACAGTTGTAAGGCCTATATGAAAAGAAAGCAGGAGAAACCAAAGGAAGTCAAACCAAAGGAAGCCAATGTGGTTTCCGATGAAGATTTATGCTTATCAGCTAGGGAGGAGTTGGGCATGCGAGATTGGTGCATTGATTCGGGAGCTTCTTTTCATTACACTCCTAGTAGAAAGGACTACAAGGATAGTTCTTTTGGATATGTGATCGTGGGAAATTGTCATAGGTGTCCTGTACGAGGGATTGGTATTGTTCGCGTGAAAGACAATGATGATCATAGTGTTGTCTTGCAGGAGACAAGGCATGTTCCAGACTTGAACAAAAATATTATCTTGGTTAGAAGGCTAGACAAAGAGGGTTTGTCGTATAGTTGGTAGTGGGGAGTGGCATATAACTGCATGTTCAAGGGTGATTGCAAAAGGAAAGCGTGGGGGAACGCGGTATTTGCTTAAAGACGTGAGGCGTGTTTCTCCTGTGGTTGACTCTCAGCCGAAATCGAGTAGTAGGTTGTGTGGTATAAAACTGAGTTCTTTCAGTTATAGAGGGGATGTTACTAATTTAGTGGGAGCTGCTGGCCATGAGAGTGATACTAGAGAGCAAGACATTGTTGCAGTGATGGTACTTTGCGATATGGCAGATGAAGCTTCAAGTGCTCTTCTGAGGTAGAGAACACTATTATCGATATGCGGGGTGATGTCGATGAGGGTAACCGAAATGGAGCTGTAGGGGGTGAACAGTCTGCGAATTTTATGGAGGCATCGTCCACGGAGACTTCTAGTGCAGAGGGTGCATTGAGAGACTTTGAACCATGTCCGGTGTTAATAGAGATTTTGCGATTTTGGGAGTCTTGTAGCACGGAATACGACATGGGAGGTTGTTTCTCCGGCATTCGTGCTTTATGCAATTAGTGGAGCACATCCTTCTTGAGGTGATGAGGGGTGGTTGGTGCACTCTACGTGGTGGAGTAGCGACGTGCTCTTCTTAAGAGTGGGGAGTACTTGGGTCTTCCATGAAAGTGGGCGATTGGCAAAGATAATGTGAAATAAAGATTACAATAACTTTGAAGCGTTGTATACAGCAAGAAGAAGAATCAAGCTGGAGGGTTTGCGGTCGACCGGTCCTGGCTGAAAGGAGTTCTTCGAGTGTACATGGTTCAACAGAGAAGTGTAATGCCCCAAGCCTGCGCACGCAACTACACGTGCACACACACGCAAAAAAAAGGTCCTAACAACGGCCCACCACCTGCTTGCCTTACAAAATGTATTATAGCTTATAGTACCCCTTGTTCATTGGCCTAATTACTTAAACTCTACTCATCTCCTATACTGGCCGATGTGGGATTACCCCAAAATCCCACTCCCAAATATCACACATGAGACCAAGATCCAATCAGCACACACACAGAGCCTAACAATCCTTCATGGCCCATAATAATCCATACAACAAGCCCATAGACTCATCTATACACCCCAATATATATATATATATATATATAGAGAGAGAGAGAGAGAGAGAGAGAGTAAGTCTGTTAAGAGATATATATAGAGTAAGTCTATTAAGAGCTGGGAAGCTAAGATTCTTAACGAGAGCTGAGATTCTCAGCCGTTCGATTGCGATCCGATGGTCAAGATTTGATCCGGCTATCAATTGATATGTTGAAGGGCAAAACAGTCATATCTCAGCTCTTCCCTTTCTCATCTGAGCTACTCTTTCCCGTTCTCTCTCTTTCTCTCCTTTCACGAATCTGAAGAACCCCCCCCCCCCCCCCCCGCTCCAATCAAAAACCCTAGCTTCGAAGGCCCATCTCACCCGTTCTCTCTCTCTCTCTTCGATGCGTCGCCCATCTCAGTTCCTAAGCATTTCGAAGCTAGGGTTTTTGATTTTGGTCCATTTTAATGGAAAATGGAGTGTTGTGGTTTTGAGGGGTTTGGCTGCTATCGAAACCCACCCGATCGTGATCTCTCTCTCTCTCTTCGATGCATCACTCATCTCTCCCGTTCTCTCTATCTCTTTCGAAGCTAGGGTTTTTGGTTTTTGATTTTGGTCCATTGATGGGTTTGGCTGCTATCGAAACCCACCCATTCGAAACCCTAACTCCACCTTTCTTCTCCACCCCGACATCTTCGAATCAGGTATAATTTTGTGATCTTTTTTTTCCCAATTTTTTTTTTCAAATCCCTTATTTTGTAAATTAATTGCTTGCTTTGAATTTGTCAGGTAATGTTTGCATCTCAAGAATAGTGTGTGGAACAAGATGATCAGCTACAATATGTCAGAGAAGTATTCGAATCCCATTTATCCATTTTGGGGTTTGGTCTTTCTATAATTTAGGTTTGATTGTTGATAGTTCGATTGGTGTTGGTTCACGGTGTGAAACAAATCGGTATCATTCTATTTCATGTTTGGTTTACTGTTAACCATGACTTTATTATGCTATAGTAGTCTACTGGTCTATCATATTCATGTGATTGTCAGTTTGCTTCCTCGTTGGAGGACTTGGATTCTAGTTTTACAAGTGATGATGAGATGGATTATGTTTCTGAAGTTACACACTACGAATCATTTATTTAATGATTTGTAGGAGTGACTAGTGATGAATTAATCCTATCTGAGCTTTATTTTTCCTCATTGGTTATAAGTGATGATGAGATGGATTATGTTTCTGAAGTTGCACACTATGAATTAATGATTAATAGGACTGAGTCTATTATGAGATGGTGAGCTGAGATTCTTATCGTGAGCTGAGATTCACAGTCGTTCGATTGCGATCCGATGGTCAAGATTTAATCCTACCATCAACTGATATGTTGAAGGGCAAAATACTCATTTGTCAGCTTCTTTCTTTCTGAGATTCATATATACAGACTAACTCATATAGAGTTAGTCTATTATGAGATGGACTTATTTAGGGCTTGTAGCAATTTAGTTGAAAAATTCAGAACCTAAGATGATGTGGAATTGGGTGTTGCGGTTGTGTTTGATTACTTGAAGTTATGAAACTTGATGCAAGCCGAGCTCCGAGAAGTGGGGTTTGGTGTATGTTCTGAAATTTGGGTTTTGGTGGGTTTTGAGTATGGTGGATACTGCTTATCAATGTTGGGGAGATCAGAACAATATTTACAAACTGGGAAGAAGGGTTTAGGATGTTTTTTGAAACTATTTGAAACTCGAGTTTCATGGTTGCAAGTGGTTTCAATGGTTCTTATGTAGCCAAACATAGCTTGTATCTAAAACAATGCTTTTAATTTTGTAGAAACTGCCTTTGTTGTGTGTGTTGGTATAGGCGAGGCGATGATGACAAGCACTACTTTGATTTATTACGCCCCACCCCAACCAGAAATTTCTGATTTGAGTCTTGGTTATGTTGTATACAGGCTGATTGAGTTTTTTTATGTTGTTTACGAGCTGTTTTAGAGATGTTCATGTTGTATCTCGGGTGATTAAGAATTTTTTAATGTTATTTATCAGCATTATAAGTTCAACAAAACAATAGAAAAAAGTTAAAAAGATACTAGCATTCCAAAAGTTAAAAGATACTAGCATTGTGTCTTCACGATCCAGACCATTCCAAGAGATCTCCATGCCATAAAACAATAAATGATCAAAATCATGATATGTTTGAACAAATTTTGTCCATGCATATAATTGAAGGAACAATTTTTCAGCAAGATAACAAATTGGGTCTTCCCTAATTCACAGGCGAAAGATTAAAAAACACGATGTTTGAATATTATAATCTCTACATTATCTTCTATTTAATGACAATTGAATTAATCTAAACAATGTGACTTGTGCAGTTGAGATAAGTAGACAATGTTAATGAGATGAAATATAAAAAAAATCCTGACATAGCCGCTAGCCCCTTTTTTGTGTTACTAATAAAAAGGATATACACCTAAAAACATGTATGTGCTCAAGTATCTTTCTTCTGCTTGATTTGTGACTTCCTCCACTTTAGAAATATTTGATAGGAAAGTCCAGAAAATACCATAACTACACTCCCCCATTGCCTTGGGGATAACGGATTGCCACTCACTAGAGACGAAACCACGATGCTAACAAACTTGCGAGTTGTGGTGATTGTAGTATTGGCAAGGGAACCGAATCGGCTGATAGTAAGGAATATAAAGTTCTGCCCTACTGCTCCACATATGCAGTACATAAGGATATCCCATGCTGCATCTGGATGCTCTTGGCAAAATTTCACAGCCTCAAAACCACTTGCTTGAGGCCAACCAAACATGTATACAACATTGTAAATAGTTCCCCAAAGATTCATCCCTAGCATGATTTCCCAAGCACTAGTATTCGGAAACCTGTAAAAGAGTTTAAACACAGTATATTAGGTGAAAATGGGAGGCATTGGGTTTAGGATAAATAATTTGTAGTTTTAGATAATGGAATTTGTAGGTACTTTGCTTTTATGGAATCTTGAGTAGCATTTGTGAAGCCATCAAATGCCAAGTTCAGAAAGCAAAGTCCAAATCCAAGAGGAGCATTTGGGTGCGCAAGCTTGCTTGTGATCTTCGAGCTAGTCTGTAATGGACCATTACAACAAAATATTGCTAGTGCTTGCATAGTTGCATTATTTAACAGTTACAAAAAAGAGCCAAACCATTACTAATTTTCGAAAATGTGATTTTGTTTCTGTAATAAATTGTACTTCAATCCTAAACTTAGTAATAATTCCTAATAGTAATGCAGTATCTTTTCCAATGGCAGTAAGGTTTTAAAAGCTTTCATATGATCCTATATCTAAGAAGAATGTATATCACAAACCTTTGATAGCGCAAATGCTGATACCCCTCCAGCAACGAGAAAGGTGCATAAGTATTCAGGGAAGGTGTATTTAATACCATATACAATAGTCCCCATCAGCATAACTGCGAATAGTACAAGAAGCCAAAGATAAGTAGTTTTTTATTTTAATTTTTTTTAAAGGTTCCAATTAGACGAACAAGTTAGCAGTAAACTTCCAAGTTCAGTATACACAACAAAAATCAATGCATGTTGCAGATGGGAATATCTCTAACAAGATTACAAAGTAAACAACCACACTGAATACCGACATGGAAAAAAGTTCTTGCAGTTATGAACAAATATATCAATTAGTCAAGGATTAACATAACTAGATAAAAAATAAAACAAGAGGAAAGAACAAAAGAGAAGTGTGTGGTGTTTGGATAATTGGATTTGTCTTAATTGATAACTCATAAATATTAAATATATCACCGAAAGTGGCACTCGACCAATTCATTGCTGGGTACTGAAAGCATGTAAGAAAGTTAATATAACCCAAAATTAGATCATTTGGTTAAATACAGCATCCATTAGTAGTCAACAGTTGTCTTACAATACTAAGCATACTCTTGTATATACTGCAACACATATTTTAAAGAGCCCCAGCTCATTGCACTTTACTTGTACTAGTAATATACACGTGCATGCACGTGTTAATTTAAAAAAATAAAGTAAAAAAACAGTGATTTGGACGTGCAAAACACGTATTAATAAATGTAAATTTTTACAAGTAAATATATATTTCAAAAATAATATTTTATAGCACGTGCAAAGCACGTGTTAGTAATATGTATATAAAGGGTATAATGGAAGAGTTGGACGTGATGTGCGAAGCACATGTTAAAGTAAAAACTCCGATGTAAACGTGCGGTGTACGGGTTAATTTTTAAAAAATTTAGGAAAAAATATATATGCTTTACATGCGTTGCACGTGTCAATTACAAAAAATTAAGTAAAAAATGGACGAGTTGGAGTTGCATGTGCAATGCACGGGTTTGTTTGTTGACAAATTACAACTCCAACTCTCCCATTAATATAGATAGATATACTGCATCACATATTTTAAAGAGCCCCTGCTCATTGCACTTTATTTTAGTTGAACTCTACCAGCTTCCTACCCTTATATTGGTTATCACACAAGTGAAACTTGACTAACATGATATCTAACTCTTCAAAAGATCTTCTAAAGATCTAACCTTATATGTTGCTGCTTATTTCGGTGTGAGAGCAAACATATAGTGAGTTAATATTTGATGGAAACGATTAAAGGTCTGACCTTAATTGTTGCCGTGAAAAGTGGTTAGAGCTCCTGAGAGTGGATCTGGATCGTTGATTGAACACCATGATCAGAATCCGACAATCGTTGACACGGCTGATGGACCTGTAAAAACCCAGAAATACCGGCAGTGGCTCCAGCGACAAACCCTCCGATATTTAAAGTCAGTTTCAAAAAGAGAAAGAGAGTTTGAGAGAGATTGCAAATTACCTTCTGACTGAGGAGGGGGGGAAGGTATTTATAGGCATAAGGAACAATCTAGCAGATCGATATGAATCCATTAGACTGATATGAATTCCTTATCCCATGTTTAAATCTCTCTCAAGAGATAAGCTCTCTTGTTTGGGGACAAGAGATTTGACTAACAGCCCTTATGGGTTGGATCTCTCTTAGTGGGCATAATCTGTCACATTTACTGGGCTTGAGAGTGGCCCATGTTTTTGTAGAGGAACCTGGAGAATGCCCGAACCTGTTACAGAGACTCGTTATAAATAATCTGCTTGTAGAAGCTTTGAGATATGTGCTAGAATCGTACGCTCTGGTTTGCTGCGATTTTTACCATTATCATATGCTCCCCCACTCCCGGGAGACAATTTTCTTGGCTTTCAAGAAGTAGTTCGCCTTATTTTTGAATTCTGGAATTCAATCTTAACTTTCAGGATGTATTGGAGATACCTGGGACTGATTAAAAGCTTCTGAGGGCGTCGAATATTTTCCTGAATTTTTCTGAATTTTTCCGTAATTTTTCAATTTTTTTTGAATTTTTTTGGATTTTAAAATAATTTTTTCCCCAATTTAAAATTCACTTTTTCATATTTTTTAATTAATAAACCCAATTTTAAATTATTTTCTGAAAAATTTAATTGACTTTGCAAATTTAAATATTTATTTTTTGGATTTTTAATTAATATTTCGAAATTAAAATGAACTGTTGGGATTTCTTGAGGAATTATCAAGCTGGCATGCTTCTTGGAGTGATCCAGTGCGCTCATCACGCATCAGCTGGTCCGTAGAGTGGAGTGAGCGGTTGTTGAGGCATCGAGCGACATAGCACGATCTGAAGCACTGGTCTTGCCCACTGAGTGAGATCAGGCGGTGAGCAGAGCGAAGAAGATGACATGGCGCAATCTTGAGCGTCGATTGTGTTGGAGAGCAATTTTTAGGATGATTCAACGTCCAGCGACCGCTTTTGGAGCCCCCTAGCTCAACCGACGCTTTGGTCGAGCTATGGCTTCTTGCCATCGTCGAGGTACCACGGCGTTGAGCTATGGATTTTGTCGTGCTATGAAGTTGTGCTACGCCTAGCAGAGCTCTGTTCTTCGTCGAGCTACAGCTTCGGTGGAGCTATGGTCTTCTCCGTCGAAGGAGGAGCTTGTCAGGTCTTGGGCTTGGTTTCTTGGATGGTTGTCGAACATTGAAGGTGGAGTTTGAAGTTTCTCGTCACCGTCGATGCAAACGATCATGGGTTTGATGACTATAGCTCTATTTTAAGCTCTATTTTTAGCGATATCGGCTGCAGGGAGCTAGGGGTCCCCTTCGTTGAGCTACCAAGCTTCAGGTGAATTATGGTCGTCGAGCTACAACTATCAAGTCGAGCTATGGCTTCTTCAAGCTACAGTCTCCATTGAGCTCTGATCTTGGTCGAGCAACAACCTCCGTCAACCTTTAAGCTTCGTCGACCTATGAGCCTTGTCGAGCTACCACCCTCATCTAGCTATGGAGTTGAGTTTTGGTCAAGCTATGGAGCTCCTTCCCTCATCGTGCTGCGAAGCTATCGAGTTATAGAGATTCGTCGTCGAGCTGTGGAACTTCGTCGTCGAGCTATAACCGCCTCCATTGATCTATGCTCTCGTCGAGCTATGGAATTAGCCGAGCTATGGAGTTCTCGTATGGCTACTAATCGATCGCCCTTGCCCTCGAGCAACTCATCCAGTCGAGCTACTCCCTTGCCGAGCTACACATTCCGTCAAGCTATGAGGCTCCTCATCGCCGAGCTATGGAGTTTGGGCGTGCTGCAACTTGGTGGACGAATCTTCGAGGCTTTTCGGAGTTTGGTTTATGAAGACAAAATACAGAGCTCCGAGTTGATTTTTGGAGAAGAAGGGTTTTAAAGAGTTTGTGGACTTTGGGTTTCGTTTGGCTCCAACCCGAAACCCTATAGCTTATTAATGTGTTGGAATTAGGTGGGGTTTGGGTGGTTGTTAGGTTTGGATCCGAATCTGATTGCCCTTAATGAAGTTGGAATTTCTTCACTGTTTGGAATTTATGCTCCTTAATGTATGTACATAATTCATATATATACATATATGTAACAATACCTATGTATATATGTACACATACACCTAAGGCTCACTTTGTACTTCCTTCGCTTTAACTAAATAGGATTCTTGATGAATCATGGCTTCTCGTGCTTGTCAACCCAATCCGTTGGATAAGCACCTCGTTGTTAACCATGCTGTCTTGTCTGCCTTTGAACCAATCTTTTGTCGACCAAGCAGTGAGTTGTTCACTTATTTTGTCGATCAAGCGTTTCGTCGGTAGAACACTTTTACCGTTGGACCTTGTGTATGTGGCTGACATAGAAAAGTTGTTGCATAAACGAATTTTAGAAGGTGGTCTGACAGCAGTCTTGCTGTTTGATCCCAGTGAGTTGAGAGAGGCAACACTGTGATCCGCCAGTAAGTTTTGTAGACAACCCTGTGACAGAGCTGATGTTGGGACTCGCGATTTGTACCCAGCGAGTTTATAGAGACAACTCTCTGACGAAGTTGAACACCTGATCTTGTTGTTTGCAGTGTGCAAGTTTAGAGAGACAACAGAGTTTGATCCCAGCAAGTTTCTAGAGACAACTTTAAGATGGAGTTCGACGTTTGAACTTACCGTTTACGTCCAGTAAGTTTGTAAAGGCAACTCTCTGATCGAATTGTTGTAGAGCTTGTTGTTTGATCCTGACAAGTTAATAGAAAACTCTGTGACGGAGTTGAACGTTTGACCTTATTGTTTGCGCCATCAAATTTGTAGAGACAACTCTAAGATGGAGTTGGACGTAAAGCTTATTGTTTGATCACGACAAGTTTATGGAGGCAGTCTTAAGACAAAGCAAATGTTAGACCTTTCGTTTGCACCCAGCAAGTTTAGAGAGACAACTCTGAGAGGAAGTTGAGCGTAGAGCTTGTCGTTTGACCCTAGCAAGTTTGGAGGGGCAACTCTGAGACAGAGTTGAACGTTTGACCTTTTTGTTTGTGCCCAGCAAGTTTGGGTGTGGAACTTATTGTTCGTTCCTAACAAGTTTGTAGAGGCAGTCCTAGGACAACTCGTTGTTTGGAGTCAAAGAATTGCTGATGGAGCTCAAGCAGTTAGCAGGACGTTGAACTCGTTGTTGACGGAGCTCGCGCGATGAACGGAGTGTTTAACTCGTCGTTTGGAGTCAACGAGTTGTTGATCCTGAGCGAAGAGCAAGGTATTGAACTCGTTATTTGGATCCAAGAAGTTGTTGATGGAGCCTAAGTGAAAAGTAATGCAGTGAACACGTTATTTGGAGCCAACGACTTGTTAATGGAGCCTGATCGAAGAGCAAGGCGTTGAACTCATTGTATAGAGCTAACAGATCACTGATGAAGCTCGAATGAATGACAGAGCGTTGAACTCGTTGTTTGGAGTCAACAAATTGTTGATAGAGCCCAAGCAATGAACAAGGCGCTAAACTCGTTGTTTGGAGTCAACGAGTTGTTGATGGATCTGAGTTGTTGATCCTGAGCGAAGAGCAAGGAATTGAACTCGTTATTTGGATCCAAGGAGTTGTTGATGGAGCCTAAGTGAAAAGTAATGCACTGAACACGTTATTTGGAGCCAACGACTTGTTAATGGAGTCTGATCGAAGAGCAAGGCATTGAACTCATTGTATAGAGCTAACGGATCACTGATGAAGCTCGAGCGAATGACAGAGCGTTGAACTCGTTGTTTGGAGTCAACAAATTGTTGATAGAGCCCAAGCAATGAACAAGGCGCTAAACTCGTTGTTTGGAGTCAACGAGTTGTTGATGGATCTCGGGCGGTTAACGAGGCGTCAAACTCGTTGTTTGGGGTCAACAAGTTGTTGATGAAGCCCAAGGGGTGAGCAGGACATTAAACTCGTTGTTTGGAGTTAACGAGTTGTTGGTAGCACCGGACTCATTTTGTAGAGCAAATGAGTTGTTGATGTTCTTGAATCTTCTAAATATTGAAGTGAAGTCCCTTGAGTTTGTTCAGTGTTGAAGTGATTTCATTCTTCAATTTGTTGACAAGCAGTTGTGTACATCGAATAAGGTCCTCGGGGCATTGAGCTTACTCTTCTTCGTGATACACTGCGCTTGAGGGCATTGGGACACATCCGTTTGCCCGGCGCTTCACACGAGATGGAGTTGAAGCTTGCTCAGGTGAAGGTGGTGGGATAAACCTATAGCTTGTACGCCTAATGGAGACTTGTCTTGGATTTTATCGTCAAGAGTTGAGGTGACTCTAGGAACCTGTTAACTGGCAGGAGATCTGTAAAGAGGTTTGCGTCTTTCTCTTAGGCAGAGCATCCCTCTACTGTGTAGCTGGAAGAATGACTTGCAGGACAACTTGTTGTTCACTGCTAGTAACACGATCTATGGTTTTGTACTTGTAGATACTTGCAGCGACGCTGGATCTGAATGCATAGATGTGCAATAGTTCTGTGATTTGAAGAATTATTTTCATATGTTTGATCCTTGTTGTGCAACTTGTTGAGATCGATGAGCCGTCGACTGAGTTCTTTGTAGCTAAAGAACAAGGCCTCAAATTTGTTGTGTAAAGCTAACGAACCGTCGATGGTATGCAATATGTTTGACGGAGTTTAGAACTTATCTGTCTTGTACTCAGCTAGTTGTAGGAGCAACACTAGGGGAGAGCTATTTTCCAAACTTGCTGCATGTGTCTTCCAACAAATTGTGTCACATCGAGTGGCGAGTTGAACTCCAAATGTTGCTTTTGCAAGTTTTATTGAAGTAATTGTAATCCATGATTTTGGACCCTTAATCTATGTGTAAAGAATTATAACTAGTTTCAGTAGAGAAAAGAAGAAAGAACTTGATTTGAGCTGAGTTTGAATTCTAGATGTGGGTCGTGTCGGGTTTGCGGATCGCGTCGGGTAAACAAAAACGATCGGGGAAAAGCATCACGAGCAACAAGAGGAGGTGTAGCATGTGTGTTGGGTCAAGTTTGTGATGGCGCAAGATAGTGGATCAGGATTGGGTTTGCTCGAGGAAGAAAAGAATTGGTTTGGGTTTGGGTTTGGGCAAGGTTGTAAACGGCGTTAGGCGGTTCGGTCAAGGGGTGCCTAGTGCCTAGGCATCGCCTAGGCGGTTGAATTACTTTTGCCGATTTTGTTAATTTCAGTCCATATTCTTCAATCCTAAGTATAATTATGCAATGCAATTGCAAATATTCATCATGTTCTTGTGTAATATGTATAATTAAAGCGTGTTTATGCATAAAAACAACTTCCTCGTGCAATTAATGTGTAAATATGTGCAATATGTGCAATTAAAAAAAATAATTGTCCAATTGTAATATGTGCAATATGTCAATATGTGTAATATGTGTAATATGTACTATTTTCATGTGTAATAGGTGAAATATGTGCAATCTATCACCAATAATAATAAAAAAAAGTAAAAACAATTCCACTACTATTAAAGATCCATACATAGTTTATAATAGATTAATAGTAGTTCTTTTTTGTGTTATTTTATAATATTTAAAATTTTAAAAATAGAAAACGCCTGGATGTTGGACATCGAACGCCTAATCAGCGCCATAGACGCCTACTCAACAAGATGACCGCCTAATCGCCTCCGACCGCCTAAACCACCGCCTATGGCAAAGGCGGTTCGTTCTCCTCCACTTGAGCGCCTTTGGGTTTGCGCAAGGAAGAAGATAGAGGCGGCGGGTCGGGTTTGGGTTTGCGCAAGGAAGAAGAAGAGAGCAGAGACAAGTCGAGTTTGGTTTTGCGCGAGGACCATATGGGGTTTGAATTTTGGATTTGAATTTGAGTTAGGGTCGGAATATTTTTAAAAATAATACAAATGAGCATGAAAATTAAAGGAGAAAATTTAATCGGTTAATCGGCCACTTAAAATCGACTAATAAAACCACTAATTGGACGATTATACCCGATTAAATCTCTATCTGTTGAAATATTGAAAATCGCTTTAAAAATAATTGCTTAGCCTCCTATTAGCGATTAATAAAGGATTAATCGAGTAATTAATTGGATTTTAACTGCTTATTCTAAGAAACAGTTTAGTAGATCAATATAAATGCATTAAATTGATATTAATTCCTTATCCTCTGTTTGAATCTCCGCCTCGAGAAATAAGTTCTCTTGTTCAGGAATAAGAGATTTGATTAACAACCCTTATGAGCTATGTCTCTCTTAATGGGCATAATCTATCACTTTTAATAGACTTGAAAGTGGTTAATGTTTTTGTAAAGGTGCCTGGGAGAAGGTCCGGACCTGTTAAAAAGATCCGTTATGACTAATCTACCTGTGGAAGCTTTGAAATCTGTGCTAAAATTGCACGACCGTAATTTGCTGCGATTTTTACCATTATCAATACTACATCACATATTTTAAAGAGCCATGCTCATTGCACTTTACTTTAGTTGAACTCTACCAACTTCCTAAATAAATGAGGCTTTGCAGGGTCCCCCCCCCCCTCCACCTTTTCCTTCTTATATTGGTTATCACACAAAAAAAACGTGAAACTTGACTAACATAAAATCTAACTCTATGCAGATCCTACTGTAAAGAAATTCTATGATCTGAAGTTTAAAGAAGATACTATGAATAATAAATTCATTTTAACTAAATATATAAGGATGATGATTTATTGTGCTGTGAAGTTTCTGTAGCCTAGGTTAGATACGTATTGGAAAGGGCAGAAAGCAGGATGATTCAAGAAAGTTTAACTACACATATCCTTCTTAGTACTGAATCTGTGCAATAGTGTAATGCATGCAAAAAAAGAAAACCACAGAGTCTGAAGAGTCAGTTCTCTCACATATCGAAGCATAGTGAGATCACTGGCTAGTTCATAATTATAGATGAGGAAATTCCAAAGAAAGTTTTATTCCAACTAACCATTAAAAGTCAGAATTGATTCATGTTGAGAAAGGAATTAAAAAACTCAGGTTTGCTCCGGAGTGGAAGCTCATTTACTTCACATCAGATAAAAGATTAAATTAACTTACCAGGAATCATCTTTGATGATTTTGCCAAGACCTGTGTACACAAAAAATTGACCAAATTAGGAATAAAATGATAGCAGTATTCTGTGCTTTATTTCTGGTATATTTTGATCAAGTACTTACCAGCTAACTTCTTCTTTTCATAAAACAAAACAATCAGATAATATAAGTCACACTCTGTAGTAAAAGGCACAGAAATATATAATTGCATAGCATAATAATCAATGTTTTAAAATGTAGGCCGACATTTCCCATATTTCAGAGGAATTCTTTTGGGAGTAACCTAAACAATATTTAAACATTGCAGTTTATGACCTTTTTAAGAATATGCCGGCAATGTATTGGGAGTCGGGCGATATATCGGCCGATGCATCCTTATATTATGTTGCTTGAGTCGGTTTTTCAAATTGGATTTAATTTCGGAATTTGAACTTCAATAAAACAAGCCCAAAGCACATACAACTTTTAGTTAAACCATGACTAACACTTTGGCACCAGGATGTGAACTATTTAATAATTTATCTGTACCTATCTAAATCCCTATTGTCGTGTTATTTGTGTTATTCATATGATATATTGATATATGTAATAATGTAATGTACGTAAATATTATGTCATAGATTCACCGTCCACTTATCTCACCATATTATGACAGGGTTAGCATTGAGTTGAAACAGATTATAAGATTCTGTGAAGTCTTGTATGTGGCATGTGCTCCATAGTTGTCCTTACCCTAATGGGAAAAGGCAAATATTCCTCATTTTTCTAATTGTGAAAAAACTAACTTACACATGGAGTGTATTAACTGTGTGATCCCTCTTTCATGATAATTGCAACAAATTCAAGAACACAGTCTCAATGAACAAGCTAGCTAGCCAAGCAGAAAGACAACTTAACTACCAGTTACTAAAATTAACAACTCACAAATTAACGACAAATTTAGAAAAAAATCTACTTCAGAATCCAACATCATTTAGCAATGTTGCATGCAATTCCCTCTAACAGCTAATCATTTAGCCTTGTTTGGATACGGAGGATAGTGGAGGTAAGTGGAAGTAATTGAGGTGACTTATCTACCTGTAATTATCTAAACTTTGGTCCATTTGGATCGTATTTTGGAGGTGTGCTACTTCTCTTTTTTTACATCGAAGTTAAGAAAAACAGTAGGTTATGGTGTATCTAAAATCCAATCCAACCAAATTGATTTTTTAAGCTAAAATGAAGGTACATGTATGCAACTCATATGTTGCGTTCCTCTTTTCACTTAAAAAAATCCTACCTCTGTATCTAAACAGGGCCTTAGGATTGTGGCATTCCCTATAACCAATAGTCTTAAAATAATTTGCATTCTGTCAGATATCTCTTGCTAACTAATTTGAACTATGAACATAATATCAAACAGACCAGAAAAGGACATACTTGAGCTGGATAACTAATGTACTTCAACGCCTCGATCCCCATTGCCGGTCCAATCGTGTTCGTAATGCTAGCACTCCAGTAGCTCCACCACGGGGCCCCACCCCTTGAAGAACCACGCTTCTTACTCGGCCAAATCTTCAACACTGCAATCATCATCACCATTAATCAATCAAATCAACAAACAAACAAACAAGAGTCCCCTTCCGTTGTGCACTAGGCCGCCGTGTGCACTTGGCTTTTCCGCATTCGTATTAACGATCCAAACCGTTCACATTAATCTACACATCTAAATTGGTCTAAATATGTAAAATTTAATCATTCAAAATTCATTAGCCCATCCACCGAAGTATTACAAAATTGTATGGCCAAAAATCATTTTTTTATAATCACATGATGAATGGACTAATGAATTTCAAATAATTTAATTTTACATATTTAGACTAATTTAGATGTGTAGATCAATCTAACATTTGGGACGGTCGAAGGCGGAAAGACCGACTGCACACAGCGGCCTAATGAACAACCGAACGGAAGGGGACTCAACAAACAAACAAGCTATTCTTAATCAAAATCAATCAATTAAAATCGACTCACTAATCAGTGACCAAACGAAGCACACCATATTCTGCGCCAAATTCAAGAACGCCAGGTGCTCGAACCGCTTCCCCTCCGGCCCGAATCTCTTCGTAGATCTAAATCGAAATCAGAAACCCTAATTGGTAACCGAAAGAATTTCTTGAAAATAATATTTTAATAAATTGATTTTGAAAAATTACACAGTTTCTTGAAGAACGCCTTGGGTGATGTAAGAGGCCCAGATGCCGGCGATGCAGAAAGCGAGGATGACGACGCGCCCCAATCCGCCATTGGCTTCTTCCATTTTGACGGGTTGGGTTTTTTTTTGTTAACAGGTTCGGAGTGTGTTGGATCCGAAAGGAGGGGAAGAAGGAGGCGGGTTTATAACTTGGTTTTCTAGGAGAAGCAACGTAAGTAACCCACGTGGAGGGTTTTGATTTGTTGAAATTGACGAAGATGAGCTCTGATTGGTTATAATGGCGTGGGTTTGTCAACGCGCCAGTCCAAAGCGAAGGCTAACTTACGTTCCCTCTCGAATCTTCAGCCGAAATCCCCGCAGCCGTTAAAAGCCGTAACAGTCAACGGTAGTCAACCGTTCACTGTCCAGTCATCGTCCGACGTGGCGAAGCCGTGCCAGCTCAGACAAAACGTTGCCATTTTGATTTAAGTTCCGAGCGACGACACAATTATGGTCGTCTGATGAAGTTAGGCGTGAATCACGATGAATTAATGATTTTTCGCCAATACGCAGCTTAGTACCTCGGTTGCTTGGATTTTGGTTCCTAGCGACGTGGCACAATCATGGCCGTCTCAAGAAGATCAGGCGTGAATCACGATGAATTAGTTGTTTTTTCCCCAATACGCAGCTCGGTGCCTCGGTTGCTCGGATTTTGGTTCCGATCGATGTGCCACAATCATTGCCGTCTGATGAAGATCATGCGCGAATCACGAGGAATTAGTGATTTTTCGCCAATACACATCCCGGTGCCTCGGTTGATCGGATTTTGGTTCCGAGCAACGTGGCACAATCATGGCCGTCTGCTGAAGATCAGGCGTGAATCACGAGGAATTAGTAGTTTTTTTTCCCAATACGCAGCTCGGTGCCTCGGTTGCTCGGATTTTGGTTCCAAGCGACGTGGCACAACCATGGCCATCTGATTAAGATCAGGCGCGAATCACGAGAAATTAGTTTTTTTTTTTCCAATACAGAGCTCGGTGCCTCGGTTACTCGGATTTTGGTTTCGAGCGACGTGGCACAATCATGGCCGTCTGATGAAGATTAGACGCGAATCACGAGGAATTAGTTATTTTACTCCAATACGCAACTCACTGCCTCGGTTGCTCGGATTGTAGATTCGAGGTACGTGGCGAGAATCGAGATCTAAGCCATCTGATGGAGATCAGGCACGAATCACGAGGAAAGAGTGGTTTTTCTCCAGCACGCAGCTCCGTACCTCGGTTGCTCGGATTGTAGATCCGAGGTACGTGGCTTGATCTGAGCCGTCTAATGAAGATCGGGCGCGAATCACGAGGAAAAAGTGATTTTTCTCCAATACGCAGCTTGGTACCTCAGTTGCTCGGATTGTAGATCCGAAGTACGTGGCGAGATCTCAGCCGTCTGATGAGATCAGGCGCGAATCACGAGAAATTAGTGATTTTTCGCCAATACGCAGCTTGGTGCATCAGTTGCTCGGATTTAGGTTCTGAGCGACGTGGCACAATCATGGCCGTCTGATGAAGTCATGCGAGAATCTCGAGGAATTAGAGATTATTCGCCAATACGCAGCTCGGTGCCTCAGTTGCTTGGATTTTCGTTCCTAGCGACGTGGCACAATCGTGGCCGTCTAATGAAGATCAGGCGCGAATCACGATGAATTAGTTACTTTTTCACCAATACGCAGCTCGGTGCCTCGGTTGCTCAGATTTTGGTTTCAAGCAATGTGGCACAATCATGACCATCTGATGAAGATCAGGCGCGAATCACGAGGAATTAGTGGTTTTTTCCCAATACGTAGCTCGGTGCCTCGGTTGCTCGGATTGTAGATCCGAGGTACGTGGCGAGATCTGAGCCATCTGATGGAGATCAGGCGCGAATCGCGAGGAAAGAGTGATTTTTCTCCAATACGCAGCTTGGTACCTCGGTTGCTGGATTGTAGATCCGAATTACGTGGCGAGATCTGAGTCGTCTGATGAGATCAGGCGCAAATCACGAGAAATTAGTGATTTTTCGCCAATACGCAGCTCGGTGCCTCGGTTGCTCGGATTGTAGATCCGAGGTACGTGGCGAGATCTGAGCCATCTGATGGAGATCAGGCGCGAATCACGAGGAAAGAGTGATTTTTCTCCAATACGCAGCTCGGTGCCTTGGTTGCTCGGATTTAGGTTCCAAGCGACATGGCACAATCATGGCCGTCTGATGAAGTCAGGTGCGAATCACGAGGAATTAGTGATTTTTCGCCAATACGCAACTCGGTGCCTCGGTTGCTCGGATTTTGGTTCCTAGCGACGAGGCACAATCATAGCCGTCTGATGAAGATCAGGTGCGGATCACGATAAATTAGTTATTTATTCCCCAAAACGCAGCTCGGTGCCTCAGTTGCCCGGATTTTGGTTCCGTGCGACGTGGCACAATCACGACCGTCTGATGAAGTTCAGGCGCATTCTCGAGGAATTAGTTGTTTTTTCCCCAATACGTAGTTCGGTGCCACGGTTGCTCGGAGTTTGGTTCGGAGTGACGTGGCACAATCATGGCCGTCTGATGAAGATCAAGCGCGAATCACGAGGAATTAGTGATTTTCCCCAATACGCAACTCGGTGCCTAGGTTGCTCGGATTTTAGTTTCGAGCGACGTGGCACAATCATGGCCGTCTGATGAAAATCAGACGCGAATCACGAGGAATTAGTGATTTTCCCCAATACGTAACTCGGTGCCTCGGTTGCACGGATTTTGGTTCCGAGCGATGTGGCACAATCATGGCCGTCTGATGAAGATCATGCGCGAATCACAAGGAATTAGTGATTTTTAACTGTCAGAATTCAAAAACGTTTTTTTTATTAAAGAAATATAAATGTTTCAAATTTAAATAGACTTTTTGTTATAGCAGTTTCACAAATTAAATGATATTCATTATATAGCCGTTTTTTCTATTAATGCATACAATTTAATAGCTTCTGGTTACAAGCTATAAGTATAGATTATCTTTGGGAAGAAAAAGTAATATAGAAATACAGAAACAGAAAAGAATAGAAAAATTCTATCATTCAATTCTTTCTCAAAATATATTTTCTGCGATTTTTGTTTGCTGATTGCTGGTGCAAGTTGGTACGTGTTGCGATTGGAGTCTTGGTAGCACTGTAAATTAGAAGCTCGTTGTATCTCGGGAGAAGTGTTTGGTGATTAACGATTCATCTCAAGAATCGGCCTAATAGTTTCTTAAAGAATGTGCAACCCACGCCTCGAGTTACTTCTCACTTTCTTCCTGTTGCAGATCAATTCCAGAAAGTATACTTGGTACACTCAGGTCCAATTCTTTTAATTTTTTTTAAAGGTTCCAATTAGACGAACAAGTTAGCAGTAAACTTCCAAGTTCAGTATACACAACAAAAATCAATGCATGTTGCAGATGGGAATATCTCTAACAAGATTACAAAGTAGACAACCACACTGAATACCAACATGGAAAAAAGTTCTTGCAGTTATGAACAAATATATCAATTAGTCAAGGATTAACATAACTAGATAAAAAATAAAACAAGAGGAAAGAACAAAAGAGAAGTGTGTGGTGTTTGGATAATTGGATTTGTCTTAATTGATAACTCATAAATATTAAATATATCACCGAAAGTGGCACTCGACCAATTCATTGCTGGTTACTGAAAGCATGTAAGATGGTTAATATAACCCAAATTAGATCATTTGGTTAAATACAGCATCCATTAGTAGTCAACAGTTGTCTTACAATACTAAGCATACTCTTGTATATACTGCAACACATATTTTAAAGAGCCCCAGCTCATTGCACTTGTACTAGTAATATACACGTGCATGCACGTGTTAATTTAAAACAATAAAGTAAAAAAACAGTGATTTGGACGTGCAAAACACGTATTAATAAATGTAAATTTTTAAAAGTAAATATATATTTTAAAAATAATATTTTATAGCACGTGCAAAGCACGTGTTAGTAATATGTATATCTCTAATATTATAATGGGAGAAGGCCTTAGTGTCATTTGTAAATGTTTGTCATTCTACCAACCCGTGCAACGCACGTGTTGGTAGATTTTTTTTTTTGTTCTTTTCATCCCCCTCCACATTTTTCCCACGTGCAACGCACGTGTATAATACTAGATTTTTTTTGGGGGTCCTTTTCATTCTCCCTTCCCATTTTTCCCACGTGCAACGCACGTGTATAATACTAGTAAAGGGTATAATGGAAGAGTTGGACGTGATGTGCGAAGCACATGTTAAAGTAAAAACTCCGATGTAAACCTGCGGTGTACGGGTTAATTTTTAAAAAATTTAGGAAAAAATATATATGCTTTACATGCGTTGCACGTGTCAATTACAAAAAATTAAGTAAAAAATGGAAGAGTTGGAGTTGCATGTGCAATGCACGGGTTTGTTTGTTGACAAATTACAACTCCAACTCTCCCATTAATATAGATAGATATACTGCATCACATATTTTAAAGAGCCCCTGCTCATTGCACTTTATTTTAGTTGAACTCTACCAGCTTCCTACCCTTATATTGGTTATCACACAAGTGAAACTTGACTAACATGATAACTAACTCTTCTAAAGATCTTCTAAAGATCTAACCTTATATGTTGCTGCTTATTTCGGTGTGAGAGCAAATATATAGTGAGTTAATATTTGATGGAAACTATTAAAGGTCTGACCTTAATTGTTGCCGTGAAAAGTGATTAGAGCTCCTGAGAGTGGATCTGGATCGTTGATGGAAAACCATGATCAGAATCAACTGCGAGAACTATATATTCTTTTCCTCCCAGCAGTTTGCTAGAGTTGACAATTTATATACTCCAGTTCAACTGCAGTTTCTTAATCCAAAGCTTTCTGCCTTCTATTTATAAAATATGTCTTCACCAATTTTCTGTTCTTATAAAAGTCTCTGACTCATAACGTTTAGAACATACCCTGAGATTGACATAATATTGAAATTCAAAAGTTGGTTTCATTGAAAGTATCACCAATAAATCTTAACTTCGTTTCATTCAAAATAATACACTTCACTAATATTATATTTGTTATTTTTTTCATGTTAGATTATGACACGGTTGCCGTCTACAATGAAGAAAAGGCTCATTGGCATACTTATGATTTATATGGAGTTAAACAATTTTGCTCTTTTCCTTGTGAATATGTGGCTTGCGTTATTAGTTGATCATCAAAGAAAGAAAATGGTAACTTGGGATTATTATAGCAGGGCTATGGTGAGAGATGTCAATTTTCAAAGGATAATTTATATTAATGATATAGTATGTATTCAAAATACTAGTATGGATAGAAGGTCATTTCATAAGTTGTCTGAGTTAGTAGAAACTATTGGGATGCTTGTACCAACTAAGCACATGGGTGTAGAAGATGCAATCTTGGTTCAATGTCTAGTTAAAAGATGGGATAGCATGGAAAGGGGACAATGGTTTCAAACCTGGATTTAATAAGCATTTGGAGAAAGAGATGCTTGAAAAGATGCCCGGCTGTACTTTGAAAGCTTCACCTCATAAAAAGTAAAGAGTTAAGCACCTCAAAACAAACTATAATGCAATATGTGAAATGATGGGGCCAAGGGGTGGTAGTGGCTTTGGATGGAATGACAAAGATAAAATGATTGTGGTTGATAAAGAGATATATAAAGAATGGGTAAAGGTAATTTATAACATATTTTTTTTCTTCAAGTTTTCTTTTATGCAATGTTATTTTTTCAATTAATCTATATTTGCTAATAAATTAATTTTTTTTTGCAAACACATCCTAAAGCAAAAGGGGCTTTACAACAAGCCATTTCCTTACTTTGATATACTCGGTCCAATTTTTGGTAACGATGCAGCCAATGGAGGAGGTGCAGAGGACCTTGTTGCTTCTGTGGAAGGAATGGACAAAGAAGCTTATATTGATGTTGATGCTGATGTAGAAGGAAAGCACTAAGAAACTTATATTGGAAAGGAAGTTGTCAGCGGTTGATAATGTTACTCAAACCCAACCTACTACTAATGTTGGACAGAGTAGTGAGTCAAATCGTGGTAAGAAAGGTAAAAAAAGAGACAGGTCTGAAAGTTCGTTGGTTGAAATGGTGGTTGGGAGCATTGAAAAATTTAGTACTATATACGAGAGAAGTGCTACTACTATAGATAATTTGGCTGCTTGGTTCAAACATGAATCTGATAGTGATGATAGAATGAGTGTAGTTGGTGAAGAGTTGATAAAGATAGAAGGGTTAACTAAACTACAAAGGATGCAAGATGGTCGTATGATATGCCAAGATAATTTTTCAGTTGGCTATTTCATGCGATTAAATCATGATCATTAGAAGAAGTTGGTGGATGACATAGTAGCTAGAAATTAGTATTGAGCAGGTGGAACAAGAACATCATGTTGTTGGAAGTTGTGTTTTTTTATTACTTGTTAGAACATTTGGAACTTTTGTGTTTCTAAGTATTTGTTGGAGCTTCTAAGTACAATTTTGTGTTCCTAAATATTTGTTGGAGCTTCCAAGTACAATTTTGTGTTTCTAAGTAAATTTTTTAGTAGATTGTGTGGCACAATTTAATCATGGTGTTGGAATGCCAAGCAAAAGTTTTGATATCCTGCAAATATATTGTCTTTTTTCAATTTTAAGTCATGTTACCACTTAAAATTGTTTGTATTTTGTGGCCCAGATTTGAATCATTTTTTTACTCGGGTATTTCATCAAATAGTTTGTTTTGTTATTTTAGAATGAGAGGGGTATTTTGGACAATAAGATTAAGATTCCCAGGAAATATGAAGCTCAACCAAACATAGGAAATTAAGTTTCCAACTAACATTCCCAAATATGTTTAAGACCTACCAAACATGTTTTATGGTTCCTAGGAATCATAAATCCCAGAATTTATGATTCCAGGGAACCAAAAAAAAAATCTTTGTACCTAATGCCCCCTAAAAAATCTGAATTTTACAAACTAAAATATGAAATTTAAATTTGGAAAATAATAGAAAACCCCCTAAAGTTTCAACTAAAAAATAGAAAACCCCCTAAGGTTTTACAAGTGATACATTCACCCCTACCATAACATTCATATGTTTAATGACCGATTTACCCCTAACTAGTGTCCCTTCCTTCCCTCCACCTCCTCCACCACCCTCCTTTTCTCTCTCATTGGATGAGTTCTCCTCTATAATGTTGCTACTCACGGTGGTTGTGAAAATTAGGAAAAGGGTTTGGTAGCAAAATCATGATTGTTGTTTTTTTCCTTTTAAATTTGTTGGAAGATTATATTCTGTTAAGGTATATAACATATATTGTTGCATTACAAAATCTTTGCGTTAATCAAAGGGATAGAAATACTCAGGAAGAGAGAGCGGTCGGGATAGAGATGAGGAGGGTAGTGGAGTTGAAGGAGGTGGAAGAGGTGGGCGAAGGGGAGGAAGAAGAAGATAAGAGCATTAGTTGACGGTAAACTAGTCATTAAACATTTGAATAGTCTACTTAGGCGGTGAACGTGTTACTAATAAAACCTTAGGAGGTTTTCGGTTTTCTATTTCTTAGATGAGACATTTGGGGTTTTTTTTGTTATTTTCCCTTAAATTTTATTTTTTTTGAAGTAAACCGCCTAACACATAGAAAAACACTGTGTGGGGGTGGGGATTAAATAACACTTACTAGTTACATTTCTTTTCAAATATTAGATAAATTCTTAATTTCATTTTGGATTTTAAATAACATGTTAAAGGTAACAAAAGACTTTTAGCAATTTCTGGAAATATCAGGGATTGATCTAAAAAAACCATCTAAAAAACCATACCTATCACAGTTTTTTTGGTCCATTCAAATCACTTGTATCTTTATGTTGTTCAAACCCCTCACGATTATGAGGTGTTCAAAGACCATATTTTTTTCAAAATAATCGTTTTGATAAACTTTGGGGAGCAATAAATTTTCTTCGACTTTGAGGCCATTTTGAAATTTAAACTAGATGGTACTCCCTAAAGGGAACAATTCTCACCTATTTAAGTAATTAAAAATAACCAGATACACAACATGGATAATTGGGCTACTTAGAGCATATGTAGTCGTTGGAAGTTAAAATTTGGGTATTTGGCAAATAGAAATAGGAATTTTGAAGTGAGTTGTAGCGTTTAAACCAAAAAAATGGCTTTTCTGTTTAAAAAGAGACAGACTTCCCATTCGTGCAATTTTTTTTATTATTTAATTTCAAAAAAATAAGGGATGGGATATCATATCCCATCCGAGGAAAAAAAATCTAAATTAAATCCTAAATGGACCCATAATAAGTTCTATGGGCCTCGGACGGGGATATCATATCCCGTCTGATATGTTTAATTAAAAAAATGGACGAAAGATCATTCATCGTCGCTACAAATTTGAATTTGACCATCGGACGGGAAATCATCTTCTGATTGCCAAAATTTGCAAATTGTCATATCCTCTCTCAAATATGGCCAGCAATTGTTCACCTCCAACCCATAAAATGGAAAAATGGCCAATGACTACATGTCATTTTTTGCCAAATTTTGCAAATTTTGGAAATGACCAACGACTATAGATGTTCTTAAAGATCCTAAATAAGAACACGAAGTAGGGACTAGTCTAAAACATTCCCATCATTAAAGTTTAAAGCTATGTAAGTCTGACATAGGTCTCGCATGATCATGGCTAGGATCAAATGTTAACGACTTGGGTTATAGTCCTAGCTACCCATAACATATTCTTACAGACATATATAATATACCCGTAACTTCGGGACGAGGGGCGATCCAATGAGAAGATGTTTAAAATAAGATGAGAAGCGCTTATATTAGTTGTCAAATTTAAATCAAAGGTTGTAATTGGAGGGGTTAAGTTAATTAAAACACTGATTTTAGTTACATATCGGTTCATTTTCACCTACCTAAAAACCCTATTTTTTTCTCTCCAGCAAATTCTTGAAACTCACTTTCACGCTCTCTATCTCACGCTCAATCAAGTTTCCGAAGCTTAATTACATGCTCTTTATCCCCGCCCTTTCTTTCTCTCTCTCTTTCCGACCCTTGCTCACACGACCTCTCTCATCCGAACTCTCGCTATCCTGCTCTCTTCTATAATCTGATCCAGTTTTTCTTTCAAGCAAGCTTCTTTCTCTTCTTTTATTATCTAGGGTTTCAAAATTTTTTAAAAAATTGTTAATTTCTATCATCTATCTTCTTCCAATTAAATTTGAACATCTTAGAAGAGAGTAACACTAGATTAGTAGAAAAAAATGAATCTCACAAGGACTAAGCCATAGCTTAGTTGTTTTGATCCCAAATAAGAAGAAATCTGCGAACTTGTTAATCACATAACAAATGCATCTCTCTGCAATAGTTGCGAAGTCATTTATAGTAAATCATATACGACAATGGTTTATATTTTACCTCCATTAATTCCTAAATAAAAATAAATTTCAAGCAATCTTGTTATTATCTTCTGATGTTGTATTCCTTGGGAGAACTTTTTGTACCTTAACACAAGCGAGGGTTAAAAGTCAAAATACTTTGCAGTTTTCATTAGTTCCACTTCTATTTTCGACAATCTAAGTCAATTTCAATTGTCTGATTGCATTTATTTTCATATTCTTTTATAAGTTACCACAAAAATAGTTGTATAGAAAGCAAACAATAGGTCTATACAATTGAAATTCACAAGTTGAACACATTAATACAAAAAAATGCGTAGAGATCAACACTAAGCAGTTAAAATTGGAATTAATCGCCAAGTAATCGGTAATCGATCTAGATCCGATTAGTTCCTAAGGCGATTAATCGAAAAAATCGCCTATTAATCGATGATTAATCAGTAATCAGACCCAGACCGATTAGTTCTAAAACTGATTTTAACTGCTTAAAATCAACATGGATAAGAATACAAGTGAGCCAGATGTCGCTAAAGTCCCAACATCATACTAGTAGGATCTTTTCTAGTTAAGTATGCATCTCAAAGCACTCTCCAATGATTATACAGGGAAAAAATCTTGATGTCCCAAGTGTTCAGCAACGATCAATGTTTAAATAGTAATTTAAGAATTGCCATCATAAGCATATATAAACACCAATCAAGTCTCATCCTTCAACACAAAATTCTCCCTTTAAACTTCTTTTGGCGCCCATTTTTATCTCCAAAATCCTAATCATTTTTTTCATATGAATATTACTTTGGTTCTGAAAACTATGTTCACACAATAAATAATTAATTATGCTAAGATTATCATAAACTGATCAAACTGCATAAATTTTACAAAGCTTTGTAAAATGGAAAATTCTAATAGCTCCCTCTTATCACTCAATTAATAAAGGGAAATCCTATTTAGAGCACGCATTTCACGGAAACAATAAAAATGATCAATCACAATAAGTTTTACACCTAATAAAGATATAAATAAATGTTACAGGAAAGGACAAAGAATCAAGAACGTTAAAATGATGAATTAGGCAGACATTACATTTTAGGACCATAACAATTGTTTGAAGAAGAATTAACATACTTGTGGTTTCTTTCAATCAAAAACATGAATTTTTTAAACTAAACTAACTTGGGTGATTAGGATTTTTTTCGATGGATATGGGGCATCAAAAGAAGTTTTGAAGAGGAGGGGAGGGGTTGGCTTTATGTGTAAGATGACAATTTTGAAATACGATTTAAGCATTGGCAGTTGCTCAAGCCACTCAATACATCAACTTTTGTGCCATGTATGATCATTGAAGAGTGCTTTCAAATGCGTACCTCAACTAGAAAAAACCTCAAAATCATTGCTTTATATGATTTACTATAGGTGGCTCCACAACTCTTTGCGAGAGCTGCAATTGTTATGTGACCAATAAGTTCGCGGATTTCCTATTTGGGATCAAAACAACTAAGCCACGATTTATTCCATGTGAGATTCATTTTCTTCTACTAATCTAGTGTCACTATCTTCTAGGATCTTCAAACATGGAAGAAGATAGATGATGATTTATTCTCTCTAGACATTCTTCATTACCCATAGTTGTATCCACCCCTCTTGTGAAGGTATTCTCTTGTGAATGTATTGATTGTCAGTATTTATATTTTTCATTAGCTTGATTTTGTATACTGGGGAGTATGTTTCCTACTGTTCATCTTCTTCCTCTTCAACATCCCTACTATCCACAATACCATCCTCTTCGAAATCCCAAACCATCCTCTTCTACTTCAACATCCCGTCGCCGATATCCCCAAACCATCCTCGCCGAAATCTGCGACCCCCCTCGCTGAAATCCTCCCCCGACCTCCCAAAACTCACCCGCACCCTCCACCGCATCGATGCCCTCCTCTCCGATGCTGAACTAACCCGCTTCTCCGACCCTTCATCCTCCCGCCTCCTTCTCTCCCACCTCTGCTCTGTCTCCCTCGACTCCCACGACCTCCTCGACCTCGTCCACACCCAAACCTCCTCTTCAACAAGAAAGCGCAAACGCTGCAACCTCCTCGATCCTCTCTCCCTCCGCCTCTCTATCTCTCGCTCCATATCCGACCTCCTCTCCCGCTATGACCACATCGCCGACGACTACAACAAACTCCACATACGATGCCGCCTCCACATTCAAGAAGATGGAGACAGTTCAGGGTCCAGAACCATCCACGGTCTGGTAGTTGTCGTTCTCGGCTTCGATGAGGAGAAGTTGAAAATCAAACAAAAAATTCTTTCTGCCGTCGCAGAAAGTGTGAGTGTTTTGCGTGTGGTGTGCATTTACGGTGTTGGTGGTGTCGGCAAGACTGCCCTCGCGCAGACTGTGTATGATAGTGTGGAGGTGGTTGGTAGTTTTGCGATGAGAGTTTGGGTTGGTGTTTCGCGTGATTCCGATGTGAAGACTGTTTTGAAAGGGATTATGGAGTCGGTTACGGGGGAGGGTGCAGTGATTTGGGGAGTTTGGAGCCGCTGCGGCGGAAAGTTCATCAGTTGGTGAGTGGGAGGAGGTTCTTGCTGGTTCTTGATGGAGTGTGGAACGAGAGGCAAAGCTTTTGGGAGGCGTTGAGAGGGCCATTGATGGGTGGAGGAGAGTGGTGTCGAGTTTTGGTGACAACAAGGAGCGAACTGGTTGCAAGGAACATGAGGCATTTGTTTCTTATCACTGGTTTGGGAGAGGAAGATTGCTGGTTGTTATTTAGGAGCTATGCGCTTGACCCGGCTGGGGGGTTGGGATCAGTACCCTGATTTGGCGGAGATTGGTAGGGATATTGCGAGGAAATGTCAAGGGTCACCTTTGGCTGCAAAGTCGATTGGTAGGCTTTTGTATTTGAATACCGACGAAGAGAAATGGAGAAGCATGTTGAGTGATATGCCTGATTCGGAGGTGGACAATGATGTGGTGTTGGAGACGTTGATGGTGAGTTAGGATCACTTGCCTATGTGTTTGAAGCAGTGCTTTGCTTTCTGTGCTGTATTTCCCAGTGGGTATCTGTTTGATAGAGATGAGTTGGTGAGGATATGGATTGCGGTTGGATTTGTTGAGCCTAAGGGGAGCAGGTCGTTGGAGAATATTGCAGGTAGATACTTTGATCATCTGTTGTGGATGTCATTTTTTCAGGTTTCTGATAGTTCTCCATCAAGGAAACCAAGTATGAAGTATATAATGCCTCGTGTAATTCACGAGCTAGCGCAATCTGTCTCTAGCAATGAATGCTTCAGAATTGAGATAAGTATAGAAATCTGCGTACTTGTTTAATTTCTATGCCGTCTGGAATTGGGAAATGAATAACTTCTCTACGAACATTGTCAAGGTTTAGTGTTCCATCAGCGAGTGGTAGTGGTATCGAAGAATTGAAAGACCTGAATCTTCATGGAGAGCTCTGCATCTTAAACTTGGAAAATATAAATGATGTGAAGTATGTGAAGGAAGCCAATTTAAAGAGTAAGCGATACGTAGACACTATGATGTTAAGATGGAGCGATGGCAGCAAAGGAGGTTTGCAAGAGGAAGTGATTGCAAAACTCCATCCGCACACCAAGCAGAAAGTTTTCTGTGTAGAAAACTATAATGGCAAAAGGTTTCGAGATTGGATGCATGACCCATCTTTTGTAAATCTAGAGACATTGAGACTCTCTAACTGTAGAAAATGTGAGGACCTTCCAATGCTAGGGAAGCTTCCTACACTCAAGAATCTCTTTATAGAAGGACTACACGAAGTGAAGAGGATGGATCCCACTAATTTGAGCATTACTGGTGGTCAGGGATTTTCATTGCTCAATATGCTCTCTTTGTCAGATATGCCTAATCTGGAGAAATGGTTTGATGCTGCAGAAGTTCATATGACCTGTCTCACAAAGCTTCTCATTTCACATTGTCCCAAATTAAGTGAATTATATGCTTTTACATTACTAGATTTGATTTTTCTTTTAATACATTTATGATTTCAGTTGATAATGAACATATTTGGTTTTCAACAGTTAATAGGATATCCATGTGATGATTTATGTCAATGACTTGCGAGGTGCCTTGATTTTTATTCGTACTATTCTTATGAGAATGACAATCTTGTGTAGCAAATGAACAAATTATAAAGTCTATGAAAGTTCAATTGTCATCGAATTCATTCGAATTCCATCAAATTCATCTATACTATTATTAAGCAAAGCCTCATTTTGGCGGTTTTTTACTATCATGCCCTGTAAACATAAAAGACTAAAAAAAATACAGGCTTAGTATCGAAGGTCAAAAATGTAATTTGCATGTATTGGAAAAATAATTAACACATGCATGCAAATATCTGTACTATTATTAAGCAAAGCCTCATTTTGGCGGTTTTTTACTATCATGCCCCCATAAACATAAAAGACGAAAAAAAATATAGGGTTAGTGTTGGAAAAATAATTAACACATGCATACAAATATCAAAATGAATAAATTAACACAGCATGACTTCTTCGGTTTTGACAACAGCATGACTTGCATGCACAATTTATTCATAATAAAGTTTCCTCCTATCAAAGCCATTAGGTCTAACACATGCATGCAAATATCAAAATGAATAAATTGTGCATGCCTGTCTGCATGCATGCATGCAACCTCTTCGGTGACCTGCCCCTTCCTCAAAATCATACACACCTGTAAATATTAGGGCATGCATCGCACGCGTGCAAATAGCTAGTAATAAGAATTCCATCAAACTATTTTGAAATCCTTATAAATCCCAATCAAAGTTTTAGGTGAATTCCTTATAAATTCCTTAAATACTGAGATTCTCAATTCTTTTAAATTTTTTTCAAATTCCAATCCAATACATCCCTGTAAAACTTTCATATCTGATGGAAGTTTATTTAGATTTTTGCGTAAAGATAGAAATTTTTCCGATTTGGGTATTTCTTTTGATTAGATTTTTGGGTTAAATAAACTCTCTTAATCTAATATGATTAGATTTCCGGATCTCTCTCTCTCTCTCTCTCTCTCTCTCTCTCTCTCTATATATATATATATATATATATATATATTGTGACAGGGTAAAAATGGCCTGAGGCCCAACCAGGGCCCAATACAATTCCCACTCAGAAAGGTAAAGATAGCAACCTGGTTCGGCTCCGAACCACTTCAGGGTCGGCGCCGAACCTCGTGTTTTCCCTTACAGTACTGGCCTCCTCGTGCCGACGAGCCTCAGTAGCCCTCGGAGTCCGATCCGGGACAGTCCCACAGGCCGTCCCCCCTCTCTGGCGGGGCAGAAGGATGACCTGGCGCAGCCTAAGCCCTCTGATTCCCCCCCGAAGCACAGGAGACCCACGATCAGCCACGTCAACTCCAAATACCGCCAAGGGTGTTGCCACGTCAGCCCTATACCACTCCTGGTATTGCCACGTCCGCCCTAAACCCCCTGGGCCTTCTGCCACGTCAGGCCCACGGGCTTTCGGATCCAGACCCGGCCCCCAAGTGGAACCAAACCCGGTTGGGATTCTCTATAAATACTAGACCCCCACCCACCTTTTGAGGTAATGAATCTTTTACCACTTAAATATACCTAGTTATCGCTACTCTCTCACAGAGACTGACTAGAGCGTCGGAGGGTCCGCCGCCGGGATAAACCCCGGTGTTTCAGGACCGTCTGCAGGTACACAAGAGCTCGGATCCGACCCTTCCGATCCGAGCCCAGCCTTCAACATCTTTCCGAGCTCATCGCAGGTCCTCGAGGGTCAACCGAAGATCGGCAGACGAGCGGCATTCTCCTCCAATACAAATCGAGTCCGAACTCACACCTGGTGCGTCCACACGTCTCCCAGAAATAAACCGCATCAGGTTGGCGCCGTCTGTGGGAACGCTGCTCCAGAAGCCGATCCGATCCAGACCCTCAAAGGCCATCGACAGCCGAACCCTCATGGCCTCCAAAGGCAAGGGGGCTGCTTCCTCCGTCAACCAACGGGACTCGCCCCCACCCACTGATAAAGCCAGGCCACGTACGTCGAAACACAAGGCTCCCTCTCGGGAGTCCCAAAGGAGCGTCGGCCGGCCAGCCCAGCCCGACCTCCGGGGAGTAATCCTCAACCGCAAGATTATCCGCAGCAGGGGAAGGGCCGCTTCCAACCCGGTCCCGAACCATCCGAGGCCGCCGCCCGAGGTGCGAAGACCCGCGCTCAGCCGAGTCGGAAGACAACCCTCGGACCGGCCAAACCGGGTCGAAGGAGCCTCCGTCACTCATAAGGAATTCCAAGACTTCCGAAGAGAAATTCTGGGAGCCCTCCGACGGGCCCCCAGGGAAGAAACCCTCCATTCCCAAACAGGGTCGGACGCCGAAGCCAGCGCGTCCCGCCCTTCAACGATCCAGCCGGAAGACGATGACGTACTCCTAAGACGCCTACAAGAAATGGAGGACCGCCTCGATCACATAGGGGACGGCGACCAAAGGGTGGCTCAGGGGTACAGACCTGTCCGTCCTCCCTTCTCCGCCCCCATCCTCCAAGCGGAAATACCCCGGAATTTCCGACCCCCTCAATTCGAGACATACGATGGCGAGGGAGATCCTGCTGATCACATGGAGGGTTTCAAAACCCTCATGATGATTCACAGCGCCTCGGATCCCCTGCTCTGCCGAGCCTTCCCTGCCACCCTTCGGGGTCCAGCTCGCGAGTGGTTCTCGAAACTCGCCCCCGGCTCCATTTACTCCTTCGACCAACTCGAGGGCAATTTTCTTGCCCATTTTGTCACTAGCCGGAAGGCCGAAAGGACCAGCCTCATTACTCGGGCTCAAGCAGATAGAGGGGGAATCACTCAGAGTGTTCGTCCGGAGATTTACCGCTGAGGCAAGGTCGGTCTCCTCCCTCGACCCAGGCGTCGCTTCAGCGGCATTCCGACACAACGTCCGCCCCGGACAGCTGAAGGCTTCTCTGGCCAAGAGACCCCCCGTCGACTTTCCCGACCTCCTTAATAGGGTCGAGAAATACATTAGGGCAGAAGAGGCCCTTAATCCCGAAGATGCCAGGGATGCCACCGGGAAGGGAAAGCGGAAGACCGAGGAAGTCGAACCACCGAAGAAAGCTCCAAGGGACCCGGGGGCCACGAAGAAGGTCCCGCCAGTCCCCCGCTTCGAGAGGTACACTCCCTTGACGCATAACATATCCGCCATCCTCTTGGAAATTGAAGACAAGGGCATTGTCCGAATCCCCCCCCGATCTAATAACAACAAGAATCGAGACCAGCGCTTTTACTGCCGCTTCCACAGAGATCACGGGCACGAAACCGACCAATGCCGAGCCCTGAAAGACGAAATTGAAGAACTCATTTCCAGAGGGTACCTCCGAGAGTTTACCCGAGAAGGCCCGCGGGATCGGCGAGACGCTAGGAACCGGAGGCAATCGCCTCCGAACCCTCCTCCAAACCAGACCCAGGGTCGGGACCCCGATTCCGAGGGAGCCGCAGATATCCCTTTTATCTTGCACTGTGTCCACGGAGGGCCTATGGGAGGTGAATCAAACACTTCCAGAAAAGCCTTCATTCGAGAGGTGAACGCTGTCAGAGACAACCCCTCGCCCAAACTGCAATCAAGGCCGGTCTCCTTCTCAGGGGAAGACCTTGAAGGTGTTCGCTTGCCCCACTGCGATGCCCTCGTCATCAACCTCCACATGGCTAATTGTGAAGTCCGCAGGATCCTCGTCGACAACGGTAGCTCGGTGAATATTCTTTTCCTCGAAGCCTTCGAAAATCTCAGGTTACCCCGAGGCAAACTCAAGCCAGCCGGGTACACCTTGCACGGGTTCTCCGGCGTCCCGGTCGTGATAGAAGGGATTGTTACCCTCGACGTTACCGCCGGGTCGACTCCGGTCAAGAGGACCGAATCCATGGACTTCATGGTGGTCAACGTCAAGGCGGCTTACAACGCCATACTTGGCCGGCCTGGACTATGCTCCCTACAAGCGGTGCCTTCGGCTTACCATCTGAAGCTCAAGTTCCCCACCCCTCAAGGAGTCGGCATCGTCCGAGGCAGCCAAGAAGCAGTGCGATCATGCTACATGACCACCGTCAGGGGAGGTGTGTTCCCCCTTGACACCGAACGAGCATAGATTATGGCCCGGCTAAATGTAAATCTGTTTTTATGTAAACCCTCGTATGTAAAGGGCTGCCTTAGCGGCCCTCCCCACCTTATACTAAAAATACCCCTTTTTTGTCCGAACCCAAGTGTCTCGATAGTCTCAGTACGAGTCCGGACCGAGGGTCCTTCCTAAGGCCCCACTTCGATCCCTCACGGAGCGGTGGAGCCAGACCCTGCCTCCGACATTGCGCGCTACGCTGCTGGCCAGTGCGAGGAAGGAAAGGGATTCTTTGTTCATACCCCTTTATTTTCATTCCAAAGAGAAAAAATAAAACGAAAGAAAAACAAAGACCGTTACAAGACCGCTCCACTCATCTCAAATCAGGAAGATCAGGGCCCCTCGGGCCCAACGAGGGACGAAGAGTACTCCGACCAAGCAACTAGGGACCCCTCTCCTCGTTGTGGTATTCCTTAGCCTCAGCCACAATCGACACTTCAGCCACAGAACTCTGGGCGTCGTCCGGTCGCGTCCGCTGCAATAGCAGCAGCGCAGAGAGAACCCCCTCCGCCTGTCGACCCGCGGAGGAAGAGAACGAGGCACCCAACATCGCCTCGTAGCGAGGCATCTCCATCTCCTTCTCCACAAAGACATCGCGAGGTAACCCCCCAGGAGAGGGCCTCGGCACCAAGGTACTAAGCCCGGCCTGTCTAAAGTCCGCACCGCCGAGCTCCCGACCCCACATCGCCCTTCTCAACCGGCGCGCCTCCGCACTTAAGACTGCGGACTTGTTCCGATAAAAGTTACAAGCCGTATCGGTGTCCCGAGCCCCCCTTCGATGACGAGCCAGCGCGGCCTCCAGGACCTTAACCTTGCTCCGGAGCCACGCCACATAGAAACTGCGGGAGTCCCCCTCAGGGAGGAGAGCCGCGACCTACAAGATAACCAACCAACTCAACACACATTCTCAAGAAGATTCAGAAATGTCCGAGGTCAAAACAACCGGCCGGTCAAAAAACTTTTCTTGCCACTATAAATCCAGGTGTTTCTTACAAAAAATGCGGTGGCCAGTCCGCGGGAGGAAAACACAATCGAGGGAGAGAAAAAGAAAGACAAAAATTACACAACTCATTGACCCACCTCCGCGCCGACGGACGGATCCACGGGAGCGTCGGCCGAGGGGTCGACGGCGGGCCCTTCTTCGCCAGGAGTCTTCGACGTCCCCTCGATCTCCATATCATACTCAAACTTGGACAAATCGAGGGCCGGGAAGAAGTGCCTCACGTGGCTGAGGGCCCTCTCATAGCTTTTGTCCTGGGCCGCGATCACCATCTGCTGGCCCGTATTCAGCACCTCCTTCGCCTCCTTGGTGAACTTCGTCTTCAGGGAGGCCATCTTCTTCTCCCACTCCACATCCTTGGCCTTGAGCTGGAGCTCCAGCTGCTGCTCTCTCTTATGCGAACCCTCGAGTTCGATTCGCATCTCCTTCATCTCCAGCTCGCTCTTTTCCGCTCGAGCTCGCTCTTGAGCCAGGGACGCCTCGTACAGGTTCTTCATGTTGGCCCCCTGTATGCAAGCCTACAGCCAACGGCAGACAAAGATCAGGCCTCGGCACGAAAATCAACAAGGAGGGACAGAGTCGACAGACTTACCTGCACAGTGGCCTGCGCCAGGCGGGCGAACGCCACCTCTACGGGCTCACCCTCCATCGCCTTGCGATCGCGAGGGGTCGCCAGCTTTTCCACCACTTCAACGGCTTGGGCCTCCTCTGTCAGGCGGTCCCCCATCAGAACCGACCAGTCAGGAGTCCACCGCTGCCGCAACAGCTCCACCACCGGGTCCTCTTCCTCGGCCTCGACCCAGGGACCTTTCCCCTTGTCGAGAACAGGGACCCCCGCTAGGCCCTGACCCTTCGAAGAAGCCACACCCTTGCTCGTCTCGGAGCGACCCCTCTTGGTCCTCGGCTCGAGTTGGACTTCCGAAATGATTAGGGACGACCCCCTCGGCCTCTTCGCCGCCTCCTTCTCAGCCTTCTCCTTCCTCATGGCGAGCCTCTTTGCCTTGATCGACGCCTCGTCCATACCTGCGAGAAAAACCATTAAGAGCAATGAGCAAGAAAGCAAGAAAGGACCCAGAGGAAAGAAACAACTACATACACATAACAGCTGGGCTCAGTCCAGCGCTCGCCAGAGTTGTCTCCGTCACCTCCGTCCAATCAATACTAGGTGACTGGCGGAGGTGCTCGACAAACCCCCATTCATCGGCCGACAGATCCCCCTGCCTCGGCGGTTGGTAGTTCGGCTTGGAGTGGTTCCATCGAGTGGGAATGTCCCATGGCTCTTCACTCCGGATCACCAAATATTTCTCCTTCCATCCCTTGATGGAATCCGGGTGGTGGCGAACGACCTTCCCCCCACTCCGGGGAGAGATATAGTATACACCCTCGGCCGACGGGTTGATCATCAGCATCGCGCGGAACACATTCAGCCGCAGGGGTACTTGCTGTTCCTCGCACATCAGCACAAAGCAGATAATCTGCTTCCAAGAGTTCGGCCCGTACTGCATGGGCGCCAAGGAGGCCCAGTTCAACACATCCCTAACGAACGGGTGGATTGGCAACCTCAGGCCAGAGATAAAAGCGTCCACTGGGAAGACACAGTACCAAGCGGACAAGGGGTCGGTGGGACGCAGAGTGGAGCTCGACAGCAGCAGTTCGTAACCAGGCCCTATATGATACGCCAGCTGCAGAACCTCCAAATCCCCGTCCTCCAAAACGGTCGAGATCGCGTCCATCATCACCCTCCTCCGGCTCGGCGAAGAGGGTTGCACTCCGAAGAGCTCCCAGTCAGAAAGGTCGTCGGGATACTGACGGAAATGCTTCGGCTGAACAGGCGAACCCGTCATCAGATTACGGAAAACAGGCGCCTTGCTCGAACCGCCGGTCTTCGACCCCGGTTTTCTTGGGGCCCTCTTCTCCTTCTTGACTCGCTCCGACGGTCCTCGACCCTGAACGGTGGATCTCCTCGCTATATCACCCTCGCCTCCCTCCTCATCGGAAGACAACTCCAGTACGCGAATGCCGTCCGAACCGTCGCCGGCTCCCTCCGACCCGCTGCTCTCCACCACAAAGGGACGTCGGGAGCGCGACAGCCTCGTCTTGTGTACCGCTTCCCCCTCACCTACTGAGTCCTCCAAAGAAACCAAGCCGGTAGGGCCCACAACGGGCACCGACTCCTCCTCGAACACGGGCTCTTCCCACGAAGTCGACGGAGAGTCAGGCTTTACTCCCCCCTGGACGACGACGCCGACGAACCGGACTGAGCCCTATCCATCTGTGCCTAAAGATAAAACAAACTTACCAAACTAACCTGGGACCGCTTCGGGAGGGCGAGCCAAGTACGACAAACTGCAAGAACAATCGCTGAAGGGTTGGGAGATTTTTTGAAGAAGAAAACAGCAAGATTGAAGTGGGCGAAAGGGGAAAAGGGGGGGGAATACTTATATAAGGGAAGAACGACTCCTCGACTTCCGCGATTACTGTTCACTGATTGACGCACAACTGCCGCCTGGAAAATCGCGCCACGTCCTCGAAACCTGTGCTGAGGACGTCATCAGACGCCAGACTGACAGCCCAACTCTGGGGTCGGTTCGGAGGGAATACGCGAAGGAGAAAACATTTTTACTTAAGGTTTAAGGCGCCGTCATATGACAGACGCCCCGGGCTCCAGCGCTCGACCAGTTCCCCTCTCACCCTCGAGCAGCCCGGGACTTACAGCCTCAGCAGCCGAAACCCCGAACTGTTCGAGGGTGGGACAGAAACCGCCATTGCCTGCAGCCCTATCAAGACGGACTGGCCGAACCCCGATGGGAGGTGGACCCCCCATCCGAGGCCCTTCAGCCCCAAGACCGGAATACGGTTGGTGCGTCTTTTCGTCCGGATCTCTCCCGGGCCAAACATCCATGACAGGGTAGTCTGACCCGAGAAGGGATCCAGACGGCAAAACCACCACCAATCCGAGGCTCCTCTTCCACCAGCACGGATCTCGGCCGTCACCCCTCTCGCCCTGATCTCCCATAGATCTGGCTGCCGTATCAAGGTGCATCAGATCCAAGAGAAGATCCGGGCGGCAGAAGTAACCACCTCTGCGACGCTGCTAGGGTCGGAATTATTAGCAAAAGACAGGCGTCCGCCGAAGCAGACACCTCTGAGGGCCAATGGGCCACCCCTGTTTTGATCATACCTACGATAGAGGGGCGAGGTATTTATAACCTCCCCCAGGGACTAACCGTTGGGGCGCGGGAAAGGTCAATCAACGGAAAACCATGCGCCATCTACATTTATTAGGCGGCACCATTAAATGCCCCTAGGGAATTGGACCATCACACCGTTCTCGGAGAGCCTTCAATGCTCCACAGGAATGGCGGGATATCCCCAGACAATCACTCTAGGGCGCCAACCGATCGCCACCCCCCTTGTTGGCCCGTCATCCCTCGACCAGCTCGAGGTGAGGTCTAGCACCAGGGTAGTCTTCTCAGGAAGGCTTCACGGCTCGCCATCGCCCTTGCCTTCCAGTAATCCCTCGCCAAGCTCGAGGTCAGGTCTGGCACCAGGGTGGTCTTCTCAGGAAGGCCAACGGCTCGCCACCCCCCTTGTTGGCCCATAATCCCTCGACCAGCTCGAGGTCAGGTCCGACACCAGGGGAGTCTTCTCAGGAAGGTTTCACGGCTCGCCATCGCCCTTGCCTTCCCGTAATCCCTCGCCAAGCTCGAGGTCAGGTCTGGCACCAGAGTGGTCTTCTCAGGAAGGCCAACGGCTCGCCACCCCCCTTGTTGGCCCATAATTCCTCGACCGGCTCGAGGTCGGGTCTGGCACCAGGGGAGTCTTCTCAGGAAGGCTTCACGGCTCGCCATCGCCCTTGCCTTCCAGTAATCCCTCGCCAAGCTCGAGGTCAGGTCTGGCACCAGGGTGGTCTTCTCAGGAAGGCCAACGGCTCGCCACCCCCCTTGTTGGCCCGTAATCCCTCGACCGGCTCGAGGTCGGGTCTGGCACCAGGGGAGTCTTCTCAGGAAGGCTTCACGGCTCGCCATCGCCCTTGCCTTCCAGTAATCCCTCGCCAAGCTCGAGGTCAGGTCTGGCACCAGGGTGGTCTTCTCAGGGAGGCCAACGGCTCGCCACCCCCCTTGTTGGCCCATAATCCCTCGACTGGCTCGAGGTCGGGTCTGGCACCAGGGGAGTCTTCTAAGGAAGGCTTCACGGCTCGCCATCGCCCTTGCCTTCCAGTAATCCCTCGCCAAGCTCGAGGTCAGGTCTGGCACCAGGGTGGTCTTCTCAGGAAGGCCAACGGCTCGCCACCCCCCTTGTTGGCCCGTAATCCCTCGACCCGCTCGAGGTCAGGTCTGGCACCAGGGTAATCTTCTCAGGAAGGCTTCACGGCTCGCCATCGCCCTTGCCTTCCAGTAATTCCTCGCCAAGCTCGAGGTCAGGTCTGGCACCAGGGTGGTCTTCTCAGGAAGGCCAACGACTCGCCACCCCCCTTCTTGGCCCGTAATCCCTCGACCGGCTCGAGGTCAGGTCTAGCACCAACGTAACCCTCTCATGAAGGCCCAGTAACTCGCCATCCCATTTCTACAACCATAAGCACTCCTCCACGGCTAGCTCCCGCACCCCCTGCAGGAGTGGGGGGCTTGTGTGACAGGGTAAAAATGGCCTGAGGCCCAACCAGGGCCCAATACAATTCCCACTCAGAAAGGTAAAGATAGCAACCTGGTTCGGCTCCGAACCACTTCATGGTCGGCGCCGAACCTCGTGTTTTCCCTTACAGTACTGGCCTCCTCGTGCCGACGAGCCTCAGTAGCCCTCGGAGTCCGATCCGGGACAGTCCCACAGGCCGTCCCCCCTCTCTGGCGGGGCAGAAGGATGACCTGGCGCAGCCTAAGCCCTCTGATTCTCCCCCGAAGCACAGGAGACCCACGATCAGCCACGTCAACTCCAAATACCGCCAAGGGTGTTGCCACGTCAGCCCTATACCACTCCTGGTATTGCCACGTCCGCCCTAAACCCCCTGGGCCTTCTGCCACGTCAGCCCCACGGGCTTTCGGATCCAGACCCGGCCCCCAAGTGGAACCAAACCCGGTTGGGATTCTCTATAAATACTAGACCCCCACCCACCTTTTGAGGTAATGAATCTTTTACCACTTAAATATACCTAGTTATCGCTACTCTCTCACAGAGACTGACTAGAGCGTCGGAGGGTCCGCCGCCGGGATAAACCCCGGTGTTTCAGGACCGTCTGCAGGTACACAAGAGCTCGGATCCGACCCTTCCGATCCGAGCCCAGCCTTCAACATCTTTCCGAGCTCATCGCAGGTCCTCGAGGGTCAACCGAAGATCGGTAGACGAGCGGCATTCTCCTCCAATACAAATCGAGTCCGAACTCACACTTGGTGCGTCCACACGTCTCCCAGAAATAAACCGCATCATATATATATATATATATATATATATATATATATATATATATATATATATATATATATATATATATATATGTTTCACTGAGTTAAATAAACTTGAGCTACATAAATTATTAGATTTTCGGGTAAATATAAAAAAAATCTGATTTAGGTAAAACTTAGCTTAAAGCAAAATAAACTTTTCATAACATTTAGATGTGGTTAAAACTTGGCTGAAATAAAAATGTTGACTGAAATGATAAGTTTCTGAAAATTTTCTGAATAAATCACTGAATTGTTGTGTTACTGTAATGAAAAATTCAAACAACAATTTTTACCCAAATCTGAAACTTTCCGAGTTAAACAAACTTTCTGAGTTACCCAGAAAGTTTTTCGTTAAAACTATATTTCGTTAAAGCTTTGGTGTTCTCAGTTTGATGTACAAAGCACTGAGAGTATAATATCTATCTGTATGATAAAAAAAAGAATTTAGAGATATCTATGTGATTGTTTTACGACATTCTAATTGTTTTTTATAACTTTCCGTGGAGTTTCTAGCCATGTGCTATTGCATATAAATGTTGATATCTATGTGATTTGTTTGTCAAATATAATTGCATATATTTTACTATTTACAGGGCTTTTCATATACTGCATCGTTCTGAAAACCTAGTGTGTGTGTGTGTGTGGAGTTAGTCTATTATGAGATGGTGAGCGGGGCTCCTTATCTTGAGCGGGAGCTTCCAGCCATCCGATCTGAATTGATTCAGATTGAATGGCTGAGATGGGATCCCGTCTCCATCCTGTTTTGTTGAGGGTAAAATAGTCATTTGGCCCCCTCTCCTTATCTTTGGCATCCTGGCTCCCAACCCAAATCCCGCTCTCTCTATTCGATCGTAAGAAACCCTAGCCCCCTTTCCTTATCTTGCTCCCGCTCTCTTCTCCTTCTTCGATGAAACCCTGATCGAGATCGAAGAAACGAGTCTCAGTGGTCTCTTTCTCTCTCTCTGAGATCGAAGACCCAAATCGCAATTAGGGTTGCGAGGCTCTCTCTCTCTCTTCGACGTCAAACCCATTTTCCAATTAGGGTTTCGATTCCTCATCGATGGTTTCTTATCAACTGTAACCCTCTTCAGCGATGGTAATGTTCCCGTTCTCATATTTTGATTCCATTTCGTATATGGGTTTTCTTTGTTTTGATTAATGCTTTGATGGGTTTGTTGTTTTGGGGTTGAAACTAGATCTGGGTTCGAAATTTTTCGGCGTTTGAGATGTTGGGTTGTTATGGGTATGTTTAGATCTAACCAATGTTCCGCAGGAGGTTGAAGCTTGCATCATTTGCAATGTATTTTTCAGGTTTAAGAAGCTTGCTAATTTACGGAATTGGTGCTTTAATTACTCATGGATGATTTTCTATGACTTCTTAGGGGGAATATGAGAAGGATAATACTATAGGAACTCTGAACTGCAGCCACAATTACCACGAGGAGTGCATAAAGCAGTGGTTGCTAATGAAGAACTGGTGTCCTATCTGCAAAAAAACTGCCCTGGGCACTGATAATAATGAAAGATGAGGGAGGTTCGGAGTTTGTTTATTTGATAGACTCCGTTTATATTTATTGTAAATATTACTGTGGATCTAACTATCCCCCTGCACCATATACTTTTGGGAAATGGTTGTAGACATTAAAATGATCGTACAAAATAGCTGTACAGATAAACAAATTGTTCATTTTGTTAGAACCCATAAAAAAGTTTTACTGGAATGTAGATGTGGTCATTGAAATGGTTCTCTGCTATTATCCATCTTTACCTGAACTAATAAAAATGGAATGTAGAACATAGACTAATAACTCTCGGATTAGAATTTGCCTGAAATAATAAAAATGTACTAATTTGAATCCCCTAGCTTTAAGATGAACAACACCCAACTTTCTTCACTTCAGATACATCATCCTTGCCAACGTTAATAGTCTGTCCCTTTGGCAAAGTAGCAGGATCATCACCAATATCAAGAGCTTTCCTGTTAACAACGCGATAGATTTGGGTGAGCACTTCAGTGAATGCATTCTCGACATTCATCGATTCTAGAGCTGAAGTCTCCATGAAGAAGGTGTTCTCCCTCTCAGCATAAGCCTTTGAGTCCTCAGTAGGTACAGCCCGAAGGTGACGGAGATCTGCCTTGTTTCCCACCAGCATGATGACGATGTTGGAATCAGTGTGATCTCTCAGCTCCTTGAGCCATCTCTCTACGTTCTCAAAGGTAACATGTCGGGTGACATCATACACTAGAAGGGCACCAACAGCTCCTCGATAGTATGCACTTGTAATTGCACGATACCATACCTTTTGAGAGGAGGTAAAAAATGTTTCATGTTAACTTAAAAACTTATAATCATACATTTTACTAGTTTCTAAAATCTCCAAACAATTCAAGTTATCTCAATGCATAGCATCCACGATTCCACAGAAAAAAAACAGAGTAAAATGTAGTTAAAGAAGTGACTAAAAAACACTATAGTAGTAGTTGTTATCACTATCAGATAAGAAAGTAAGTACCATAATAGCTTCACATCGGAGTATTTATGTCACCAAACTATTCTATAGCATGTAATAAATTACCCACCATCTTTATTTTTTTTTAAAATCACTTCAGTCATCAGAAAAAATCACTTAATCGTATCTGGAAAAAATCAAGTATCCGCCACTAAAAACAGTATATGCCATGATCAAGTAGACTGCAGTGAATATACAAAGCAAACTATCAGCCAAAATATACAAAGCATACTATCAGCCAAAGTATACAGAGCTCAACTGTGAAACGGAGCTCACTGCCAAACAGAGCTCAACTGTGAAACACAGCTCAACTGCAAACTTAAAAAAACCAACAGAATCTCACTGTGAAGCAGATCTGACGGGCAAATACAGCTACACAGCTGTGTGCATCAGCCCAAAGAAGGGTAATTGTATTAGAAAAATGTGTCATTTCATACCCCCCTCAGATCTGAAAACCCTACCCTCCAAAAAATTCGAACTCACAAATCAGTACCCAAATTTGGGAACGCTAAACTGTCAACTTAAAAAAACCAACAGAATCTCATTGTTAAAACAGATCTGAAGGGCAAAACTAACAGAGCTCATTGTGAAACAGAGCTCAAAAATCAAATAATTGTATCAGAAAAAATCAAGTATGAGCCAAAATCAAGCATATGCAATGATATATTCAGTACAAGTGAATATACAAAATGTACAAAGTATCTGTCACTCCAAAAAAAAGAGTCAAGTATCAGCCAAAATCAAGTAAGTATATGCCATGATCAAATCAAGTGGGTGCATCAGCCCACTAACTACCTGAAAACAGAGAAGGAAAGAAATATATTTCACTTGGTAGGTGGGGAAAACAATAAATTCAACCTGAGACAATACCATGCGCTCATCACTGCCTATTAATTCATCCTCTAAAATAAAATAAAGTAAGGCATCATATTGACAAAATTGTTTGTGAATCAAATACTTCCCTCAGTTCATATAATCGTTACCACAGGGGCGGAGCCAATAGCCAACCACTGCGGTCCAAGGACCGCACTCAAATTAAAAAAAAAAATTACGTGTGTGTGTGTATATATATATATATATATATATATATATATATATATATATATATATATATATATAGGGTAAAAGGGGTATGAGCAACTTGCTCATTTAGTAAATAAGCAATTGATGATGTGTCATACATGTGATTGGAAAAGCCTTAAAAGGGTTAGTTGTCCAATGTATCACATGCATGCCACATAATTAATTGCTCATTTACTAAATGAGCAAGTTGCTCATATCCCTTTTACCCATATATATATATATATATATATATATATATATATATATATATATATATATAATGACATAATGTAAATATTTGTTAACAGACCACACTAATAGACTTTGACCACACTAATTTTATTTATTAATTGGGCTTCTATAATGATATTTGGCCAGGCCCATTTGGGGTAATAATACTTTTGAACAAAAGAAATTTCTTCATTACTCCCACACACGCAAGGCAGCCGCAGCAGCAAAAAGAAAAAAAAGAAATACAAGTCTGGAGTTGCCATTGTTGGTTTTGGTTCAATTAGTTCTACTAATTCTTCACTTTCGCTCATTCAAATTTATCCAGGTTCAATTCTACTCCAATACTTTCTTATTTGTTGTTCTCTTCTTCAATGAGAGTCAAAAATCCTAACCCTAAAATTAGAAATAAACCCTACTTACTTCAATTTTACACCAATTATTTTTATATAATATATAATTACTCAATTTTTTTCAAGTTTTGCGTGTTTAATTTATATAAAAATATATAATTTAGGAATTAATTGAAGTTTGTTGAAATATTAAGAATTTTAATTTATTGACATGCTTTCTTTTTTTCATACTTATTATGTTGTTTGAACCAATGTGATTTATGTATGTGTATATTGTTTAGGTAGGGATGATCTTATAATTTATCTTGGTGAAACTCATTATTTTTAAAATTGAAAATTTGAAGGATTATGGAGAGATTCTACAAAAGAAAACGTGTTGAAGAACAAGTAATCGGAGAGAGTTCAAATAAAGTCGATGAGTGCCCAAATAGAGTGGAGGACTCGAATAGAGTCGGGATGAAGATCTCAAGTTCATTTTTAATTGAAGAATTTGATGCCACACAATTGCCCTCCAATCCGGGATTAAGAATCCCAATTTTACGATATAGTCATAAAATTATAGATCAAGTTCGAAGAGCGTATTTGCTAAAAGGTCCTTGTCAACCTAGGGATATTAAATTCCCGAAAAGGAAGTTTGGAGTCGAAGCATATAGAAGTTTTTGCCCTTCGTGGTTTGACGACTTTAAATGGCTGGAGTATAGTACATCCAAAGATGCTGTATACTGCCAATATTGTTATCTTTTTAAATCAGTAAGAGGAAAACAATCTGGAGGTGATGCTTTTGTAACCGAAGGATTCATTTACTGGAAAAACAAAGAACGGCTTAAAGTTCACATTGGGCTACATGGCAGTGAGCACAACCAAGCTCGATTAAAGTGTGATTCATTGATGAATCAAAAACAACATATTGAAACAGTTTTCCACAAGCAAGATATGATTATCGTGTTCGTCTTAACGCCTCAATTGATTGCATTCGCCTTTTGCTACGACAAGGTCTACCTTTTCGCGGCCATGATGAATCCGAAAATTCTCTCAATCCAGGTAACTTCCTTGTTCAGTTGCAATTCTTGGCGAGTCATAATGATTCAATAAATAATGTGATATTGGGAAATGCTCCTAAAAATTGCAAGTTGACATCACCGGATATTCAGAAAGATATTGTGCGTGCTTGTGCTGTTGAAACAATTGATGTCATCTTAAAAGATATTGGTGATTCACTATTTTCGATTTTAGTTGATGAATCACGTGATATTTCAAACAAAGAGCAAATGTCGGTTGTTTTGCGTTATGTAGACAGTAGTGGGCATGTAAAAGAGCGCTTTATTGGGATTGAACATGTTCTTAATACCACATCCCTCTCACTTAAGGCTTCGATTGATGAGATTTTTTCTAGATACAATTTGAGCATTTCTAGATTGAGAGGACAAGGTTATGATGGAGCTAGTAATATGAAAGGGGAATTTAATGGTTTGAAAGCACTCATTTTGAAGGAGAACTCGTGTGCTTACTACGTACATTGCTTTGCTCATCAACTTCAACTAGCTCTTGTAGGCGTGGCAAAGAAGAATATTCTCATTGCTGAGTTTTTTCGTGTTGTTACTGATGTGATAAATGTTGTTGGAGCATCTTGTAAACGCTCTGATCTCCTTCATGAAAAACAATCAAATTTTATTGCGGAGGCATTGGAAAATGGTGATATTGTTAGTGGGAGAGGGCTTAATCAAGAAACTAACCTGCAACGTCCTGGTGATACACGATGGGGCACTATAAGTCTTTGCTTAGCATACTTTTAATGTTCAAAACTGTGGGCGAAGTACTTGAAATTATTTATACGGATAAATCTTCTTCTTCTGATCAAAAGTTGGAGGCATCTAACTTGTCGAAGTGGATGCACTCATTTGATTTTGCATTCAATTTACACATGATGAAGATTATTTTGGGAATTTCAAATGTGTTGTCTCAATCATTACAATTGAAAGATCAAGATATTGTCAATGCAATGGGTTTGGTGAAAGATTGCAAGGAACGACTCGAGATATTGAGAGATGATGGGTGGGATTCATTTCTTAAAGAAGTTTGTGATTTTTGTCAGAAGCATAATATTGATGTTCCTAAAATGGATGATATGTTTATGCGGTATGATATTCGTGGTCGCCCACAGCGTAATCCACCGAATATAAAAAATTTGCATCACTATCGTGTTGATTTATTCTATGCTGTGATTGACTTGCAATATAACGAGTTGAAAGATCGTTTCTCGGAGGCCAGTATAAAGTTACTACTTTGCATAGCTTGCTTGTGTCCACAAAATTCATTTTATGCTTTCGACAAGAGCAAATTGCTTCAACTGGCCGAGTTTTATCCACAAGATTTTTCAACTTTAGATATTCTCGAACTCGGTGATGAACTTGATACGTATATTTTTGATGTGCGCGCAAACATTGCATTCACAGAGTTGAGAGGCCTAGGTGATCTTGCACAAAAGTTGGTCCTAACGAAGAAACATAGAATTTTTCCATTGGTTTATAAGCTTCTAACACTGGCATTAATTCTACCTGTCGCCACTGCTACTATGGAAAGAGTGTTTTCTGCAATGAGTATTGTGAAAGATACATTGCGCAACCGAATGGGCGACGAGTGGATGAATGACAGTCTTCTTGTTTACGTTGAGAAAGACTTATTTTTGAAGATTGATAATGAACTTATTGTAAAGCGATTTCAAAATATGAAGACTCGTAAAGGACAATTGTGAAGGTACGTTGTCATTTGTATTTTTGTATATTTCAGATTTTATTTTTATTATAATAAACTCGACCGCAGTGACTCAAATTCTTGGCTCCGCCCCTGCGTTACCATCCTCGGAACTATCTTCAATAGAGGAATTCACACCCTCTTCGTCGAATGCACTCCTGCCATTGAAAAGATTAAGCAAAAGTAAGTCATTGTGCAGTAGTTTTAAAAAAAACAAGAAAGTGTACGCTTCTTTAAGAATCTTCATATATAGAAAAAATCATGATATCGTTATCAAGCTTCTTTGGGCAAGTTCTCGCATCATGGACTTGCCCGTGCAATCCGCAACAATTGCACTTCCTAGGTTTTCCTCTTGATTTCTCGCGCATCCGTTCCAACCGCGCATATTGAAAATCACATTAGTATTTGGCATTCATCCAAAGGAATTTTTTTTATTAACTAATTTCAAAGGATTGGAGATTAAATCATTGAAAAACAATTTCAACTTATCTGTATATAACTTAGGATTTCGAATTTAACCTAGTTTCTCTATCTGGAAATTTTTCCAGCTGTGTGCATTGTGTGCAACCCATCATCTCAATAGATCTAAACATACCCATAACAACCCAACATCTCAAACACCGAAAAATTTCGAACCCAGATCTAGTTTCAACCCCAAAACAACAAACCCATCAAAGCATTAATCAAAACAAAGAAAACCCATATACGAAATGGAATCAAAATATGAGAACGGGAACATTACCATCGCTGAAGAGGGTTACAGTTGATAAGAAACCATCGATGAGGAATCGAAACCCTAATCGGAAAATGGGTTTGACGTTGAAGAGAGAGAGAGAGCCTCGCAACCCTAATTGCGATTTGGGTCTTCGATCTCAGAGAGAGAGAAAGAGAACACTGAGACTCGTTTCTTCGATCTCGATCAGGGTTTCATCGAAGAAGGAGAAGAGAGCGGGAGCAAGATAAGGAGAGGGGGCTAGGGTTTCTTACGATCGAATAGAGAGAGCGGGATTTGGGTTGGGAGCCAGGATGCCAAAGATAAGGAGAGGGGGCCAAATGACCATTTTACCCTCAACAAAACAGGATGGAGACGGGATCCCATCTCAGCCATTCGATCTGAATCAATTCAGATCGGATGGCTGGAAGCTCCCGCTCAAGATAAGGAGCCCCGCTCACCATCTCATAATAGACTAACTCTATATGTATATATATATATATATATATAGAGAGAGAGAGAGAGAGAGAGAGAGAGAGAGAGAGAGAGAGAGAAGCAACCTTCACTATCTATGTTTCCTTGGATAGAAAGAGCAAAGTGAGAGTGAGTGAATGATCTTTACTGCCAGCAGAGATGAAAGAAGAGAATGTGTATGTAGTAGTACTTTTGCTTCACTGACAAACAAAGTGAGTGAATGATCTTTACTGCGAGCAAAGATGAAAAAAAGAGAATGTGTATGTAGCAGTACTTTTGCTTCACTGGCAAACAAGATCTCCTCTCAATTCATTGAAGGAATGAAAGGGCTTATAAGTTCCTTCTAGAGATTCCAAGTCTCAAGTGTACAACACAAGTTATACTTAGAAAACGAACATGAAAAAATATGAGAATGAGAGTACAAATAGAAAACATAATGTGAAAGGTGACATATCTATGATCTATACCGAAGATCAAGCATCGGTGTGTAAACAAGCAGACAAAATCCAATCACTGTAAGTAATCGAATAAATTGTTTGCATCATTCACCATGTTCTCCAGCATATAAAAATTAGTGTATTCACCATTTTCACCTTTCTTAACTCACGACTCTTATTCCCTGATTACCTTATTTGGTATGTGGCAAGCATAGCTTTGAAATGAATGATAGATTTCCAAGGGAATCAAAATTCTTTGTTGGGAAGGATTTTCATTCCCCCCAAAACCATGAGATTTGACTATTTGAGGATTCCCATGGGATTTCCATAACAAACATTAAAATAACCAAAAAAACTAGAATAAAAAAAATATATTCCTCCCTAAAATCATGGGATTTGAATATTCTCATGTGATTTCTATAACAAACAGTTAAAAAACCCAAAAAACTAGAATAAAAAATTACAATAATAAATGATTCCCGGGAATGCAATATACTATACCAAATGCGATTATGCAATATTCCCGGGAATCTTCATTCTCACCCTCACATTCCCGAGAACCCTTTCATTCACAGGAATTTTTCAATCCGTGTACCAAATGCCCAGGGGCGGATGCACATGCTCACCTGGATATTAATTATACGACCTATTATTTTGATTATCTAGTCTAATTTTAAAGTCTCTCCCAAACCCGCTCCCCCTGTAATGAAGCGCGCTCCTTTTGGGCCTTCGAAAATGCTCATTTCATTGTTGCCTGCTCCTTTATTTTGGCCAATAGTCAAGACTGCTCCTTTATTCGGCCCAAAACTTGCAAGCAGTTCTTCTTTCTCCCATAATAGATGGCTACGAAAACCCAAAAAAATAAAAAACTGGGTTGAAAAAGAAGCTCATACGGGATAGTCTATTTGGTCCGACATTCGTATTCGCAAGATGCGCGGTTGCACGCAAGGCGCATGTAAATGTCGGCCCTGGATTTGTGCCCCCCACCCCCCTTCCATTTTGAGCAAGTGAATATATGATTTTAATGTACTCATGGAGGTGAACAAAATTCCATAAAGATATCTCGTTAATTTATAGTTGATCTTACTCAAAATTACCTCAAAATTAGTTTATTAAAATGACATATTCCTGAGCTTCGTCCACCTTCCTAAGCTTTCTCCACCTTGGCACAAATTTGAGGCATTTATACTTCAATTAATCTCATAAAACATAGTTTATCTCTAATATTATAATGGGAGAAGGCCTTAGTGTCATTTGTAAATGTTTTGTCAATCTATCAACCCATGCAATACACATGCATAACTATTATAAAGGAGGTTCTAAGTTTAAATCCAAATTATGTCTAAATTTTTATCTTTAATATTATAATGGGAGAATGCCTTAGTGTCATTTGTAAATATTTTGTCAATCTACCAACCCGTGCAATACACGTGCATAATTATTATAAAGGAGATTCTAAGTTCAAATCCAAATTATGTCTAAATTTTTATTTTAAAAAACTATATTATTAAGACGTGCATCGCACGTGTAAATTACTAGTGATATTTTAATTTGTTGAATGGTATGAATTAGGGGTTAGAGACATCAAAAACTAGGTTCCTGTTTGGAGGTTAGAGACATCAGAAATTAATGGAAATAGAAGTTAGGTTTCTATTTATAAATTGGGGGTTTATAGCATAGGGGTTTATAAATTAGGTTTTTATACTAAATTAGGGGTTTATAAATTAGTTTATGATGTTCTTGTTTGACTATTGATTTCAAATTAGGAGTTTATAAATTAGGTTTCTTATGTTTTTGATTGACTGATTATTGATACTAAATTCGGGGTGTAATTGATACAATTTTAATTTTAGTTCAATTTTTAAACAGCTATGGAAAAAATTTTAGTTCTTGTGATTTCGCTTCCGGTGGATAAAAATTCTGGCTCCGCCAAACCCCCCCTTAGATTAGGCACATACGCATTTCATGTGATTGATAAAATTTTATTCTTCTGTAAACTGTCATCATAGAGATTCAAACTAGCAACCAAAACTTGCTCAATTCTCTTGAAAATTGTTTTTGATCTCTGAATCATGCTTCACAAAGAAAAACCTTAGATGCTGACAATGCTAATAATAGTATATGTTAGCTTTACTAATGCAAACTATTCAAACTGGGACCGAAGCCATGTTTGCAGACTTGGGGCATTTCAATGTCAGAGCCATTCAGGTATGAAATTTCAGGTTAATGTCATTCTGAGCAGTTTTTGTTTCACTAGAAAAGAAGGTAAATAAACAAAGTCTATATAAACATAATTCAAGTGTTTTTGATGAGATATACACATAATTTAAGTATTTTTGGTGAGATATACACATAAACTTAGGCATGGGAAATAAATTGTTTAAAATATTCAAGTGACAACTCTATATAAATTATAACTCTATATAAATTCTAATCTGTCTCAGTATGTTATCGGAATTTGGATATTTGTTTTCCTCATAATAAGTGTAATTGTTTCTTGAAATTTGGAGAGTTGCATCTCTAGAGAACGTATCTTCTCATCTCTAGGATCGGGCTGTGCAGATGAAGATTGAAGAAGCACGGAATCAAGAGGGTGTTGGTTCTAACCCCTTCCCAAGCACACGACCATGGTCATTTGAGCCCATGTTTTCGACCATAGCTTGATGCTGAAGTTGCACTATATGAATGGGTGTTGTGTGGGAGTTGGCGGTAGCCGCGGATGAGAGTTCGGCGTACCTCGTTTTAGCAATACTCTGTGAATTTCACAGATTGCAAAAACATGTGATATGTTATTCATTTTAAAGACAAATTACAAATCAAATAAACACATTTAAGATAGGGTACACTTACATCGGCGCTATCTGTGAGGATGCAAACACGCATTGTGAGTTTATGTGGGTGGCGTCGAAGAAATATAAATCGCCGTACTAGTCCCCACCTCCTCGCTCCATATCCCATATATTAGAGAATGTAGGGGATTATAAAATCAATAAAGTATTTTTTGACAAACGATATAAAAAACTGATGCTTTCCATTATCGCGCGACGCCTTGTGAAGCTCGTACCTACGGATGTGTGAAACACGTCTTGTGACTGTCGACTGGCACGACCACTTTCAGCCATTTTTTGCACATCTCGTAATTATTACAAATACAATTAGAATGATTAATGAGAACTAAATGAACATAAATTAATCTTTATAATTACCTTCCTCTCCAGTACGTACTCCAAACATCACAAATGAATTCCTAATCAAAACGCACATCTTTCAGGAGAGCTCTTGTATTCTCAGCAATTGAGTGGTCCTCGTCGTAGTGTGTCACCTTCAGTTCAACCTTATAATCTCTCAACTTCTTGCACATATATTTATTTACCCAATCGGTATCAAGAACCGTCGGTTAATCAATTTGCATTGTATATGAACAAGAGGCAAGGTTAACGCAATAATTAAGAATATTGATGGAAATAAATGCAACGCAATAATTAAGAATTGAAAATTTCTCCATTTCACAGAAGTACAATAATTAAAATAACTGCTGCATGCATAAAATGATATCCTGAATGTAGCATCTAAATCTCACTAGTAAAACAAGATAGCCATTTTTTTTAATGAAACATGACTTCTTCAGACTTTGTTCAAAATATTATCGCCAACCCCTTCAAAATATGATGTATTTGGGTTTGAACGAAAGAGGGAAATTGGGATCTTGATAACTTATTGTCAGGTACTTGCTTTTTTTTCTTCTTTAGGTTTGTTGGGATAGTTTGGGTCCAGTTTTCAAGTTTAATAATAATGCAACTAAAATGAATAACCGCTTGTGGCAATGGTGAATGTAATTATGCTTTAATTTCAGTATTGGCTAAAAGTGTAAGTGATGTAAAACTAATCCTAAATAGAGAATTTCCAAGAATCTTAAATAATTAATTTTACCAACATGTAATGCGAAACAAAGTTAGAATTTTAAACAATTAATCAGTTTAGATGGATTTTCAAGAATTGAATTAAGTTTAACAAGCCCAATTAATAATTCAATTCTGACAATCAATAATTAAATCTCTAAGTGTTCTTAGCAAGTAAAAGATTCAATATTGATTCGTACTCTAATCAAGCAAGTGAAAAACTCAATCTCAATATTTGTGGTCGACAATTAAATTGAATAATATAATAGAGATGATAGATGGTATCACAAATAAATGAGTATTGGAAAGAATTTACCGGGTTCGAAAAAAGTGTCGCGATTGCACGAAGAGATGAGGTCTGTTGCTGCTGGTTTGGTGGCACTTCAAGATCGGGACAGAAGCAGCGATGGTAGACAACGAGAAGGCGGCGGCTTCGATGACTGGAGTGTGGAACCGGAAGTGGTGCGTTGAGGGTTAAGGGGAGTGATGGACTAGCGATGGAAGGATGGGGAGCGCCTGGTGGTCGGGGCGTGGGCGAGGAGGCAGGGAAGGGGAGGGCGGTGAGAGATCGACGACGGCAAGGGATCGGGTGGTTGACGGGAGAGGAAATCGATGGCCTTGGGAAGTTGGGTTTCAGGATTTCAGGATGAAGAAGAAGAAGGGTGTAAGGGGTTGACTTTGACTGGATTTGGGGATTAGGGTTTTGGGTATTTTATTTTGAATTTTTTTAATTTGGAGCTAGATTTTAGAGTTAATCACTAACCCTAAAATTATATTAGAATTTATCACAAACCCTGATAATTGGATCTCAATTGTATCACAAAAAAAGAGACAGAGATGAAGAGAAAAACTCAACACAATAATTTTTTAATCAAGAATGGCATATCTTTCTCATTAATCTCAAGGCCTATATATAAGCTCAAAACAAATCAAGATAAAAATCTCAGAATATTCTCAAAATCACAAAAATATTCTAATGCATAAAAAAATATTACATATGGCTATAATTGTTAAAAATAAATATGGTACTGAAATAAAATTCTAAACTAAATAAAATTGATGTCCTCATCACTAAGTTTAGTATAATGTGGGAACAAGTATATGCTGCTGCATGTTAGAATTTCCTTTTAGTTTTCAGATTGCTGCAGGTTCAGTTTCCAGCAGTATGAAGAACTGAACGCTCAGTTCATACCAAATGCAATGAATATGTCAGAAAAGAACTTCGTCAGATTAATTAAAACTAAATGCTACAACTATTCAGAATATGCAAACACTAGTAACTAGTTATGGACTTACAATACATAACAGTAAATATGTAACACATATTTAAAAGCTTTTTACCAATTCACAAAAGCAACAGACTTTATATACTGGGCTATGAAGAGAAAGTCATAAACAGAGGATGACTAATATCCAAAGAAAAAAGAAAAATTTGCCGCCCCCTTTTTTGAAAACATTTAGTAACTTGCCCTACTTCTCAAAACAATTAGCGATATGCCCTTATTTAGGACACGTCAGCAACAAACGTTATTGGAAAAAACGGCATACGTTATTTCTGTGAAAGTCTCTGCCACTATACTAAAACTTTGAAGTTGTAGAAGGGTTAAGGAAAATTGCACTTGTATTCTAACACGCCCCCTCACGTCGAGAGCCCATTTTTTTATGGGCCAAAGAAACAAGATAAATACCCAACAAATTGTGGGCCGAGATCTGGACAATACGCAGCGGTATTTTTTTTTTAATCCGCATTTAAATTGCGTAGCCAGTGAGATTCGAACCTGGGTTGCTCTGATACCATGTGAAAGTCCCTGCCACTATGCTAAAACTTCGAAGTTGTAGAAGGGTTAAGGAAAATTGCACTTGTAATCTAACAATTTCGATGTCGTTCTTCCCAATAACGGCATCTCTTTAAAAAAAAAATTGTCGTGCCGTTATTGGGAATAACGGTATAGGTTATTTTTGTCTAAAGATCGAACAGTATCAATTGTGACTCGAGAGAGAATTGCAAATTGAAAGCAACTGATGTCGTTCTCTCAAAGAACGGCATCGATTATACTGATGCCATTATTGTGAATAACGGCATCAGTTATATTCGTTTTGCACAGCTTCCTATAATCAAAAAACCCTTCTCCTTCCCCCTTTTGCCTTACGATTATTTCCATCTTTATTCCGACTCCGAAATCCCTAAACCCCCCCAAAAAAAAATCCTAAAATTCCAAGTATTTTATTGATTTGTACTTAGACTCTACTCTTCAATCTCTCATTGAGAATTCCAAATCAATCGAAATCCGAATTTGTTGTAAGTTACCAAAAACCCTAAAATTTTTTTGCAATGTTAATTTTGATATATGATAGATGTGTGCATTGGTAGTATAGTACAAGTGATGTATATTTTGTGTTATTTAAGTAGTAATTTTGGAAGAGTACTTATGGATTCTTGGTGATATAGGATTTACAAAATGTTGAATTGTTGAGAAAGTTGCAATTGTTCAAGTTGTTAGGAAAACAAAAAATATAGGGAGATACTTTGTGTGTGTGTGTGTGGGGGGGGGGGGGGGGGGGGGGGGGGGGGGGG